>OU893334.1:17949631-19149631 GCA_918026875.4 Diatraea saccharalis | reverse complement strand
GACTGGCGTGTGGAGCTCACCAAAGCAGAATTGGATGTGGAACAGCTCTGCGATGAAGAGAGATACCGTGCACTCCGTACAGATGAAGATGAAGAAGAAATGTATAAAGGTGTCAATCTTGTTTTGCACTGTAGAAATTTGTACAGGCTCCAATTTAAAAGCACAAATTTAAGCAAAAGAAATCTTCTTCGTAACTTATTTTTTTTGAGAAAGTCATACTCTTGGATCTTTCTTGTTATGATATGTTTAAATTGGTTGGTGTTAATGTTACGACTAAAGATAGATGTGAACATAAATGTGATGAGCCTGCTTAACTTAGCCCTGTCTTTTTATGTAGAGGTTGTATGCTACTATTTTTATTTTAATGAACAATTAAACAAAAGAGTATAGATATAGATTTTGTTTTGTCATATTAAATTCTATTAAAAAACAAACTTTTGTAATATATACTTGTGCTATTAAAATTACAAAATAAAACTTCATTAGTGTTGATTACTGATTCATTGATCATTTAAGTAATTAATTCCTTAATATTTTTAATTATGTTATTCAAATATTAGACAGTGTGATGAATAGATTTGCACTAGATTTGCACTGGAATAACGGGGTATTGCATTCAAAAACAATCATTTGTTGATTACTACACAGTTAATTATTGCAGGTGCTTAAGTAACATATGCAAGATAATAATATTTAAACATTTTTATTATTAATTGATATTAAAATTTTTTGTCATTAATATAAAATATTGGTAATTAAAATACAATTGAAAGGTATATCAAATTACTTAAGATTATAATTTCCCTTCTTACGATGTGTTTGCCCCATGTCCATTATATTTAGATAGCTATATTTTATGTTGTTCTTCCTTTAGCCATAACATATCACAAAGTACCACAAAATAAAAAAAATCTACTTTGGCACCCATCACTCGCTAATAACTTATTCATCTCTGTCTTGCGTGTTTCAAAAGTTCCTTGACCAATTAATATAGAATGTATCCTGAGAATTTTATACTATAAATTTCTAGTAATTAATGGTCTTATATTACATATTTTTTGTTTTGTAATCATCCTCTAGTAATCAAATTATCTTAGAAATTTAGAGCTTGTTTCATCTATTTTCTCAAAATTATACATTTTTTTAAATCATATAAAGGTCACTTACATGACATTGGCAAAATTGTGTATATGCAAACATGCTATAAAATAATAAAGAAGAAGAAAAGGTTTAAAAAATTAATTGTAGAAAGCTAGTTATGATATTGCTTAAGATAATCAGGAATTAATAAATCAGTAGTGTTTCTAACATTTGTGGCTTCTTGTGTACAAATGTCACAAATGTTAAAACATTAGTAGCAAGTTTCAAAATAAACATTCTATACAATAAAATAAAAACATCTTCAGTGTTATTACAAAAGAGACATTAAACAGTGTTTTACCATGTGTTTATCTAAACTGTGTTTAAGAATATAAACCCTGTTTAAAATGATGTCTAATTTTCCCTATTACAAATTCATTTTTAAACATTGTCTAAGTAAAGAAACATTCGTACTACTGGCTTTCATTCGTTCATACACGTTCAATTCTATGCACGCTGTATACAAACTTATAATAAATTTTAGACGTAAAAAGATATCTTTTAAACACACTAGTTAATAATTCTTGTAAATGAAAATATTTCATCTAAAATTATCATTTTTAATTTAAGTTCAAAGATATAATTCTTATCAAAGTCAAAACTATAGTGTAATATTGTGAAAGGTAAGATACTCCTTAAACAACATATCATGTGTCAACATGACATGTGTTTAAATTTTAAACAATGTTTAAGGGTTGTTTTGCCTTAACCAATGCTCAAATAGAACAATTTTTAAACACGTGTTCAACGCGTGTTTATCTTTTTTGTAATAACACTGCTTATGTTTTATGATTAAATGTTATTTATGATGAATGATAAAGATTTATGCATTCATTTGTTCACTTTTAGAGGAAGAATTGAAGAGGTTGCATGCTGCCGGCTATGGACAAGTAGGGTTTAACTACGATGCGCCTAAGGAGCAGGAAACTCTGCCATTGGTGGAAGTGGAGGAGCCCTTCTTGCCTTCAGTAGCCTTCAAAGCGCTATTGCCAGAAGGAATGGTTTTGGTGAGTTTATTTATAGGTTAGGCTAATAAGGGTTGTTTACACATTTCTAGACATCTCGCAACTGTTAATGTAAGTAATGCGAAAAGTAAGCAAAAAATACCTTGAGATGTAATAATCGTCAGCTGTACATAATCTGCTATAAATTTACTATTTATTTATACACATTTAAAATTGTATGCCAGCATCCAAAAATACAGGCTATTTCTCTTTATTTATATCAAGCTCTATTGATTTCTACAGCTTTGTATTTCATACTATGTGTTATATACTAAGTCTATTTAATTGTTTGCAGCCTGAAACTTTAAAACAGAATGCCATCATAGAAAAAACGGCAAAGTTCATAGCAAACCAAGGCACTCAAATGGAGATCTTGATCAAAGCAAAGCAGAGGGACAACCCCCAATTCAAGTTCCTCAACAAGGATTCAGAACTGAACGCATACTACACCGTTCTCATAGGCCTCGTTAAAGCAGGCACATGGCCTGAGAAGAAAATCGAAGTGGTTGAAGGTGAGCAGATTAGGTTTTATGTTTTTAACCCACAGTACTAAGGTTGAAATTTTATAGAACAAACTAAGTTAACCTTTTTTTATATGATTAATTAATAAAATATTTTTTTTTAGAGAAACCACCAGAACCAGATGAATATCTACATCCAAGTTTGGCATCAACCATTATTGAATCTGTAAGTAACAAAAATATAATTTTACATTGTGATTAACTTTTGTTTTTGAAAGTAATAGAGTTAGTAACTATGTTTAAAAATTATTTTAAAACGAAAGTATATAAGTATTTGATCATTAGTAAAATATCTATAATATATCTAAATATATATAATTCAGAGGTAACTGACTGACTGAATAATCTATCAACGCACAGCCTCTAGACGGATCGGACTGAAATTTGGCATGTAGGTAGATGTTATTACGTAGGCATCCGCTAAGAAAGGATTTTGATCAATTCTACCCCCAAGGGGATAAAATAGGGGATGAAAATTTGTATGAAACTTTGTCAATTTTAATCCAATCCAGCTGAGACTTTGCACGCATAAAGCTACTATGACGTAGTAGGCATCCTCTAAGAAAGGATTTTGATTAATTCTACCCCCAAGGGGATAAAATAGGGGATGAAATTTTGTATGAAACTTTGTCAATTTTAATCCAATCCAGCTGAGACTTTACACGCATAAAGCTACTATGATGTAGTAGGCATCCTATAAGAAAGGATTTTGATCAATTCTATCCCCAATGGGATAAAAGTTTGTATGAAACTTTGTCAATTTTAAACCGATCGGGCTGAGACTTTAAATGCATTAAGCTACTATGACGTAGGCTCCCCTAGGAAAGGATTTTGATAAATTCCACCCCTAAAGGGATAAAATAGGGGATGAAATTTTATTTCAGGTATTTTACACGATATAATGATATTTTGCACGATATATTGATATTCGTTAGAAATGCTGCTCAAAGTACCACGCGGACGAAGTAGCGAGCAAAAGCTAGTGTTTATAATAAGACTAAAGACTTATTTTAAGGACCATACGTTAATGTCAATATTTTATGTACCTACTTATTTTAACAGCAACATAGCGATTGTGCGGTTTGTTGGGAATATTAATATGTAATAAATTGTCAGACCTTAAGGAGTTCACACCTCAGTAGAGTATTTAACTAATTTCGAAAATACGTTTTTAATTGTTTTTTTATTACTTAATAAGCACATTATATTAATATTCGAAAGAGGTAAGGATTTAATTGTTTGTTTGCTGTTTGTTTGCATCGAATAGGCCCCGAAAGTAAGGGACTGATCTTAAAAATTCTTTCACCTACAGATAGCTAAATCAAATGCAGTGGACATAGGCTATATTTAGTTCCGAAAAACAATGAATACAGGGATGAAAATAGGAGTTGAAATTTGTGTAGCGAATTAAAACATTGCCATAGTAACCATCGTTTACTATTCAATTTGCCATTATAATTATATTCCGTGTCATAAAACCTTATCCAAATGAATTATTTAATTAAATTCTAAGCTTGTATTAACATGTGGGCTGGGGACCATGCGGGCGAAGCTGCTGGCGGAAAGCTCGTTATTAATAAAAATCAAATTTAAATTTCCGTAACCGCGCTAAAACGCGCTGTTTGTCATACGTCGCGTATGCTATCACACGCAAGTAAATGAAACACTCAAAAAGCAACACGAGGACTACCTATACAATTGTCAACTACTATCGTCAGCAGAAAGCCATATTTACTAGCTTATGACGTCATCGGAGTTGCAACCATTTACAGTGTGTTTCGGTCTCAGATAAAATGTCAAAAAAAAAAATATTTAATTTTATTTTGTGTTTTCTGCAAAAATTAATGCATAATTTATTTCGCTTAAAATATAGTGAAATATCTGTTATTTATTATAGGTGTACAAGAATCTGATGGCACAAAAACAAATGAAACAATTTTGATTTTCTTAAGGCAATGTTATTTGTCAACTATTGACAACTGTCAATGTAATAATTGTTGCTGTCCAATCAAAACATTAGATGATGGTAATATAAAGTACACAGATGTACCTTTTATGTCTTACCCAGATGGGTAATCTATTCTATCTATCTATGGAGGTTTAAATTCGCTCAAGGGTATGTTCAAATCTATGCGAGAGTTATTGAAAAATGTTTAATAAATTAAAAATACTACAAGTATCAAGACGTCTTTATCCTTTTTCCCCAATCTTTTTTTGTAGTAGGCAAATTAAAATTTCCCGATTTGCCATCAGATTCAGTTACTACAGGTGTACAGATACAGGTGTAAATATATCGATGAAGTTTTGTTAATGACATTGACGTCACACACTTTTGATTTGAAGTCTTTGAAGTCACGTGAAATTCTACCTGTATGTTGTCACGTGACATGGCAGCTCGCAGGTAGTGATATTAAATTAGAAAAATTTACGTAGCCTGAACCTAATTATTAAAAATTACTAATTTAAAAATAATAAATATTGGATATGTTTAATTTAAATTTCATGTTATATTTTGGTTACTGTCAATAAGCCTGATGAATGTATTCGTTTCAGGCACCATCTATTCCGAGTATACAGTATCGGCCGTCAGCGGACTGTGATTATACGATGCTAGTGTCCAAGATGCGCGGTGAGAGTGCTCTGGACGAGCCGTATAGTGAGTTGGCGCCGGGTGAGGAGCCGCCCCCGGGGACGGAGCCGCTGCCTCCGCGACCTCACGTCCATCCACACGTCCACCACATCACCAGGCCCCCCCTCATGTACCACCGAGCCCCGTCCGGTCAGTACACTTGTAACGAGGTCCAGACTAGCTTCATGTGAACTACCAGTCAAATAAACCTTCCAATTTGCATTGGGCCAGTGTGGTAGGTCGTAGCCTATCCTCCTTCTGATTCGAGTGCTGCAATAATCTGTTTTGCGTGGTCCAATTCCACCATAGATTAACAATGTTCATGTATTTATGTAGATGATCAATCGTCGTATGTACAGCCGGTACAGTACGCGGCGTACAATAGTCACCATGTGGTCCCGTCCCCGCCTCCGGCTGTACCACAAGCGTCCACCATCATCAGTACTACCACTAACACGTCGACGGGACTCAGTTTGATGAAAAACTATAACACCGATTCGGAGACCGAAGATTCGGGTAAATATTTTTTATCAGGCTCACAAAATAGGAGATCGGATAGCAATTAGAAAAAAAAATTGTGTGTGGCTAATAAGTTCATAAAGTTTAAAAATTAAATAATAATTAGAATTATATATATTTGTGTGTGTAAATTGATAGTACAATTATCTAGTTAAAACGCGGGAAACATTTAAAGTGCAAAATAGTTTTAAGGATTTACTTGTTTTGAAACAAGTTACAAGGGCTAGTCTTCTGTATTACTTAGTTATGTTGTTAGTTACTATACATACTAAATATTATAATACACATTTTTTCATTGAAAATCCCTTTTGTTTACCCCACCAATGACGTCACGTCCTCAGACTCGCCGTTTATTGTTTATTAGAAACATTGTTTTGGGTACATAATAAGGTTTATTTACATTTTTTTTTGTGCTCATTGCTCATTGCTTTAAAATCAATATTCTTATTGATTTTAAAGCAATGAGGAAGGCTATTGTCAAAATGTCGCCGCCGTAGCTTCATTGCAAAAGACAAAAACACGAAATAAAAAAAACGATCTCTATGAAGGCTGAAGCTACAACATCGCTATTGCATCTGCGATTAGCTTTGACCGACCACATTGAAACCTTATTTATTACATGTGTAATCAATAATGATTTTGTCTTAGATTTTGACGACACCTCATCGACTGAAAGTAAACTGCCCGCCATCTTGGTTCCGCCGGAAGACGTGCAGGTGGTCATTGACAAAATGGCCGCGTACGTAGCTCGGAACGGGGACGAGTTCGCGGAGATAGTGCGTGCGAAAAACGACCCTAGGTTCACATTTTTAGAGCCGGCTCACGAATATCACCCGTATTACCAGAAACTGATGCAAGAGAAGAGAGGGATAGATGTGAACGGCACTAAACAAGGGAAGAGGAAATCGTCTGGTAAGTCTGATGCAATGATGATTAATAATTGTTTTAAATAGTGGGACAGTCTCATGTGATCGAGACGAGTCAATAGCCCATAAACTGCCGCAATCCAGATTTTTGATAGCAGTTGTCTGGTTATGATTTGATTAGAAACCATAGTGAGATATTCAAATTTCATAAGCACTTGTTACTTTCTTTACGACTGGACCAATATCCATTAATTATCGGGCAATAATGAGATAGGCGACTGAAGTATTTAAAAAGAAATATTTATTTAAGACGAAAATGTATTATTTTATTAAACTTTGCATTGATATTTTAAATTAATGTTTTAAAATAGTACTGAAAATTCTATCTAGAGATACATTTTACGCCGGACCCCACATAAAAACTGTCTATTATTAATTCACTTATTGAAAGTACACACTATACATATCCTATTAATAATATTATAAAGGCGAAAGTTTGTAAGTATGGATGTATGGATGTTTGTTACTCTTTCACGAAAAAACTACTGGACGGATTTGGATAAAACTTTACAGCAATATAGGTTATACATCAGAATAACACATAGGGTACTTTTTACTGGGAAAACTTCTCACTCCCACGGGATACCGACTTCCACGCGGACGAAGTCGCGGGCGTCCACTAGTCTAATAATATAGTAATCAATGTTTGAATCCGCCAACCAAATTGATGCCAGTTTATTTGGGCAAGGAAAAGATCCAAATCACAAAGTGATCACTATTAAACATTTTATTTAATTATATCTTAATTCCTACAGCACCAGTCTCCTTTTCAATCAAGAAACTCAAAGAACCAGATCCGATATTACCAAAGCCTGCTCTTCCATACGAATCGAGTTCCGAAGACGAATCTGACAAACAAGAGAGACATGACGAGCCTAAAGATGTACCTAAACCTGTCCCACAACCTTTACCGGCTGTCATTGTTCCACCAGTAGTCGTGTATAAGATAGAGAATCCCACTCCGGAGCCAATAGTGGAAATCGTAAAACCAACACCGAAGCCGGTAGTGATACCGAAACCGGTTGCGCCGCCGAATCCAGTGCCGATACCAAAACCGATTCCAGATGTGAAAGAGGAACCCAAACCGGTTGTTGTTGAAATGAAACCGGCTCCTGTTGCCGAAGAGTGTAATAAACCTCAGATTGTCAACGACAAAAAGAAAGTGTCAGAGAGTCCTGTGAAAGAGAAAAGGAGATATAAAGAGAGGAAGAAGGAATATAGATCTAAATCGGAAGTAAATGAGTCCTGGAGGCCAGAGAAGAAGAGTGTAGACAGGGAGAAAAGGAAAGATAGGGACAGCGAAAGAGTGAAAAAGAGACGGGTTATTAGTAAAGAAATGTGTGAGAATGAAATAATTTCACTGGTCGACAATGCAGAAGAATTGATCGACTTGACTGGCGATCACTCGGATACAAAAGGTAAGTAAACAAAAGAAGACTTTATAAGTACTAACTTTTAGTTTATTTCATCGGGTTTTCAGTAACAAATTCATGATTGGCAAATAATTTACTGTTTCTGTCAATTTTAATAATATTTTTTACATTCTTATATATTTTCATTATTATATTATCAGGTTTCCGTATCCAGAAAGTTAGACCTATGTGATAATATGACCGCTTGTATTGCACACACTAACGTTTATTTTTTTTGTAATGTTTTTTAATTAGGTACATCTATATAGTATTCCAAAAAGTATAGTTATATAAAATTAATGAGTATAAACAAACCTAGTAGTGATAAAAGCTATTTACATAATGGAGCGCAGTTGACCGTGAACATGTGACTAAGATAGCGGAATTTTCGTTTGTTGTCCGTCTGTCACCAGACCATATCTCATGGACCGTGATATGGACAGTTGAAGTTTTCACAGGTGATGTATTTCTGTTGTCGCTGCAACAACAAATACTAAAAAACAAAATGAGGAGTTCACATACAACAAAAGTGTTTTTTTTTTGCTTTCCGGTATTGAATTCGTTATATCATTTAATGTGATAAAATAAAGTGACTATTTACTAACTAAATTAATTATATTCTCTTAATATGTCGTGGTCACGCAGGTGACGTAGAATCGGAAGGTGATAAAGTGAAACAGCAGGAGAGACGTCGTCGCGCGGCGGAGTTTCTCAAGAAAGTGGGAGTCGATCCCACCGCCGCCGCTCTCCCCACCACCTCGCTCGCCAGTGCCATGGTCAGTATCATATACAGTTGACACCATATCAGATTACTACTACAAAATGCAAAAATCAACATAATCTTCATTCGCATATACTTATTCACAGAACAGAACTGAACTGAACAGAATTAACAGAACAGTTCTGTTAATAAGCGTATTGAATCGTCTCAACAATTTTACCGACCACCCATTCAGGAAGTCGTTTATTTTATAAAAAGAACAAGCAAAAGAATCCTACCAGCTCTAACAACATTTTTAAACATGTAATTGCCAAATCAATATTAACAATATGAATAAAAAGCAAATTGAGATTTTGAAATTTGAAAAAATCCACTCAATTCTAAGCCTTAATCTGTTGATAGTTGAGTTCAAAATCGTTAACTGTTTGTATTCTATATGTATATGGACAAATTTAGAATCTTTGTATTTTTATTATTGTGTTTGTTGCCATTAATCCATAAAGCTGAACAATGGTGTCTAAACATGTTGTTACTTAACATATACTCGCTGTACCTGGAGGTCAACAATCGATTTTGTCGATATGCCTACAGTTTGTTTGTTCCAATACAGTTGTTTTATGTGGTGAATATAATTTTGATTTTCATCTTAATATCACATGATTATCTTTATTATATATGTCGACGGGTAGTCAGAAGGGGCTTTTACGAAGCCCAAATAGATGGTCCATATCGGAGGAATATCTTTAAAATAACACTGCAGGCGTGTATACCAACGTGGACTTGTTCCATTTTATTACTTTTCATACGAAAATATAACGAGATGAGCGTGATGTCGTCGGATGTCTTTACTCCTCGGCGATCGGAAACAAAATGTGTGCCAAAATGGCGGCAATTAGCTTTTTTGTTAACGAACTGTCAAAGTCAGTGTCACCATTCTAATAAAATCGAGTAATAAAGTAATCGAGTAACTAGCAATTTAAAAAAAGTAACTAATCAAACGATCTTCGTAAAGATGATGCGACATATAGATCTTCTTACTAATTAAAAATTAAAAGTAGAGTCGGCTTATTAATATAGTTTTATTATGTAGCAAGATCTTTGGATGTTCATGTCTGATTGACATATTTCAATTTATGAAATAATATATTCTGCGCGTATGATTTGTGTACGTACATACCGGAATGACGTTATGAGTCAGCAAAAAAACGTGTGGCGGCGTCATATAAAATATTCCCGCCAAGTAATTCTATAAACTATCCATAGAGATGGCTTGTGCTCCAATAATGGGGACATAAAATGGCTGTCGGTGTTATGTAAGATGTTAAGATGATTTGAAGTGACTAGTGTATTTTGTTTTTAGGTGGATACTCTGGAGTCGTTGAGGAAAAAGAAAGCGGAAGAAGAAGAGAAGAGAAGGAAACGCGAGAAGCGACGTCACCGAGACAGATACGGTAACGTGTAGCTATTTATTATCGGACGACCTCGGTCGCCGAGTTGCGGGGTCAATATCGAAAATTATTTTTTTATATTGTCTCTGAAATGGATCTTCGTTTATTCTGACCTCGACTTGCTAGTTAACTTGGAGTATGAGCGTTCTATAATTATGACAATCTATATGATGTTGTCTAATATAATATTATCAATCTGCAATCTGTATTTGATAATTTATTTATCTTTGCAGTATATCAAAGGTAATGTGTGGGCTGTTTTAAACGGCTCTTTGATGTTACGATTTTCATTTTGTCACTTTGTCATTTTGTTTTGGGCTTCTCATGATTCGTGATATAAATAATTATAGTGTGACAGTATAAATTTTCGCAGATGATATATTTCTGTTACCACTATAACAACAAGTCCTAAATAATGGAATAAATTAAACGTAAGGAGGCGCCCATACGAACGTGATTTTTTGCTCGTAACCGGTAAGGAGCCTTTCGTTCGCGATACCAACTTGCACTTTGCCATTTTTTTAACACTATTTAATAAGAATTCAACTATGTCAATACTTAAAAATGTTTTTAACATATATTTTTTTAAATAAAATATCTTTAATTAGTATTAAGTGATTAGCATAATGATGATCTTAAAATAAATAATTAGGGCTTCGGTCGATTAAAGACTTCTCCGTTATTTCTGAGACTAAAGGCTGAGGCTTAAAACTTTGAAAAAAAAAACGCAAAAATCCTTTTATAGATGACAGGAAAATATATAAAAGTAAGGTTTTTATATTTCGATATTCAGAGTGAGAGTCCAACTTGTTCTTGGTCGGTTTTTTCTTATTAAAATACAGGGTACTGTCTAAAATTGGAAAGTCCTGCAAAATACAGAACACACTTCCATCCTAATCAGCATAAGTTATATTTTTTGTTCTACTTTATTTAGATAGATAATTCATTTATTCGCATCACGAAATGAGAACATATTTATAGTATACATTATAAATTAATAATAATAAAAAATCAACATCCGCATTTCTTTTCACACCAATTCCTTTAATCTGGGATCAAAGCACTGATTTTCAGCCTTACTTTACAGTGCTTTTATTACAATATTGTAATGTTGCAGATTATCAAAATGGATCCGAGCGTTCACACCGAAAGAGCAAACGTCGAAGGAGGTACAACTATATGTTAAACAATGATGACTATAATAAATTAATTGTATTCTATTCTTTATATTATAATAATAATATTATAAAGACTTAACGTAGGAGTTTTAACGTAAATTGATTTTTATTTATAATTTTTATCTGATCATGTAAATTCTTTCACCTTGTAAATACTAGGCAAAGTCGCGGGAAAACAACTTATCATTACATATACTGGTAGTACGCAACCATTGTAATTCATCAATTTTATAAAATTAAGTGTATCTCAATGCGACTGAATGATTTATCTATGGTTCTCTGTAATTTCGCCGATTAAATGGATCCTTTTTTATATTTGAAGAAGTCCTTCCAAATATAGATTCCATAAAGTTATTTCAGGTTTGGAGAAGTAGTATTTTTGAAAAATAATTATCAGCAATTATTTATTTGTTTTCTTTATAATAATTATCAGTTTAGATTTGTATTCTGTATTGTCTTTGTAATCAGAGTGATTAAATTGCTCACCTCGATAATGTTGATAATTATATAATGTGTGTTTACAATTTACTTGTATATAACATGTTTTAACTTCTTTTAATGTTCTGCAGGTCTTCGGAAGATGAATCTGATTATGATGGGTAAGTGGACAGAATATTAATAATTTTTAATAATTAAATTACAGTTTATTTCATTTGCAATGTGTGTTGTGTTATATCTAAAGATCTCATCTGATAATGTTAATATTATTAATATTATAAATGTGAAATTTCTTTGTTTGGATGTTTAGATATTTGGATGTTTGTCGGTCAATCACGCCGAAACTACTGAACGGATTTTGATGAAATTTGGTATACAGATAGGGTATTAGCTGACTTAGATAATAGGATACTTTTTATCCCACTTAACATTTCCCTAGAGTCCACGCGAGCGAAGCTGCTGGCGAAAGCTAATATTATATAAAATGAGAAAAATATCAAGAGCATGATAATTTATACTTGAAGCGCGCGCCATAGGACTTAAGTTGTTTTGCAGCTGTTTTATTATTAAATCTCTAGGAAGGAGGGGCCGATAGCTACCTCTACTTGCCCTCTTGGCGACGCCTTTGTATATTTATATCTAAATTAAAATCTAAACCTTGATGCAGCAAAAGAAGAAGGCGGAAGAAGGACAAGAAACACACCACCAAAAATAGAAAAAGGAGAAGGAGAGAAACAGACATTTTGGGAGAAGATGTTGACCAACCGCTCAACATCGACTTGACGAACACTCTTAAAGAGTTGAGGAATTCATCGCCGACCAAAGAACTGGTGCAAGACATAGATGCTGGTCAACAAAGTTTGGTGAGGCGCGACTCCGGGGAAGAAGATGGTGATGGGAAGAGGAAAGATAGGCGGAAGAAGAAGGAAGAGAGAGAATACAGCGAGGGGGAGTGGTCGAGTGATAGTGAACAGGATTCCGCATCGTCAGCTAGCCGGATGGAGGAATGACTTGGTTAGTATAAAATATAATTATAGTAATATAAGTACAATTAAATTTGCCAACATTTTTCATAATAAGTATTTTTTTAAATAAGCTTAAAAAAGGATATTTCAAAAAATAAATAGCATCTACACATCAAATTCCACGGGAACCGAACATTACCTAATATAAATGCGTCAGAATATACAAGATATAAAATAATAGTTTATTCCAATGAACTTATTGAAGAAACGTTTAAATCCTTTAATTTTTTCTACTACCTGTTTAGGATACGTTTTGACTAAGAATATGAATGCGCGAAAGGAACTTAGTAACTATTAACAGAAGCAACATATGCATAAGCTATCTATCTGAGCAAAAGTTAATTAATTAGGTGCTCTCATAATGAAGAATTTATTTGTTAGATTTTGGTGTTGGAAATTATGAATTATGCCTATTATATAATATTTATTTAACAGTATATAGTACGCAGCCCCAAAATATAATACAAAACTCTATATTATAATTTAAGGGTTGTTCTTTAATATTCATTAACATTTTTTGTTTTCATTTTAATATAAAGTAAAAGCCTGTAGGTATATTGACAAAAATCAGTCATCGGTTAATTAAAAGCAACAGTTCAGTCGGCAACGTGTTTTGAGACATTTTTCTTCATTTATCTATCTGATGTCAGTAGCAAAAGAAGATGGAGTAACGAACCCATTTTTTTCTGTTAAATCAATTTAATTTGTGCCATTTTTTTACCAAGAAATGGCACAAATACCATACCATATAATTTTAACAATATATTAGGAAATATGTTGCAAATGGTAACTTATATCTCAACAATAAATAAATAGTACTTTTGAAGTAGTTAGTAGTTTTGAATAATTAACTCCGATTTATATAATCTGTGGATTACAAGAACTGACACGCGGGTGGCCATGATATAACATCGTGTGACATCACATTTCAAAAAGTAAACTTCAACGTTTTTGTTGCGAGTGCAACCTGCATGCGTAGCATGATAAACCCGATAACATATTTTAATAAATTAAAAATAATAAAGTATAAAACGTTGTCTACACCCCTATTAAAACTAGTTTTCTAGTTTATGCAATAAATAAATAATGTTTCTTATTTGTTTCAGGTTAAACCGTCGAGTTTCTAAAGACTAAATAGTAACAAGTATATTGTGCATTTTATTATATAAAAGTATGTATAAATAAATAGAGATTTTAAACATCTATCTGTAATTTTTATTTTACGGAAACCATTCAGATACTATAGCGGTTGTAAGTTCGAATCCCGCAGTAGACATTTTTAAAAAGAAACGCTTTTTTAATCATGAGTTACAAAGAATAATATTACTGCAGTCAATTTACAACTGAACTGAGATTAAAGTTTGAAATCGCTTCTAGTAATTTGTCTTTTTATGGAATTGATTGAGCCTGGATTGTTAGGTTAAAAGTTATAAAACGCTATTGGAAAATTACTTAGTTGTGGCATATCCGGTTACAGTTACGACTACATCGATCAACGAAAGTGTGCGCGTCAGGTTGGCAGCACCATCCTCTTCAATGTGGAAATGAATTCTTAATCCAACTAATTCCTTCTAGCTACATCAGTCCAATATGGACAAATGGCTAAGGTGCGTAGTTCCGGAGATAACCGAGTCTTTGTGGCGCTGCTGGGCTGACATCAGTCTAGCAGCGCTATAGCAAGAATTCTGTACTCATAATGAAATCCAAAACTTTCCAGGTCCTCTTTTAGTCTCTTATTTATCAGTTTCAATAATGAGAAAGAATATTACGTGGAAAATTTTACAAAAAATATAACGTCAAATCTGAAAATCAATGCCGTCTGTTGGCAATTTTGTTTCGAGGTGATCATGAGATACCTTGAGTGCATAATTGCCGATAAGATTTTCAATGAAACCTATTTAATAAAACAGTAATTCCATATTTATTTTCCACGTGCCCAGAGATAAGTATAATACACAAAGAACAAGGATTTATCTGAATAGTCCTGATTATGGAGTTGCTGTTATTGAGATGAGACATTCGATATAAAGGCATGTCAGGTTTCAATTAAATGTACTTTGCCACTGTATTATCCACCTTATGACATGTAGATAAATAATGAGAGATATTGGTATTATTTTGTGATGATAAAAGAGGATCATTACTAATCCAGCAATGGCTTACTGTTGTCTATCAAATAAGCATTTATCTTGCTTCCAGCGAGCATTAAACTCGAGATAATGCATTACTTATCTATCACTTTAAAGAGGGCGCCAATAAATAACTGCAAACAACGCACGGCCCCCCGTCAAGGCGTGCCGAACGGACATAGATCCTCGCTCGCTAACCTAACCTAACCTTCCAAGTAGGTAGGTAACCCACTCGGGAGGTTGTGCTTAAGTTTCTTAATATCGAATATACTACATATGCTGTACGTCCATTGCAACTGCGGATGAACGTCCGGGAACGACGTCTTAGTGAGGCTATGGCGATATTTTCGTTTCATTTAACTACTTTGACTTCTTTTGGTGAAACGAACTAAATTGGTAACACTGCTGTTAAAATCAACATCAGCTCTATGATTCTGTAAAAATACGAACCCGAATTCGAATTCATTACGGTGTCCGGGCTACAGGGGCCACCATAGAATAAGGAAAAATGGTGCCAAAGCTTAACATGCTTTCCGAATCAAGGAGGAATTCGACATTTTTTTTTTGTCGCCCATCCTATGACCAGCTTATCACTGCGGCCTGCGCCATTGAATTACTCGTACTAGTGTACTAAAGCCTTTACACTCAATGTTGTCATTTGTGTGAATGTCGATACCACCGTAATCTCTTTATAAACTCTAACTTTATAAACACTAGGCTTAGTATTATCTAATCATTTATCTTTATTGTTATTATGTTTATGAATAATTTTAGTTTATCTTGAGAAAATTCCATATTGGAATCCACCTTTTCTTTAAGTATTTGCTACTACCTGATACACCTTTAAACTTCAACGCTACGTTTACGTAAAATACATAAGTATTTTAAGGACATTTCGGCTGTTCCAAAATAAGTTCAATACTTACCTGCCATTCATTTAAAAACTACGTTTTCCATATTTTGATTTTACTAGTCTCAAAAGTTACTTTTTAGAAAATACTGAAAATAAAAGAAAAGATATAAAGTTAAAAAACAGGCCAAATGCGAATCGTACTCGCGCACGATGGGTTCCGTACTGGAAACCAGCAAAAATATCACGTTTGTTGTATGGGAACCCCCTTAAATATTTTTATTCCGATTTTTGGTATTTGTTGTTGAAGCGGCAACATCTGTGAAAATTTCTACTGTTTAAATTGTTCTTTTAGGCGAAGTCCCGGGAAAACAGCTAGTACGATAAAGGGAAAATTTTTCAGTGATTGTTTGTTTACATTAACAAGGCTTCGTAACTACAGAACCAATTTAAAAAATCTTTTACCTACCTACGGCCCGTAGTAGGCCCTCATAATTATATGACCTGTAAGCCCCGAATGTCTCTGATTAAAAGAAAATTACGTTAATTTTACGTTCAGTCCAAAGCCATGTCATTGTCTTTCCACGTAAAGAGACTAATTTGTAATACTAAATATTTTTTTCCTGGCTCTACTCAGGCATATTAAATGAATATTTTTATTAATCACCTATTAATAAATTATGGCTGAAATAGATTAGGGATTATTAATAGCTAAGAATTAAAATAACATTCTGAATCAAATGTTCAAAATTTGATCTAAATTAAGATTAAGATACCTACATGCATTCTACATATCTTAACATGCCTCTGTTAACGTTATTGGCCTTATGTCTGTCTGTAATAAACGAGACGATGAGGAAAAAATAAATTATTGAAATGAAGTGAAGACAGATCATTCATTATTTAACAACGACGCTACAATTAGAGTTGGTACGTCCATCATACGCAACAGAGTAAAATGCAACGATAGGGTTTTCAAAACTATGCTATTATTTTGACGATGTCATGACTTAGATGTTGATCAATATTTGCTTCAAACTCAAACTTATTGGTGTAAATTTTTGTGTAGGTGCTTTTCTCTAAACTAAAAAATAACTTATATAATCGAAAGCATCATTAAGTCGTGTAGAGCGACCACCTAACTCTGTAGCCATGAATATAGCCATAGGATACGACATCTAATTAATGTTATGGCAATATTTCGTTTAATTTTATTACTTTGATATGTACTTTAGTAACGACGAACGCACGATAAAAATGATAGTTATGGATTTGATAGCTTTGTTACCAACTTGATAATACCGAATTTATCCACCAAAAGACATGTCAAAGCAGTAACATGAAATAAAATATCGTCAAACATCGCTAAGATTTCGTTTTCAATGGCTAGAATCAAGGCTAGAGAGGTAGGCGGTTGCACCCCACGGATGCACCAATATCTTTTATTCAGTTTAAACTGTTAAAAAACTGCGCTACGTAATAGGTTCACGTTCATAAGTTCATCTTCTACTGAGAAAATTGATAAAAAACTCAGCCAGAGTTTTTTAAAAGCTGCTCTCTATTGAAAATCCCAATCATCCTAAATGGATGGCTTAATATTAATACAAAGGTTTAATAATTTTAAAGAGAATATAAAATTATTAAAACTGTGTAATTCTTCTGACAGCACAGCGCTCGTCGTCAATTTCGAGTCTATCTCAAGAAAACTACTGTGTTTTGTACTGTGTATATACAATATCAAGATTTGTGCACTATTTAAAAAAAACAGATAAAAACGCCTTAATACCTTCGAATCTGAGGCTCATTTCAATTAATTTTTTTTTTTTTATAGAAAAACTAAGTTCAATCTTTTTTGTAAGTAACCATCAACAGATCGTAGCCCTATAGAGGTCAGTTTACAAGTGCGCATCTGACATACGACTTCCCCTGTAAAGGCGGTTTATAAATAAAATGTTACATTGGCCAAAGACAAAAATAACACAATATGTTTTCTATCTATAAATTAATGCAATAAAAAATATATAGAACTAGATAATTTCGTATCAACCTTTAAACCTTTAACGTTGAAACCAAAATTAGCTAAATCGGCCCAGCTGTTCTCGAGTTTAAGCGCGACAATAGAACAGCGATTTATTTATAAACATATAGCTCAAAATTTAAAGCTATATTTTCCTGGCGTTTTAAATGAAATAATTTTGGAATAGGTGTAACAGACAATTCGAACTTATTCTTTTATTTGTCGTGACCTAACTTATGCTTCTAGCGTGGTTTTAAAGAAGTCATCGGATCTTGTAAATTTAATTAAAATTCCAATACAGTATTAATCATTAGATGTATTTTAACAGAATGCAATGTCACCAATATCTAAGGCAATGTAGATACGCAGTTGAGCTCCAATAGCAGCTTCTCATTGGTGCCGATTCTTTGTACCTATTTATTCATTTGCAGTTCCATCCAACCTAATCTTCATCCTACTTCAACACTAAAGAAGCCTTACAATACTCCGGATAAATTTCTTACGCATCTAGACTGCTAATCTTGCGTCGAATAGCTGCTACTTGTACTTTCCTTAATCATCACCGATTTCAATATTTACATAAGTAATATACAACGAAATAGTATGCGAAAAAATCGGTTTTGTGTATTTTTTTCTTTTCTCAAAAACATTGTCATAAAATCTAATCTATAAATCGAATAAAATCTATAAATCTAATAAATTTTCTTTATATTATATTTCTCTGACTACGCATACACACAACTTAATTGAATCTATTTTAATAAACATTGTTGTCAAAAAAGTAAATACATACGCAGTGAAAATATGGGAGCATAAAAGGGGATAGAACATAGCCTAGGGTCATCAAGGCTGCATGTCTGCATCGTTTTTGATGCACCTTATTTAGCCGTAAACCAGGGCACTCCGACCACCCGGCCCTAAAAAGGGCAGGTTAATGTGGAAGGTCTACCTGGTAAAACCCGCTGCTCACGCAGATAGGAAGACCCCTTTATCCTGCAAGAAGGGCTCATCCGCATCCGGTTGGACTCTTATATTTTCGAGATGATCTCATCTTTTACTCATCGGACTTTTGTTTTTTGGTTAATCTGCACAATTGTAAACCAAGCCGATGAGGCGGCCGACGATCTGGTCGTCAATGAATCAATAATAATTAATCAATCAGTCTTTACTGTGCAACAAATAACTTACAATTTGGATGACATATTGTCAATATTATAATATAAGACTAACTTCTGCTGTCCAAGCGTATGTACTTTATTAAATTAATTTAAATACAAGGGCTGCTGTTTATTTACGATCTCATAATTCTATTTCTGATCTAATTATTTTTTTCCAGTCCACAGTATCGAACTTCCTCTTCCTTAACATATGTCGTCCCATACAATATTTTTTCTATGTATATTTTACAGCCCTTCTCTGCGTGTTTACGACATATATTAGTTTGACCAACTCTTCGAAAATTTTGCCGCTTCATACACCTATAATTTTTTCAACTTAAAAATTAGCTTTTTCGATTTCAAAAGTTTCCTGTAGGTGAAAAATTTTTAAAATCAGTCCAATAATTCAGAACTTATACAAAAACAGCAAAACAGCGCTAAGTGAGGTTCAGACTCGATTGATCAGATGTAAATGAAGAAAATATAATCGAACTAGGAATCGGTGCTCGATGGCGCAGTGGTAAGCGCGCTCGGTCTGCGATACGATTGTTAGCAACTTTCACAATGGCTGGTCACAGGATGGGTGACGGAAAATTTATTATATCGAGCTCTTCCGTACTTCAAAAGCCGTTGGTCCCGGCTGGATCTGCAGCCTTTAACACCCATCTGCACTGGGACGGCGAGGTGGATGACCCATTCTTCCTATTCGGTTCCATTTATAGGGATGGCCTGAGCCCCAGTAGTGGGCACATTAACAGGCTGGTGATGATAATCATGATGATGAAGAATCGGTGTAGCTCGCAAAGCAAGAACTTCAACCGCCTTACGTCTCAGGAGTGCTATTTCATTAAATAACAGCCTCTAACGCGTTGTCGAACGCATCGCTGTCACATGAAATTTCAATGAAGTACAACTTTTATTACCTTTTGAAGTTTTACAAATTTATACGTATAATTAGCTACAGTTACGAACGAGAAATAATTGTAAAGTGCGTTAAATAGCAAATCTATTGAGATAATACAATTTAAAAAAAAATTGTGAACATAGAAGTTAAAAAATCTAAAACACTAAAATCTAATCATAAGAATACTAAGAACGATGTATCAAAATCAAATAAGGTATTCAGTTACGCTGTAGCTTGGTCTATTTCAATCTGCCTTGTTGATACACAAATATGAAGGACAAGTAGAGTAATCACAATTATTTCAGTATCCAGCTTTAAGACATCCTTTAACTTATTTTCACGTCACCGGTCTGTCAACACCCTGTTAATGTTATTATCGTGGTATCATCTCGATAGCGTTCGAGTGGAGACGGTTGTATAAAACCGGACGGAGTGCGCACGCGACGCCATCGCCAATGCGCGCGCGCGCTATCGAATAGTCACTTGGGTGGGATATAGATTGCGAACATGGCGGAAGTTGTAAGTTATTTTTTTCTTTGAATCATTCTTAGATCTATTTTATTCTTTTTTAAATTGTTTAATAGTGTTCCGTCTGCGGAATCACCCGGCATTAATTATACATAAAGAACTTCCTCTTTAATTACTCGATATATTGATAAATCTGGATTAAAAATACTATGTATAGATTTTGATGAATCCTCACTAGTAGATAATTTTATTAGTAAATAATTAATATGTCCACCTACGTGATCGATTGGTTCGCACCCCTTGAAGGTATCACCATCTCTGAGGTCTCAGGTGCGATTCCCGGTCGAGTCAATGTGGAAAATGATCTTTCCTATATAACCCTATATAGTACTATATAGGATTTGGGTATTATGTATTTAGCTACTAAATTTGGCATCCGAGCAATGTGTGTGATGTTGTCTAATATTGAACTAAAATTATGGTGATATATTTAACCAACAGATATACCTACTAGAAAATTCATGTGGCTTTTTACAACCATTATGACATCAGTTTCTTAACAATTTACATTTTTACTATTTATCAGTATAAAATAGTACATTTTTTTCCGAGTGTCAATTAAGAGTCAAGAACTGAAGACTTAAGTAGGTAGCAAAGTCATTTTATATATAAATTCAGAGTTTAGGGCGAGATTTGGGTATGGAACATGTCAAATTGGGAAGCTAGCCACATATTATTAAAAATGTCTACATAAAATGTTTAACCGACTTCAAAATAAAAAGAAGGAGGTAATATGTTCGACCGCGATGTTCGTTCTTTATGTACGTTCACTGATATTTTCGCTAATTGTTGACCAATTTTAAAAATTCTTTTTATTCAACAGTTTAATTGGCCGAGGTCCCATTTGAAATGAATCGAATCGAATCAGTAGATTTCCTTTCATAACAAAACAAAATACGCTTTTCATCAGATATCACCTAGATATAAAGATGATATGTTTTTTTCAGCTAAAAAACAAAACATTACGTATATTCCATTCATTCAGAATTCAAAAGCAGGATTTTCTATATTCAACGAGTATATATGTTTTTTTTTATGTAGCTATGGTATGTTCATCTATTTCTTGTTGAATTGTAAAACAATTTCTATCAAACTAGCTCTTTCACCGCTACTTCGCCTGCGTAAATTATAGCTCATGTATTATATAGCTTCCCATAGATGAAAGACTTGTAAATCAATCCAATAATTTAGGAGCCTATCGAATGCAACCAAACAAGCAATAAAAAATGTCCATTTTATAATAAGAGCAAAGATGATTTTTTGGAAAAATAATATGTCGAGCAAATAAACAAAATTTCCTTTTGTAAGACTTTCACTATGTTGAATACTTTTATTTATGTAGATATTTATTTTTTTAGTGTTATCTATTATATAAAAAATATCAATGTCACTAAAAACCATGAAATAAAAATACAACCGCCTTCAAATAAAAGTGATAAGTAATAAAACTTACATATCTCCAAAACGACCCAAGAAATACTATTGAAGTCGGGCCTATCATTTAATAAATATCCTACAGAAAACCATTGCATTTTCTTGAAAAAGTAGCTTTTGAGATAAGTATTATTGAATATATATTTTTAAGTTTGTTGTCGCTTCTATTTTTATAAAAAAAGTGTTTTAGTTTATATAAACAGATGTGGAGGGACAGGATGGTCTCACACCAACCTCTTCCTTACATAACTGCACCGATAAACATTTTTTTACAAAGTACACGATGCTTTGACAATTCAAAGAATAGTTTTATTCATGGCTCTTTAGTTGTTTAGTTCATATTTTTGTTTATTTCAAATCCCTTTTTGTTTTTTAAAAGACAGGCCCGCTTTTTAGGATACAAGTCCTGTGTTGCGAGGGATAAAGTACACCAAGACTAAGCACAATTATTTGTAAATCACACGAAATCCACTTTATCCCATCTTTGAATGCCAAAAATCTGAAAGTGGAATGAAAGAAATTGTTCTTAATTTGAAATTTTGTATAGACAATGGTAAAACCGATAACAATTTTAATGGACGTTTGTGCAACAGGCTAAGTCAATGTTTTGTTTCGTAGCAAGCGCCAGTGTCCATGATAGATCCGTCGCAGCTGCTACGGCCGGAGCCTGTGTTCGTGGACAAGCCGATAGAAGCCTTCAGAGATTACACCGTAGACGACACAGATCCCATCAAGGAGCGTGTGCGCAGGACTTACTACGCGATGCACACCAACGTCACTGTAGACTTAGTGAGGCGTGAGTACGGACGAGTTAGGAATGCCACTTACTAATGGTTAATAGAGTACCTATGTATCTTTAATGAAAAAAGCTTAAAAAACGATCGGCCCTATGTATGAAAAAAGAGAAACAACTTAATGACGACAAAAACTTTAGCAAAAATTGCGCTGTAAAAGCCGTGACGATGATGTTATTATATTTGACCATTTTTACATTCACAATGCTTTACTGGACGATATTCTAAATGAAAAATTTTCTAAGCATTAGGAATACAATGATATAATCAATTAATATTATTTTATATAGATTTTTTATACATATAATAAAATATTTCAGTTTATTACAATTTTCCAAATAGCTTTGTCTAAATTAGTAAAACTTTATAACTCATTCGGCTAACTACAACATCCCAAAAAATTTATATATGTAAATAATAAAATAAGGGTAGCTCGGTGACGTAGTGGATAAGCGCCGCAGTACACGATCGTTGTTATTAAGCAATTTTCGAAATTGTCGGTCACGGGATGGATGATCAAAAAATTGTTATCTCGAGCTACTCCGTACTTCTGAAGGTACGTTGAGCCGTCGTTGGTCCCGGCTGCATTCGCAGTCGTTAATACCCTCCAATCCGCTTTGGGCCAGTGTGGAGGACCATGGTTCATCTTGCTTAACCATTCATATGAAGGCCTAAGCCCCTGCAGTGAGGACGTAAAAGGGCTGATGACGATGAATAAAACATTCTAGAAAATAATAAACAAATTCCTTGATAAATTTTTGTTGTATTTCTAAAGTTTGATGGGTCTTATTGATAAGTGACTTTATAATAAGGCCGACCCGAATTCGGATTCACTCATGTGTCCCAATTTACGTCATTTAGTGTAGAAATTCTATTAATTCGTTTTATTTGTATATGTATAAATACAGACCAAATTGATTCAATATTCTATTCCTATGTCATTTTAAAACTTTCTACTATGCCACGAGATGTTATTACCAAGGTTGAGAGCATGCAGCTTTTTGAGGTGGATTCGAATTCGGGTTTCAATTTTTCATGATCTCAGGGCATTCTGTATAAATCCAGACTCGACTTGGAATTCACTCATGTGTACAAATCAAAAGAATTTCTACACCACGTCATTGAGTGTAGAAATTCAATTGATTCCATTTTTTTTGTATAATAATATAGACAAAATTGGATATACGGGATATTGGATATACGTGCCTCAGATATTCTATTCCTATCATCATCATCATCATCATCAGCCCTTTACATCCCCACTGCAGGGGCTCAGGCCTTTCTTATGGATGGTTAAGGAGGATGGGCCATGACCCTCCACGCTGGCCCAATGCGGATTGGAGGGTATTAACGACTGCAAATGCAGCCGGGACCAACGGCTTAACGTGCCTTCCTCTGGGCGATTTTAATGTAAGCACGATAGATTGGTTGAATAGAGATGGATCTGTAGTTGATATGCCTCAAAATATGGGCTCTCAATTAGAACAGTTATTATTGGATTTTTTGGCATTGAATGATTTGAGACAATTCAATTATCTGTTAAATCATAATGGTAGAATTCTTGATTTGGTGCTTTCTAATATCGACACCATTACATTGAAGGAAGCTACTCACGTATTATCAAAAAAAGATCCTCATCATCCACCATTGCAGGCTTTGCTAACGCTAACCAATAAAATAATACCCCAAAAAACAAGCCGCCCTTCTAGATTAAATTATTTTAAAGGGGATTATGTTTCTATTGTTGGAGAACTGGAAAAAGTAGACTGGTATGATAGGTTATATAGGTGCGATTCAGTTGATGACGCGGTTCATGAATTCTATGCTATTATTCGCGACCTTATTCATAGGCATATTCCCCGAGGAGCAATAAGAAGCAGGAGGTATCCCTTTTGGTTCTTAAAACAACTTATTAGACGATTGAATGAAAAGAATAGATTAAGATTAAGGATAAAAAAATATAACAATCCTCTGGATATAATTGAATTTGATCTCCTTAAAAAACGATGTGATCGCATGGCTGTGGTTTGTTATAACTCTTATACTGCGGGTTTGGAAGATAAGATAGCGCGTAATCCTAAACTGTTTTGGAGTTACTTAAAGCATAAAAGAGGTGCAGTTAGTAATTATCCTAGTGTCATGTCATATGGAGATAACAGTTCTGACGATGGCAAAGAAATATGTAACTTCTTTGCATTACACTTTTCCGGGGTATATACAAATCCCATTAACGATCCTCATCAAGCTTATTCAAATAATGTAAACTCTAGTAACAATAATATTTTAAACAATGTATCTTTCAGCGAAAGCGAAGTTTTGTGCAGATTGAATCGACTCGATGTAAACAAAGGAGCTGGTCCTGATGAAATCCCGCCTGTGTTTATATCTAGAACTGCCGGAAGCTGGCCCTTCCGTTGATGATTATATATAATAGATCCCTGCACGAGGGTGTGTTTCCAACAGTTTGGAAAGAGACAAAAATAGTTCCAGTTTTTAAAGCCGGAGATAAAACAAATGTAACCAACTATAGACCGATTGCTATTTTATCCGTCATTGCCAAAGTCTTTGAAGCTCTTATTTGTCCTATATTGTGGTGGCATTTGAAACAGTTACTATCAATCAAACAGCATGGGTTTATAAAAGGTAGATCGACTGCTACTAACTTGGTTACTTGTGTCGAGGATCTTGTAGAGGCAGTTGATTCACGGGTACAGGTTGATGCGGTATACACTGATTTCTTCAAGGCCTTCGACACGGTAAACCATGATATTCTAATTGGAAAATTGGTTGGTTGTGGGGTTTCAGAGCCACTGCTTGGATGGTTTCGATCATATCTCACACAACGTGATCTGACAGTTGTGATGAATGGACTCAGATCCTATCCTTATATAGCAACATCGGGTATTCCACAGGGGTCTCACTTGGGTCCTTATCTGTTCAATATT
Source organism: Diatraea saccharalis (assembly GCA_918026875.4). Classification (NCBI taxonomy): domain Eukaryota; kingdom Metazoa; phylum Arthropoda; class Insecta; order Lepidoptera; family Crambidae; genus Diatraea; species Diatraea saccharalis. Next base: position 19,123,912 of record OU893334.1, on the reverse strand, counting down.
TTTATTAATGATGTGGAGCAGTGTTTCCGGCATTCTAGTCTGTACATGTTTGCTGATGATATAAAAGCTACTAAAACAATAAGAAATTATAGAGATTCGGAGTTGTTTCAAAGGGATTTGGATAAATTCATGGTGTGGTGTCAGCAAAATAAAATGACGCTCAATATAAAAAAGTGTAAGCATATAAAATTCACTCGTAATCGCAATGTAATACATACTAAATACAAATTAAATGAAGAAATTCTCGACGAAGTTCAGGAAATCCGGGATTTGGGCGTTCATATCGACAAACAATTGCATTTTAATAATCATATTAATACCTGTGTCTTAAAGGCTTCAAAAATGCTTGGCTTTGTAATAAGGGAATGCAAAAATTTCAAAAAACCTCTAACTAAGATGGTCATGTACAACTCTCTGGTCAGAAGTCATTTGGAGTATTGTAGTATAGTTTGGTCACCTACCTATAAAATACACATACAACGCATTGAAAAGTTGCAAATTAAATTTATAAGGCACTTGACATTTTCATGCAAAATAAGAAAAAAAGTCAAACTATATGAAGATCGTTTAAAACATTTTCATATGTCTACATTAGAATCGCGAAGAAAAATAACGGATATAATATTTCTAAAAAGACTTGTGATGGGATCTGCTGACTGTCCCGATCTACTTTCTAAATTAAACTTTAATATTCCATGTCATTTACCGAGATCTGGCAGTAGCAAACTTTTCCATCCACCTAAGAGTCGTACAAATCTAAAGTTGCACTGTCCTTTATCGCGAGCAACTGCATTTTATAAGGAATACCAAAATAATATCGACCTTGTTTTGACTTCCATACCTGCTATTAAGAAACTATTCATACACTAGAATTGTAACGTGTATTATATATTTCTTTTATTATTTTTATTTTTAAGTTAAAACTATAGCCAGTATAAACGCGTTCTCATATATGGACGTTTCGGTCGCTCGGCTGTGACGCGCGTGCTTGTCTCTCATAGTGCTGCTGTGGCTCGCCTGGAGCGCCTATGTGTGGGAGAAGTGTGTAATGATCTAACAATGCAAGCGGTGCCCTCCTATAAGTAATGGGACACTTAGTATATAACCTTGTCATTATGTAATTTTTATTGTAGTTTTAGTGTACTCATTGTTGTGAGAGCCTGATAAATAAATAAATAAATAATAATTTTTTGGTCACCCATCCCGTGACCGAATCTTGCGAAAGTTGCTTAACGACAACGATCGCGGGCCGCGGCGCTTATCCACTACGCCACCGAGCTACTAATTCTATTCCTATGCCTTTTCAAAACTAGCTTTACTTATGCCACGAATCAATTCAAGGTTGATCGGATGCCGCTTTTTGAAATGAATTCCAACATATGTGTGATAGAAATAAAGAAAATGCGTATGTGTTAAAACCCCAAAATAAAAATAATAAATAAAGTCTAGTAGAATAGATTAGGACCGGCCCTCCCAGCCGAAGGAATGATTGAGGATGAATAATAGAAAGATAAGGAATGAGGAATGAAAGTTGATAAATGCGAGAACTGGAATGAAAGAGAAAATAGAGTAAGAAGGGCCTGCTAAAAAGTGGGGATAAATAGGAAGCTCTACCATAGATTGTAATTTAGGATTAAAAAAAAAAAAAAACATATGTATGAATTCGAAATCGGGTATTGGATTTTAACAAAATCGCAGGGCTGATGCTTTATTATAAATGAGATTTAAAGTTAAATTTAAACCCATAGGCCGCCTTAAATAATTGACAATGACAGAGGAAAAAATGTAAAACGTGTTGACTTATTTTGGTCGGATACCGCTTAAACCTGGGGTCTTATTGTTTAATTTTAAAATCAATCGCAATCCATTTCGTTTTGGCACTGAAATTGTCTAAGCTAAGCGATAAATACTTGAAAGCTAATGATTTTTAGTCAACGTTTTAAAATAAGATGGCATGTGTGATGCCATAACAAACAAAAATAAGATGAGCTACGACATTCTAATTTGTACAGGGGTGGTCTCGTATGTACTAACATCTGTACTAATTTATATACTTTTGTTTAGATGGATTTTCTTTCACATCAGCACAGATCCTTACCTTAATAGATTTATGTTGAAGCGGTTCACAATCGAAGCTATGACACATTTTGCATTCAGAAAAGCGCGACAAATGGTTGAAGTTCAACCACTTCAAGGCGACGGTGAAGGAGGCCCTGTTGCGTCTGAACGAGCTGGTGGACGAGTCGGATCCCGACACGGATCTACCCAATATAGTGCACGCATTCCAGACGGCCGAGAGGATCCGGGAGGACCATCCCGACGACGACTGGTTTCATCTCACCGGGCTCATACACGATTTGGGGAAGGTAAAATATTATGGGTCATTCAAGTATTAAATAAGCACCAAGAAGAGTATATACCTTTTAAATATCATGGTTGGATTTCGTCTATTTTCGAAAAGATATTAAGACTCCAAAGAAACGCATTTTTTAATAATATATGATGCAACGGAGGTAGGATTTGACACTGCCTCTGATGCCCAGATAATCTCTACGATTCAATATTTTCCGAATTTTCATTTGAAGACAAATATAATAGGCCCTCGGAAGACGAGTTATATTGTAATTACTTCCCATTATTTTTTTTTAAACGAAGTAGGTTTTTGATTTGAAAAAATAGGTCAACTTCTATATACCAATCAGGGACAGAAGAAGAGCTTTTCTCACTTTCGCTGGAACTCGAATGGACTGAAAGGACGTGAGCAAGAGATCACAGAGTAATGACAGAAAAGTATGACGCAGACTAGGACAGACAGTATCGCCGAAACATCTTATCCTTCTTTTCTTTAGTTGTACTTACTATTGAGGTGGTCGTGAATTTATTATTATTTATCTTGTATAGTAATACCTTCGTGATATGGTCCTAGTTTTCGGTCCGGCGTTATGGCAAGGTTTAGGTTGAATGATAAAAATGCAAAACCTTATAAATTTGATGTTCGTTAGGTGATGGCTTTCTATGATGAACCTCAGTGGTGCGTGGTGGGAGACACGTTCCCTGTCGGCTGCAAATGGGCAAAATCCATCGTGTACGGCCCAGAGAGCTTCAAGGACAACCCCGATACTAATAACCCGAAATACAAGTTAGTACTCATCAGTCACTTTAATTGACTTTTGCACTAGACTAACCTAACTAAAAATTATAAGATTGTAGAACCTTTAATTTATAATGCTTTATTTGAGCTTGAGAATTTAAAAAGACGCAGAACCTAATTACCTAATCTTAAAATCCATTGCAATCCCTTTCAATTTGATATTTGAAAGAAATTCACGAACTTCCAGCTATAACTGTTTGACATATGTTGAAATTAGATAAAACAGCCGCACAAAAAAAAATCGGCCTGGGGGTCTGACTATGTATAGGTACTATATGTTTTCGGGGTCGCTGAATCCAAATTCGAGGTCAATTTAACCCCCGGCTCGTCGAGCATGCTACGGGCTTGGCTTGTCGACTCTTATAAATTTTTACACCCATTACAACCTTTTGGTAAATGTATTAAAGGTTTATGACGTTTCCGAGCTATAGGGTTTGTGGTTCCAACGAATATAGCGAATTTCAGGTAATGAGTGTAACCAGACATGCTGGGGGTAGAATTGACCTCGAATTTGGATTCAGCAACCCTGAAAACATATAGTATACATAGTCAGACCCCAGGCCGAACTTTTTTTTTCGTGTGGCTGTGTAATTAGCCCACTTTAATTGTATTACAAAATAACCTAAACTCGTTGAAAGATTGCAGTTAACATTCAAACTCTTTCGTTTTACATTTTTCAATAGCTTTCAAGCATTTATCGCTTTATTTCAACAATCCAATTTAAGTCAAATAAACTAAATCTTTAATTTAATAACTTAAAAAACAACGAGATTGCAATCCACATTGTCAAATAGTTGGAGCGTGAACTTCGTTAATATCTTTCAAATGTCAAATTAAAAAGGATTACGAAATAAGACGTTTCGTGCCCTGTTCTTATTGCGCACGCACGTTCTTGTATGACTAGTACGGAGTACGGCATATACCAGCCTAATTGTGGATTGGACAAGCTGCTGATGTCTTGGAGCCACGACGAGTATCTCTACCAGTTCCTGCTGCACAACAAATCAAAGTTACCAGAGAAAGCCCTCTACATGATTAGGTATTTTTTTTAAATCTACATAAAGATACTTTTTAATCATCGTTTCATTATTTTTATCATTATCATCAGACAATGACGTCCCCACTTCTAGGGCGCAGGAATTCCTTATGGTTGGAAACAAATGTGGGTCATATCTATGGCTGTCAGTCAACTTTTATTAGAAGAAATAGAGTATATCTGAGAATTGCTCGAAGAACTCTAGAAATATTTGAGAGAGAGACTCATTTTTTACAGAAACACTATAGGTACATTATAAAACAATGTGTGTTGTTATGATGCGTATGATACGTCTGATGGTCTGATGCAATATTTAAACGTTGTGCATTGACAATGTTAATTTGTTATTAATAAGGTCTGATAATAAAATAATGTGGTTACTGTGTACAGATACCATTCATTCTACCCGTGGCACGCAGGCGGTGATTATAGACATCTCACCAACGAGAAAGACAAACAGATCCTGGATTGGGTGCTGGAGTTCAAGTAATTATACATTAGAATAAGAATAATTAAAAACGAAAGGTCACTTATCACAGATTTTTAAAGCATGGGAGTTCTTTTCAGTACATAAATGCTCGCTAAGACAGGATTTTTGTAAATTTGACCCCTCATCATCGCCAGCCTTTTTACCTCCCCACGGCAGGGGCTCAGGTCATCCTTATGGATGGTTAAGGAGGATGGACCGTAACCCCCCACGCTGGCGTAATGCCGATTGGAGTGTATTAAGGCCTACAAAGAAGAATGGCGAAATCAGACCCCATAATTTACAAAACCGTACATGGATGGCAACATGACAAATAAATAATATATGATTAATAGATTTTATTTCTACAAAATGGTGTATTTTAATGTCGGGGAACCAAACTAAAATATTAAATGCTGCTAATAATTATCAAGATAACAAAACGTCTGATGATAGTGCAAAAACAAAACGCAAAAATCTTCTTAAGAAACGTTCTGGTCTACGCAGAAGTACTTTATATAATAAAACTATATCTTGGAAGTGTTTCATGAATTTTGCGCCGGGCAATAAAAGGGTCATCTATTTAATGGATATTATCGTTTCCTGTACATTGCAATGAATTCTATTGCCCTTAAAGTACCATTAATACGCTTAATAATCGAATATAAATTAAAAAATAAGATTGTATAATAATAGATTCCGTTCTCTTTAATTGAAAACCACACAATTGGCAAAGGGTTGTAGTTTGGATGGTTTTTGAAAAATTGATCACATACATCAACGATGTCAGAAGCGATTCTCAATTAATTTTTTCAAACATGTTCTATAGAATATTATCTGTCGCATTTACTGCTAATAATAAGTGAGATATGTGATGTAATGATGCGTACCGACTGAGCGAATGAACGTCAAATATATATTCAATATAAAATCTATATATAATATTATATGAAATACGGTCTTTGAATACTTTCATAAATATTTATTTTATTCGTTCAAATTACGTATTGAATACTTGAGAAATAAAAAAATTGAAAGCTAAGATACCACAACCGATTTAAGAAGATTATTGCCAGTTCTGCAGTTGATCCGATGAAAGGTTAACGTATCGATTATTTTGTTCTAAATAATCGATTGGTTGATTTTATTTTGACATGCTTGTTTTCATCTATGAATGTTCTATGATGATGATGGTGGAATGATAGCGGATGATTGGTTTGGTTTGTTTGTTGTGTGTTCGTCCGTGGAGTTTGATATTTATGTTAATATTCAACTTGACAATTAAGCATGTTTCTTCGACTAACGTTGATATTTGCATTACTTTTGGATTCCGAATGGCAATCGATTCGGTTATAACAATGACAGTTCAATGTGTACATTGCCCTTATTTGTCACTTTCAGTTGTAATGATTTAATTAAAGGCAAAGGAATCTACTCCACACAGTCTAGTCATATGTTATAAATGTTTCTTCTATTATAAGTGTCTGGATCTTGTTAGATATGTAATTATTTTAATCTAGTTTATTAAACGGAGTAACCTGGTTACCATTTTTATTTAAGTTAACGTCCATTCAACGAAAAAGCAAAGATGCAATATATAACCCCACAAAGTATTTTATGCCATATCTTTTTAATCCCAACTTTTAAAGAAAAAAGACGATTAGGATTTTGTTAGTTTAGCTTATACCTTCAAGTACACGTTTATTTCATTCATGAACGGGACTTTAAAAATTCAGGTCCAAAGCTATATGGGAGTTCGCCATTGTTCTTTAGCCGGGACCAACGGTTTAATGTGCCTTTCGAAGCACGGAGTAGCTCGAGATATTTTTTGATCACCCATTCCGTGACCGACCATTGCGAAAATTGCTTGACAAACTTGTTGCTTGACGGCGCTTATTCACTACACCCCCGAGCTACTCGAATTCGACCCCTAAGGGTAATTAACCTTCGGGATTAATAGTTTGTATGAATCTTCTTTACTACAAATGCTAGGAGTCTTAAATTATAGAGATTCTTTTTAGGGCAAAACTACCTAAGGCTACCTAAGACGAGATTGTGCTAAATATATTAAAAATAATTAAATAATAAATATTGACATTATCACATACGTGCTCAGATTCCAATATTGGAGCTAACGTACTCGTATTATGGAGTTCAGATATTCCATAATACAAAGGTACTACGACATTCAAATCTATAAAGTTAATTTTCTACATTGACTTAACCGGAAATCGAACCCGGGACCTCAGTAATGGCAACAGTTTGAAACTGGCGTGCGAACTTAATTATTAAGATTAATATTAAACTAGAACATCTATATGTTTTAGTTGTACGAGTATTAGTAATATTGCTTTGTGCCTACGATGGGTTTGCAAGTTTATCTGGCAACTAGACGTAACCGAACATTATAATAAAATGCAGCTTTTGTACCAAAAAGTAAATTGTAATTTACTTGACTTCAGAGCTCTGCGATCTGGTTTTATTACAAAGTGTGTGACAATACATAACAAGATTTCTAATTTCTAGTAAAAAAATAATTTGACAATGTTGCTCAAAAATTTGTACGTCAAACTCTATCTGAATATTGGCTCTGACTGGCTGAATGGCATTAGTAAGTAGCTACGTTATTCCGTTACAAACAATCTGTAACCCTACGACTGCCACAACGCTGACACAGTCTAGAGCTTAAATTAAATAAAACTTTCATATATTTTTACCTTTTCAAGTAGGTTTTATTTTTATAAGTCTACGCAGTGACAGCTCCTCGCTCGTCATCGAGCCCGAGGCAGTTTTTATATTAATAACAAAATTATGTCGCAGTATGTTTTTTTTATGTGCGTAGTAGACCACGCATAGTTACTGCGCAAATCAAACAATGTTTTGTCATAATTTACTTTAATTTCAAGATATCATATTCTTAATGAATCAAGATATAAGTTATATTTAGATTAGGTACTTGTTTTGTACAATTTAGAAACATTGCGATTGTACATAAATTATCAAAAGACAATACAATAATCAAAAATTGAAATCTACCATCATGCTGACCACGAGAAACTTAAATGTTCGAGAAACTCGAAAAATGGGTTGAGACTCGAGAGCGAGATATGCTTATACAATATCTCACTGTCCGCCTCGCTTTCGCTCGTTTCTCGAGTCTCTCGAGTTCATCACACTATGCTAGCTGGTATCATTTATATTAATAAAGAGGATAGATTTAATTGTCTGTTTGTTTACATAGAATAAGCTCTGGAATTATTGGAGCAATTATAAAAAATTTCACCTAAAAGAAGCTATCCTATACGGGGATGATATATGCCGAAATATAAATACTACTGCAATAGTTAAAACTATTTGATTAGGATTAAATTAATTCAACATATCTTATTTGATATATTTTTTTATTGCAGCAAATACGATTTGTACACCAAGAGTGAAAAAGTACCAGATATTGACACCCTATGGCCTTACTACGAGGGACTCATCGACAAGTACATCCCAGGCATCTGCGAGTGGTGATGGAAGATCACTTACTAATCACATGTTATTCCAACTAAATGCAACTACACTAACTCTGTAGCCATGTAATCCTAGCCATATTATATCTACGACATTTTAGTGTTCTTATGGCAATATTTCGTTTCATTTCGTTTTATTTATTAACCTACTTCAACATGTCTTTTGATGGATAAACTATTAAATTGTAGCAATGCTGTCAAATCCATAATTATCATTTGTTCGTTGTTATTAAAGTACTGCATCTAATTCAAATCTATTCCAAAGCAATGTAAAAAACATTTAGGTGAGTAGAAATTTATATTTGTATAATAAATGCCATTTTAATAATATAGCTAAAACAGAATGTGATACAATTTATAATCGATAACATTAGTGTTATATTAGATTATTATTTGTGTAAAATGACTTGTAAATTAGTTATTTTTTGTAATAAAATTATATTTTTTTAGTTTACGCAAGTTTTTATTTCGATCATCTCTATAATATAAAAATGAATCGCAAAATGTGTTGGTAAGCGCATAACTCAACAACGCCTCGACCAATTTGGCCAAATCTTTTTTTAAAATGTTCGTTGAAGTTCAAGGATGGTTTTTACGGCGAGAAAAATTAGAATTATTGCTGGAAAAACCCTAAAAATAGCCCTTTTCTTTTTCCCATACAAATGATTTGTAACTAAAACTTAGTCAATTTGAGCTTTATTGCTATGGTATAAAGTTCATATTAAATTACAAGCACTCACTGTTGTCTAAGCAATGTAGGTGTGTTCCTAACGTCAAAGATCATATCTATCAAAACAATGTGCGTGTGTGCGTTGGAGCACAGAATACATAGTTGGAGGAGTTTAATGTCGCGTTCCGAAACTCGCGTTTCTTTTGTATTAGTTTCGGCACGCGAGATAAAATGCATCAGAATTTTTTTAAATACGTAGGCAAAAAAACTGCCACATTACAAATCTTTTTGACAGGACGAAGTCTGTCGGGTCAGCTAGTTAAATATACAAACAAGTAGGTTCGATGCGTCTGTTGCGCGTCCACCTCCGATTTTCGTCCATTTAACGGTCCCCCCTTGTAAAAAAATAAAAAACGGTGATATTGGTATACTCATAATTATATGCAATCGGGTCTTGTTCGTGCATTTTTTAAAACAATTAATTTACCTCGACGTTTCGGCTACGTTACAGCAGCCGTGGTCACGAGGAGACTGGAGAACTGGCGGGTGTCGTCTTCTGATTTTAGTTGAGGGTAATCCGGTAATAATGTTTTTAACTGATTTTCAGATGTACCCTCCACTTGATTTTATTATACGTAAAGGTGGCGACACACTGCACTTACGGTATCCGAGAATATTGTTCGTGGTTGTTTGCGATCGCGACACTTATACATTTTTATAACCGGATTCCACGTTGGTGAGAGTTTATATCCACTTTCCCGGTTGAAATTGTTGTGTTTTTTGATTTCAACCGCTTCACGAACAATCCTTGGATAGTAATGTCGTTCAGTGGAAAGGACATGAGGTGTATGTAACTCGATCCAGTGGTTTGATCCAGATGATAATAAGTGCTCTGCAATCGCGGACTTCTCCACTTGACGATTTTTGACCGCTGCTATGTGTTCTCTTACACGTTCGGCGATAGTCCGCTTCGTTTGTCCGATATATGAACTACCGCAGCTGCAGTCAATTTTATAAACGCCAGGTTTTTGGTAAGGAATACTATCCTTTGGTGATCGCAATTGGTGTGACATTTTTGATAAAGGAGTAAAAATGGTGTCTATAGAAAAATTTTTCCTCAAAATGGAACCAATTTTGTCCGTTACCCCCTTAACATAGCCTAAAAATGCCCGTTGCCTGGGAACCTTAGGTAGTCTTTCCTTACACCTTCGGATAGGGTATGACCTCCTTGCGCTGTATCCATTTTTCCTTAGCACGTCCTGTACATGGGACAACTCATCTGCTAAGAAGTCAGTATTACATAATGCGTTAGCCCTGTTAATAAGAGTTGTCTCCACAGAACGTAGGTGTTGAGGATGATGATGAGATGAAGCGTGGAGGTACTTGTCTGTGTGTGTTGGTTTCCTGTAGACAGTGTGTTTCAGGGACCCATCAGCTTGCGCCATGACTTTAACGTCCAGAAAGGGTAAGGTTTTGTCACTCTCTAACTCATAGGTGAACTTGAGATTCGGATGGATATTATTGACGTGTGTAAGGAACTGCTCAATCTCCGGTTTGTCGCCCTTCAGGATACAGAACACATCGTCTACATACCGTTTCCACATACGGATCCCATGTGACTGGTAATCTATCAATGACTCGACATGTTCCATCCATATATTGGCCAAAAGTGGCGCTACGGGGCTACCCATGGCGACACCATCAATTTGAAGGTAATGTTTGCCGCGATATAGGAGATAGCTGCCATCTAAACAGTTCCGTAATAGAACCATGTACCCTTCCGGTATATCGTTTTGTCTAAGTTTCATCCTAACAACCTCTAGACAGTCCTTAACTGGAACTTTGGTGAACAGCGACTCAACATCAAAACTCACCATTACGTCATCCGGATCCAGTTTTGTATCATCAAGGATCTGTACAAAATGACGCGAGTCCTTCACAAAGGATGTTGTAGTGCCCACAAGGGGTTGCAGTACGGAAGCAACGTGTTTTGCCAAATAATAAGTAGGTGAGTCAATCTGACTCACAATCGGTCTCAGTGGAACGCTGGCCTTATGCACTTTCGGCAATCCGTATAATTTTGGTGGTTGTACTATCTTCGGCTTGTATAGGTTCTCAAAGATGTCCTCGGTGAAAAGGTGTTTATAATCCCTGATAACAGCACGTATTCTCCTTGTAACTCTCGCAGTTGGATCGTACGATACCGGCTTATATATGTTATCATCTTGCAACAGAGCAAGTATTTTGGAGTCGTAATCGCTAGTATTTATCACGACGGTAGCGTTGCCTTTGTCGGCCTTGAGAACGAGAAGGTCCTTATTAGTTCTCAAGTTCTTAAGAGCTCTACGCTCTTCGCTCGTGACGTTGCTCTTAGGTACTTTGGATTTACGTAACACGATAGCGACATCTTGCCTCAAAGCGTCGGCATCATCAGTTGGTACCTTATTACGAACTATTGTCTCCTCTATACTGCTGATGATATGTTCATACGGTATCCTCTTCGGGGTAGTAGCAAAATTCAGTCCCTTTGCTAAAACACTGCGAGTGGCACCGTCAAGTGTAGTATCCGATAAGTTGATGACGTCATCAACTGACTCCCCAGCGATCCTTGATCTTCCACTACGAAACAGCAATTTTTCGAATTTACGTTCATGCTTTTGCGTGGATAACTCGAAAATTCTGCTTGCTTGCTGATACGTTACGCGATCACATAACTCAAAATCACTGTACGATAGCTCGGACACACACTCACTATGCACTTTATAAAGGGCACGCTGTACACTGTCCAACTCACGATGACCGTTACGTATCAGTTGTTTAAGAAGACGAACACTCGCGCTCCGTAGAATGTCACTGGAATGTGCTATGTGTACACGCGGCTTAATACGAACGCACGTAGGTATCAAACCGTTATCACGACATTTTGTTAGAAAAATTGATGAAGTCTCTAACCTCACTTTTTTCTTCCGTAACGATTCTAGATGGCGCACTTTGTTTGCAATTTCCGGCCCGTATCGGTTTGCTAATAATATTTTTAAACTCACACGATTTGTATACATTATAATTATATGCAATCGGGTCTTGTTCGTGCATTTTTTAAAACAATTAATTTACCTCGACGTTTCGAGTTATCCACGCAAAAGCATGAACGTAAATTCGAAAAATTGCTGTTTCGTAGTGGAAGATCAAGGATCGCTGGGGAGTCAGTTGATGACGTCATCAACTTATCGGATACTACACTTGACGGTGCCACTCGCAGTGTTTTAGCAAAGGGACTGAATTTTGCTACTACCCCGAAGAGGATACCGTATGAACATATCATCAGCAGTATAGAGGAGACAATAGTTCGTAATAAGGTACCAACTGATGATGCCGACGCTTTGAGGCAAGATGTCGCTATCGTGTTACGTAAATCCAAAGTACCTAAGAGCAACGTCACGAGCGAAGAGCGTAGAGCTCTTAAGAACTTGAGAACTAATAAGGACCTTCTCGTTCTCAAGGCCGACAAAGGCAACGCTACCGTCGTGATAAATACTAGCGATTACGACTCCAAAATACTTGCTCTGTTGCAAGATGATAACATATATAAGCCGGTATCGTACGATCCAACTGCGAGAGTTACAAGGAGAATACGTGCTGTTATCAGGGATTATAAACACCTTTTCACCGAGGACATCTTTGAGAACCTATACAAGCCGAAGATAGTACAACCACCAAAATTATACGGATTGCCGAAAGTGCATAAGGCCAGCGTTCCACTGAGACCGATTGTGAGTCAGATTGACTCACCTACTTATTATTTGGCAAAACACGTTGCTTCCGTACTGCAACCCCTTGTGGGCACTACAACATCCTTTGTGAAGGACTCGCGTCATTTTGTACAGATCCTTGATGATACAAAACTGGATCCGGATGACGTAATGGTGAGTTTTGATGTTGAGTCGCTGTTCACCAAAGTTCCAGTTAAGGACTGTCTAGAGGTTGTTAGGATGAAACTTAGACAAAACGATATACCGGAAGGGTACATGGTTCTATTACGGAACTGTTTAGATGGCAGCTATCTTCTATATCGCGGCAAACATTACCTTCAAATTGATGGTGTCGCCATGGGTAGCCCCGTAGCGCCACTTTTGGCCAATATATGGATGGAACATGTCGAGTCATTGATAGATTACCAGTCACATGGGATCCGTATGTGGAAACGGTATGTAGACGATGTGTTCTGTATCCTGAAGGGCGACAAACCGGAGATTGAGCAGTTCCTTACACACGTCAATAATATCCATCCGAATCTCAAGTTCACCTATGAGTTAGAGAGTGACAAAACCTTACCCTTTCTGGACGTTAAAGTCATGGCGCAAGCTGATGGGTCCCTGAAACACACTGTCTACAGGAAACCAACACACACAGACAAGTACCTCCACGCTTCATCTCATCATCATCCTCAACACCTACGTTCTGTGGAGACAACTCTTATTAACAGGGCTAACGCATTATGTAATACTGACTTCTTAGCAGATGAGTTGTCCCATGTACAGGACGTGCTAAGGAAAAATGGATACAGCGCAAGGAGGTCATACCCTATCCGAAGGTGTAAGGAAAGACTACCTAAGGTTCCCAGGCAACGGGCATTTTTAGGCTATGTTAAGGGAGTAACGGACAAAATCGGTTCCATTTTGAGGAAAAATTTTTCTATAGACACCATTTTTACTCCTTTATCAAAAATGTCACACCAATTGCGATCACCAAAGGATAGTATTCCTTACCAAAAACCTGGCGTTTATAAAATTGACTGCAGCTGCGGTAGTTCATATATCGGACAAACGAAGCGGACTATCGCCGAACGTGTAAGAGAACACATAGCAGCGGTCAAAAATCGTCAAGTGGAGAAGTCCGCGATTGCAGAGCACTTATTATCATCTGGATCAAACCACTGGATCGAGTTACATACACCTCATGTCCTTTCCACTGAACGACATTACTATCCAAGGATTGTTCGTGAAGCGGTTGAAATCAAAAAACACAACAATTTCAACCGGGAAAGTGGATATAAACTCTCACCAACGTGGAATCCGGTTATAAAAATGTATAAGTGTCGCGATCGCAAACAACCACGAACAATATTCTCGGATACCGTAAGTGCAGTGTGTCGCCACCTTTACGTATAATAAAATCAAGTGGAGGGTACATCTGAAAATCAGTTAAAAACATTATTACCGGATTACCCTCAACTAAAATCAGAAGACGACACCCGCCAGTTCTCCAGTCTCCTCGTGACCACGGCTGCTGTAACGTAGCCGAAACGTCGAGGTAAATTAATTGTTTTAAAAAATGCACGAACAAGACCCGATTGCATATAATTATAATGTATACAAATCGTGTGAGTTTAAAAATATTATTGGTATACTCAAGTGTAAACTTAAACACATGGCAACCTGGATACACTAATGACCCTAATATACACACATTAATACGATGAAACGAAGCTTTAAGCCAAAATCAACTAATAAATTTGAGGTTTGCAGTAGACAGCGTCACACGCGTCATATATTCGCAAAAAAATAGTTGTTAAGATGCCGATACTTAGAAAGTGATTTTCTAATTATCCTAAGTTAATTTTGTTTTTTTTTTATTCTTTTTACAGCTAGTTTATGACTTCTATTATGGGGACAAATCACATTTTAACGTAAATTTCATTATTTAAATGAGGTGGTCAAAAAAGGGACTACCTTTTATTAAAACATTTAGTTTTCAAGTGTGGGAAGGATGTCCAATTAAGAATTCTATGCTGTCTGTAAAATGTATGGAGCTTTTTAAAATCTAATTTCATAATGCGAGTGACCATTATTATAAACACGGTAAATTTCCCGGATATGTATAATGTAATGCAAATACACTATTATATTGATTTATTCTTTAAGTTGAAAACGTTTTATAGATTAAAATTGTTTTTGATTGTTTATTATGTTTAAATTGTAACTTTACCTATTTAAATAATATTTTTGTGATTAGAATCCCAATCAGGTTGTTTTCATAAATAGTTATCAAATCAACTTTCGGTTAGAACAAACAATCTGTCCGATTTTTTTGGACTCGTCCCTACTGTTAAAGGCAAAGGGACCACAGACATAACATTTTAGCAGCGTTTATTTTGTTTAGAATTAAATATATTTATAACATTTAGAAAGTTTATTGGTTAAACTAAAATGTTGCTACATTTTTAAATTATGACACTAAATGTATTTTAATAACAAAGAAAACAGTACCATTTCCGTAACTTTGAAAAACAAAAATTATTTTTACTGCCTTACAAGGTTACTTTGAAGTCGAGACTGAGAGATGTCAAATGTGGCCTGTTATAATAACCCAACTGTAAAAACAACGTGCGCTTTCTTGGCCCACATGACTATAAAATTAATAGATAACGCTGTATTACATGCTTCATTTTTCTTTTATTTATGAGACCAAGAAATTGCTATCCTGTGCCTATCCCACATTTATCGCTTTTAAT
Organism: Diatraea saccharalis; assembly: GCA_918026875.4. Classification (NCBI taxonomy): domain Eukaryota; kingdom Metazoa; phylum Arthropoda; class Insecta; order Lepidoptera; family Crambidae; genus Diatraea; species Diatraea saccharalis. The sequence goes on along the minus strand of OU893334.1, from coordinate 19,108,560 downwards.
ATATTATTTGCGATAATGTTCATAACAATTAAGTAATTCAAAGAGGTCATTTATTTTGTAATATTTACATTATTCTGTAATTACGTTAACAAGGCAGATAACTTATGACCTCTTGTTATCTTCTGCTAATAGGTATGAAGATGTGTATCAAAGTGGTCACTGCTTAATAGTTATTTGGCTTCAAACGTTGATAGTTTAAAGTGACGAAAATGAGATTACTGGTGAGTTTTTAAAGTATAAAATAAATTAGATTTTTTTTTCTCACTAAAAGTAACATTAAGAAAATTAGGTGTGACGCTTTTAGTGTCGACTGAAGATAAGTAAACGACAAAATCTAAAACAGACAACGAATTTTTAATAATAAATGTAGAAATAAATTAATAAATGCATATCTATTATAAAATTATAATGTATGATTTATAGATGGCCACTTACTTAATTAATCCCGAAAATGACGAATTACTAGCAGAAAATTGCCTCATACGCAATTATTGGGGTTCCTTAGTAAACAGGAAACCTTATAGTTTCTCATGTCTGTCTGACTGTTGTCCATCCGGGGTTTAGCTCAAAAACTATATATTGGTACTTGAAAGTTGTAATTAATCATGAGTATACACTTTAATTACGCCAATAAAGCGGTAAAGTAAAATTTGGAAAAAATAAATTTAAAGTACGTGTAAAGCGAGGATGATATTTTTTTCGTCTTCCCAATAGTGGATAGTTCTATAAAAATCATTAGGGGTGTGGGAAGACTGTTTTTCGATTCAGTAAACCATTTGTAACTTATTAGGCTTATTAGCTTTAATGAGATAATTTTCGTTACAAAAAGTTTAAAGTGGATACTTAGGACGAAATAAACGGTGGTACGCACCGTTACAAAGTGTCCCCACTCTATCAATTAAATGGTCGTTGTTAAACATTCAAACGACAAGGCAGTAGCACTTATATATAACTAAGTTAAAAGGAAAGCTATAACCACACACACTATACACTTAATTCGTCAGTCCTGTTAGATCCTGGGTAACTTAATGGTTAGAGCAATTGCCTGGATTGCGAAAGGTGGGTAAAAAAGATGGGTTCGAGTCCCATTTATGAGATTATATTAACTCAATTCTTCTATAATATCGCGAATTCCATGTTTTTCAGTAGTCTCGTTCATTTGGCGTGTGCAAGTAAGAAATTTATGCTATTATCTTCCAACACACGTTATAGTATAGGTATAATTAAAAATTGCTATAAAAGTCATCATTTCAATATGTTTGCCAATTCCAGGTATGCACAGCATTTGCCTTAACATTACAATTATTGATAAAACTAGCTTTTGCCCGCGACTTCGTCCGCGTGGTAAAGTTACTTTGACCAGCATTTCTAACGAATATTTCCATTATATCGTGTAAAATACCTGAAATAAAGTTCCATCCCCTATTTTATCCCCTTGGTGGTAGCATTGATCAAAATCCTTCCTTAGCAGATGCCCAGGTCATAACATCTACCTATATACCAAATTTGAGCCAGTCACCTTTGAGTTATATTTATATACTGACTGACATAGTGATCTATCAACGCACAGCCCATATATATACTATACTATATAGATGATGTATAATTAACTCGTTTCATTATACTCAAGTATACTGTTACGTGTATAGCAGCCATTATTCTATTGATTTAGCAACCGGTGACCTTGCTGGACCCGTCACAGCTGCTGCGGCCCGAGTCGGCATTCGATGGCAAACCGCTGAGCGCGTTCCGTGATTACAGCGTTGACGACGAGGATCCTGTGAGGATGCGCGTGCGCAGGACTTACTACAATATGCATACCAACATGACCGTCGACTTTGTTAAAGGTATATGATGAACGAATAGAACGGTAATGTCATATTCTCGATTGATCGAGAGCAGCTCGATATTAGATTTAGCCCATACAAAAGGGTATAAATTACAATAAGAAATGGAAATATAGTGATTTTTATGGGTAATTATGATACTTTTCTATAGAGAAAATTTTATAATACACGATTTGGCTGTCACAGAACCCTTTGAAATATTATGTGGGTAGTTTTTTTTTTCATTTTCACTTATTTGAACATTATTTCTTTCACATACAAAACCAGCCCAAAATTAGCGATTTTGAGTTTACGTGCAGTCTTAATATTGCACACAAAAAACAAACCACCATAGGCAGGAGTTAATAGGGATGATGACAGAGAAACAGATAATAAAAAAATATTATTAAGTACAAACAAAAAATCAAAAATTTTGTATAGATTATAACTTTTTATAACTTTTGTATAGATTATAACTTTTTATAACTTTAGTATAGATTATATGAAATCAGTCAAATTATGTGGGTATAATTATTTCTTTATTCTTGATTTTGTGCTCACAGGCAAGATGAATAAATGGTTGAAGTTCAACCACTTCAAAGCGACGGTCAAGGAGGCCCTGGTGCGACTGAACGAGCTGGTGGACGAGTCGGATCCCGACACGGACCTGCCCAACATAGTGCACGCCTTCCAGACGGCCGAGCGGATCCGGGAGGACCATCCCGACGATGACTGGTTCCATCTCACCGGATTAATCCACGACCTTGGAAAAGTATGATACCCACATTTTTACACATTAATCTTTAGTACATTTTAGGCTCTCTATGGCGTAGTAGTAGTTAGCTCGTTTAGTCTTCAATTTTTGAGGTTAAGCAAAGGCAAAATTACCCTGAAGAATGAATTATGGAACGCGTCAAATGTCAGCTAATCATTATGATTTAAGTATCGCGCCATCGAGCGATCCACCAATATCCACTCGGCTGACCCCCGCCGAGTGTGAGTGAGACGGACACCTAATTCGTTGAATTTTACGCATTATGGAAAGACCTATACTGCGCAAATGAAGATTTACCATGTGCCGTGTGAGCTGAATTAACTATTCGGAAAGGTTTTCGACTATGTTGCGTCTGCAGTCGTTTTATCATGCAGATACACATTTGGTGGGTTCTGGTTCTGGTCGTTATCTCTATGATATCAATCATAGAATAGTGATATATTGATGGCGGTGATTAATTTAATACCAATTGTGAGTGAAGGTGATGGCATTCTACGAGGAGCCGCAGTGGTGCGTGGTGGGCGACACATTTCCTGTTGGATGCAAGTGGGGTCCTAGCATCGTGTACGGTGACCACAGCTTTAGAGACAACCCGGACACATACAACACTAAATACAAGTGAGTACTAGAGTGTGTCAGGAGACTGGTTCCATAGTTTAATGGTCTTGATCTGTACATGTAGCATGGCGAACTGGGGAAACGCTTTGTTTATACCAAAAGTCAGTCAGACAGTTCTCTATTCAAGGGTGAGATATCGTATGGGTGCACTCGAGAAAAGTGAAATTTCCGAGTAGCAGATAAAACGTTCTTGAGTACGTCGTGCTACTCGTGCTAGCGCCCTAACGTGGCACTCGGCACTCTTTGCCTAATTCCCACTCCTTGGCGAATGAAGCTTGAAGCTTGATGGCTTGACAGTACCCTATCAAGCCTTTCTAACATAGTGACCATATGATAGAAAGGCGCCAATGCTCTTGAATGGTCACGCCGCATAATTTTTTTGTGCTTGTATTAGTTTTTGTACAAGGATTAATGTTTATCTACGATATTTATATTAATCATATTGCCTTTTAGATTTAGAGTATTTTCTTTCTTTCTTAAATTTCGCGTAAAAATAACGCCCCTAGACACGTGCCTAGTTTGTCTAAAAAATAATCCGCTGCTGCCTTAAGGGATTTGGCGTAAAGGCATAAGAAAGAGATAAGATAGGATAGAAATTATACATTTTTGTAGATTGTGTAGGTAGAATAGAATATAGTGTTTTATGGGGAGAGGAAGGGACACCCCATATCCGATACTTTTGAAACATATTATTATTTGTATATATGTTTTCAGCACTGATTATGGAATGTATAAACCTAACTGTGGGCTGGAGAACCTGCTGATGTCCTGGGGCCACGACGAGTACTTATACCGAGTGCTTCTACATAACAAAACTACGCTACCCAAGAAAGGACTGTTCATGATAAGGTCAGCTAATTTCCATATTGTTTTGTTTCATATACATTTGAAGATCAGAGGAAAGCAAATGTGGCATCGAAAAAGGTATTTCTGGTAAAAAAATATTATTGTCGATTTATGACAAAACCTGTCATAAATTTACAAAACCTGTCATAATAAACTTGGTCTCCGGGGCTAGAGATGGGCAAAGCGTTTCCGCCCGTGCGGCGCGGCGGGCAGATAGGGAAAAATCCCCGGCATTTTCGGAATAAATTTTATTTGCCCTATAAACCGTTAAATGCTCGTTCAGAAGGTATAAAAATTATATTTAAAATAAATATTGTATTATTTAAAATAAATTAATATTTTAGTATACATTATTATGACGTAAATATGTTCGTAATGAAGTCGTTCTGATTTATTAATTAATTCATCATAGGCAAACGTAAACTATTGAAGGTGGACCCATAATCTTTGGTCAGTAGAGTTATTTTGTGTAGTTTATAGGATGATTTGACAAGAGGATTTTAGAAAATTCAACCTTTCTCTCTCATAAATGAACAGACATAACAACGAAGGCTAAATAAGACATGGAGTCCAATGAAGCAGTTTTTATAACGTTCTGTGTTTGACTACATGAAGAATAAAGAAGAAAATCTAGAACTTTGTTTGTTTTCTGTACCTACTGAAATTGAAAGTTTATTTCCTATTATTTTTTTTACACTTGCGAGGTACGTATTGGTAGCTATGTATTTTATTGATAGGTATGGTTTTAGTTATTTAAGGCTTATTTTTCAACCGACGAGACTGTTATTGTGTATGAAATAATAATAATAATAACAATTTATGTGTGCAGGAAATTCAAAACCTCTATTTGAACGTTAGTTAGTAGGTATTTAGTCATTAATAACCAGAGGTCCAAAAAAATGTTACACGTTTCTAACATCAAAAATGACAGACATCCATGTAAACTTTCAACCCTCATCACACTTTCAAGAGTAGAATTTCCGTAATAGCAAAAACAGGTATTGATTAATACCTGTTTCAGATCTGCTATCCGTAATGAAAAATGCTTAAAAAATCCACTTTGCCCCTGGCACTCTGAGACGGGACTCGAACTCTTAAAATGTAGGAATTAAGAGTCACAGTGGATTGGAGTATTTAATATATTTCACGTTGTAAATACATAAAAGTCAGACGAGAGTAAAGAAGAGAGTGAAATATATTAAATACTCCAATCCACTGTGACTCTTAATTCCTACATTTAAGACGAACCCATGATATTGTAAGCATGATTTTTTACAGTGGGTTTTTTAAGCATTTTACAATAAGAATATTTTTCAGTATAGCATTGTGAATGGGAAATTGATCAAATATAATGCAGGCATTAACTCATTTTTAAATGTTGTCTAAAAATAAAAATTAATACCTTTAAATAATTATTTTAAAACTGATACTTTCATACAAATTATTAATCTCTATTCCACCCTAGGATTGAATTTTTGTAAACCATTCGTGGTGAAAGTAAAGTTAGCTATCTTCCCAGACATCTAACTTTACTACCTAAAGACCATTGATCAAAATCGTTTATGCAGGGCGATGATGAATCAGTCATTGAATACAAAATTATTATTTAAAATTATTACAAAATTATGAATATTTACTTATCTTTAACAACAAAAGTAACTCAATCTTGAAAATTGATCTTTCGTTTAATTCTCAAATAAATTTTGTTAAAAAATATGAATACCCAGATAAATGCCCGGGCGGGAATTTATGGGCGCTTATCGGGTAAAAATTTTCAAACCAATCGGGAGTAAAATGTCTAGAGCATATGACACTGTGATTTACTGGAAAAAAATGTCACGGTTCGTAGCGTTGATCCAAATTTCTTTTATCTTAGGTTCAGGGGGAAATCTGCAAAATAAAAAGTATGTATTTATCTAATGCATGTTAGGTGCACCTGGCATTTAAAGTTTGGTCTTGTTTAGATGGAAACATATAAATTCTTAAATACAACAACTAATAACAAGTTTTATCGCAACTGAATGACAGGTTATACGTTGGAGCGCCTATTATATAAATATTTACATACATTCATTTTTGTCTACATTATATATTTATAATATAAAAACGTTAAATAAAGCCTTTTTAATCCCTGCCTTTCCAAAATTTAAGCAATTAAAAGCCGTCAAAATTGATTCATTTAGAATAACGTCACATAATTAGTTTATCTTCCTTTTTGATTAAGTAGGTACAGTGTGGGTAGATGAGCTGTATAATCGGCGTATATTTTTGAAACTTTCGAAACAGACTAAAGTAAAATGTTTAGAATATGTAACACTGTGTTTCTCTATGAGTAAAAAAAATCTCTATGAGTAGCGTCGATCTATTTTCTTTTCGTCTCACTGTCAGTGGGAAATCTACAAAAAAATATGAGTTATCTACCTAATACTAGCTGAGTAATAAAAAGTGTTTCTTTATTGGGCTAATGCATCTATCATAAAAGGTACATCATATTAATCGTTTAGGAGTGCAAAAAAGACAAATATAAAGAAATAAAATTGTATTTTTTCGTATCAGGCATAACGACAAAAACAGTGACAGATAGATTTCACATTTAATCCCCTTAATTTGGTCCTGTCGCAAAATAATCTTGTCGATTCTTGATCTCCAAATATACGAGTACAAAGAACTTCCATACAAACTTGTGAAGCGCTCAGCCCCCCTTAATTCGGGCCATTGTCAAATTATCACTTCTTTTCCAAATTTCATGTCAGTAAGTTAAATAGTTTCTGAGATTCCATGAGTAACGGTACCTAATGCAAATATATTATAATAAAACAAAAAAAATCTAAAGTTCTCGTGTTAACACAGCCGTACACTTTGATTGTAAGTACCAGTTATGACCATACAGTGTGTTTGGTATAGGAGTAGCTCGGTGGCGTAGTGGATAAGCGCCGCGGCCCACGATCGTTGTCGTTAAGCAACTTTCGCAAGGATCGGTCACGGGATGGGTGACCAAAAAAAAAAATTATTTCGAGCTACTACCAGCCGCTACCAACGGCTTAACGTGCCTTCCAAAGCACGGCTTTGGAAGGCACGTTAAGCCGTTGGTCCCGGCTGCATTTGCAGTCGTTAATACCCTCCAATCCGCATTGGGCCAGCGTGGAGGGTCGTGGCCCATCCTCCTTAACCATCCATAAGGAAGGCCTGGGCCCCTGCAGTGGGGACTTAAAAGGGTTGATGATGATGATGATGATGATGAGTGTGTCTGGTGCATGGAGCGACACATTTTTTTGAAAATGGAAGATCTTTAAATAAATTTTAGCCATGCACCTCAATCACCTCATGTTTAAAGTGTTCTATTACAAAAAAAAATATTCCTTTGAATCTAACATTTTTTTTTGTTTTATTTAAGTGAGATAGCATAAAAATTTTGCTGTATATTTGAATGTCTATTTTATTTTGAGGTTAGGAGGTGATTGATGGTTAAAACAATAATCTTTACAATCTGAATCTGAAATAAAATTTGTTCTGTACAATCTTACTGGTTGGCTGGGAGAGAATGCCTCTATGGCATTAAGTACGCCATTTGTCCTTAGTTTCGTTCGATGCTAAAGTTAAACAACTTTCCCAAGGGCGGGTCATGTGATGGGCGACCAAAAATTTACTATCTCGAGTTCATCGATATGGAAAGCCTGTGCTGCAGCTATAAGCTGGTGACGTCTGTTCTCAACAGGTTGACAGGATTTAAATTTAAATAAAAAAGCTCTTGTTATTTTTTGTTTACATAATTGTAAATTCAGTTTGATAGGAAATATAAATGTTCAATAACATTAACAGATACCACTCGTTTTACCCGTGGCACACTGGAGGCGACTACGAACATCTTATGACAGAGGCAGACAATGAAATCAAACAAGCTGTATTGGATTTCAAGTAAGTAAAAGTCGTACGAATTAACATGATACCCGAGGGCCTGTTCTATTTGTCCTCGTATGAAAATCGTAATTCTTATGTGCCAGTGCTAGGTTTTGTCTCCGTTGCATCATTGATTTTTAAGAATGCGTTTCTTTAGAGTCGTATTAACGTTATGAAAATAGACGAAATTCGTTTTCCGAGAAAGAGAAGAGCCTTCTATTCTACACAGTGTAGAATTAACGACGAAAGAGTTAACGATTACATAATGTTGATTTTGAGAGCGCTTTACATAAAAGGCGTTTTTAAATTACTTATGTTTAACGCTTTTAATTTAATCACCTAACTTGTGTTGTGCTTAAGCGGGGAAATTCTGAAAATGATATCAAACATTGTGTTTGTTCCATCTAATTTAAATTTGTTTAATCTATTAAAATTTTGTTTATTTGTCAACTTTATCAATAGTTGATAAAAAAGATACCTAATATGGTGGTAATTCGTCATTTTCAAAATTTCCTCGCTTTCGTAATTACCCCAAAGCACCCTATTTATTATATTTTTAGTTACTTATTATATTTTTATCCAACAGTCAATACGACTTGTACACGAAAAGCGCGGCTATACCAGACGTGGAGGCGTTATGGCCTTATTACGAGTCTCTGATCGAGAAGTACATTCCTGGAGAACTGCATTGGTAGAAATCAACGAAGATAACGAAACATCCGTGATTATTTATTTTATGGTTAAGTTGTTGAACCTAAAAAGCATTTGGGAATAGTTTAAAGGAAATTGCCCATCGAAGTATGAAATTTATTTTCAATTGAATCGCAATGTACCTACCTTCATGAAGCTTTACTCATCTTAAATGCGCAGGATTAAAAAAGGCTAAAAATGTTCAAGAAATTAAATTACTTTGTCTCATATACTATTTCAGTGCAAACTGAATTTACTCATATTCTAAGTGAAAAATGCTTAAAAAATCTGCACTACTCTGCCAATGTCAAGTGAATAAATTAAATTCTATATGTAAAATGAAAATGAAATGAATGAAAGACGGCGATGATCCAAGTGTACAGGTCAAAATCTATTGCAGAAAACGATAACCTGATGTGTGTACATTCTAAGCTACTTGTACGAATGGTACTACTGTTAAATACTTAAAGAGATATTGTCACTAATTAGATCTGACCAATATGTAACATGTTTTTCAATTTATCAAACCCGTTAATTTTATACGTAATACTAGCATTATAAGCACTGAGTACCTGTTATTTAAACAAATGTAATATTTATTAATAAAATATTGGTATAATAAATACATTTTATAAATATCAAATTTTATATTTTCTGTGATTAATTAATGTGATGGATAAGTGGTCACCAAAAGAGAAATCAAAAAAATCACCAAGAGGAAACAAAATAATAATTGACACGATCATATTGTATTAAACCAGGAACTTTATTTACGTAATATTTACAAAAAATACAAATCTCTCAAAATACATAATAATCATAGTAATAAAATAACTCATTATATTTAGCTTTCAACAACCAAGGATAGAACTAACACAATATTCTTAAGCTGTTAGTACATTTTATAATCACATTCCATTGCTGATACAATAAAGTTACGAATAGTTTTACCAGCATTTTTAAAGATCTTAAAAACTGGCCGTATAAAGCTGGCTTACCACAGTCGGTTTAATTGCTGAGCCTCGACGGACCGTGGGAAGGGTATCTAATAGGTAAGGATTAATGAGACAAAATATAATGATGGCTCTGTTAATACAAATCTTGAATTAACTTATTGGCATCTGTGTTAATGAAGGTGGAATGTATTTTTGACTCAAGAGATGATTTTAGTGCTCTAATTTCATATTTAATTGATAGAAATACAAAACCATTTTATTATAAATAGGTAAGTAACTCTTGAATGCTACGTTTTCCTTCGAATTTATTTATTGCCCCTGAAGGTATATGTCCAAATATTTCTACTAGTACAAACCAACATGCTTTTTATCATGTTAATAGGTGTATTCTACTTAAATAATACGTATTTTATTTAAAAGACATATTTTTAACTAAGGGTATTTGAGTAGCATGGTAGATATGCTTAGATATATGCAGCCCCTGTGGGAAATACTTCACAGGCAATAGATGGTCTAACCATACGTTATCAGACTTAAACCATTGAGCCGATTTATATAAAATTCACTATGGAGATGTGAAACCCGGGGCAGGGCACATGATAGTTTATATATACCTCGACAATCGTCATAGAGAATCTTAATAACTCAACTATCTTCATTCATAAACGTCATGCAAAATTAATCTTAATTATAATTTACCTCTTTTGCAGTGTTCTAAAAAATAAGATTTTTTTCAAAACATTCTAGTTAATTCATAAATATTTTATTTAATAGACGAAAAAGTTTTAAATACGCCTTGACCTTTTTCAAAAACTAGGTAATTAATCTGTGATGGATGACGTAAGCATATTAGCAAATATATTTTAAAAGGTCAACTGAGACAATAATTAATGAAAATAGTATCGTACAAAATTTCGCACATAAATTTCAACTCCATCTCGATTAATTTAAGATATTATTTATTCATTTTTTAAACATAATTTTAAAGAAACGCAAAAGCTAGCATTTTCAGCTTGATCTGAATTGACGTCAATATACTTTAAGCTACGGTTATAAATGCTTAATTTAATCACAAACCGGTATTAACCGGTAACAGCCACACCTCCATATTTTAACATTCTCACTGACACTTTGGACCTTAGTACTTGCATTTAGCATACACAATAGTATAAATAGACGATAAGACTTTATACAAATGACCCATACAAAAATCTTAAATACAAATAAGACACTACGATTAACACGCAAAGGCCTATATTTTAATTTAAGGCATGTTACTTTTTTATTAATTTACTTTACATTTTTATCTTGAACAATTTGTTAACTTTATGCTGTTTGTATTATTCTAACGCATTATAAACTAAATCTCTCTGTATGTCTGTCTGAACATTTTTCTTGCGATTTTAAGTGGGGTTTCTTTGAAAATTAAATCTATAGTTTAGATAAACTTACTATATTATATTGCTCGAAACCATTAAGATCAAAATATATAAAATAGCGTTCTTTATGTCAGCTTAACATTAACCGGTTAAAAAAAAACGTTTATTTTTTTATAACAGCTTGTATATTTTTTGTTCGCCAACAAATTGTTCAATGATAAATAATCCAATACATTAAACTTGTCTTCTATCAGTCTTCTTAAATGGAAAGACAGATTAAGCCTACATGGAGACCATCTTAAATAAAGGCAACGTGACACAAACGTTAATTTGGCAAACCCCCACACAAAAAATAAAAAAAAAATTGTTTCCTTTATTATATATGAACGGTCTCCATGTTAACTTGTAAATATCGGTATCATATCACACATACCTATCTACCTATCTGTAAGGCGACGCGATTTTTTTCCAAAACGGATACTACAATTCCAAAAATATCACACTAGCGGTTATCATAAAAGCTACCGTAAACATAGGAATGTTTTGTTACAACCTCCTTCATATAATTTTTATTGAAGACCTGGAATTTCAGAACAGTCTCAACAATTTTTTTTCGTTACTGGTCTACAACAATTCAGTGTTTTTCTAGCGAAAATGGAAGCAACTTAAAATTTACATTATTTATAAAACAAATATATGATAAAAAAATATATTCTATGTGCCATTCCATTATAACAGAAATGTGACACTCGTTGTAAATAATTCGAATAAGCATTATGTGTTCCATTGTAAATAAAACAAAAGTAAGCCAAAGTCAACACCAAGGGCTTACTTTGAAATAACTGTTTTATAGATTCAATATCGAAATCTTTGAATGCACGCTAGTGTTTATATTATTATCCTTCTACATTCTATTCCTAATAAATTCTCACCCATTTCCGACATTTTATCGATTTTAAGTATAAATGCATTAAGGCTGGCGAAGCAACCAAGCGATAAATATTCACGAAAAATATAAATTTCCTACGTATTTATGAAAACATTTCTTACGTATATCTATAACGTAATAAGATCTTAAACTTTCCGATGATTATATTTAATAGATTGGTATGAATATAATCCTCACTTCGGAGTTGTTTCAAAAGGTTTTCTGAGATGAGTTCACGTTTCAAAGTGTTTATAAATGCTGGTGACGTAAGCCATCACTTGCTGCCAATCCGGACGTTCCTGTTGGATCATGTCTTGTATATTCTGTAACAACGATAAACATATTATTATCCTTAACATCAAAGCAAAGCAAAGACAATCTTTGGTGAGTATGTAACACTTCAATGATCCAAAATCTTATTTACCAATGTTGTGGGGATGCCAATAGACTCTGCGGCGGCGAAGGCCACGGAGAAATTGGTCCGTTTGTCGTGTGGAGTAAGCGTTGCGTACGGAACCCGAGCGTCGCCCAAGTAAGAGTGTAGGAGCGCACATAACGCCATGCCATCGTTCCACGATGAACTAGAAACAGTTAAAACATTTAAAAAACTACTTTTTACAACGTCCCTGGTCGAGTGGTCTGCATGCCGGTTTTGTGATGCCATCTCTGAGATACCGGGTTCGAATACTGGCCGGGCCAATGTATGTACATATTGATCTTATCTTTCTGAGTTTGAACGTAGTAGTAACATTTTCTTTATTTCCATGATGCAAGTGCTAAAAGCCACGTAATTTGGGATGTGAGCATGTATGATATTATTATAAGTAAATATATTTTCTTGAAATTCACAAATGTTTAATTCATTTTAAATTATATTTAAATTTTATCGAATTACCTGAAGTTGGTGATATCTATATTATTATATCCGAGGGTCTTCTGTTGACACCATTTGAGCAGAGCGTTACGTTTCGATCCACCGTTCTTCACTTGCAACGCATTCAGGGGATCCTTCCTTTCACCTATGCAAAAATATGTGAGTTCATAAATTAACGAATAAAAATTCTCTGAAATATTCATTCTAATAGTGTTTATTGTAATTGTGAATATTCTCTCTAGCATAGCTGTAGCGGCTAATAAAGGCCATTTCATGAGTAAAAGAAAAATAAGTAATTGATAATAAGATATGACTTTTCTATCACGCTTAAATTAAATAAATCTCATTGGAAAGAATTATTTTTTATTCTTCAATAATTTTTTTGATGATAATATTGCATATACACATATCAAAATTTTATCAACCGTGAGCGCCGTATGAAAATGACGCTGTTAAACCACACCACAGTATTGAAGGCTTATAGCAATCAAATTTCTTATTTTATTTAAAAAATATCAGTCCTTTTAATTGTTATTGTGAATTTTTATTTGTATGAAGAAGCATACTAAATAGATACATCCTAAGAAGAGTCCTGACATCCTTCGTATTAAATCAATAAAGAACACAAACAGTACAAACAATGAGGTAAGCTTTCGATCATACTGGATAAGTTATAAATCAATGCTATTTTTACGATGAATTAATATTATCAATAAAACAACTGAATGATGAATATTATGTCCAGTAACGAAGACAATATTAAAACTTGTGCACTGATCATTAACTTTTCCAGTATATTTGTTTGTTAATAATGTGGTACGCACATATGTCGCCGTAGCTGTTTCGTCGCACGAACGACTCGATCGCCTTCTGCTGTAGTGTTGCCAGCGCTCGTTGTTCATCAGGTATATTGGCCCCGGGCGCTGGTGGCGACACCGCCTCTGCCCCACGCGGGTTAGACACATAAACGTAAGCGAAACACAGTGACAGTTCTGTGTCAGTGTTGCCATGACAATATTAACACACAACAGAAATATTGAAAGTATTCTAAATAAAACTATTCCGAATTTATATTATACAGTCAAAATCGTCTAAAATAGAAACGTTTCGAAATACATTGGTTAATGACCAAAATCACTAGTCCGGATTAAATGTTTTATGACTTTCTGAATAAAGCATTTCGACGCTGCTTATTTAAATAATGATTTGGGAGACACAAACACCAAATCTGTATGAAAAATGTTAGTAATAAATTCAGTCAAGGTATAGTATAGTGGTCAAAGACTAAAGTTATATCAATTTGATTTTCAGTGTGACGACTCAATATGAAACCTAGCAGGAAGAAAAAACAGACATTGTTTAGTTTCTTGCCAGCACGAGGTTCCCCGCCATATTTCGTGAACGTTTCGCACGTCCTACAAAACTTGCAAATTCCAAATATCATTAAATAAAAATATATTAAATGTATAGGCAGTTGCAAAATGTAGTTTTATTTTAAACAAGAATTAATAATTATTGGGGATATCTTTGAATGTTGTATAACCAATACAGTATACCTTATTTACGACTTATTTAATAAAACTATTTTATTGTATAATGGTTACATTTGGTTGAGTCACAAAAACAACTAAGCTACAATTCAGTTAGTTATTAGGGCCAAGTACAATATAATTAGTTACTAACGTTTTCTTTGTACGTCCCTACAATATGTATAGATTAAATTGTATTTATTTAATTTCATAGAGCTAAACAAGTACCGGTTATTAAAGCTACCGGTTTTATGACTAAGTATGAGAGTCCCTTGAATGTGGCTTTACCCGATTTTGACTGAATAAAGTAGCGTGGTTATATTCCTGACACAGAAACGCCGCCTATAGAAAAAATAGTATAGATAATTGTTAGACACAAATTGCTATGGTGTATTTGTTTCCGACCCACAGGAGCCACTGAAGATGATATATCTTTGAAGATATAGATAAAGATAATCTATCTTTTTGGCTAAGAAGAAATCTAGTTAAGAATAAATAGCATATACTACAAAATATTTGAGATCAATACATGCTTCAGTTAAAGACAGGTGTTATTAAAATAAATAAATATAGATTATTTACCTAAACCGGTAAGCCCCTCACACTTCTATCAAAATAACACTTTAAAACATACACCCGTCTGTATTTTTCACTATAAAAATAGAAGGATTAGGAAGTAAAACAAAGTCTGCATGCAAATCTATGTAATTGTAAAGAAATAAGTCGCACACAACATAAAGTTAAGACAATCAAGCGAAATTAGGCGCTTCTCTCATGCTGCCATGCTGTAAGAAGATAAAACAAGCAGCGGCTTTTACATGCCGTTAATTAATAACTATACTTATATAAAAAATAAAAGTTAAAAAAACATGCTCGAAAAGTATTAACATATTGAAATTGAAAATTGGAGAAATAGTAACGTAAAAGTGTTTGTTTTGAAAAACGACAAAAAGTTTAGTTTTTTGACAATAATAATAAGGTATATGAAACTTTTGTTTTTTACAAAATGGCAGATTATAATATTATAAAAACAATGGAATATTATAAAAAGTTTTCAGATTCGATTACTTATTAATATATGCATGAACTGATTATAATGTTAGCTATACTCAGCCTTGCGAGTTTGCTAGTGCATAGCAAATAACCCTGTATACATATTATCTTGCGTTTATTCTGTTTACTCACCGTTGTTGCAAGGCGACGCCCTAGCGGATCGTGAGGTGGGCGGTTTGGCTGCATAGTTCGTCGCCCCCAGACCGTTTGAAGCTGGCTGACTCTCCGAGAGACCATTCTTTAAGTTGTTAGCAGTAGTCACTGCGACTGTTGTTTGCTAAATAAATTGTGAAAAACTTGTGTTATGAAATCGAAAGCACTACAGATTTCGAGTTAAATTAACAGTTTCTTGATAATATGGGTATCACACTTGTAAAGCATATTTTAAGGTGTTTTATGTGAAGCAGAAAGGATATTTTTAACAAAAGTAGAAAGATATAATTAATAATTATATATTTCTTCGTGTATTTCGTGTCACAAGTATAAAGATGTTACATTTAGATGTTTACAGTTCATGTGAGGGTGTCACATAAACTGTAAGTACTGTAACTGTAACAATTGTATATAGCCCCTATATAATATAAAATTGTCAAGCTATTATTTAAATTACATCTAATTTTAATTATGTTATTTGTACAATTCATTTCCCATTTAAAGATATAAATCTTAATAACAATTTATATTTTATTTAGTTTATTTTTAATTATTTCTTATAATGATATATTTAAAACTTAATGTTAATTGTATAGTATACATCATGAGTCCTAATTCATTTTTGAGAATTTATATTATTATACAACTTGTAACATAATTAATGCACATCCTGTTTAAAATCAAATACTGATTCAATTTCAACGACTTCTAAAATAGGTAATTTTTTACACTCATAACAAATAAGAATCATAATTATTGTCTAAACTTAAAAAACACTTACATAGAATCTCGAAACAAAATAATATTTCATGTCGAGATTTTTTATTGATAGATAGGTGGTATCATTTTGGTATTTCACTGTAAGTACATACATTTGTAGTTGGAGGTTAAGCCGTAATTTTGACGTTTTTGTGTGGATTTGTTAGATCTCCACACTGTTACGCAGTAATTAGTATAACTGTGTCCATACATAAACAATGATTTAGTACATAATCCAATTTTCGTTTCATGATTATAAATGCATTTTCTAATTGGAGTATATAAGGACGTGCGTTATTTCTGTTACACGTATGTACATTTTATTATATTTTACTTAGTAGGGGTCTTTATTTTCAAAGAATTCCGAGAAACTGTAATAACTTTTATTTATAAGAAATTTTGTCGACTGAAACTTATAATAGGTTTTTTTTATTTAATTTTTATTGTTTATCTTCTTAGATAAGTCTGTTTTAGTTTTTCCAATATTTATTTAAAGTTTCATTATTTGTTTTCGATTTAAGTTATTTTTTATTATGATACGAAATTCGAAGTATTTGGTGTTTAATTTATATTTCTTTTTAGGTAGGTATCCTTAAATTCAATACTCTTTGAAGCTAATTGTTAAAAATATTAAAGTATTCATTTATAAAAATCTCTCGTTTTATTTTTTTATTTCAGTTCTTTTTTAAATTTACATTTTTTTTTATCGAATACACGCTTGACTTTTGAAAAGTCGTTACTTTTTGGTATTGAGAAAAGCGACCCCGAACAGTTGATTGTTGACTTAACATTTAAAAACAGCAGATCCAAATAAGTAGAACTCTATTAAATTCTATGATTATTGTTATTTAATGAAAATGACATGCGAGAATAACATTTTTTTGAGTATTCTTGATTATATTAGTAGTAAAAAAAATCACATTTTAATCACCTTCTATTATAATGGATGGTATTCTATCACTAAAAGATTCAAATAAGTTTTAAGAATAAGAATTGTTTTAGTAAGTTTACTAAACAATCAAAAAATATATTGGCCAATATATGTTAATTATTAATGAAATAAATTTAGTTAATTGCTTCAATTATTTTTTATAGGAAGACATATTTCTTTTAGACAAAAGTATTTTCAAAACTAATATTATATACCAAATAAAAAAATATTTCTGCTCTCTTATGACGATTATGCACACCATACGTTTATTATTTTTGTCTAATCAAAATATTACAAAACAGCTAGTGTGTGTAAAATAATTATTCAACCGAGGGCAAAATCAAAGCGCAAATACAAGCAAAGAGGGTGGTGATGGTAGAAATTGCGTCATTAAAGGGCAATTTATAGATTGATGATGGTTCCCATTATTTACCTGCGGCCATTCTCCTACTGGCGTTGTGGCAGGGGACTGCTTGGCTGCCTTGGCTGCATTCTCTATGCTTTCTATTAGAGACTTCACTGACAGTCGCGAGTCCTGACGGCTAACACCTGATAAATATTTATTATTTTAATCACGTATGCGCCTTAGAACATAACCTAATGTTTTATTTATAAAGTTTCAAATTTTTTTTTTTATTGTAAATTATGTTACGGTTTAATATAAAATCCGGGTCCTAACTAACACTTTGAGTATTTATGCATTATGTAAACAATACAATTAGTCATAATATACATAGAATAAAGATCGAAATGATATCGTGCAGATTATTTTGCATATCGTAGGTATTCCATATAAAACAACGAATGAAATGCGAGGTTAAAACTAGTTCCTTACTATGGGTAGTCCGATAATAAAAATTATGAATTTCATATTGTAAATATTAAAGAATCGGTTCTCTTGTAACTAGCCGGGACACTTGATTAAATAATTAGTTTACCTTTGTTACGCCGATGTGATGCAGCAGACGCCATTATATCCTGCAGGGAAGCGCTGGTGAGGAGAGGCGGGGGCGTCGGAGTCTCCTCGCTGCGCGGGGGCATAGCTGTAGTACAGTTTGAGATTAGGTGTACATCTAAGTAACTAGTATCATTAAGATATTGTTGTTGTTTACGTGAATTGAATTCCTTGGCATGATTATATTTGTTAATGTAAATATTAGTTAATTATTTTATCATAATAATTTGTCTTTTTGAATGGGGAAAAAATCTTATTTCTTTGCTTGTTACAAAAAAGGTCGGACAATGTGTTCTAGTTGACCTCAAATATTGATCGATTGATTATTATTGAATATTATATAAAAAAAGTACCTTGTCTTAGTCCATACCACCATCACAAACCCATTTCAAACAACACAAATCCAACTAAATAATATCATACATATCAAGGAACTCTGTGCAGATTCAGCAGCTAAAACTATGTGAAAAATTGAGAACAATATCAATACCCAGCCACCATAAACAAAAGCCGAACACAAATATTGAAACAATACATATAACACACTACAGTAACCAAAATGTAACATTCATAAATGGTGCTTACAAACCTATACATAAGATTTTTATTTGTACCGCTCCCAAAAGAACCATCACCGCGCTAATCAAGAGCTAAATTACTTGAGAACATAACGGCAGGACGGTCCATACGTTGGTACAGTTATTTACAGAAATCTCACACTAAGACGTTTAATATTCGGGTCACAAGAAGCCTTCTAACTTACGTAGAGGTCTCGGTGGCAGTGGATCGTTTAATGACCTGATCGGATGCGACAGCCTTTTGTGCTCCAACGTCTTCCAGTAAGGCTTTGGCCCCCGAGGCCAGGAACCAGTGTTAGTTTCAATATTGGGAGCATTGTGATTTTGTAATGAATATTTTCGAGATGGCGTATCAGGGGTTCTTCTAGTATCTGGATTGGGTGGTTTCTTTTCTAGATGCTGCACTATTTCCCCGATAGATCCACTAGGCTTGTTGTCAAACTGTTTGGCGCTAGGCGTACGCGATAGAGATATAACCGATTTAGTAATACTAGATATTTCTTTTTTGACAGCAATACTTTCATTTTTATCATTATTATTAAAATTATCGATCTGGTACCTGGATTCCCTTCTAGGTCTTTTCGGCCGCCTAGGCACTTTGAGTATTTCTTCACGCGGAACCGATGCGAATTCATCAGCAGTACTTTTAGAAATTTTCTCATCATCAGCTATGTTATTATCTACTGGAGACAAAGGAAAGAATGGTTGCCCTATCTCTTCATAATAATGTTCTTGTTCCGAATCTCTTCTATTTGTAGTGATCAATGGTAGAAAAGGATTAGTATTCACTTTAGGGGGATCTTCTTCGATTTTATGTTCAGTTGGTACCCTAGCCTTTGGAAAAGTTTGCGTTGTGTTAATAAAAAATGGAACATTATCCATCGGTTGATAGTATTGATTATCTACTAACCACTCGGGAGTTTTCGTCAATTTAATTACGCCCGGTTTGGATACTTCCGACAGTTTTAGTCCCAATTTAATAGGAGAGGGTGATTTCGATTCTACGGTATTGTTATCGGCAGCAAATGTTTTCCAAGTCAAGAATGGCAGTTGTTTTGCTTTAATATTTTTTTGATAAATGCCTTTTCTTTCAAACACTGCTGTCTTATGTTCTTCTACTTTTGGAAAGTCAGTTGGTATCGATAATCCACTTTCAGATTGTTTATTATCTTCTATTATTACTTTATCAATGTCGTCGTAATAAACTGTACCCTTTTTAGCATCTTTTATTTCGTTAATTTCAAGTTTTGGTTTTGTTGGTTGTTGTGGTTTGAAAAAGATGGGCTGTATTAGAACTGGACTAATTATTATAGGTGAAGTACGATCGATAGCTCCATTGACAATATTAATAGGAGTTAAAATAGTTTTTAAGCGATTTTTAAGTCTGTTATCTTCGTTTTTCGCTACATTTTGTGGTATCACTTCAACTTGAGGAAAATCAGAAGTTACATCATTTAGAGAATTTATTTTTAAATGGTAACTAATATCGTCAATTATTTCCGGGTCTTTATCTTTTTGTTCGAAATTTTCAAAGGAAGTTTTATTGCTGATTTTTCGTGCTATCTCTTCATCTTCTGAACCTAAATTTTCACTAATTTTAATTTTCGGGATAACTGCTCTTATTTTTGGTTTAACTACTGTCTCCTCGTCGACTTGAATAAAGAGATTTGGATTATTAGCTTCATTTGTATTACTTTCGATAGGACTATTATCTTTATTTTTCTCTATGAGTTCACTTTCAAAATCATCTGTTTTAATTTTTAAAACAGGCAGTTGTGAACTGGAAACTAAGACTTCTTCAATTTTATTACCAATCGCTTTTTCATGATTTTCAGTTATTACATTCATTGAATTATTAGACATTAATTGGTAATCACTGCTCCTGTTGCTAACAGATATTCTCTGTATAGCTTCCCTAAAACTTGTTTTCAATTCTTCGTTTACCTTTTTTATATCGTTTTCTATATTTGAATCGAGCGGCATTATTGGCGCTGATTTTATGTCATTTGTATTTACAAAATCTTTAAGAGGAGGTTTTATATCATCTGGGTAAGGATAAGGTAAAATAGATTCTGCTTTTACGATTGGTATAGGTTTGTTATTTGGAATTAAATCATTAACAGATTGGGACTTGCAACTATTAATTTCATTACTTAAAGGTAAATCTTTAGAAATAGTTTCATTCGGTTTATAGGGATCAGTAGATATAATGTTATCAGAAGTTTCAGTGTCTAAAGAAATATTACTGTTGTTAATGTTTGTTCCTAAGAATTCTAGACTTGTAGCCTCTTGTAAAGCATCCCGAAAGTCAGAATTGGTATTTAAATTTTCCATACTCAACGATTTAGGTTTGCCATTCAATGTGTTAGATAAATTTCTACTGAACATCTTTTTATTATCTTTAAATTGAGTCACATCACTAAGTTTGGACCCTGCTATTAGATTGCTACTGATATTATTCAGGTCAAAAATATTGGTGTCATCGTTTATTACTGCGGAGTGATCCGTTTCTTCCAAGGCGTCTTGTCTAGCAACTCTTCCTTCAAAAATATCCAGAGCTTCTTGCCTCTGCAATCCTTTGACTTCGAAGGGAGGTAGACAAGCTTCAGCCAATATTTTATTATTTGGCTCCATTCGTTTGCGAGACGATGCATCTTTCTGGCAATCGTCGTCGTTCGTTTCATCTGTCGTTACATTTTCAATTTCAAATTTGAAATCTTCCGGTAAGATGTCGTTTAGGTCGTTTTTTATTTCCGGTAAACTAAGCCTATAGAATGCTTGATCAATAATACTCGTGTCTTTTCTTGGAGGATCAGATACGCTGTGAACTCGGGACATGTACCTAGTTCTTATGTTTTTAAAAACTTCAATAGATGAACTATCGCTTTGTGAGTCCGATTGCAGCGATTCCTTTGACAGCCTTTTGTCATCATCAGAAAAGTTGGTAACGCTATCCACAGATTCAGACTTGTTAACACCTGTTTTGATACATCAAATTGTGATTAGACATTTTAAATTGACACTGACATAATTATTATGAACAATGTTAGTTGCATGATCCTAGTACCTACATAAAAGTAAGCTTTTTACACAGAATTAGTGCATGGCTGCCTGTTAATTCTGTGAACAAAAACATCGTGGTTGCCATCGTTAAATTCATGATGAAGTTGTTATATCTTGACAAGATTAAAAATGTATTTAGAAGGAAAATAAAATCGATAAATTAACGCACAATACGGTACTGAAGACTGAAGAGGTATCAACATTTTTTTAAAGAACTCATGCTAAAATAAAACAGCAAAATCTTTCAAATATGTACACTTTCAAAACTACCAACTCTGTCGCTATGCTACACATGCACACTATCTCTGTTTAGAGCCAGACTCTTGTATGTTGCCGTCTCACTTACCTTTGAGCGAGTGGATTTGGTCCTCTAGTAGGCGGATCCGGTCTCTGGCGATCTTGTTCTCGGAAACGAGCCGTTCTAGTTCACGCTGAGCTTCAGTCTTGAAGTCGTTAGCGACGCGCACAGTCATCAGGAGATCGCTTTGAAACTGCTTCCATTCCGCTTCCTATATATTCCGGGATAGACATAAGGGCTGATGATTGCTATTTGTAAATAAATTGGAGACGTCGTCCGGTTTATTTACAAATAGCAACTTTGATGTAAAATTTTTATTACTTTATAATGCCTACTTAGATTCATTAAAATATTGAAGTTTATTTAATACAAAACGTTTCATACTTAGCCAACAAAAGCAAATTTCAAGTATTTGGTAATCACAACACGATCACGCTTTAAAGAGTTGTAGATATCTCTCAGTTACTCGTGACCAATGTCACTCTATGTGTGTGTGTGTGTGTGTGTGTGTGTGTGTGTGTGTGTGTTATGTGTGTGTGTGTGTGTGTGTTATGTGTGTGTGTGTGTGTGTGTGTGTGTGTGAGAGTGTGTGTGTGTGTGTGAGAGAGTGTGTGTGTGTGTGTGAGAGAGTGTGTGTGTGCGTGTGTACTCACATCTCTCTCTCGGTCTCGTGTTAGTTGTGCATTCTTCGTTCGCGCTTCTTGTAATTGTCTCTCGGCGTCCGCCGCCCGCGCTAGTGCTTCGCCTGCGCGTGACATCAACGACAACTTTTCGTCTGACGTTACTTGTACCTATATCGCAATAATAATAAAGTAAAATAACTTAATAATAATAATAATGTCGTATGTATAAAATAAATACAAAAATAAACTTAAAACATTGATATATTTTTTTCCCTTCAAATAAAATCTTTTTTATATTAAACTATTATTAATTTTTTATAAGAATAAAATTTATGTGACGAAAATTATAAACTGCCTCTATTCACTTTAATAGAATGAATTGAACTTTTAATTGTAATATTGAAAAATGAATTGTTATACAACAAAGTAGTGGGCCCAATAGTTATCCCTGTATAATAGGGATGACGACTAATTTTTGTTTATTTGTCCGTCAGGTAGAGTGTTAAAAAATATTAAACAAGTATTTTTATTTTTTTTTTGTAAACATAAAACGAAATTTCGCATCGTCACGTTATGGTACGTTTTCTACCAAACTGTGACGTAGCGAGCCCCCACTCCTCAACTTTAATCTAAGCCATTTCTTGTTAAATTGAAGTAAAAAAAAATACGTATCTAATATTTTTCTATTATCTGACCGACGGACTAAATAGAATTGCATTTTTTTTACCCAGTCGTCATCCCTATTATAGTGTTAAAGTTAGCTTATTTAAAAACTACAAATAATCATTATTTATCTAATAATAAAATATTTTCATTATTTATTAACTTACTTGTATTTGCAGTTCCGATACTGTGTCTTGCAGCGATTTTAGCTCGCCCTGAAGCGCAGATTTCTCTTGCCGGAGCTGTTCCAGCTGAAACTCCAGTTCGGATATTGTCGATTTGGCATTGTTTCGTGATACCTGTATGTATAAATAATCATAAATTAATGGTTAAAACATATTAGGCATTTAAATTACATTACTACTATAAAATTATTTTATATTTGTCAGACGTTTCGGATATTTTACAGTTCCGTGAAGGATTCGAAACATCTGAAAAAAGAGATAATTTTTCCAAAAAAAGAAAATAATAAATAATGTTAATTATATATTTTTTTATAGTTACACAAGACATTAATGTGTATTTTGTTGTGATATTCTTAACTTGCATAATGTCAGCTATTATGAATGAATGAAAGACTCTTTATTGAACATACCATAAGTAAATAAACAATACATAATAATGTAACAGAACAGTACAATTGGCGGACTTATTGCTCTAATGTACTCTAGAATGCGATGTGAAGACTATGCATGCATGTAGTCCACGCGTGTGCATATTGTATGCGAGTGTTTAGTAGATGCAGAGTACAAGAAAGTTTTCTTCATACATACGCACCGAAAATATGTGAGCGCGCCCATGCGTATGCGTCGTCGTACGCACAGACAAAATTTATCAAAATTGAAGGTGCTCAAGGTACGAGTGGCAGCTGGACAGTCATTACAAATTCAAAGGTGGCTTTCACGATAACCACGTTTTAACTAATCTTTAGACGATTATAATTTTAAAAAATAATCAATTAATGTTATATTAATACAGGGGAGAGTTGTTTTCTATAGAGATGATCTATGCATTTCTGACGATTTAAGAAGGCTATTATCGCTCGCTCGGGGCTCAAGTCGGCGTAATATTCTTCGTATACTATGTAACGTGCGTGTGTCAGTGTGTGTGTATACCAGTGCGTCGTCGTGCATCTTCCGCGCGCGGTCGAGCTGCCGCTGCGCGTGCGCGAGTCGTTCAGCGAGCGTGTGCGCGGTGGCCGCGGCCGCCTCCGCCTCCCGCCGCGCCGCCACCGCCGCCGCCTCCGCCTCTGCCGCGCCCGCCACCACGCCCTGACGCTCCTCCAACTGTCGCCCACACACATATTAATAATTCTTTATGAGTACCAAAAATAAACATACAATTCAACAATATGCAGTAAAAATAGGTATTTTTAATAAGGCAATTATTCTACTAGATTATACAAATAATCTATATTCAGGGATTTAGTCCCTTTGTCTGTATTAATTTTAATAATAGCATAGATATGTACACTAATAGTTACAAAACGTGTAGTATTTACGAAATATTCTTAGTAATTGGATCATGATTGAGAGAAGTTATCATTAGTCATCAAGAATGTTAATTTGAAAACAGATAGTTTTATAGAAATGATAATGTGTGTATACTTAAAACAGTGTGCAAATTTATAAATTTAAGTTATAAGAACGCAAAGAATCATATCTAATTTTAATCTAAAAATTTACTAACACGTTTATATCTCAAAATGTAGCTTATATTTTACTCATTTCATATCAGGAAATTAAATCCTAAAATAAAGTCAGGATAAATATTACGACGCTTTTTAAATAGTACTATGTAAAGTATTATTTTTAAATAGTACTATGATAACTAACCGAATGCGATTCGGACTCCATATGACGGCTTTTCGTTTCATCTACTACGGTAAAATATTCTTTCGCCATAAAGTAAAAAAGTGCACATAAACAATTAGAATTATTACCACATTTACAAGTCACACTACAAAAATCTTTGATAATAATGCATTCATTTTGAAAGTAGCTTCAGAATTATCTCGTAATTTGACAGCTATTATAACCTTAAAACATTATTTACAAATTACGAATTTCACTGGCTCCCAGATGAAAAGATGCTAAGATATGATTTTATTTTAAGCAAAAACTAATTTAAGTTATCACTAATGGTGGGTAGACAAACCCCTTTAAAAAAACCATGTGACAGGTCAGTCAATGTATGGAAAATGGATATGATTCTTTAAAAAATCTAATCTCAAGAGTTATTTACTATAAGTTCATACAAATGTCTACAGATAGAATTCGAGATCACCTTAGCCTTGGCAGCGTCCAGTAGTCCGGTGAGGGTTGAGAGTTGATGCTGCCGGGCGGCCGCCACTTCCCGGGTCCCCTCCACTTCCTGCTCCAGCTGTGACCGCTCGCTTTCCAACCTCTCCACGCTACTTTCCAGTGTTCTAAGACAACATGATTTCAATTTATAGAAAAAAAAATTAATTCTGTGCCAAAATTTTTTTGTGGTCGTTATAAAAAAAATTTACACGTTTTTCTTCCTTTTATCCATCTAATATCGAAAATAAAAAAGAATATAGGTGTTTATAGACTATAACATGTTATTACTTGTAATCACCCTTTTGCACCTCAAATTTATTTATCGAATTTAGTTGATCGGCTATTAACTTTGAAGTTAAAATTCGCAGTTAGTATTATACTATATCTATCACCTTTAGATAAATAATCACATACCTACTAGTAATTAAATAATAATTAGTAGCTTTAAGTAAATAATTATTTTCGAAACGAACCAAATAACAGCACTTTACTTAGTTCTCAATCCGGCTCGAAGAACCATTTCACTCACCTAATCCTCTCGTTGAGCGAGTCGTTTTCTTTGGTTTTCTCGTCTAGCGTACTCTTGGTCTCGTTCAACTCTGCCTCCAGTTGCTCCAGCTTTGTTAATAAATGACGCCTTTCATCCTGTGACACCTACGATTTGAGGACATTTTGAAAATTATTTAGGGGTTGTCTATTGGAACATGTTTAGAATTATCGATTTATGTCATATAAAATCATTCGTTTGTTTTTTATGGTCCAGTAGATGGTTCTGTAACCTGTTTCTCTTATTATCTCAAGCTCCTTGCTTCAGAAGACACATAAAGCCATTGGTCCCGACTGCATCTGTTGCATTAACACCCATCAATCCGTACTGGGTCCGAATGGTGGATCCTTTTATCTTAATCAATTTCATTCATAGGGCAGGCATGTGCCTCAGCAGTGGGGACATTCATAGAGTGACGATCATGATTTAGGAAACATACCTTTATAACTGCGAGTAGTTGGTCGGTGTCGCCGGACACAAGTGTCTCAGGTTCATCACCTTCGCGTAGAAGCAACTCTTGAAGCGTATCCACCTGATCGAGAATCAAGACAATATTCGATATCAGTCGTAAGACAAATTTATACAACCAAATCGATGTCAAATGCTAATTCTCTTAAATTTAGCCTCCAGCTCGCGTAGCATAACCAACTCGAAAGATTGGAGAAACGAGCAAGAGAGAGACCGACTGAGATATTTTATGGGCAATATAGGGATATCGCACTCTCGAGCCGCCCGAACGTTTCTTGAGCCTCTCGAGTTCGTTATGCCACCCCAGTGGTTTCCAACAGTAGTCCGCTGACTTAAGTGATCCTTGGAAGCAAATGGTCCACGAAACTTAAAATAATTATAAATATGTTTTAAAAAAATGTTTGTTATTGATTTATAAACCTAAAAGGTAAACTAATATATTTTTTCCTTCTACTTCTATGTCGCTACACTCTAATCGTGGCCTTCACATCAGGGTTGGTGGCACACCGAACCAACCTTCGCCATTTCTCCCGCGTGCCACCATGCGTGGAGTGGACTGTTAAATTGTTGTTCTTAGGTTTAGCATATTTAATTAGATTAGGCACCACTACGCAGAAAAGAATAGAACATCCCCTGACCTTGGTCCGGCTGTCCTCCAGCTTCTCAGTCTGGCGACAGAGTGACTCGAGCAGCACCTGCTTCTCGTCAGTGAGCCGCTCCATGTCAGCGTGCGCGTCCGCCAGCTGCGACTGCAGGTCCGCCAGCTCCGCCAACGTGGCTTGCAACTCTTCGCTGGTACTGTATAACCACCATTTATATTCACATAAGAATAGTCAGCGGCGTAGCGTTGGCTAAGATTAGTCCACGTTTAGATAGACGTGAGAGTAACCGCAAAATAATTCGTTTTCATTTTCAAAAGTCATTTTCTTTATGTCTCTGCGTGGTATCATCTGTCAAGTAACCAAACTCACTCATCTTTGCTTCGGAATGAATCAAAATAGACTCAACGTGCAATACTAAATTGAACGTACACTAACGTATCTAACACAACATTGGGTAAGTGCATTTTGATTCAATCGGATGTCAAACACTTTCTGGACAATTAGAGAAATGAGAGTTTCTTAAGTAAATCATTAAATAAAAACAAAAGTAATAAAAACTTAATATGTAAGTATATACGGCTCGAAGGATCTGAGCTTATGTAATGTTAAAATGATATGAAATGTTTTCTGTTATGCGTCGAACAATGTGTGTATCAATCAAACCTGTAGTGATGCTCCTCCATCTGCAGGATGCGGTCCTGGAGGCAGGCGACTGACACCTCGCTGAGGGACGACGAGTGCTTGTCCCATTCTGGTGTGCTCGCCTCGCAACTCTCACTCTCGCCCTGAACAACCAACAAATACTTTAACTAACTTTAAATTTCAATTAATAACTCTGCCGCGAGATCATCGGATCAAATGACAGAAGATTCGTTAGGCAAAGCAAGGTTGAATGCAGCTGAATGTCATTTTATATATTTAACGTTTCGCGGCTGACAATTACGCATCACATATTCCGTTAAATATGGACCAACCCTATTTTTCGTTCAAGGTTTCACTTATTCGCGAGACAAAACGCGTCCATCGCCACCAAACTTGACTTCTCAGTTGGTATCGGAGCTTTATCTGCTCTATCCGGCTGCGCTTGCTGAAGTTAAGATGAATATTCACGGATTACCCCAAAGAATATTTTATGATAAAAAGGGACATCGGGATAGGAAGATAATATAAAAGATTTCGAATTCTACTCTCAATGTATTAAGGTCTAAAACCTAGTGGAGAAATTTGACAGTTTTGGGTCTACTCTTAATTGTCCGCCTACGATAATTCGGTGAACGTAGAATTGTTTATATAATTATGTCAAGATCATATCCGTGAAGATTATTGTACATCAGAGTCAGTGTCAGGTTCAACCTCCGTTGCATCATATATAATCGAAAAATGGTTCATATTAGCATTTCGAAAATACACGTAATTTTGTTTTTGGAGAAAATGAGTACCTTCTGCCGTGGTATGGATTGTACGTACGTTGTGTGCGAGTGCGATGGAGGCGGGCGCGGAGGAGTGCATGCGGCGGGGGGCGGGCGCGAGCAGCAGCTGCCGCTTCTCGCTGTCAGAGAGCGGCGAGTGCGCAACTCCGCGCAAGCGAGCGCGCAACGCACCGTTCTCGTCCGCGAGCCGTTCCAGCGCCGCTGATCGCTCCACTTCCGACGTCTATATTATAACAATTACACCCTTACATTGGTGATGAAATAAGTGTTCATAATACCATAACTACATTGCTGTTGTTTTTTTCAGTATTCATCAAAGAGATCAGTGTCCGAATGTTTGCTTGCCTGCCTTGCGCGAAGCTTATTGAAAGCCGTGCGCTCACAGCAGTGATCAAATTTTAAACGCAATCTGTACAGACAATAGCATGTCCAGTTATAAAAATCTTTCAAATTTCTCCACTCGATTTTAAGCCTTAATGTTTTGAAGTTAGATTTTAAAATCAACTAGAGGAATTTGACATATTGTGGTAACCTGACGTGCACACGTGATGAAACGTGTGAGCGTATTGATCATTTATGTCCGCACGAGTCTAACGCGATCTTTAAACAAAGATTATATTCACGTGTCTCAAATTCTCAATTTGCTCGAGACTTTAGCTAACCCCACTCTGCTCTACCAACTGATCTTCCTGAGACTGACGAATCTCTCAGGACAATAGGTAAAGCAGTCGCTTTTTCGCTATTTATAGCATCGTCATAGAACAACTACTATACAATCCAAATACGATTAGCGTTTATGTAATGACTTTAATGACATAGAAATTTGTGTATCAACTACATGTCTTTAGTAATTGGTGACTCTAAAATAAATAAAATTCTGAACTATATACATATCATTTCTCACCTTCATTCGTTCCAATTCGACTCGCAGCTTGTCCGCTTCCGCCGCCTTCTCCAGCAGTTCGTCCACTTGCGCCTGCAACTGTGCCTTTTCCATGGTGCTTGCCTCCAGCTCTCTCTTCAACGACTCGAGTTCCCGGACTCCCGATGACAATGATGCCTGCAATATTTCACAATGTCGTTGACCTTAAATTGTGAAGTTAATCAGCCTTTTTTGCACCAAAGTAAATTGACAATTGAGTGAACATTTTTTGTTAAAGTTTAAGAAAAATCTTTTTTGTGCATTAATTGTAATGGAATTGTCAATCATTATAACATAAAAAATATATTCAAATTGCAAACACTATATTTATCTTGATTAAAATTCAATTCAAAGTATATTGCACCAATTACATACATTTAAGGATTGTCAAAAACTTTAAAATGAGATGTTAAAACAATATTATATATAAGTAATATGTATTTTATTTAAATCGCAATAGATAAACTTTACATTGGCATGCTTTATCACTTTAAATAACGTACACGATCGGACTCGAATCCATTCTTATATCCACATCACGCAGCCAGCGATGTGACATAAAAAGTTCTATTGTCTGATACTGGAACGAATCCTTTAGTAGAACGGGTCATTTGTTACGGACGGACGGGACAGTGTACCACTAAAAATTTATCTTGGCCCCTATTTTTATACCAATCATTATTTTTGTCATCTTAAAAATGTTGGCGTTATCTACCATAAATCCTTATAAGTATTTGTTTCAGCGTTAATAGCTTAAACGCAATAAAAATGTCCCTATGATTTAATACCTCTAACATACCGCACAGTCAGAATAAAACTGACTGAATCAAAAATATTGAGAAATCGAATTAAGTACCCTAAATATAGTTTAACTAAATATAATTTCAATTCTACTCAATGGTATAAGGTATTATCAATTTGGATAAGTTATCTGTTCCTCATTTAACACATAATTATTTTCTGACTATTAATATAATAATTTGTAGTTGATTGTACTCGTTAATCCATATACCGGACAAACATTCAGTATGCATACATATTTGCAAAACACTTTCACTTTAATTAAATATAGCACAAAGCCTCACATTAAAAAATAAAAATAAAAAATTAAATTAAATAAAAATATCTCACCTCCGATGGTACTCGAGGTCTAAGCTCCACTTCCTGGAATCCGGGCATGTGTTCAGCATTAAGGGTGACCGGCAAACTGACGCACTCTTGTGAGCCCCTGTCGCCTACCGATAGCTCCTCAGCACTACCATATTCGTCCACCCTCTGTCCTTCTTCATACTCCAAACCCTCTCTCAACTCGGGGTCTTCTAACACTGCATTATTGTTACCAAGATCTTTCTTTTTGTGGGCCTTATGTAGCTTTTCTTTAGAGCCGAATATCTTAAGGGTTTTATCTCTAGCGGGGGCGACTTTATGGTGTTTAGAATCAAGGCTGGACACAGACGGAGCACCTTTTAGAGTGCTCTCCTGTTTCCCCTGACTGGGCCCTCTACGGAACAAGGACTTGAATTTCATCATCTTATTGCATCTCGTTATTCACTGGCCGAATGAGTTCGTTCGCATTGCGTTGAGCACTGTATTTACGAGTGATTTGAAGTATACGTTCACATTTTACTATTCCGCTGTGTATTAAACAAACATTGTAACAATGATAAATTAGGAAGAGTCAACAACAGTTACATATGACACGTTAATAGTGCAAACTTGATTACGTATTGTTAGTTAACGCTACATTAATATAGTCGTTAAGACGTTCTTCTTCAAGAATCGAAATTGAAACGCAACAGTTAATTCTATATGTTAATTTGACTTGACAATATCCTCTTTCGATATGCAATTGGCATGTCTCCATAAACCAACCTTTTCGGTAACTATTGAAACTGAGTCTAATGGTGTGTATTGGTTAGGCTTCCTTTTTTACTGTACGCTTCACTTCAATTAAACGTGCGTCATAAAACAATTTAGATCTTAATCCTAACTTACCACGGACATGCACGTCCCTCCCCTAACATAGCGGTAAATATATCAAGTGGTTAATATTGAGCCTATACATAGATCTTTCTAGAATGGTGTTTAAGTACAAATATTGGATAATTCAAAAGTACATAATAAAATAAAGAATATTATAATTTCATTTGATAATATGACCCAATATTTTAGAGCTATGGATTAATTAATTTAAAATCAAACTGCAAATGAAGTCACAAATATTTTCTGAAGCTAAACTAATATGTTAATAGCAAAGTATCATGTTAAATAATCGAAGACGTCAAGCAGTTTCAAATAACTGCACATGACATTAAAACGACCACGATTCACCAAATGAATCACGATTTCCCGACGTCATTTGACGTCGATAGTCGGTGAGACATCAAAAACCGACGGAACCTACCTAATAGACTAAATGAATGTCCGCCGAGGGGACTACACTATGCACATACAAATACACCACACATTTGCATACATACTCGTACGACGGAATCGATCAATTCTTATGACGACGCAGTAGATTTCATATTCGCAACGCATTTGTCAGACTTAGGGCATCTCGATGATATGGTGTTGTTGAAATTGAATCTTATAACTATTACCGTAAAGACAGTTTCAAGCTACGTATTTAAGGAATGCGATGGGTGCGTGTTTAAATTCAATAAACTAACATAATTGATAATAAAATACGGGTGTGTACCGTTGGGGCTTTTTTTGTTTCTTTTGCTACTATTATTTTTATATCTATTCTTTGAAAACACTAAGGGTAGCGCTAAGGGGTGATGACAATTGGGATACAACATCGTTACTTCGAAATTGATTTCCATAATGGTATCTACCATTAAAAAAGGTTTTATACTTATTTATTTTTATTTTATTCTTTGGACTATACACTCATACATAACTATATATTTTTAAGTGAACCTTGTCTAGTATCTTAATTTTAAAAACAAAATATACACGCTAATGTAATTTGATACATTTAAAACAATTAAAAAACTACACCTCTATAAATCTATAGTAGGTGCTGTGCTTTATTCAATAACTAAAATTTCTACATAACACCAAACATGATTCACAATGCCAGCGTTAAATTTTATTACCAATAACAGCATCTCTGATTCACGTGCTGTAAATCGTACTCCTAAATTGGCTCACTACCAATTTGAGGGGGATCAAGGTTGGTTAAATATAGACTCGACACTGGTATTATGTCTATATCGGGATTAAGAACTTTCAAAGGAATGAGCTACTACTATTACCCCCTAGGCTTGAAAATAGTCGGATTCGAATCGTATTCATATTGAGTACAACTTTAATCAAATATGCGTAAGTGGACTACCTGCTACAAAAGAGTGCCTACTCAGTTACTTTAGTCATTGTAGCCATTAGAGAGCCAAGCCAAGAAAAGCTGGCCGTAAGATCACCTACTCGGTTTACGAACTAAATAACTGCGATCACAGAACTCCTAGATACAACCGCTATGAGATAGGCCGACGACAGGAACGGGAGGAAAGATCTAGTAAAGGAACAGACCAAGGCATTTGAAAGACAGACACATCCTATAACTATGAAAAATGCGACTGTGATAATGAACCGGTGCTCAAAAATATCAGAATTTTACATTTTATGCAAGTCTATTAATATACCTAACCGGTGCTGGGGCGCAGGTCTTTAAATGAAATAGTGAGGGACGGGGAAGATCGAGATAACAAATTTTGGTCAACCATCCTATGACCCTTGCGAAAGATACTTTGCTTTGCTTTTTGACACTGTGCCATCGATCAAATCGTAATTATTATAATATATCTGGCATCTTCAGAGATCGTATAGCTTCTATAAGAGTTAAAAAACTTTCACTAGACTGTATAAAAAGTTTCATAAAGACTCATTGAATTTTTATTTTTTGTCTCGGAGAAAGCTAGATTAATATCTCTTAATCTATTCATGTAAGCTTTGTTATTTTTAGGTTTGAGACTATTTCTCGCATTAATAAACTGAATTGAGTTGAAATGAGAACAACGGTAAAAATTAGAAGATCAATTTGTTTTTTCCTTAAAAAAAGTGTCAAAAAATCTTCCCTCGTATTGGTAGCATAAGAATCTCTTAAATTTTCTTTTGCTACCACCGTTCATGTCTTTTGTCTATATATTATTTTTATTTTATTTTTATTTATACTATCAACTTGGAGTCAGTGCTAATCTGACAGGAAATCTGTCAAACGTCTCATGGAAGTGTCCTACTTACGCGACGGATCCTCCGTCGAGTGTGCAAGGTGCGAGGTTAAATGGCATCACAATTATATTAATAAAAAATACTATAAAATTCAACAGTCTCAGGTGCCCGAAATGGTATTCGTATCCATGACCTTTTACAATCCGGACGACTGCTCTACCCGTTTAAGCTACCCGAGACTCAACGTCACTGATTAAGTGATAAAAGAGGTTTTGTATCAACACGGGAACTCTATGCACTAAGATAGAAGTCGGTTAAGTTTGTGCAGTGAACGGTAGTGATCCACTGCCACTGGGGTGAATGACCAGTGTGGCCTAGGGAGGTCGCCTACTTGGTCGACCGATCAAAGACTAACAATATGCCATGTATAAATTCATAGACAACAAATACTTGGTTCGTATAAGACACCAAGTATAAAGAAAACATTGTAATTCTTTACGAGGATTTCTTGAAATAGGAAAGTTAAAAAAATTTACAAAAATAATAGTGGGTCGTGTTTATCTATTATATACTTGCTAATATTATAAAGAGGAAAGATTAGATTGTTTGTTTCCATTGCATAAGCTCTTAAACTACAGGACCGATCTTAAAAATACTTTCACTTACGGGAAGCTACATCGTACGCGGGCAAAGTCGTCGTCGTCGCACTAGTTTGGTATTGTTGGTTTGACATTGAGGAAGGCTCTAAAGTTGGAGAGCCCTACGTACTTTATGATGAGTATTAATCACCGACTATTCTTCTCCAATGTTAAAAAAAAAACCTGAATACCTACCCATTCAGATAGGGACAAAATACAGACTATGCGAAAGAGTTATCGATTTTATCGCCAGCAAATAGAAAAACGAGAATTCTGACATTATTTTTTAACTGAAATAAATTGAAGACATATAAAAACAAACCGACAAGCAACCATTGTAATAATACCCAGTGGAATAATAACTCACAAAAGCGTTAAGTCAAAAGAAACAGCAAAACAACCCAGGATCGTATTGCGTGACTCACATTACAAACATTTACTCGAGTTAACCGATCGACGTATCATGGGCAAATGGTAACAGATGTTTTGACGATATTCTAGATATTCATTATCTATGTGTACTTCGTTAAAATATCGTTAAGTAACTTTAGAATGCATGAAAAAATAGTCTATAATTAACAACAAAATTAATTTCTAAAGGAATGCTACGTTGCTGATAATAATTCGTCATAAGCCTATTAAGGTCTCCATTAGTGTAGCATAGGCTTTTCCCTATGATTGGAATAGATTCGAATCTATAGGGAAAATTGGCCAAGACCCATCACGCGGATCTAGTGTGGATTGGTAGGCGTTAATGACTGCAGATACAGCCCAACGACTTAACGTGCCGTCCAAAGAACGGAGGAGTTCGTGACAGTTACTTGACTTCCGTATCGCGGACCAAAGGCGTTAACTACTGCAGCATCGAGCTACTGACAATGTCATCCAAATAACTGTGACGATAAAACATTTTTGTTATCAATCATCAATAACCTTAATTATTAAAGAGATCAAAATCCAATAGCAATCGATAAAAGCCGAATTGAACAATCCTTAATATTTTCAGTCATTAAAATTGTTCTATTATGAACTGAAGATTCTTTCTTCCGAGAACGCGACATGAAGCAGGAGTACAGTTATCAGCACATTAAATTTTTTAAAACCTCTTCAATCGATTCAAGGCAATCTCTTGATAGTTTTGTTAAAAATAGCTTTTGTAGTAACGTAACATGATATGGCTTCGTGTGTACCATAGATGTAGTGGTCAAAATCGCATTGCACGACTGCAAATCGACGGCCACTTTCTCCTAGTACTCGAAACCAGTTTGACTCGTGGCAATAGTTGAGGTCATGAAGATATCCAATAGGAGGATCTATGATAACTCGACACTAATATTAAACTATAACCACGATGCAAAATTATATTACCTAATTTAAAGTCATAAAATTAATCTATATGCTGAGGGTTTTCTCAGAAAACAAGCCAGCTATTTGGAAATAAACGCTGACGCAGTCAAGGTCAAATATATCGATATACAAGTATTTTGACATTTTATATATGTACTCATATAAAGACCCATTAAACCAACCACTAACTAACTTTAGGGGCCTACGAAGTATTAAGTAAAATCTGTATGTGTTGTCTGTGCTTGTGGTGGTGGCATCAAGCATTCCGTACTAGGCTCATCATTGTGGCTTGTGACCGTTCAACAAGACAGCTGTTTTAAAGCCGCCAAAACGTTCATTTAGTTTTGTAATTTGTTCATCATCATCATCATCATTGTAATTAGTATCTAGAATTTATTATAAAAGTTTATGCTTAACCCACTTGCGTTATTGGTGTATACACTTGTGTTATTTGTATTGGATCATACGGACCATTAACATTCAGTCGCGAATAAGCAGTTGATTTTATTTTTTATTCGTATTTGTATCGGTTATAGATTGTAACAAGGAGTTTTGGAGTTATATATATTTATTTTATTTCTAATCCAACCAATAAATTGACAAATTATTTGATCTTTAATCAGCCGTATTGTAGAACTTTGCAAGGACTAGCCCATTTGACGGCTGATATAAACACTTGGACGCGACAAATATATATATCTTTGACCTTGACTGTACATTAGTAAGAAAAAGTTTAAATTCTTATTTACGAGTGTATTAGGAATCATCCCAAGTAAATGATTTATTTATTAAGCCTACTCAGCCCTTTTTATTTGTTGATAATATTTTTATCAGCATCAATGACATCATTCCGAAATTCATCGCATAAATCTGTACATCATGAGAGTTATTATAAAATCCAACTGCAAAAAGTGAAGTCTTATTACTGGTGAAAAAACAGAAGGTAATCAAAGTGAACGAATTTCATATTTTTGAAAGTAACCACGTAATTTGCAAACGGATCCACTGCCAAGTCTCGTCTACCGGCGTCGTCGTCGCGAGCTCAGACATCGACGTCCATCTGCATCATTATATGTATTGTTTCAACAAAACGATTTATCATCTACAATGAATGGTTCAACGGCTAATTAAAGAGGCACTTGTAAGTTATTAAGTTACTATGCCATAAAATCACCTTGCACTATTCGCATAATTCTACTGCAGTTACGTTCCAAATGTTTACCAAAATTAAACGTTCAGTAGCCAAAAATTAATTCACTATCTCAATTAATTGATCAAAACAAGTGAATTATAAGATGAAGAAGCAGTTAATTTTATACCCTTATCAAAACACAATATTTTAAAAGATATCAAATCACGCAAAACCATTGTTCTTAAAGGCACCATATTTGGACTATTACCCTCTACGATCACTCAAATGTTTGCTGGAAGAAAACTCATGTTTGTGTGATGTTCACCTTTTGTACAAGTGGTCCCAAACAGAGAATAATCTTATATAATTTTTTGTATAATAAAAATTATAAGAAATTTTGTTGGCCAAGCAAATATAATGGATTTAATACTATAAAATACAAAAAAATGCATAAGTCATTCTATGACTTAAGTCAACAATGTATTTAATAATAGCCGTGTATTATATCAGAGTACACATTAATTAAAATGGTTAGTTAAAACAATAAATCACAATCTGCTATTACACTAACCCATTGAAACATTTATAAAATAAAATAATTCCGTATAAATTGCCCGTACGTTGTGGTTAACCGCATATTGTAACAGAACAAAAGGGGACCTAAGTTAAATCCTTGGCGTACACTTGAGCAAACATACGTTATCGTATCTAGCTTATTGGTCAGTCAGAAGTGACGTAAAAGTTTATGTGTGGTAAATCGAAATTAAATAAACACTTTACATTCATTCAATCATCGTTTGGTTACAGTTTTGATCGTAATGATGTTTTAATACTGTATTGTACTTAGTCTAACGAATTAGAAAAAGTTGATGTGGAATCCCGTGGGATCAATTAGTTGATCGTATGATCTAAAAGTGCTAGTAAGGTAAAATAAATTTTTCATAATATATTAAACAACTGATATGTCATTGAGAAGTAAGTTAATGAATTTTAATGGAATGAATGACACACTTTTATAATAGCCTCCGTTAACTAATAATAACCCGTCATGATTTTGTATGTATTTATATGCATTAGTATTTTATTAACTCACTAATACATTCCATACATAGCAATGTGTAACCAAAGCAAATCACTTATTACTTTACACGATTAACTCGCCATGTTAGATTATGTAAATGGAATATCTCGTGATCACCTCATTAAACATTCTAATCGTGAAACTAAGATGCGTCGTATAAGATACTAGTAAAATTGATGTAACGTAAAGTAAATAAATTTTGAAGACAACATCAAAAACTTTCGTTTATGATAGATCTAACGTCCAGTAGTCCAAATTCTGCATTACAAGAGACATTTGCCGCAAATAACAAGTTTTTATAATAACGGAATTAAATAATCACAGTTTTTCCTGTATCCGTGGCTTTATCTAAACCTCATTAATTCTTATAAATAAAAGTGACCGTTACAAAGTACTATAACATGCACTTTCAAATAATTCCACAACTTGATTAAACTTCAAATAATGTATAGGTAAATATAAAGAAATTTCCCTATACATTATTTCACAACATTTTAAAGTTTATATTCAAGGACCTTAGATTCCTTCAACTCGCACGTTGCGACAATGGGTGATTGTTAAAACTAAGCATGAAAAAAGACATTTGTACACTAGGTACCTCCAAGGCTTACCTCAATTCTTTAAGAAATGATCTCTATGCTCGCACGTGATTCACACAATATCAATAATGCGTTCGCTCAATTTAGGTCGCTCAATGAATGAACTATTATCAACACGCTCGTGTGATTATAACGGAATATATATTTGTGATTTATGCTTTCTAAAGTTATTAATAGCTATTGTAAAGGAAGGTGACTTCATACTCTTGGAATCATTATTCAATGTCATTTGGTATAAGAAACAATCCAAGGAGAAAAAGACAGTCTTTGACGTGTTCTTTCTGGGATACTCCTAATGAACTTCCCGTCGTAAATTTTAAATATATACATATATATATATTTTTTTATTAAAAATTTAAAGCTTGTTTTTATTAACAGACAAGATTGAATCAACGACATCGAATTTTTAATTATTAGTTTTTTTTTGCCACAAATTCAACTAACGCCTTTTATATTTTTCATACCACGGCAACAAGACCTCTATAAAAATGAACTTCTGGAAGACTGTGGACGACTTCTCTCAGAAATAACCATTTTACTTATCAGTCTGTTTTCTATTCCAACTCATATAATTCATGACAACATGTGTCCTTGAAGCCAATATTATGTAAAATGCAGATAATTCTATTAATTATTGAACTTTGATTAGCTACAATAATGCCTAATGTTAAAACCAAAAATAAGATACATTTGTCAACAATAAATTCAGTAATCTGCATATATCAATTACTATCACGGTTAAGTCGATTATCGACGCGAAATACATATGAAATATTTTTACTATCTTATATAATTTAAAATCTGCTACTATCGCAATTTCAGAGTGAATATAACTATTATAGCAGAATAGGCCCATTTTAATGGTGCAACATTTTTGGTTGTGAGATTAACACGCACAAAATGCGTCATTGTGATACATTTACACCATTCTATACGGATCATTATGACCAGTCTCCAAAGATTTCAGTTTGAATATAAGCATGTCATCTACCTAACCTTTCTGACACAAGATAAATTATCAGAAACCGTGTTAAATTAATTCTAAATTTCAACCAAAGGCACAAATATTTATTATAATATTACGAATATTGTACGAATAAAGTGTATAATGAAGGACATTATTAAAACATTATTTAATTGGAGATGTAAAACTCTGTTAGTACACTTACGAGGTAAACGCATAATAATATTATCCTATTGATTCTTTTATTTCTCAATGGGAAACAAATCTTATACGAGTGGTGATCTATATCTGTACCGTTAAACCCGAAAAATTCTCGAGCAAAGCGTATCAAATTCGTACGAGTATCTATGTATTAACAAAACCTACAACTTTGATGAGATTTCAATTCAGTTCCAGTTTCATTGACAGGCAATAATGATAATTTACAACACCGCACATATAACTAATTAGTTAATATTATTTGCTGCTGATTTGAGTGGTGTTGGTTAAGTATGGCTTCTTTCAGAAAATTTGAAAATTAGCCAGTCCACGTACTTCACGTAACAATGGCTAATTAACAAGGCTCATATTCAATACCTGATTCATTGGTCATCATTACAAACTAGGGACTGACATGATGACCGTTGGCCATTTAAAATTGATCCAATTTCATTTTTTACATTTATATTATGTGTAAGAACGTTCATATAAATAATTATACCTTAAGTGACCTTGCACATTGCTATTGCAACAGAAGACTTCACGCTGGTATGGGCCAGTTGTTCAAACATGAGTGCAATTTGTTCCCACCCACATGGCACCTTTGCATAAGCTTTTTGAATACGACTTATATCAAAGCATGTGTTATGATGATGGAAAATCACCATTGTCATCATAAAATAATCTATTATTATGATAGCTACGGTTCTACCGCGTAAGTGAAATTCTATCGATATAAAATTCTGAATAATCTTTCATGCGCCCAATCAGGGTGGGTTTGTCCAATCCTACTCAATCCTAAAGGTGGGTATTAATAGTTGCACTTCTGTTTCGCAATTTTAGCGACTATCATGGTGCATATAATTTATTTTTTACCGTTGGTGTTCCAATTAATATATTTTTATGTATGTTTCGATATTTATATACATGTTTTTAAATTATCATTATTTATTCTTAAGTTATCTATATTAAAAAGGTATAATGATCAATAAGAGCATTTGTTGAATATTCCACTAATTATACGTTGCTTCCTTAGACGGTTGGTTCCGTCCAGGGTTCCTTAAATTAATTTTATCTAGTTTCGAAGTGCTTCCTTGAACAATTCAGAACTTACTCACTAGCTGTATTTACAAAGTTTGAGTAATTGGTTGAATTCGACAGTAACTGGACATCCGATTTGATTCGATGGGGACGATATGTAGCTAATATTCTACGGCATGTGTTGGGCAGAAGACTAAACTTATGAAATTTGGACATCAGAAACATTTTGTTTTTATTTCAAAGGAAGTAGTTGAATCCAATATCGTAGCTATTACAGATCATCTGGGAGCGGATATTGTGTTTATCACTTTAGACGAAAAAATATTGCTTTTCAGGGGCTACAACTAATGTGTTGCCCACGTGAAGGAAGTGCAGAACCTTTACTGTCTACTGCACTGCCTTCACGTGGGTAACAAAACCAAAAAAATCGTATTCAACAAAGAAAATAATATCGAATATTCATTACGTCATTTGTGAGGCAGGCAAAGGGAATGACAGCAGTGAAAAGCGACTTTATAATAGATTGAATTATGCCTTGCATTGGCATGATTCAAATCAGTGCTGTTTCTTTTTCACTAAATGGACATACCTATAATGAAACCCTAACTAAGTATAAGAGACAAAAACCTCCATGATCCAATGTTGTCGTAACGCTGGAAATCGCAACAAATGGAGGCGCAACGCAAAAGCAACATTATCCAAATCAGAGGCATCATCATGAAACCACGACCACTCTTGTCAAGAATTCAGTTATTATCTCACTTAATTATCCTAAATCGTTATCGAAGTCCATTCTATCTGTCTACCATATTTTATTAAAATTAGTTCAGTACTTTAGGTATGAAAACGCAAAAGATACACAAGAAACTTTTGCATTTATAATATTCCACCTTGCACACCTGACGGATTGTCGGTGGCGTACTTACGCATACTTCAGAGACGCTTGATCCTCCGTCAGTTTTACACCTACCGTTACAGTCTGGCAGTGTAAAACCGAAAAGCTACTCACTAAGCTATGAGTGTAAAATGAGGATACCTACCTTAATTAAGACAAAAAGTGTTTATAAATTATGTGTTATAAAAACAACGTGAGAAGGACGTTGGTATATCGTCGCTGCGCCTGACAAGTTCCATATGTGTATTTTTTCAAATATTTTTTTTTTCACTCATATTAATCTGCCTTTTATTCTCTATGTGCTGATAAAGTCCTTTTTGTGATATTCGACCTAAATACGAATTTAACCAATTCCATTTGTGTATTGACCGTTTGAAAAAATCAGTATGTGCAGTAATGCACACAAAGGATTTGCATTCGCTTATTAGTCTCCCACCAAGAGCGTTAATGATCTGAGTATTGTGGTGTACACAACATTAAAAAATAGATTTACGGGTAGATACACAACAAAACTGGTAAGTACACAGTTTATTTACATCATAGTTAATGTTGTTTAATTAATATCTCCTCAAGTTTGAGATAATGATCATTTTAATATATAAAATCCTAACCTAAAATATGTGCATCGCAGTTTTATTACTTCTTACATTGTTATATTTATAGGAGAAATATAGTAGATTATTTGCTAACTATTAATACCTATAATTATCAGAATCTTGGCAAATACTTAGATTACATTATAAATTATAATTCGATAAACTACTACTTATTGCCGGTTTGTTACAGTTTGGTTATTGGTTTATTACCGTTTTGTTGCCTTTTTACAGCTAAACTCTTGAGTTGATATTGCTACTTATCTGGCTATTAGGTTTTGTCTCGTCTTTAAAACTTGGGGTTTTGACGACCTGTTTGGAGGGTTGGCAGTTAAATTTTTGATCTAACGTCTTGGGTTCAAATCCAGGTAGCAATAAAGTTATATATGAGCATGAACGCTTGTTGTTGGGTCGTTGCTGTGTAACGTATGTATATATATAGCATAATTAACAAAATAAAACAATAAAAATAGGGTGCTTTATCGCCTACCAATACATGCAAATCTGAGAATATTAATCTTAACATACGTCATAGGAATGTAGGTAATGTGTGTATTTAGGTGCTATTTATATATATATATATATATATATATATATATATATATAACCTACCTGTGCTGTTTACCTAATTCTTGGTTTTTGTTGCTTCAGGCGACATGGCTTTTAACTCACATCCAAGCAAACCATCGTCACGAGCACAGGTACTGGTAAATTTGGCTAAAGGAATCATAAACAGTAATCAAAGTAAAGATTTGAATATATCCTCGGATATTATTTTGTCATGTAGTTACGATCCAACGCAGTGCTTGCGAAATTCAGACCTGACCCAAAATAATAATATTTCCGATACAATCACAAACATATACAACGTGTCATCTGAAAATATAGAAGTTCCTCTATTTGAAGAATTAAAGGACGTTACGTATGAAAAAAATCTTGATTCTTTTGTAAGTACATTAGAATTCATTTCTAGCATTCCTGAAAACACCGATAGTGTCGAAATTCAAAATAATGAGATTCCTCTC
The DNA here is from genome assembly GCA_918026875.4 of Diatraea saccharalis. NCBI lineage: Eukaryota > Metazoa > Arthropoda > Insecta > Lepidoptera > Crambidae > Diatraea > Diatraea saccharalis. The sequence continues at coordinate 19,065,205 of OU893334.1, read as the reverse complement.
AATTTAAACAAAAGATATATTCTCGATGAAGTGACAGGCCAGATAAGAGAGGATATGGATTATTATAAAGAAATTTTAAATAGCGAAGAATACTATCTCAATGAGAAGACAGGGTTATTAGAACCTAATTATAATACAGTTTACATGAACAGAGAAAACGATACCAAACCATCTGAAACTGAGTATTCAAGCAGTGATGAGGAGATAAATAGAAAAAGAGAGTCTAATAGACTAAAGAGAGTACGTGGTGAAAAATATATAGGAAGAAAGAGAAAATGGATTGAAAAAGAAAAGAAAGCAATAAATGAATTAGTACCAAAACCTAGAAAACATCTGAAAGGAAAACCATGTTCTCATTCTACTATATCGAAATCTGATAGGAGCTTTTTATGCGGTTTGATTTCCGAACAGAAACGAAAAGTAATATTTCATTATTTTTGGACCTTAAATACTTGGGATGCTAAAAAGGCTTACTTGAAAAATCTTGTTCGTATGCGTTCGGTATTGAGAAGACGTAAAAACGCGATTGGTTCAGAGGATGCATCTCAAAGACAATTGGCCTATGACTATTATTTACCAGATGATCAGAATGTCACTGTAAAGGTGTGTAAAAGCTTTTTTGTTAGCACTTTTAATATAAATAGCGATACCTTGTCAGAATGGATTAAGAAGCTGCAGGAAAATCGAGAAGGAGGAAAGGACTTAAGATCTAAACATGAAAAACGACAATCAAAGATAATAAAAATACCTGTTTTGAAAACTGTCAGATCAACTGCTGTTAAAGAATGGTTGAACTTACTTAATAAAGTACCAAGTCACTATTGTCGCTCTAGCAGTAACAGAGTTTATATTGACGATACTTTTGAATCAAAGTCTCACATGTTTCGAATTTATACAGAGTGGTGTAAGGATAACCGAAAACCAAATATTGGTCGCAAACAGTTTAATAAGGTGTTGGAAGAGGAAAAGATTTCTATTTATAAACCAAGAAAGGATCAGTGCGATATATGCTCAGCCAGAAAAGAAGGTAATATCTCAGAAGAGCAATACACATTACACATTCAAAAAAAAAATGAAGCTTACAGAGCACATATTGATGCTACCAGTATGCGGTCATCCGAAGTGCTTATTTTGACTGTTGATGTCCAATCTATCCTCCTTTGTCCAAAGATTTTGGTATCGGTTCAATATTATAAGCAAAAGCTTCAAGTTCACAATCAGTCAATTTACGTTAATAATGATAAAGATGTTCATTTATATGTTTGGCACGAAGGAGATGGAGGTGTTACGGCTAATGAGTTTACAAGTTGCTTAATACACTTCATAGAAACTCAGTTAAACTACAAGAAAATCATAATAATTTCGGATGGGTGTTCTTATCAGAATAGAAATAAAGTTCTGTCATCGGCTCTATTAAAATTAACAAAGGAGACTGCATTGGAGATTGAACAGATAATTTTAGAAAAAGGTCATACAATGATGCAAGTAGACAGTGTCCACTCAACATTGGAGAAGAAGTTTCGTCCCCCAATCTACACACCAAGTGACTATATTACTCGTATGAGAGAAGCTCGACCAAAGCAACCATATCATGTACACCATGTAGATTACACATTTTTTAAAAATTATGAGAAAGATGCTTGCCTTGATTCCATTCGTCCTGGTAAAAGGGCAGGAGATCCGACTGTAAATGACTTACGAGCTCTTCTGTATAAAAATGGTAGTATCTTCTACAAGATACGGCACCCCGACGAATGGCAAGTCCTACCTCAGCGAGTTCGTGCCTTCAACCCAAGACCAATTATTACTCCACTTTACAACGAACCCCGAAAACTTGATAAAACTAAATATGATAGTCTCCAGTCATTGAAACCTTATATGCACCGCGATTATCATGCTTTTTATGATAGTCTCCATTACAGAGAGTAACTTCATAAATTATTTCTATTATGATTAACTTACTTAGATTGTAAGCGTTTGTTACCTTGTTTTGTATTATAATTTGATTTTGTCAAGTTTTATTGAATTTTTTATTTGTTTTTCTTGAATTGTTTTTAGTTTTAAATGCTGTGATAAAGCATAGAATATTGCAATTGGTATTATATGTGATAATAGAAACTAAGGATTAAGTGTTAAAAGGGGCTATATTTTAAGATCTCATATATTCAATCATTGTAACTGGTAATTTAAGGACGACTGATTATTTAATAGTTCAGATGTAGTTCCTATTTATTTTGTTATATTATGTTATTGCTAAGTAAATCAAAAGAACACATAATTTTAAACCTAAAAATATAAAAGTGTCACATTGCCAAATCCTATGAGTGCATAATAATGCACATAAGTTATTTTACAGACGGCGCTGAACCAGTTATGTGCAGTTTTTGACAAAAAAAAATTCTAACTCCATAAATAGCTAATGTTTATGGTCAATTGTCTATTAGTAATATGTCTTAAATAAATGTTTTTGAATCTGCATTATTAGTTTTTTATTAATTCCTTCCGTTTATTTAATAAACAGTTTTTTGTTGTTTTCCAAAACCTTAGTAAAATTACATATGGAACTTGTCAGGCGCAGCGACGATATGACAGCGTGAGAATCAACAAGTTAAACTTCCTGGACATATCTACATAAATTAATAATAATTAAGAAAAAAGCTTGTATTACATGATTAATGTGTTGTAAGACTAAAGGGATAACAAATTAAATTACATACCCTAAGCGAGGTACTGCTAATTAAAAACAAACAAATTCAAATTGTATAACACTTGTATTTTATTTTTTGTTTTGAGTATGACACTTTTATTGAATACACACAGAAGTACTTTAACGATTTTGGATTCATTGTGCAAACATCGAAATGTCGGGTTTGATTTGCGATCGGGTTCAGAAAACAGACTTCACATACGTACTGCCTAGTGATTGAGTAGTCGGTACCCCAGTATTTTTTTCTTTCTTCAGAATACCAAAGTATATCAGTCATTACATGGTCAAACATATCAAAATACGTCATAACATCACCTTGTCAATTAATCAAGTATATTTATATAATAATTTCAATCAACATCTTGATAATAGATAAACCTATACTGCACTTCATTTGACTATCTATATCAAAACACACACGCAAAAAAAAATTATGTAGTACACAAGACAGTGTAACGCAAATCCATGTGTTAACATAACTTTCACGTCATGTTTAAAATCACCATATAACGTGTCATAGTATTAACCGATGTGAGAAAGCTACTATGCATTAAGACAGTGAACAAATTCAATTGTCTCAAAACATCTGGCATTGCACGACTCCACATCCCATGCTTAATTACTAACGCAACAGAATTCCAATCACCGAAAATGTAACACTTCACTGATCACAGAAACTGATACACCATAAACTCGGCAACAACTCTATTTCGTTTTAAGAAAAAGTTCGAAAAAAAGCACAGTCGCCCGGCTAAACGACATCAGCGACCAACCGATTCAAACAAACTTGTACAATTCGAACTCAAAGCGTATGAGAAACGGGCAGTCTCACATCTCTCTCTCTAACATCCTACCGAATTAAATACCCGCGACCTTATTTATCCTAGCACTTTTTAAACGGTTATGTAAAGTAGTCGCATAATCACCACCAAGAAAATATCCTACAAGTGTGAGAAAGACAACAATACAAACGTATACATTGGAAAGAAATGAAGCGATAGGTTAAATAAGGATAGCTATCTAAGCAAAATTATTATCTTTCGTCACGTGCGTCAACAGGTTCAGCACCTTAGTTTGAGAGTTTAAAACTGCACTATAATTCTTCACAATAAGCTTTATTTTCAATTACACTATCAATTAACGTTGCCAGAACAGTTTCGCGCAATTTTTTGAATTTCATTCGACCAGTGAATTATTATCATAACAAATACCATTTCATCTGTAATTATTAATTTCATTATGCATATATTGTATATGTATAAAGCTAATCGTATAACTTACCTCACTGACAATATGCAAGCTTTTTTCTCTGTGGCCTTATTGTCATTTGCGTTAGTCCAAACATCATTGTTGTTAATATTTTTCGTTAATTTCAATTTTTCCTCAACGACTTTCGGTTTCAATGATGGCGGCAAAACGCTCACGTTATGTGGCGTAGACGGAGCGCGTGATTTTTTCACAATTTGTAATACAACCTCAGGACTCTTCAAGTCATTTTTTATTTCTTTGGGAGTAGTAGGTGTTTTCAATTCTGCTGTTGTTGTGGTTGGTAATCTTCTCTCTGGTCTCTTTGGATTCAAAAGTATTTTATCTGGCCGCTTTGGCAACGGTTTGTTGGGATCTGTCCTTTTTAATCTGTTCCTGCTTGTTTGGTCCGTTTCAGTAGCTGAAAAAATTTGTTATTTATATATATAACTGATTTCTTATCAATAGTTCTATTAATATTACCCTTTTTACGAAAACACGCAGAATACAATAGGAATTTGAGAAATGCAGAAAGCTAATATTATATTTTTATATTCTTAATAGTGTTTTAGAACGTGTGAAGCGAAACTTAAAAAATTTAATCAGTTTATCACGTACTTTTAAGAGTGGACGTTTGAAGGATATAAAGGTTTCCTCTCAATTACTTTTCTTACCTGTCCTAGGCCTATTTCTAGTGATGGGTTTGGTCTCTGCGCTGCCTATTTTGGTGGTTTCGACGACTTCGTAAGTAGAACTGACGGCTGGCACCGCCTTGCTACGAGAGCTGAATGTGGCCTTGAAAAAATTGGCTGAAAAAGCCTTGGTGCGGATTTGTGAGCTTGCGCTATGAGGATGCCTAAAATTAATGAATATAATGAAGATTACAGATTCAACATTACACTTTCTCCTATCTAAGCAGCTTGAAATAGAACCTAGCGAGGTATTTACTATCATATTTTTATACATTTATGTAATGTCACACATTATATTTATTTTTTATGTCATTGTCACATTATATTTATTATTTTTTTATACATTTTATTTTTTATGTCTTATTAATTAATGTTATGTTATGATTCTGCGCGCATATAAGTTTTATCTTTGCTTTAGTTACATTTGAATTATAATATTATCACTTAAACGTATTTTAAAAGTAGGACGGTTACATAATTAAAAAAAAAACTTGAAAAAATGAAAAGACACAGGGGACACCCGGGTTTGAACCGGGGACCTCTCGATCTGCAGTCGAATGCTCTACCACTGAGCTATATCCCCAATGCGAGAGGTGACGAAAATAACATACGCTTGTTTCACGTTACGACGATATCAACGTGTCTATTATCGAGTTTTATTAGTTCGTCTTTATTTCAAAAGGTGGCGTTACTGTCAGAAATTTACGACTTATTTTTATCATAAAATCTCAGCATGCATATTTCGATATTACTTGAATGAAACTTACTGTAATTTTATGTTATGGGGCACCACAGGCGCCTTCTGCTGCATAACCTCCTCGATCTATAACAAAACAATCCAGGTAAAAGTTTCATCTTACAAAATACGTACAAAATCCTTATTTATTAGTATGACAAATTGCATATCTAAGTATGTAAAAACTTTAATTAAGGCAATTCTTGTATACCTACATATATAATTTGAATTTTGGAAAGCGCACCAACAACTTTCTTTTTTCTTTTACCAAAAAAATCATTTACCAAATAAACACCTACACTACTCGAAGAAAATAAATGTCAAAGATGTTGGTATTCCAGGCTGGAATTCAATCTTTTCACTCAACGGACAGTGAACTATAGCGATCTACTAGTAGGGAAGAGTAATGGCTGCTTGTAAGTGAAAATTTTACGTGAATGAATGAATATTTACTTTATTTCATAGTAAAACATAAACATAAAAACACATATTAGAAACAGAAACGCAAAAGATGGCTTTATTGTTAAAGTAGTAGTCTCCGCCAGTCTACCTTTGCAAAACGAAACTATACCGATTGGGTAAAAAGACTTCGTGCTAGTAAATCAAAGAAAGAAGAATGAAAATAATTAATAAAAGTCAATACATACTCCTACTATATTTAACCAAAATAATACATCGCCGTCAAACATATAACCTCCTTCTTTTTGATTCTGAAGTCTGTCAAAAAATAAATCAAAACAGAATACGATTTCAGGAAGATAAATCTGGCTTGAAGAAAATGTTCCTTGATTTGTTCTTGCTGATCGCGGTAACCCCTTAATTTCTTTTTACTCGGGTATGCATAGTAAAATTCAATGTTTTTAAATATTATAATCAGTTTCGTATAAAGTTTTATTACTTTAAATAACTTTCGTAACATAATAAATTAATTATCGAACAATCAATACTAAAAATGCTCATTGGAAAAACATTCACCCGGTTAAAGAAACTAAATTAATGAGATATGTCACATGATAGGTTGTATTTGGTTACATGTGGGTCACATCCTATTTTTAAACGACTATAGGTCAATAATAATGTTAATTGTAATCTTAGATTAAACTACCATAATAAACTTATATTCTTTTGTCCGACGAACTCCAGTCCACATTTTTTCTATATTATTCTAGATATTCCATAAAATTATAAAACAAGTTTTAATTCGTTCACACTCTTGTTCAAAAATATTACGAGTTTTAAGATACTTTTAATTCTTGATTATTTAATGTCAAAAATTCACACATTCACGATATCATGTCATAATATATCAATCACCTATGTGTCAATTGTTATCAAATAGTTTTCATCACTTCTTAGGAGAAAATAACACCCTCTTCGCTTTGTTAATTTACAAAGGTTATCTATGGGCCATTCCCATCATATTTAGGTTTGAAAAGGACTCCGTAGAAAAGTCTGCACTAGGTTTGACAAGTGGAAAATGAAATGCATATTGTGCGGTTTTCCATCAATTTTGCATGCAATAAAATTTAAATAATTCATCAAGGTTCCCTGAAATTACTTAAATTTAGTAACTCATTACGCAATCTATACTAATAATATAAGAGCAAATATTTGAATGTTTGTTGGCATCGAATAAATTCCAAAAGTACTGGACCGATTTTAAAAATTCTTTCACCTACGGGAAGTTACTTGATACACGTGTGACATAGGCTATAATATACGAGGGCGAATTCGCGAATAAACAGCAACAGATGCATAACAATAAAATTATTTTATAGCTATGCGTTAGCTCCAGTTTTGAATTAGGCTTAGACGGTCTCAGATGGATGACCAAAATTTTATAAATGTTAATTCAGTAGCACATTAAAGCGTTGGCATCTGCGGTCGTTAGCACTCACCAACCCACACTAGGCCTCCATGGTATCCACGAAAAAGGACTAACAAACTCATATATTTAGATCTATTAATTGGTATAGAAATTTCTGATTTTAATAAATAATACTTTCTCTTTATAACATAGTAATAAATATACCTTTTTCTTGCTTCGTACAAATTTCAATACACCCATGTTTAATGTCACGGTTTCAATTTCAATACATTGCTAAAGGCAGGTTTGCAAACACCGACACTTTATTAAGAACAAACATTAAATGACACCGCATTTTAAGGTGTGCTAAATTTTCAATAATCGGTGCGGTCCAAGCTATGAGTTGAAGCGGGATGATTATATCTTTAAACTATAATCAAACGTCAGCGGGTCTACCCTGTAGGACGTAGCTAATTGAAGTACGAACCTTAAGCGGCAATCCTAATCAATTTGAAGATCAATCACAAAAAAAAAAATTAGTTCCAAAGGGAAGAATACATCGCTCAGGTATACATAAAACATGCATGTCTATAGACGAGAATAGAAACGTTTCCTTTTTTAAGTAAGTTAAAAAATACGAAATATAAACAAATACGCTTTAATAAAAAAATATAATTTAAATAAAATTATATGCCTACCTTTAATAATAAGTAACTAATAATACTAAACACAAATAAAAATAATAAAAAGAAAGATTTTTTTTCTAGAATTCGTCTAGCAGTAGTGATCTGTATTATTTTTAAAAACATCTTTATAGTACATCTGTACGTTACTATAATATTCAAATTTCTTCAGTCGGTTTTAAACGCTACTTCCAAAGCATTAAGGTTTAAAGTCAGGTGAAGAGAAATATTTGTATAACCTAACGTGCAGTTGACTGTACAAACAAAAATGCTTTTACTTAAAAGATCATGAACATACACCTATTTGTAATCTACGAATCACATTTGTAGTCGCATTTTTATTTTTTGATAAAATTAAAAGTTTATGACTTAATCCATTGTTTATCATCCCACACGAGTTCCCTTCGATTTCAACGGAAACAAAAAGATGTTAATTCAGTCATTGAACTTATCTGCAATGATATCATTAATGTTAGGTGTTCTCATTAATATATTTTTAATAATGCCTGACAAACTACAATGATGTATATCAATAAGTAATGTATGTCTGGCTCTTGACTTTCAATTACTGAAATCGGATATTCTATTCCGTGTTCTGTAATAACATTATCGTTTATTACTTTTTGAAATAAATTTTCCTTGATTGAACCTCTATGTTATGACAGCGCTGTACTCAACGTCGAGTTTAAGATTGAATTTATCGTATTACAAATAAACGTTGCAGGAAGATTCATGCACTTCACATGACAGTGTTTTATTTCATCGGAAATGAAATTTCGCCTTATTTCGAAATGCTAATACGAAATACCAAAGTTTGAACGCAGAGAGGAAATGTAATTTCTTGGAAAAGACATCAACGATTTGACCCTTACTTTCTCCCAAAAGTTTAATAATAAGAAATTAGGTACGAATTTATTCCCATTTTATTCCCATTTGAGGTAGAACACCACGAATTCATAAAATTTTCATGAAAATGTATCACAAAATATGGTAATTTATATACCTATAAATCGTAGTAATAAATCGACCAAAGTAACCAAATAGGTCGCGTACACACATGACTTCATTCTGCAGTCTGCAAGCGATATCGAATTAATTCCTTGGTGGCTATCAGCATCAGCAATTAAAACAAGCTGAATTAACCTTTGTTACTTTAGCATAGAGTTAAATTTGTTGATTGAGACGTCCGCGTTACTTGATTGCTTAACGTGACGCAAGCGCAAACTCTGGCAATAAACAGACGGACATATTCTATTTAATTGAATGCTAGTTATATTTTGTTTGAATATATTTTACCCTATTATAACATATAATATATACAAACGAAACTATTTATTACTTCATGCACAGGAGTACATAGGAAGATTTAATGCCGTTGTAATTTTCTACCAGTCGACTGTATGGGTGATATAGATATAAACTACCTATAATTATAGCAAGCTACAGAATGCTTAAATATCGATTGAAATTCTTGCTTTTATTATTGAAATTACGAAAAAAATTGCTTCGAAAATTTCATACCTTTTTTAATAAAAAATAACTGTATAAAATACACAAATGTCGTACTTTTTATTGTTGAAAGAACTTCATTCTTAAACTTGTTAATATGGAATAAACTTGTTTTTTAATTTTGGAATTTGTATTCTATAGAACAATAAACTAACAGAATGAAATTATAATATCTGCACAAAATCATACATTTTGAAATACCATCAATAATTTCGGAGACACAATTAGTATATTTTTGGAATTTCAGATATTATTGTTTAAAACTTGCGACCGTTCCTTTCCTTTTCAGAAAGTTCCTTCGCTTAAATTCTATTTCTTATGTACCATTAGGATAATAATGATTTGTGATAGCGAAAATATTTTTTTTCTTAGGGCAAGTAAAATAATAAAACATGTTCTATAAAAATGAAAATCTGATTTTAACTGATTTTCGTTCTTTCTTTAGGACCTTTAGCTAAACTTATGATTTTATTACAATAACATCTATCATGTCAGTTGGGTATTATATCAGAGACTAATCATGTGTAAATATTATTGAAATAAGTTCATATCAGTTTTTAACCGATTTCAAAATCAAAAAGGAGGAGGTTATATGTTCGACGGCGTATATATCACCGATATTTCCGCCAATTGTTGACCGATTTTCATTTTTTTTTTTATTAGATAGAAAGCTTATGGGTCCGAGGTGGTCTCATACAAATTTTATCGAAATCGAATTGGTAGTTTTGTTTTTATAACAAAACAAAATATGATTTTCACCAAATATAAAATGAATATTTAGATGACATATTAGTAGCGATTTTGTTTCTACAAAAGATGTTTCTACAAAACGTATTTTGCATTAATTCAAAATCCAAACTAACGGTTTTCTATGTTTGGAATAAATTTTTATCAAATTAGCTGTTTTACAGATACTTCGCCCAGGTATATTGTAGCCTTTGTCCCCGTATGATGTAGATTCCCGCAAGTTTTTTTTTTTAAATCGGTCTAGTACAATAGTTAAATTAGCTGCGGACCTATTCTTCTTTAAAATATTCCTATAGATATGTGGTGGATCATAAATATCCTTTCCTAATACTTTCATTATGTTGACATTTTTATTTAATGTAGATACCAATTTAATATTTTCAGTCTATTATAAAAAAAACCTCCGCCAGCTCCCTTTTTGTTTTGGTCGTAGTTCTAACCATTACATTGATTGGCAATTAAAATTATGTAAAAATAAAAACAATTCATACTAAAAATAATTATGCCAAACGATTTATGCCAAAATATATCAGGAATAATAACATTATGCTCAAAGGAAGGATCATATTAAACTTATAAACTGTGTAGAGTGGTGTTGTGTGTACCAGTTGCAATCCACCTTGATGTGACATAAAGTAGGTACACGGTGACATTCGGCATATTGTTATTTGGGCCAGGTGGTCGGTGTGCGCCCACGCTGTGTGCTCTAACACCGAATAATATCTCGATAAAGATCTGTAGACGGGTATCTTTTGAGGTCTCTATATGGGGTATATTTAAAACCTACTTATGTAATAAATATAATCTCATTTTATTTAATCGTGGCCCAAAAATTCTGCTAACGTCCTGTTGAGTCTCGATTCTCAACAATAGTTTCAATTAATTGCACTTTGCCACTGCATTTTTTACCTAACACCAAATATTTATTAGTTCAATAGCGTGTTTGTAGCGCACACTTCGCCCACACAATTTTCGTAATGTCGTGAAATATATAGTCAATGAATTCAAATGATAATGATTCACTGAAGCAGATTATCGGTGTCTTATCAGGTAAACATTTTTAGCCGTTTTATCAAACTGATTAACCTGCTTTGTCAATCACGAGTGCGTTTATCTTATTGTAAACAAATTCAAGAATGTTTTCCTATAATAATCGATATGTAAGGGATTACATTTTTTAGAATGGAGTGTTTTGTCCGTCTCGGATTATTTAAAAAAGAATAGTGTAGTAAAATCAAAACAACTACTTAAGTGGTACGCAAAGGGAGGTCACAGAGATTTTTTTTTAAATTGAGCTATATTTTAACAAACAAAATGACCGTATTTATGCTCTGGCTGACAGAGCCATATTTTTGTGGAAAAGACAACAAAACATCGGCACAAGTGTATCAAGATACCATTCTCGAGAAGGTAGTTAAGCCCCTTTACAACACCATATTCAAGAACCAAGAATAGTCCTTTCAGCAAAACTCGGCGCCAGGTCATGAGTAAGCTCGATCCACCCAATCTTGGTTAGAAATTAACGTTCCGGACTTCATCAGAGCTCAATTCTGGCCGTCATCTATTGCAGATCATAATTCACTAGATTATGATTCATGGTCAGTTTTAGAGAGTAAGGTTTGCTCTAGACGCCATGATAATTTGGAGTCCCTAAAACATTCCACAAGATTGGCTGTTAAGAATTTTCCCATGGAAAGAGTTCGTGCATCTATCGATTACTGGTCTCAACGTTTTAAGGATTGTATTGCTGCCAATGGAGACCACTTCGAATAAGCTATATAGCTTTATATTAATGTATTAAACTAACACACTGTAATAGTAATAAAAGTTACGTTCAATAAAAACATTTTGATTTTCTAAGTAACAATATTTATGACAAGATTATGTATAACAAGAAGTTTAAATATCTTTATGCTAATGTTTACTTTTACTTTACAATAATCTCGAATATTAAACTAGGTATCTTATACTATTCCTAATATAATTTCATAATAAAATTTTACGCAATAAAAAAGTTTCAAGACATGCAGATTGCAAACTTTTCATTGACTTTGACTCCTTCCTTGCAGTGTGTCGCAATGTGCTGCTGACACCGCGCCGGTGATGTGGGTGTTTCTATACGACTGACAAAATTGTATAGGCATTGGTTAAGTCGGCCTTCTTAAGGCATGTCTATACCGTGCATCAGTAAACAGGTATTTTCCTGACGCGATAATTTTTTTTTTACCTATATCTAACAAGATAACATTTCTATCAGAAGACCAATTTCTTAGTCGCGACATATATCAATGTATGGGTAGGTTTCTAACAAGAATGAATTTTGACTTTAAATAGCGCTCATAGTTTAGAGAGGATTAGCTATCTTGTATGAGACCCAAGGGTTGCGAGCCTCACTCGTATCCAGACGAGATTTTAGACCAGTGATTCTCAACCTTTTTTTTGCGGCACATATTTAACGATTTCAAAATTTGGCGGCACACAATAGTGCCGCTGCACAGTGGTTGAGAATCACTGTTTTAGACCAATAACTTCGTACTCTATTAACTGCATCATCATATCATATAGCATCAATAAGTATCTAACTGCTAGTGCTTTGAAAATATATTCGATACCAATGCAAGATAGTGTAAATTTAAAATCATAATTATTATCCTATCCTATTAATATTATAAAGGCGAAAGTTTGTAAGTATGGATGTATGGATGTTTGTTACTCTTTCACGAAAAAACTACTGGACGGATTTGGATAAAACTTTACAGCAATATAGGTTATACATCAGAATAACACATAGGGTACTTTTTACTGGGAAAACTTCTCACTCCCACGGGATACCGACTTCCACGCGGACGAAGTCGCGGGCGTCCACTAGTATTTAATAAATTTTGCATTCACAGTGCTGTATTGGAAAATATTCTTTATGTAAAATGCTTAAAAAATCCACCAGCCTCCAGGCACACTGAAGGGACTCGAACCCATGATCTTTCGCAATCCGGGCGACTGCTGGTTACCTAGGACACCAGATCTCAGAGTACCTAGGGCTGGTGGACTTAAGCATTTTTCATTAAGAATATTAAAACCATAAGTCAAAATCTATAATCTTCATATTTCTAATGAATCTGTTTATATTCTTTTAAAATTAATTGATCTTTATAATATATGCATTTTATCAAATGTTGGTTTGTTTTTCTTTTCAAAATAGTATTGATTGTATCAATTCGACATGTTATAAATTTCGTTTAACTTTAATAATTCAGTAAACAAAAACAACCAAAAGCATTGATTAAATATAAAAATAATAGTAAACAATTAATTTAAAAACAATATCAACAGGTTCATGTGAAACACCTATAATAGTAGGTATAGCTACGACTACGGCCCCGTCCATGATTTAGGCGTTCGCGCCCCTGGACGTCTTTTGGCTGACAAAAAGTACGAGCGAAAGGCACTTCTCTCTCTAATTCAAAACATTTACAATAATCGTGCATTACTAAATCAATATCAACAATATACATTTTATTATGAGCGAACATGAGGTCACTTTCCATTATAACATAAAATCGCGATCGATCGACATCGTGCTCTTGATTGATTACGTTACCGGGCGGGCCTTGAGCCCGGAACCTCAGAGATCGCAACCTCTGTAGACCGCATACGACTAACTACGACCACAGAGGTAAATAAAATAAAGAAATATAATCACTTGTGTGAACCTATCTTTAACTTCAGATCGTAATCCGGATCCAGCTTCCTGTGGACTATTACTAATGTTGAAACCTTTCTGAACGTTTCCAAGGCAATTTATTATGAAATCATAACATAGCATTGTAAACTTAATTCTTCCACTGCGTCTGTATGTCTGCCTGAACGCAATAGAATCAATAATTAATCGAACGGATTTTTCATTTCCGCTTCCTCCAATAGGTAATCCGAGAAATTAGTAAATCTTGTTATAATATTTTACCTAAAATTGTAGAGTAGTGCTGTAAAAGGCTATCTCTTTCTATCTCATTGGCTCAGCAATGAAATAGATAAGGATAGAGGATAACAAATTCCGCGGCAAGAAAAGGGTTTTTAATAAATTTGTCATAAACTATTACAATTATTATAAAAAATTTGTATAATTCTCATTTTTAATTACAGTTTATTTCGACGTTATTGCTTTCAACATTATCGGTTGAAAATTAGTAATTTTGGATGTACGCGCTCTCTTAAATTAATTCGGTGCGCTTGTTTCCCAGCAACCTCGCATTTACGACAATTTAACAGTCCTCCTTTGTAAAAAAAACAAAAATAGTAATGTTGGTATACTCAAGCGATACCAACATTACTATTTTTTACTAAAACACATGGCAATCTGGATACACTGATTACCCTCATATACACACATTAATACGATTAAACGAAGCTATAATCTAAAACCAAGTAATAAATTTGAGGGTTGCAGTGGACAGCGACAGTGAATATTTAGAAAAGTTATTTTCAAAAACAGTTATACACAATACATTTTTAATTATAACTACCTGATTTTTCTGTGGTTACTTTATAAAAATAAATAAAGAATCAACCAATTACTTATTTTTACTATTAACGGTTTATTGATTCTTTATTTGCTAAGCGAACTGATTATTTAGACATATAAAATGCGTTGTCCTAAATGACTAATCATTAACACACAGCCTAAACCGCTTGGCATAGATACCTAAATCTTGTAGGGTGAATTCTTTGTATGACGTTGTCATCCGGTAAGAAAGGATTTTCTGAAATTCTCTCCCTAAGAGGGTGAAAAACGAGGGCAAAGTCTGTATGGGACTAAGCGATTCTTCAGTTCGATCTACTTCAAATTTTGCCCTAACATTCTTTAACAGAATTTATGTAAGAGGTGTTTCGTATTTCACTGAAAAAATCATCGCCTAAGAAACCTTATAAGGATATAAAAACTGTCCAAAACTTGGCATCAGGTAGACAAAAACTAGTTTTCTTTTTGTACAAAAACCTGGTCAAATTATCAAATCACGTTTTAAATATGTATAACAAAACTATTAATCTGACTATTAAAAACTATACAATAATTAAAAATATTATATTTTGAGTTAGGTATGTACCACTATTTTTGGGGACAAATTACTTGGCGGAACATTCATATTTTTATACTCAAAGTTGACAACTCCACTAATTGGTCGTAATTAAACAAATATAAAATCCATTTCATTCAGATAAGTAGTACTTATACATTATACAGATAATTTATAATTCTCTACAAATAGTCGCGTTGAAAAATCCTGTGTGTGTCTAACAGTTATCATTATTTTAACAATGGTGATTATGGTGGTATATTTTATCATTAGTCATGTTCAATGATGAAAATAATACAATAAGTACATGAACCTTTACAGAATTACATCATTTTGAAAACTATTAATAAATTTTGTGGGCCACCCATCCTTTATCCGATATTTGTGAAAATTACTTAACCATAACAAACCGAATGCGCTCAGAACATACCACCGAGTTCATTCCAATATATACCTAATTAACATCAGTAATATACAATTACATGATTTTGTATTCAGCAAAAAATGAAAATAAATATGTTTTTTTACATATATTGACACGTTTATATCACTAATATACAACTATATTTATATAATATCGCTTTACTGGTTAATATGTTAATAATGACTACATGAAAATAGTATTTTTTTTAAATTAACTAGTTAGATAACTTGCGTAATATGTATCGTTTCTAGTGGTTTCTAATGTTTGACATAAGAAAAATGTCAGAGCTTGTTATGTCTACCAATATAAACTGAGCGAAACACTGGATTCTGCCCAAAAACAAAAACTCCTTATTGAGTTGACTGAGGCGACAAGATTAGCGCACGATATATCAAATTTTAATCTTTTATCAACAAATTTCATACTTGCGAATGTCAAATACTCTTCACAAATTAGAAAAAAAATATATATATCACATATATATAATGCGAACCTATCTTTAATACATTTCCAGGCAATGTAATTATGAAATTAGAACATACTCTAAAAACTCCATAAAGATTCTCCCTTATAACTTCTACAGTACCTAACCACTATAGGCATAGACTTAATATTAGTGCATATTAGAAATATTATCTTTTTTTAATTTAAAATGATTTATTAGACCTTTAATTTACAGAAATAAAGATGACAGAGTGGTAAATTTTTGACAAATTTCTCAAATAATTTCAACAGTACTATTTTGAAAGTCAAGTCCTTAATTTAAATGTCTATTATAGTTTTGAAAGTTTTTTTCTAATTTCTAAGTTACCTACCAGTAGATACGAATATCCAGGGTGCTAGTGACAGCATATACAACCCTGATCAACGGTTTAACGTGCCTTCCAAAGCACGGAGGAGCTCGAGATAATTTTTTGGTCACCCATCCTTTACCTGACCTTTGCGAACATTGCTTAACTTTCGCATACATACTGAACGCGATAAAAAATTCGCCATCTATCATGTAAATAACATTAGTAAATATGCAATTTGAAAAGAATACCTGTTCAAAACACTTTCCAAGGATAAGATCCAGTTGAAATGCACTTTATCACTTTTTATCACAATTATATTCACTATAAACCTAATTCATAAAACAAAAACAGCACCAATAACACAAGTGAATCTTATCAACGACGAAAAGATACTAAATTTGATAAGATCCCGCACGGTAATCTCTTTGCGTATAAAAAAAATCACGTGTTACTTTTTATTTCTAAACCGCACTCGCGGACTGTCAGTTCAAGAGTGTATGCGCAAACGCAAGTTGCGTCAACCGTGCAAGCCCCGAAAACAAATACGATTCGTATACTAACGCAATGTTCTCTACGTAAAGCCTTACACGATCGAACTATGGGATAGGAGTCGATAACTAAAACTGCAATGTATAAATAACATATACACGTTTTGATGTTTCGCTTTAATGGTAAAGG
Source organism: Diatraea saccharalis (assembly GCA_918026875.4). Lineage (NCBI taxonomy): Eukaryota > Metazoa > Arthropoda > Insecta > Lepidoptera > Crambidae > Diatraea > Diatraea saccharalis. Next base: position 19,048,111 of record OU893334.1, on the reverse strand, counting down.
AGTCAGTGGGTGTCCGATAAGACTGTCTCGCGAATCCAAATGTTTGTCAGCTGTTATGAAAATGCAAAATTGTATAATGGACATTACGAGGATGACCTCATGGGCTTTCGACACTCGTTACAATTACGATAATGTGAAATTCCCCATCTTTGTTTTAATTTATATCAACATTAACCTACTCTAATTAATATTTGATGAATTTTGCATTAAATAATACTACTTTTAACAGTTCAAAGGCGCACAAGAAGACACGTAAAGCCGTTGGTCCCGGCTGCATCTGCAGTCGTTAACGCCCACCAATCCGCACTGGGCAGCAGTAGGGCTTCCAATCCCGGAATACCGAGATCTCGGTATTGCGGGATCCCGCGTCTTTTAACAATCCTGCGTGATGCGGAATTTCGGGCGCAGGATTCGCGGTATTTGCGGGACTGAAAAAAGCATGCTATGCCCATGGGTTGCAACTTGGAATATTAAACGTTCTTTATAAAAAAAAGAACAAAGTGACGATGATCCTCTCTAAAATACGCAGTAGTTTGGCAGACGACAGTTTAAATATATTGTGTTTCCTTCGCAAACATTTTCAATTGAAAGCTTTAGCTGACAAATTAAATAATTAAAGTAACGTATATCAATTTCAGTTGAAAATATGCTTTTTTTTGTTGATTATTTTTAATTTTGTTGGTGTATTTTTGATTCGGTAAGATAGATTTCTTGTTTTTTTTTCGGTAATTGTTACTGTTTTTTGTAAAGAACAAACGAAAATGTAATTTGATTGATCTCATACTAATAGTAATTAATACTTAAATAAATGTAGAGTTAGTTGCTTAATTTATTGTTTTGCGTTAAATAAATATGAATATTTTTAATATGCGGGATCCCGCAAATACCGAGATCTCGCGAGATTGAAAATTCGTAGTCCCGCAAATGCCGAGATTGAATTCAGGCTGCGGGATTGGAAGCCCTAGGCAGCAGCAGCATCATGGTGGGCCATGGCCCATTATCCCTTTTCGATTTGTGTCGATTCCATTCATAGAGAAGGCCTGAGCAGGACATTAAGAGACTGGTGATGATAATGATTCATCATTATCATCACTAGATATCATCATCACCAGCAGATATTTTATAGATATACTAAGATATACTTATTTATTTCTATTTTCGCTACTTATAACACTACTTATGAAATAAGTACCAAAAAGTACAGTTGAAATGATAGCCACCTGACGTCTCTAGCGTCTACATTCAGAATTGATTTATGGGGTAATTCCATTGAAGTTTCTAAATCGGTAATTGAGACGATAGCTCCAATCCTAGCTTATATATTTAATGAATGTAATGATTGCGGTATTTTTCCTGAGCTCATGAAATATAGTAAAATTATTCCTTTACCCAAATTGGGTGTCACATCTGATCCTACTAACTTTAGAACTATATCCGTGCTACTTACGTTTAGTAAGATTTTTGAAAAAATCATGCTGGATCAAATACAAACTTACTTTTACAAGAATAACCTTATGAATCGACAACAATTTGGTTTTACAAGGGGTCGCTCAACAACCAAAGCCGGTGTCGAGTTAATACAAGAAGTTTTTAATGCCTAGGAGGATTCACATGATGCGTTAGGTGTTTTCTGCGACATTTGATTGTGTTTTTCATGAAACATTGATTAGGAAACTTCATTATTATGGATTTAGAGATAACTCATTGGATTTAATTGTCTCATACTTAATTGACAGAGTACAGAGGGTTGTCATCAATGGCAAAAGATCCCCTGGATCGAAAGTTAAGATGGGTGTTCCGCAGGGCTCAATACTTGGTCCTTTCTTGTTTTAGATTTACATAAATGACTTACCTCATTTCGTAAGGGATGATCACGAAATAGTTTTGTTTGCGGATGACACTTCACTTTTGTTTAAAATTAAAAGAGGGCTACCTCTAAATGATGATATGAACAATTCTATCGCTAAAGTAGTACATTGGTTTAATATAAATAATCTTCTCCTTAATGAAGAAAAAACAAAATGCCTAAAATTTGTACTACCTAATGTTAAAATAGTAGATATAAATATCAATATGAAAGATAAGAACATGGGCCTTGTGGATACCACAGTATTTTTGGGAATAACATTAGATTCTAAACTACAGTGGGGCCCACATATTGATAAATTGTCGAGTAGACTTAGCTCTGCAGCATATACCGTAATGAAGATACGTACGTTAACTGACATAGATACTGCCAGATTAGTATACTTCAGGGGACTCTTTAAGGGAGAAATTTAAGGAAATAGGCATAATGACTGTTGCTTCTCAATACATATACGAGAACTTAATGTACGCTCGTAAAAATATTAGTTTGTTTTCTATAAAAATGATGTGCACAATATTAATACAAGAAATAAAAATAAATTAACGGTGCCTGTCACTAGACTACAAAAAGTTAATAACTCAATCAGGGGTCCTTGTGTGCGCTTCTAAAATAAGGTCCCAGCAAAATACAACAATTAGAAAGCATGCAGTTTAAATCTACTATTAAAATAATACTTATTAAAAAAGCTTACTATAAGGTATCCGATTATATAACAGATAAGAATGCTTGGACTTGAGATGATCCAGCAACTGGATAGGTGATTACTTCTTAACTCATTAATATCAAAAATTATCTTGCTTCCATTATTATTAAATGATTATGTTATCATTATAAGACCATAGTTTCTTTTTTTTTCTCTCTTTATTTATAATGTATTGATCTGGTAATGACATGGTTTTTGTAAATGTCATAACTCCTATTAGAGCTGGTGAGTTTCTTGCTCGTTCTTCTTATCAGCCAAAAGACGTCCTGAACGAGCGGTAGGGAAAAAAATGTTGGACGATTCAAAAGTACTTTTAAGAAGTCTATTTGAATAAAGATTATTTTGACTTTGAGAAAATTCGAAGGATTATTTATGTTCTCTAAGACTCTTCACCGCTTTAGAATCATTATTTCAAGAACAAATCAAAATTTATCATAGGTGCTTAGAGAAAAATGGACATTTAATATCACGATTACAAAGGGATAGATTTACGCCCTTTCTTTATTACGAGTAGATACGAAAACCAGATTATTCTATATAACACAAAATCCAAAAAAAAAAAACTGTAACTTGAATTTATCTATGTTTATTATGTAGATTAACTTTTTAAGAAACTTATGGAGTTATTTCAATTTAAAAAATTAATTAACTCCATTTAGAGACACCAATCACCATCACTATCTATGGCATCAAAAATGTTCCAAATGATGTGAGCATTATGTGTTAATTAAGTGCAATTTAGTCAAAACCAATTCCCATTAATTCTGCTCCTACGCCATTACGATAAAACAGATTCACAGTCTATAAAGGTTGATTTTACGATGTCTTTTAGTCGATTTATGTAGAGACTAATACAATTATTTGAAATCTATTTAATGAATGTTAAATTAAATATAAAATTGTAAGTATTAATAGTGATCGCCCTTTTGCTCATAATGTTCAAACATATGACATCCGTCTTATTCGCACCGACGCTTATTAGGAAAAAAATTGCTTTTTCTTGTAATATATAAAAACAAAATCACTCGACCGATTTTAAAAATTGCTCAACCAATCTGCTAGTAAAATAAGCTATCTGATATAATAACTGACATGCAGGACGTTTGCGGTGTCAGCTATTAACAGGGTTGCCAATCCCAACTTTCTAAAACTAGTATGTAAAGCTGAAACCGAAACAACTCAAATGAAAAACAGGTTGAAGCCATTCTTTCTTCGAAAAAAGCTCGACCCTGATGCGCATTGCATAACTACTACATTAATTTTAAAATTATTGGGCCTAAAAAAGCCAGAGCGTAACTATCCAGGACACTAAAAACCAGTATATATCCTGGGAAAACAAGACGGTTGGCAACTCTAGTTATTAAGATAAATTTTTTGCAAAGGTATTTTTTAAATACTAGATTTTGAAGAAATCCTCAAATCCCCTCAGCCGAAACTATTTGCCATTTCACAAATGTAACTTGGTATGCGTTCCCTTCCCACGCGTTCCCGATCGATGCTCCATTGTGTACAGTTGCGCAAGCGCACGCCAATTTCGGCACGATAGCTATAAAGCTGAGACACCCCCGCGCAACGAAGATTTCTTACTCCCCTGTCTCATTCTCAGCTCCTTTTAAAAAAATATAATTTATTATGTTCGTTATTAACTATTTGTACGCGACTGACTACACGCGCTTAAATATAGCATCTGTCACCCGATATAATGTCACTTTCCGTAATTACAAACAGAAGATACAAGCAAAGTTAGTAAATTTAAAGGCGTAATCCAAAAGTGTAGCTATAGTTATCAAATATTTACTAACATGATTCAATGTTAGATTATCGTGTTTCGAATTAAATAATTATATAGATCGTCAACGACATCGGTTGCCATATGTCGTGTACAAACAATGTGTGGCCATGTGAAGCGATTATATCGGCAATGAAATGAGTGCTATCTCTCTCCCGTGGGCTGGTAGTTTTGGTAGACAGTAACATAACAAGTTCAAGGTGAACTGGACAATGTGGATAGCAGTGCCGTTCTGTTATAAACAACAGTCTTAACCTCGACGTCTGCGCTATCATAGCATAGAGGTTCAATCGTCTTCTTCCTCTTTTATTAATAGCTTATCTGCGCATTCATCATTCGAACAGTTTTCCCAATGTCAAGTGAACAAATTAATTTCTACATGTTATATGAAAATGAAATAAATCATGAATGAAAGATGGAGAATATCATAGAGGTTCGATCAAATTTAACTTATAACTCTTACGAATGAGGAAGTATTTAAAATAAACATTAGTTCCCGAAATCAAACTAGATGTCGCTACGGTACTTTTTTGATTTCTCCATGACAACCCTTACCCCTAAGGTTTCATGTATTAAAGTAAATTAATTTTCAAAACTCAATAAACAACTCATATTCTATTTGTACTTTTTCGTATTAGTACTGATATCTAAGTTTCGAACTTTGCAAATTTCAGTTTTTTAATATCACTACATATTATAAAACAAAGTCCCCCGCCGCTTCTGTCTGTTTGTTCGCGACAAATTCGAAAAGTACTGGACGGATTTTCATGCGGTTTTCAACAATATATAGGACAATTCTTGAGGAGGGTTTTAGTGTATGTAAGTTAAGGTTTTATTAAAAAAATAAAGCCGATCGGAAGCTTTCCTCGAAAACGCTGCCAAAAACTTTTGAGTCAAAGCAAAACAGTATGGTCGAACTGTACCTCTTAATAGATCTACAAAAAATCCGCGATGGTTTATATTCTAAGGATAACCCACAATAACATTTTTACGTATACTTAAAACAGTAAAATGGCGGGTTATTTATGAACCTATTTTTAACGATACAGTATTAATCCTTATTCAAATAAATAAGTTAGATACTTTATGCATATAATGTAGATCAAAATGACACTATATAAAAAAAAAAAAAAAACTAATGAATGAGTTATCAAAAATGAAAAAATGTGCGGGCGAGCTATTAAATATCGATGAATAAAAGTGAATCGCCGAAATGTATGTACGCGCATAACTTCCGAATTCCAGTTCCGACTGCACCAAGTTAGTAATTTTTTTTTTAAACGGGCTTATGGCGGTACGAAGTTCACCGGGTCAACTAGTGTTAGATAAAAGGAACGGAAGTGACTAATCTTTGGTCCATTCGTGTCCTGCAAAAATCAACTTTTGGTAGAGTCGCCATCTAGTGAATTGCTTTTTAGTGCTTTCTTTTTTTTTCTTAAAATAATTCCTCATTAACATGACATATGTAGAGCAATTCTGCTAATTTTAGCGTAATAGAGTATTTGACACTATTAAAAAGAAGTTGCGTATTGTGGTCACCCTGTTAGATATTAATTTAAGAAAGTATAATTTAAGAAAGCAAACAAAATATGTTTAGCTTAGTTAAAACCCTAAAGAAAACGCAACATGTGACGTCACACGTAAACAGGAAGCTGTCATGTCAAAACAGTGTTAATAGAGTTACGCAAAAATTATATTAAAACATACAATTTGTAGCTCATTTTTATATACAAAACCAAAGCAGATAGAAATACAAAACATAAAATTTAACTCAAATTTCTCTTTTGTAATACTTTTTGTTTACTTCGTAAATAAATAGTTGATAAATAGGTTATGTTATGTTATCAGGTAGATAGTAGTCCAATGGCAAAGTGCGATGCGTTTACATAAAATAAAATCGATTTGAAATTTTCAGAATTGTCGTTTGAGGACAAATAATAAACCCTCAAGGCCTGATTCTGCAACTCTAATATATTGGCCTAAACGAAAATTCTGAGAAGAATCATGTTCAATTTTGACCTAATAATTTACTAACGCGTCTAGTTATGAAATATATTTTAAATTGTAACTTATTTTTTACTTATTTAAAATCAGAGAATTAAATCTTAAAATAAATTCAGGATTAAAATTGCAAGGTTGATAATTATTTTGAAATAGTACTATGATAACTACCCGAATTGGATTCGGACTTTAAAATGACGGTTTACTACACTACCCCAATATGATTCGGAATTAATGACGGTTTGCTTCGATCTGTTTCATCTACTATGGAAAAATATTCATTCATCATAAAGTTCAAAAGTGCACATTCACAATTACATTTTTGATTTATTTCCATATTTACGAGTCAAACTATAAAAAGGTTTGATTTTAATACATGTATTTTTCAAGTACCTTCATAATTATCTCAAGTTTAATAGCTATTATAGCCTCAAAACATTATTTACAAATTACAAAACTCTCTGGACATATGCTAAGATATTGAGCAAAAACTAAATTAAATTTTCACTAATGGTCAGGTCAATAAATGTATGTAAAGTAGGTACACATGATTCTTTCCAATCGATTTTATAATTAGGTTAAATATCATATCCATGAAGATTGGTACATGTGCATCGTAGATTGTATCCTACCTCCGTTGTTTCATAAATTATCGAAAATAGCTTTTCTTTGGAGTCGTAATAGCATTTCGAAAATAAACGAAACTTAGTTTCCGGTGAAATAGAATAGACTACCAGGTGTCATGATTATTCGTACGAGTAGTATTTGTAAAGATAATAAAGGTTTTGTTTGATTAAAGCTCTATGCTATTGCGTTGTGCTCGACGCCGAGTTCGAGACTGTTGTAACAAAATAACATAGCTGTATTACTATCAAGAAATCTGTCAAGTGCAAGTGTCACTCGCAGATTGGTCGCGGGAAAAAATTGATTTTAAACACCAACAGTTTCCTATATATACCTGCTTAAAATACGTAGAAAATTTCTGTGCTGTATGCTGCTGCTGAATTTAGGCCAATTGGTTCTGGTGAAATTAGATAAAAACGTTACTTTGATTTTATTATTGACTATGCAATGACGTCAAAACAAACTCAAAATAGAATTAGTTTTTTTAGTTTTGTTTATTTTAGAATAGCACAAACAAAATAAGGCACCAATTAGATAAAGTAATCTCAACTTAGAAAGTAAACAATTAAAATAATATAGAAACTAGAGAACTTGTGGCTGCTCTCGTAATTGGTGAGTGAGCGCATTGCTACGTTTTCTACCTGTAGGGTGACCACAAACAAAGTAAAATCTTTTGTGAATATGTCATCAACTCTTAGACAAATACTCTAAGCATAACTTGACGAACTCTTCATAAAATTATATTCTAGTTTTGCGGTGTTCTGTTTATTATTTATTACATTTATACCGCTAAAGTCACTTTCTGGAAAATACATATTATATTAGGTACTAGCGGTTTTGTCGCGATTTCCTTCACGTAAATTATAGCCTATGTTATCCGCGTATGCCGCAGGTGAAAGAATTTTTATAATCGGTGCAGTAGATATTTAATTAGATATTTTTCAGAAAGTGCCTTCAGCCAAAGAGTTTAAATCAAACTTACCCATTGTTTTGATCGATGTCATTTTCAAGTCTCCAATAAAAATCCGGTGGTCATTAGAGTCTAATCGACTCTAGTACACTATTTTTCGCAGTTTAATTATCACAAAAATCTTGAGTTTATTTTTAAGTACACTTTCACTTCACTATTTGTTATAAATAAATTCACAGTTTCATTATCTTATCTGAAAAAATACAACCCTGCGTTTTTGATATTATTTTTTTAAACGTTTTCAAATAAAAAACAACTAACGAGGAAGAATAGAAAAATTAAAGAGTGTTTAATAGATACCGTACTTTGTGAGTAACAGCCGATTTCAGCAGACTGTTACTCACAATCGTCAACAAGGTCAAGCGTACTGCTGACAGCATAGAGATTCGAAGAAATAAAGCTTTCAATGCCTTTTAAAGTAGGTTTTATTTTATTAAACCTTTATATGCTATGACAGTATTGCACTCGAGTTAGAGAGTATTGCAGTTTGCTATTTTCATTTCTTATTTAATTTCTAGAAATAAAAAAAAAAAACAAATTGCTTCATTCCGCGTTTTTAAAACTATGGTCTACCTACTGCATAATAAGCGTCTACAAAAGAAATCGACCGACTGAAGTAATACCGAGCATAAACGAAAAACAGCGGACTATAGGTATACTTACCTACTTTCACGAAATATCCAATCATAATAACGCCAGATACATTTAGAACAAAAGATTTTGATTGATCTCTAGTTCACAAAAACACATAGACATAAACATGATAGAAAAAGAGACTTCATGTAAAAGTTCCTTTCCATTCTTAGAATGAGTAGATCCTGCGGCTCTACAGCGTAAGTGAATCCCTGATAAATATATCAAACGGAAATTCTGAATATAATCTGTCAGTCTGACAAATCATAGCAGATCAATCAGAATTGTTCTCATATTGCACATAACCAATCCACGCTGGGTAGGAAACCCCACGCAGGCGAAGCCGCGAATAAAAGCTAGCTCATACATAAATATGCAAAACGTAGAATATCAATCAAGTATTGACATTATAATATACTGATAAATTATTTCATGTGATCAGAATTTCATGAGCTTATCAAATTGATCTTTGGTTGCACATACAGTAAGTAAGTAAGAAATTAACTTCAATTCAGACTTGTATAATGAACTTGAAATCTGATACCTACTCTTTCTGTCTATCTGCCGACTAACTATGACCAAGTTTACAACGTTATCGCTACATTTATTGCTTGAAAATTACTGTCACCCGTAAAAAGCACTTAGAAAGATTAAATTGAGCGGTTGAGGCTGTACAAGTGGGATCTTAATAAATAACTCTTGTTAAATGTTTTTCAGTTACAAAATAAATAATCTGTTTGCCGTCTTGACCGCTATAAACATCACAGACTATCACAACAGAAGGCATATCAGCATCATCTATCGATAACTGTGAAACTCCGTATGACGCTAAACGTTAATACGTTGTTGGAAAGTTGAAAATCAAATTTGATATTTTGCAATTGGGCCCCTGGTGGTCGTCCATTACAATAGGAGTGCAGAACGTCCACATTCCACCAGCTCGCTTTGTGTGCATCAAACGACCCGTGGAGGACGACGAGTTGCGACATTGTATTTGGACCGTGACCGACAACAACTAACAAAGTCGGTGCTCCATGGTGTCCCACGAATTATACTAAAGCAGGGTTTATATATAATACCTTTATACGTGTAAATAGGTAAATTTCTCACTTTATTTGTTTGTAGGGAGTAATCTTTGGAAATACTAATCCATCGTGTAAATTATTTCACTTACGACGGAGAGCATCAATTTTCTATGAATATAATTGGGAGACTGGATTGAGGCACAGACTTTTTACAAAACAACTGCAAATTAAAAATATTATGAAACAACCAGGAGTTCTACACTGTTTATCTTTTTCAAAACTAACTAATTACTCAATTTAATATAAAATCTTCGCTAATTACGAAACAACATAAATAAATACAATGATAATTATAACCCGAACACATTAAGTTTGCGTGAAGTTCATTTAAAATCTTTTATGATAAACCTCTTTTATTCGTAAATAGCAGTCATTTGGAAACGATTTCGAATATAAAGTACAATTTTATGGCCTTCATGAAATATACGAAGAGAAAGTACATTTGCACAAATTAAAAATTATAAAGAGAAGTATAGCATCAACGGATCATCTTCTTTTATCAAGCAAAAATAAATATTTGAACATTTACTTTAAAAAATTATTAATTCTGATGATTTTATAAGTATAAAAAAAGTTACGTTAATTACTTAACATAAAAACCGCTACAATAAATGTTATTATGTATTTGTCTTCCATTATATGAACTCTACATATTATATTTTTATAAAACTTACGAAAAACAAAAAGTAATAGTGACTTCGATGATAGTGCTAATAATATTCTTAAAAATCATTGGCGCCATCGATTTGCCAAATTATTTGTTGGAGATATAAAAAAACCGGTTTAACAAGTTAACACGATTGAAGAATGTGAAAAACAGATATTTTATTGGGTAGACAGGACAAAATAATATGTTTGTAACGTAAAACCACGAGGATAATGGTGCCTAATTAAAGTAGGACCTTTACGTAATATAAATATCTTTCGAATACAATTTCTTCAGTGACTTTTTTAATTAAATCAATATAAAGGTATTAGCTTTAAAGATATGTTTCTAATTGTTTACAAAACCTATTTATGATAAATCGTGTGACATCTGCACTCTCCCAAAGGCAGATCTGCGAAAACAACCAAACCAAATAGTCAATAATAACACTGCACCGATGCAATACAGTCCAAAATCGATAAACCGGCCGCACACATTTTCCCGCGTTTTTATTACGGTATCATGACGTTTTCGTTTGATACACTAACATTAGTTTATCAATCTTTTTATATAGTTACACAGGTTAAATAAAATTCACATTGTAATAGAAACGACACAGCAAGAATGTACGCCGCGTAATGAACTACTACTATCAGCCGACGAGACGGACGCTGGCGCGCGCATAAACTATCGCATACTGGTGTAACCTAGCCGTTTTCAAATAGTAGGGTGACGGGAGCAATTGTGCGACCACGGGTGGTGCCGCCTTTGGGGAGGGTTGCAACCATTCATGATAGGGGACGATGCGGTCGCTTCCGCGTGTGTTGGCTGCCGGCAAAAAATGTTTACCTGTTTGGAACAGTCGTTCACAATAAGGGAGCCAAGGGAACAGAATATCTAAAACCTAAGATTTTCAAATGCCATTTTATCTGTTGTATTGTTATGCATTACTTGGTTTTTTACGTATGAGAGTCTAATGGAGTACTTCCAAGGTTCTATTTTGGGATCAATTTAACTTTTTAATTTTGCCACAATAATTCGATAACAGTTTTGTAGTCAATACGATATAATTAAAATACGATTTTATATTTGAGTAGACTACCAATACCCGTGTTGAGCCAACAATAATTTTACAATTGCTTTTAATTTTTTGGTCTGGTAGAATGGGCTCCCACCACTGTACGAGTTCATAAGGTGTTTTCCTTTCTTTGGCACAGCCAGTTCATACGTAACTGGTGATGTAATATTCGTACAATGCCACAAATAAAACAATACCTGGTTTCTACGTTTCTTCTTTATAATATTATATTAGTGAGTAAATATAGATAAAAATATATTAATACATACTAATTATAAATTGATGGCGTAGTTTTCTAGTTGTTATCAACATAGTCCATTAATGTCCCCACTGCTAAGGCACAGGTACAGGTCTTCTCTGTGAATGGAATCAAGTCGAATTGGTAGCTCAGAATAAGTCCAAAAACAGCAATAAAGTTACACTACGTATACTTTAAAACTACGTATAATTTAAAAATACAAGGATGTCAAAACAACACAAGTCTCCATTCATTGTGTGTTGTGTTAATAAAAATACAGAGTACTATTTCATACAAACTTTATTTAAATCAAAAAATAAATTCTACAATAATCCTTTACTTTTTAAAATTAATATGTATAGTTATAAATTTGTTTTAGCTTCTCGATTGTTTCGTTAGCAAGTTCCTCATACCACTTCCAACCTCACATCTCTCGCAAGGCATTTTTACCCTCAAATTAATAACTAACTGGTTTCTTATATAAAAATATTCCCTCACTTACATCAAAATTCGAAAACAATAAGGAAACGTTTAACTAAAAAAAAAAAAACAAAATAACGCTATTCACATATCAGAATGCAAACATCAGGTGATATTAATTTACTAGAACCACAATTAGCTTAACAAATTATATTAACTCTTTTACATTCTAAATTTACAATGCATATATTGTAATATTTTAATAAAAAATACATATCTCATATATCAAAGAACACTTCACCTATTTTTAATTGCTGTTTTATATCGGTAACGAATGAGGCACATCATTATTACAATTCTTTAACATTACGTTGTAAGTTGTTCGTGACAATGTCGCACGCACGTGGGAATTATGCATTTCATGCACAATCACCGCTTCCTCTATCGGATAATTTATACAAAAAATCTTAACATTTGATCGTATGCTGCATGATATACTCGCAGTAAAAAGAGCATAGTTCATAATAAACTGTATTTATATATCAATTTGTTTAGGTGTGGTCAGAAATCTATCAATACGCAACTGGATAATGTAAAGCAACAACACTAGTGCTGAGATTTTAGCAAATGTTCATTATACTTGAAAAACTTTAACATAACCTATGCTTATTACATGTATTCAATTTCATAACTCTATAAAACTTTGACGAATAACTATTTGCATGTTTTCAAATAAACATGTATTTAAAATTGTTCGAATGTAAAGTCACCTGTATTGAATTTCAATTGTTTATTCGTTTGTTACACTCTTTTATTAGATCCAAAATAATTTCCAAAATGTTGCCTAAAACATTAATTTATAAATGTTATTTTATATAACATAATTAAACAATTTGAATACTCCGGCTTGGTTAACTCTCTGATATTTTACTTAATTGTAATAGACTTTTTTTTTAATTCTTTACTTCATGACAGGGCACGTAAATAAATTATAATACATCAACATCAAATATATGTATAATCGATTATTTAAAAATTGTGTGAATCTTAAAAATGTTATGCATTCCACATACAGAGTTTTTCGCTAAAAATAGATTTTTTTCTCTTTTATAACGCTGTATGGCAGTGGCCGGCAGAGAGGAATGATACTATTGAAATCGCACAATAAAAATTCAAAATTGCGTACACTATAAACACAAAATTCATTCTGAAAAATGCAGTTTAACTATCTTTTTTGTCATATTTATAGAGAAGACATATTATAAAAGTAACTCGAAGGAGACTATAAATGTTTAGTAAAATAAAATCACTTGCACTGTTATAACTATATAACAGTAATGTTCGCATGGCATGTCCAAAATAAGTGACCTGCTTGTTTTTAATGACATTAACGAACTTTAAAACTTCCAACTCCGAGCTACAAAATCGGACCTAATTACTAATTTCACTACAACCTTCGAGACTGCAAGACACTAGTCATTGGTACAAAAGTGGTAGAATAAAAATATATATAATATGTAATTCTAAGTAGATTATTTTTTCTATTAACTAACTAATCAATAAAAACTAATATTCCAACTAATTAACACATGATTCTTAACTAAAATAACAAACAGTTCGTAAGTTTATTGCGGATATTTAATAGCCAAAATTATTTTTAAGCAAACATATCTATATAATATTTTGCACATTTCATATGCTTTGGTATGCAATACAACCTTCTCATGATCGAAGGGATATTGTGTAACATTTAAATAAGAAGTTTTATCTTATATAAATGCAGGGCATAATAATTTAAGTGTCCGTCAATATAGCAACTTACCACTGTACATATATTATTTTATTATTATAACATACAATGGGAAACATGTTTGTATCGCTGTATACTTGCATGATGCATCGTTTATCCTACATCAGTAGTTCTGAACCTTATAATGAAGACCACATTTAATAAAAGAATAGATTTATCGACGATAAAATATCGACCGTGTTTTTATTTACCCGAAACACATTTTTGTCTCCAAAACTACGATCCGGCTATAGGGTTGCCATCCTATTAGAAGAAATGGAATATATCCGATTACAAAGGATGAAAATAAATAATACGGACTTTTAATCATTTATTAAACATTTTTTTTTAATCTGGCACTTTTTTTAGTTACAAAACTAGTATCAAAAATAGTGTGAAAAGGCATATTTTAGCGTCCGCTATTCGTGTTATAGATTATATATAAATGAAAAATAAATAATAGTACGTCTAAATTTTATAAAGTAAAACTCTATTTTATAGAAGAATTGGCAACCTTAGCTGGCGAGCAAACGCGGTACATTACAAGGAGAATCATTTTTCGCGTCTTTAAAAAATTTCGTAGTTTTTGCGCAGGATTCAGTGTAACTTATAAACATAGTTATTGTATCTGCTCTCAACTCAATTAATCCTGCCCTATCAAATCGAATCAGGTAGCATGACATCAGGCGATACCCACGTGTTTCCGCATTGTGACTGAAATTCAAACTTTTGTTGTATTTGACATCTAATAGTTATTGGAACAAAGCTGATTACAAATTTTATTCATTCGTTCAGAGAGTGACAGGTCAATTCTGCGCAAACGAACATTCACGAGGCATATTAATGGAATCTTAATGTACCTTAAAACTCGTCACGAACTGATTAATAAGACCTGATTTTACCAAGAATTCATCTATAATACGAAGTTTTTGTGTTGCTGTACCGATAGACACTTATCTATAGTACCAGACGTGATTGTAACTCGAAAACACTTCATAAAAATACGTTCACTAGTAGTGAAAATAGTCAGTTAGAAGAGCATTCGCTCGGATTACCTAACGCGAGTTAAAATCCTGTCTGGTGAAAATTGAAATCCCAGAAAACTGAAATCGTAAAAATTTAACTCATAATATTATTTAAGAACACTATTATATATAAAAAATGCGACAACTCTATATTGTATGTTTTAAGGCGATTTTTATTAAAAATCTTACTTTATAAACTTTAATAAATAGTCTAATCCATAATGTTAAAATATTACTTCAGAAAATAAATCAGTAGTATTTTTTTCTTATATTGAAAGCTTTTATTATTCATTATCTCTGTACTCTAATTGTTTCAACTAAAATATTAACGAAAATTCTTTATTAAACCAAACAACTTTCCCGAGAATATGTCGTTGACCGATATTATTAGGTCGAAATTTGTTAAGATCTAATCAATATTTATTTGTGAAAGATGTCTAGATTTGATAGAATAACTCTTTAAAAGAGATTAAAGTAATAACGCTATGGATTTCCAGGTGGTAATGTCATTGCTGACTCCGTATTAATGTCACGAACAACTTACCCGCTTATGGATGTCATATATAACTAATATTACACATTTATAATAAGAATCTTCAGTCAATTCTTAGGTACATTTTTTAATCAAATCTTTTCTGTGTTAATTTGCTAATAGTGTATACATTTATTTTCTCTTTACAGTAATAACAATATGCATTCACATAGAACCCCGCATTTGGTTTCATTATTATTAAATCAATGGTTTCGTGATCACAATAGCAACATATAAACATTAAGATGTAAGAAATCGACAGAACACCAGATATAAAGAAAGATGATTCAATTATTATGAGAAAAGCAACATTTGCATTTACAGACATACACACAATTTTTCTATTCGATATGTTTGATGTTATCTGTTCGCGCAGAATAAAAAAAAAAATGCTATTAAACTCTGGACACCCCCTTCGTAACAAATGTTAGAACCACTAAATCAATAAAGCTCATTGAGGAAGTAACAAAATTCTTTTCCCAAAAGAATAACGTACACATCTGATTCCCAACAGGAGGAGTCGTATAGAAAATATATACTTTCTAATACAATAATTTAAAAGAAAAGTTTTGGTGTATCAATATAAAAAACTTCCTTACCATACAATTCATCTCTAATATAATATTAAACATCAGCACTCTCGATTAACGTTACGAAAAGCACTCTCGGTAATATAATCCACGATCGTCGGCCGTCTATATTAAATCTGCAGTGACGACGGACGACCACGCTCCGATCGGAGCCTCGGCGATAGCACTGATGAAAATTATATTTTCACATGGGGGCTAGAATCGAATGCGAGACGACAATCTCTACCGACGGAGACGGTATAAATATATCTATTAGAAAGGGGCTAATCTATCCCCACTGGTCCGCGCGTTAAGCTTACGTAAATATTCAATAGAATCTCTTTGTACTATGGTTAACGTCCGACCGCGGATCCGGAGGGCAGGCGGCCAGGAGGGAGCCCCGGCCGCCCGAGAGGGTACTTTGGCAGTACTAGAAAGGCACCGTTGTCCCGCGCTCCCACTCCCGGGCACCACGAGTCGCACTCCACTCCCGCTCCAACTACTTGCCCAGTCTCCGCCGCAGACGGTTCCTGAGCGCTAACGCCGGCGCCCATGGACCAGACGCCCGCTTGTGGAGGGCGCGCGCGCACCGCTCCGACTGCAGCCGCGGCGCCTTACCGCCACCGCCGCCGATCGCCACCGCGCCCTCCTCGCAGCGCGAGCGCTTGCCACCCGCACCCGCCGTCGGGGTGCCAACGGGCGCCTCCGTTTCGTTCCTGGAGCGCAGCGCTCGCGGGCGGGGCGCAGGCGGGGGCGGAGCACCGCAAGGGTCGCCGGTGGTGGAGTGCACCTCGGGCTCATCCCGCCGGCGGGGCTCAGGGCAGGGGGCCTGGGCGGCGGCGGCGCGGGGGGGCGGGGCGCGCGCGCGGCGGGTCGCGGCGCCGAGGTTCTCCTTGCTGCGGTGGGCGCGCGGGGCCCCCTGTCGCCGCGCCGCCGGGGCCCGCCGCGCCGGGCCCGGGGCGCGTCCCGAGTTTCCCGCGCGGGCTCCCGCCGCCGCCGCGCGCAGCTCCCGCGCCACGCCGCTCAGGCCGCGCGTAATCTTTTGCGCGAGCGCGGGCGCGCCGCCCTGCGACCGCGTAGTGCGCCGATCCTCCTCATCGTCGGCGGGCGGCAAGGGAGGAGGCGGCGGTGGAGGTGGAGCCCGGCGCGTGAGAATGACGACGCGGTCGAGGGCGGGTGGAGGCCTAGGGCGGGCCGCCTGCCGCGTGTGGGGGCGGGGCGGCTCCTCGTGATGGGAGCGCAATACGCGGTCGTTCGGGGCAGCGGCGGAAGCGTCGCGACGGGGTTCGGCGCGGGGCCGGCGGCCGCGGCCTTTCGGCGGCGCCTCGACTGGCGAACTCGAAGAGACCTCGTTGATCTGGATGCGGCCGTCGTCGACACGCTCGTCGGTGGTGGACCGGTCACCGGCAAGGTCGGAGCCGGGTTGACCGGAGGCGGGCGCGTCCGGCTCGTCAGCGTCCGGCAAGACGGTGTCCGGGGGCGGGGCGGTGTCGGAAGGCCGGCGGTCGAGGCGGCGCGCAACTATTTCGTCGTACACGTCCTCGAGCGTGTTGACGATGCCGCTCCGGTTGAGCAGACGCGTCATGAAGTAGGACTCGGTGGGGTCGCCGTAGTTGGTGATCGTGTCGGAATCAGCCGTGTCGACGGGATCGTCGGGCGGCGGAGGCGGCGCTACAGACAAACGGGCGTCGAGGGTGGCGCAGGGGGGCAGCGGCGCGTCCGGCGAGGGAGCGGGGCGATCCACATCCGAGTACCGGGTTACGATGGTGAGGCCATTGCGGGGCACGCGGCGGTCGTCAGTATCAGTCGCGGGCTCGGGCTTCGAGTCGTCAGTCTTGAGTGGAGCGGGGACGGGAGGCGCGGCGTCTGTTGGGATGGGGACAGGAGGCTTCTGTGTGGTCCGAGAGCGGAGCACTGTGGCGCGCGGCGGACCAGGCGGGTCCAACATTAACGTCACCACTGATGTATTGTCAGCCCTCATTCTCGTGTTAGACCACCTACGAGGAAAATCAATATATCGACAGTGGAAAGGCAAAACTGCTAACACGCTACAATGGCACTTTTGGGAAATGAATTCTAAAGTTTTTCTTTTTACAAATAAATTTATAAATTCTTTGTTTTTAATCTAATGAAGTTCATTTTTATATATAATGATAAGTGATTTTTTATCTAAATTTAGAATATCTTTGCAGATTAATAACTATTTTAACAAGTGAAATACATGTCGCTTTAGCAAAAACGTCTCGGCTTACTACTTACTATGGTTCTGGAAAAAATGCTTAAGTGATATAGATGAATCAGGTCAATCGAGCCGAAATTGCTAATGGAGAATTACAACTTATTATTGAAAACTCAATAATTACTAAGCAGCAGTATATACATACAATGTCGGCAGCAAATATAGCTAACCTTATGAACTTAATAAATTGTAGTGAGGCAAAAAATCTTAAAGGCCTTTTACTTCGAATAATACAATAACAAAAGATCTAAATGTATGAACTAAGTAGCAATTTTGAATGGTAAAAAATGCTATTAACAATAAATAACAAAAATAAAAACTAGTATTGCAAATCAACATAAGTATATTTATTCAATTAAGTTTTTTGTAGTTACAAAAATATTGGAACAAAACAGATCGAAAATCAGATAATTTGGTATCAGTTACACTGTCGCATTAAATAATCTTTATTCAGATTTTTTTAGGAATTTTATGAACTAAAAATAATAACAATCTTTGCATAATTAAGTTAACAAAAAATAATATAACTTTCTTTCATAACAATCACTGATAAATTATTTTCTTACACATTAATGAACCATCGAATGATATCTTATTTCAACAAATATTCATTATTGAATACAATTACAACAGAAAATTTAATGAAAATGCTAGCCTCAAGATATCAATAATTAATAAACAAATTAATGATAATTATTTAAATAACTCTAAAATTTTAATTTAGTCTTCCACAGTATCTTCTACGTCTGTATCAGGTAGACAGTCTTGTATATTGGCAGCTTGCGGTAAAGATTCGTATTCTGGAATATACATTGCAGGAATAGTTCTATTCTTACATAATTTTTCCAAATCATTATATTTCTTTTTAGAAATAGGGAGTCTGGTTTTATAAATTTTTTTGGGCATGAGGTCGATTTTTCCAATAATATCGATATACTCTGATTTTGCTTTATCACACATAGAGTATTTGACCTCCATGCGAGTGAGATTATTTTTTTTAAAGGTAGCAATCCGAATCTTACTTATTTTACCCGTAAGGTTGCCTTTGAAGTATTTTTCGGATACTGTGTCCCATCCTTCGAAATCTTTGTAACATAAAACTTCAACTTCGTAGGGTTTTGGAGCTTTTCGTGCTAGGGAACAGACAGTCGGCCATTGGGATGGTGCCCATATGATGGTATTTGTAACACTTTTTTCAATGACCGAATGCATTGAGTCTACCGGCATGAAGGTGTGCCCAGGTAGAAGATAGTTAATCTGTATTGTCATAATATTTTTACATAGATTGAGAATTTTGGAAATGCAGGCCAAAATAATTTTGTTTTTGTTTTGCCCTGGGCAAGCATCACAATATAGTAGTAAATGTTTTATAGTTTTTCTTTCATCTACGATTTTGATGTATTTTGCTAAAATGGTGCAAATTTCATTTGCTCCTCGCTTGCCCTCTACCTCATTCCATAGAAAGCAGAACCCTTCTCTGGTTACGGATTCGTAGAATGTTAAGTTATATGTTGCAATCTTCCTGCTATAATAGAGCAACATGCTTTCACCATATGGAGTGTTAAGCACTTTTTGTAAATCGAATGTTGAACATAAGACACTACTATCATGATTATGAAGATCTTGATGAACCTGGAATCTCGAATACGTTTCTTCCTTGTCTTGTAAGTGATTAGTTTTTTCTTCTTTAAATTCTTCCGAGCTGTTTTCATACTTAATACACTTTACACATTTGTCCTTCCGGGGAACATGAAATGAAATATTGAATTCTGTGTTAAATATATTCCTAAATACCTTTTCACCAACATATTCTTTCCCTGCATCTATATTCTGTAACTTATAAAGTTTGTATAAATTTGTTAAATTTTTGTACTCTTGTGGCAAATAAACTCTATTTGAATTCTTCCTGCAGTAATGAGAAGGAACAGCTGGTAACTCTTGAAGATATTCCCTTACGTAGTTTATCAAAGACGGAGGAGTTTTATTTGCTGGTACTCCTCTGCCTCTTTCGTCACTTTTAGAGCTTCCATATTCCGAGTTACTAACTAGTAGATGAACATTCCTTTGTCGAACATCTAATGTATTCATGAAGAAATTCATGCACACGGGTCTTTGGCCCTCTCCATCGTTAATGCAATATCTGTATGTAAATTGCCTTCGGCTTTCTATATCTTTGGTGCGCTTTCGCTTTACTGTTTCTTTCTTAATATGGCTTACTATCCAATCACGTTGTCTTTCAACACTCAAACTCCAATAGTGATCAAAAATAGTTTTTCTTCTCTCTTCTGATATAGTATAACATTCATTAGGACATTTACCATTAGGCTTACATGGATTTTCTTTTAGAGATCTAGCGTCTACTACCTTTCCTTTCATTGTAATATATCGTTTCCCGGATCTTTTCAAAAAACTTCGGTCTTTACGTTTATTAAATTTCCTTTGTTTCTTTCTAATGTCATTTGTATTTATCTCTTTTTCTTTTTCTAAATTTTCTATTGACGCCAAGTAATGGTTGTCTTTGTTTCCTTTTTCAGCTTTTTTCATGTTTTTCGTTTGGATTTTAATTTTTCTATTAGCATTTGTTATGTTAGAGCTGTCACTTTCATCTGATTCGCCCCAAGAAGAAGAATACAAAGTAAACATTTCGTCGTCTGACAAAAAATCTATATGCTTGATAATTCTTTCCTGTTTCTTCTCAAGCCGGGTTTGAATATTTTCGGTATTTTCCTTACTACATCCAGGTTTTTCATGAAAATCGTCAGCTTTTTTGTGTTTGATTTCATATAACTTATTACTCTTTTTGGATTTCCCTTTGCGACTTAGATATGTCCTTTTTGTAGTACTATTTTTTTTCTGATTTTTTTTGCCTTCTTCATATGTTTCCTTGCCTGTTTTACTTTCATTATCATCATTTTTTTCCAAAACGCCGTTTGTATCTTCTTCAAGTTCAATCCTAATATAATTAACTTCACTTTGATCATTTTTATCATTAGAATGAATTTGCTGCAAGCAAACTACAATCTCCTCTTCTCTAGAAAGCAAAATTACATTTTCGGTCAAAAGCTCGGGTTCTGAAGCAGGTGTAATCTGTGGTAATATTTGACCCGAAACGTTGCCATATTCAGACACTGTGAAATCAGGATTCAGCGTAGGCTGAAATGAAACATGGCTTGTAGTGGCATCCTCGAATTCCGGCTGCCGAAGTTCTGAAGTCAGTGTGAGCTGATCTGACATTGGGTCCGACGTACTATTACCAAATACAGATTGATGACATTTGGGGACAAATGTAGACTCTGGCAACATCTGCTCTAAAGCGTCGTTTACTAAGTCTCTCTGCTCAAGCTGAAGAGCTGATGTCAATTGCTCTGAAGTGACACTTGCGCAGTCTGACTGCTGCAGCTCAGCAGCTGGCGCGGACTGATGGGCTAACTGATTTGATGCACCTTTCTCGAAGATTGTTTTTTGAAGTTTAGGAGTTAACATTGACTGAAATGTCAATTGGTCTGAACAGTCTTTAACTAAGGGATTATACAACTCAGAAGCTGTAGTGCAGTTTAGGTGTTCAGGTGTTGAATTTGGTTGCATCATTTGGATCGAGGCGTGGTCTGAATCAGATTTCACAAGTTCAACAGGAGAAGACTCCAGGTAAGGTATTATCGGGTTTGAAACATTACTTGTAATGTCGGGTTGATGGGGGTTACGAGATGGTGAGATCTGCACTGAAGTCACAACGTCAGCATCATCGTCTTGGATGGTATGAGTATGATCTTGTATACTTAAGTAGTCCATAGTGTTCGCATGACGTAACTTTGTTACATCGATTTTTTCTTTTTCAGAAGACTGACTTTTTGTATATTTTTTGAAATAGGTATTACGTTTACTTTCCATTATTCATAAAAAATCTAAAACAAACACACATTCCTTTAGTATTGTTATCGATTACATTAGAACATAAGTTACGATACGAGGAGCTCGATGGCGCAGCGCCGCGGCGTGCGATCGTTGATGTAAAGCAACGTTCGCAACGGCCAGTCACAGGATGGGTGACCAAAACTTTTCAATCTCGAGCTCCTCCGTGCTTCGGAAGGCACGTTAAGCCGTTGGTCCCGGTTGCATTAGCAGCCGTTATACCCTCCAACCCGCATTGGGCCCGTGGGCGTGGAGGGCTATGGCGCATCCTCCTTAACCATCCATAAGGTAGGCCTGTGCCCCTGCGGTGGGGACATAAAAAAGGCTGATGACGACGATACGATAGGTTACGATCAATACGATACCATGTTATACCATGGTATTGATTTTCAAAAATATTAATATAAGTACCTAATGTTGACAGGTAATCAAAACTTACTTTGTTAAAATCTAATAAAAAAAAACAAATCAAAAAGCCAATAGCAAAATAATCTTATTATTTTTATATTATATATTTATTATCAAATTTTTATTATAGATACCTAAATAAAGTCGATTTGTAAACAAATTTTATAACTTATCGTGTACATACCTTTTTTTTTCAGACATCAATCACTTTCAATCAATTTACAGCATTTATGGGATAACACCAACATAAACAAATAATTGTTGAGTTGTCTTAGCAATTTTATTTACTATTATGGTCACGCGATCACTCACCAAGCTAGCCCAATAGAAACTGATCACCACTGATGTTACGAGTCAAAGATGCAAAGACTAGTTCTAACACGTTTCGACCTGAATAAGCGTTTAACCCGGGAAGCTATCAACATTATTACTAAACGTAATTCTTTAATATAGGTATAATAATATAGGTTTAAGGTAATATATAAATTTTGAATATAGGTTTTTATTTTGCTAACTTCCAGATAAATAACTTGTTTTGATAGATTGGCGTTATTTTTTTTACTAATAGAATGTGATGAGTAAATTATAAATAGGAAAATTTTGCTAAAGCGCCAACCGCTCTTATGTCGCGCGCAACAAATTTTGCTAATGTGATAAATCATTGAAATTCATCTTCAACAAAACTTACTAATAAGCAGTTATATATTAATGTGCGAAAAGGCTAAATTGCTATTGTGCATTAGTCAATGAAATTAAAGACAAGAAAAAGTGCGTATGTAATGAAAATAAACAGAACGACGGCAAGAAAAGTGTCATAACTACAATGTGGCAAAAAAATGTACTACTGAGGCGCCAAAACTTAAAAAACACTGAAATTATGGCGCTTTAGAAATACAAATCTGTGATTTTCCTTTACAAATGCGATTGCTAAAGCGCCAAAAAAGTCATCGGATTGATGTGAGACCCGCACCAATCGACGCAGAAAAAAAAATCCTATTCAAACATATATATAACTCATTTTGGCCTATTTGGCGCTTTAGCAGTTTTGCCTTTCCACTATCGATATACATCTAGCTAAACGCCCGTAGAGTACATCACTGGTATCCCGCTTACCTTTCTAGAGCGTGATCCACTAGACTCTTGGACGGGTTGAGCCAGTCCCTCGGTTGATTGGCGGCGCCGCCGACCAATGCCGCCTCATTATGCCTCTCGGTCGCTTGCACCAGACTGACGGCTCCCTCTGGCGATATCATATTCCACAAACCATCGGTCCCGAAAATTAAACACCTAAAAAGAAACCTCCAATAGAATCATAAAGTCGTTTGTTTGATAAATCGATAGTCATATATACATGCGAAAGTGACCATTTCACTTTAACATATAAATAAACCACTGAAACAATTTCAATAATGTCTTGTACAGGGATAGAGTTGACTTTGGGAAGTTAACTCTGTCCAGACCCCCAAGACGATGTAGCAAAGTTCAACAAGTTTATCCTGTAAACTTCCAACACAGAAATAGTCCAGTCAAAATAGACAAAAAAAAACCCATAAGTTAGGAATAATTCGCATAGAGCTGAAAATTGGTATAGACGTTGAATAAGTCATTACCAATGAAATGTCAAAAGTCCCCATCGATCCTATGTGTGCAAAAATTTTTATTCAAGGTCAAAGGTCACAAATTCTGGTTTTTCCCATTTTTCTCCGAAACCGGAAGTATTATCGTAAAAATAGGTTAGACAAAAGTCTCTGTAGATCATACAATTCTCTACAACAATTGTCTTAATATTTTTTTTCGTAGAATCACCATTCGCGAGATATCGCGATTTTAAAAGTTAAAAAACTTATATTATTCGTTATATGCAGCCTGTATACGTCATGGACGTTTAATATAAGTAACGACAACAGTCTATCCGAAGCCACGAACTGTTTGGGTGGATGCCTAAACATTGATGGGAATACGCTCTGTAGTAGCGAAAAGTAACAAGTACTTGAAAGATTCGTCAGTCCTGTTAGGTCCTGGGTAGCTCAGCGGTTAGAGCAGTCGCCCGGATTGCGAAAGGTCGTGGGTTCGATTCCCATCTCAGGGTGCCAAGGACCAAGTAGATTTTTTAAGCATTTTGTATTAAGAATAACAGTCTATTGGTTTGTATTACTCACACACTTTAACTTTCCCAAAATTAAATGACTCTTTTTAAATATCAGACTATAATATCAGTCCCTTATTCCCTTTGCCCGTAACCTTGAGTAACATCTGCCCTCTACGTCACTGTCCGAGTGTAAAAGGTCGAATCTTACTTATTTTCGTACAATTGTATGATACAACTTTTGTCTAACCTATTTTTAAAAACCGGAATTTGCGACCTTTGACCTTGAATAAAAATTTTGGCACACATAGGATCGATGGGGACTTTTGACATTTCATTGATAATGATTTATTCAACGTCTATACCAATTTTCAGCTCTATGCGAATTTTTCCTAACTCAAATGTTAATTTGACTGGATAAAAGCAAAATGAATGTGATAGTTACTCTTTAAGTAATGGCACACAGTACAAGCAAAGTTCTTTGTGATGAAACCCTTTACGACGCGAGTATTTACCGACAACAAAGCGAAGTACTTACAAAGTGGCAAACTATTTATTTATTTATCAGGACAACTTATAAACAAAGGTTCCCAAACTTATTTCGTCGCCTGCCCTCTTTGAACAATAAATTATTTTTAATGCCCCTGTTTTTTAAACTACTTAAGGCCACTATAACTTCAAATTAAATTTATTATTGTGAACTATATTAGCGGAGACTAAACATTCAAACTAAACGAGACTTTTACTACAACCTGCAAGAGTTGACTTGAGACCAGAGCACAGTAGGTAAGTAAATGAGTCAACTTAACTGTTCCTAAGCCTTGATGCCCCCATTTTTTCTGGGTCTCTTACAGCACCCATGAGGGGGCGTAATCGCCCACTTTGGGAAAGGCTGTTATAAAACATACACATTTTAAATAATAGTTTAAAAACCATTTGTGACTCTTTTATTTGTGGTATTGTTTGCAACTATACGCATGTGATAACACAAACGATAGAAAACTTTCAAGTTTAGCAGTTTACTTGTGCATACTACTCACCGAAACTTAGATGGGTCTATCGTCAATACACCAACATCAGGATCAGGACTGACTATGAACTCATCATTCTGAGGATTATAACTCCATAGGTCTCCAAGAGATCTCGCTACTGCAAGAAATGGTATCTCGTCCATTGGCGTATTCTTTTTTATGGGTCCTTTATGTCCCAAACGGGGTCTGTTCCACACAACTCTAGGCACACCGGCCTTTGAAACCACTTTCCCTCCGCAACGTTGGATACGCTCAATTTCTGGTGCCGATTCTGGTTTATGATCAGAAGTTAAAGGTTTTGCTGCCCATTCTTCGCATCCTGTAACAATTGTTTACAACCTTTAATTATTTCAGATTCATATAGATTGCTATAACTTCAATAAAGCATATAGGGAGTGTAACATCCCACCACTTAGAATATCACTGCAGATTTTTTAAATGTAATCATTACCTTAAAAGTTATAGATAGAAACTGACTTCATAATATCATATGATTCCTTTCTATTGAACTATGTCTAACTTTAAATTAACAATTTTTTCATAGTCTTAATATTTATAATTAATTGACAATAAATTAAACAAGGATAAGTAATGTATTGAGCTCAAGTTTTTATAGACAACAACTCAATTACAGTTATAATCCATTATTTTGATAACAGATACAAACTTTCCTTAATTATTTTAGTTTATATAAATAAATTAAATTTTCTGTATAATAAACAACCCAAATTTAATAATAAATCACAGAAAGGCATTAAAATAACTAGTTATTCTTTTTTAAACTCATAATTATGATGAACATTGGAATATTTTATCTTACAAGTGATAGACATATTTCTTGAAATGTACCTTTAAACAGATAAATAAAAACATTTTGTACACTATAAAACTATACTATATGTTATAATAAACTCACAATTCTTATAACTCAAAACTCACCAACTCTAACAGAAGTAACAATATAACTTACCATCTTTCTGGTAACCAAGCACTATTGCAGAGTCTCCAACGTGACCAATATATATTTTGCCACGTCTTATAAAAGCAACACTTGCTGTAGTTCCAGCTGTACTGGGCAGTCCCGTAACAGTCTTCGGCCATTTTTCTATAACACAATTATAATGAAGCTTTAAGTAATATAATAAAAAGGAACTATTGAATTCAAATACAAAGTTTAACATATTTATTTTATATACATCATAAATTCGAAGAGGAATTGGAATATGTTTTTATTTTTATTTTCAAAGTATATTTGGTGGGTTTTTGGGGATAGACTACTTAATTTGGGGTTTACTTTATATTAGTTTACATTTATATTGTTGTGTGCATGAGCAAGGATGTGGTTTCTTTTTGAGAATAAAGGTTTAAAACCTTGTTTGACTGTTTATATAGAAAACAAAATATGGATGTACTATTACAAGAGAAATGCTCTACAGTGCTATTTCTATATCAATAAAAACATAACCTAAAAATTACTATCTATACAATTTACAATAGCACCATAAGCAATATAGCAACTATAGTAAATTGAAAGGCTTTTTGATAGCCGAAAAGAAACTCCCACTTTGATTCAATATAAAACCAAACCAGTAAAACTGCTTTCACTTTGCAATAAATGGGACTTTCCAAAAATGTTACAGGTATCTGTAATTTTTACATGTTACCTAATGACTATTTATGTGCTATGGTGATTCTAAGGCTAAAAAGCGTTTGAAAAACTTATGTTGCCTCAATGTCAAACCATTCGAGAAAAAATAATGAGCTGAACAAGGTCGAACGAAACATTTTAACAATCACTTTAGCGTCTCCTTGGGATAATTCATGATAAGCTCTTCACAACTTCGTATTTAGAATAGAAACACTAATGATTCGTATGCTGTTTACCTAATTCTTTCCACATGTCCAAATGGGTCAACATGTAACCATTTCTAATTGCTTTGAGAACGTCTTCATCATTGTCAGACCAAAATTGACGTTGCTTCACTATAGAGTCCATCAAATGTTCTTTGGCGAATGCTGCTGCCTCGCTACCTCCGTGACCATCGTAAATCCCGAAAAAAGCGTATTCCAAATCCCTCTCATCTTCCGTTTGTTGATAAGCAACAGAAAACAAATCTTCCATATACTTTCTCCCGCCTTGACTACAGTGACCAGTCACTCGTAAATTTACACCAATTGATGCAGGCATTTTAAAACTATAACACTACAAATTGTCTTTAACAAAATAAGATTTCATTTTAAACAAACGTTTTCGTCTCAGACATTTTGCATTCGCAATTACGCTAGTCGCGACTGACGACAGATCACGTGGACATATTGATCACTACGCGTGTTCAAATTAAAGGCCGTTTTCTATGTGTAAGAAAAAGAAGCATATATTTTTAACAGTTCAATTGAATTGGACGCCATGACTGATTCCGCCATTTTCAATAGTGACTCATTTTAGCTACTTATTATGTTGTTTCTAAAAATCAATGGATTATTGTGCAATCCCATAGTATCATAATAAAATGTGTACATTGTATATAATAGAAACGAAGTGAATATAATGTTTAAACAAAAATATATGATAGCACATTAATGAATATTACACCGGAAGTTAAAACTGAACCCTGAGACTGACCCATACCACAGATACACATAAACTATACAGATGCAAAGAGTAGTATAATATAACATCCCATAGAACAAAATGTGACCTCTAAATGTCAAATCATAACGTTAAACCAAAGAGAATAGCGTTGTCGTTGTTGTATGGATCTAATAAGTTGAAATTCAATGAGGAAGTATTTAAAAAAAACAAACGAAGGCACTAAAAAAGTACCTCCACTATATGACAACTCTAGCAAAAGTTGATTTTTGCAGGAAACAAATGGACCAAAGACAGTAATTTCCGTTCCTTTTAACTAACATATTAAAAAACTGAAATTTGAAAAGTTTGGAACTTATATATCAATACAAGTAAGAAAAAGTAACAAATTCTACTTTATTTTTACTAATGAGAAAGTATTTTAAAAAAACATTAGTTCCCGAAGTCGAACTAGATGTCACTACGGTACGTCCTTGATTTCTCCATGACAACCCTTCCGGTTTCCTTTCATGTTTAAAAGTAAATTAGATTTCAAAACTCATATTTTATTTGTATTGATATCTAAGTTTCGATCTTTTCAAATTTCAGTTTTTTAATATGCTAGTTAAAAGGAACGGAAATGACTGTCTTTGGTCCATTCGTTTCCTGCAAAAAGTCAACTTTTGCATGAGTCGCCATTTAGCGGAGGTGCTTTTTTAGTGCTTTCGTTTTTTTTTAAATACTTTCTCATTAAATTCTAATAATTTATGAACTTATACCTATTTACAAATAATTTTAATGAATTGGTTAAATACATAATATGGAAGTTGGTCGTTTTAGTAATGATTCTTTAATGCGTAACGTAACAACTAGTTATATTGTTTTGACCAGGATGTTTCTCAAGAACTCGGCCCAGTAACCAACGACTTGGTGGCAAATCATTTTCTTTTATTAAAACCACATTTCCTACTTCCAGCTCTGGTATTTGGTGAGACCATTTATATCTCTGCAAAAGGGTAGGTAAGTAGGTACTCTTGGGACCAATGCCGCCAGAAGTTTTGTAACATCTTTTGCACAAGTTGCCATCTATGCAAAGCACTAATGTGAGAATTTTCATAATTAACCTCCGGTGCAGCGATCAATGGTTCACCCACTACAAAATGTCCTGGTGGCAATGGTAAGAGTTAGTCTGAATCATCAGTGTAAACTATTTTCATAGGTCGAGAATTGAGACAAGCTTCGACTTGATAAAGCAATGTCCCTACTCATTTCTTCGTATGTCAGAGTTGACTCGCCTAAAACGCGCTTAGGGTAAAATTTTGTGGATTTTACTGCCGCCTCCCATAATCCACAAAAATTAGGAGCATGCGGTATAAAGTACCACTCAGTATTATTAGCTTCCAAATACTCGGCGATACTTGATTGTCTCTTAGACAATTCCGGTAATGCTCGTGCGGCACCAACGAATTTGGAACCGTTGTCACTACATAAATGAGCGCAGTGTCCACATCTTGAAACAAAACGTCGGAATGCAGCAATAAATGACTGGGTACTCAAGTCACTTGCAGTTTCAAGATGTATGGCGCGAGTTGCCATACAAATAAAAATATATCCTTTATATGCACGATGCCCTCTGTCTTTTGTTGTTCTTCTCGGGTAATGTACCCCGCTGTTAGAAAACGGTCTGGAAGGAGTACATCGTACAGACGGAAGCGTACTCATTAATTGATTTTGTGTTCTGGCGTTGTATCTAGTAAATATGATACATTTTCTAACGTATACCTTGACAACATTTTTAACATTGACAATCCAATATTTAGATCTTAGACAATTAAGCATGAGTTGAGGGCCCCCATGTAGGGTCCGTTTATGAGCATCGACTCCTATTATGTAAGATGTGCGTTAGGTGATAAGATTATTGCATGTTTTGTTTGAGTTGGAAGAGATGATGCTTGTAATCTCCCACCCACTCGCATTATATCTACATCATCAATATAATTTAGGGAAATATTGATTTTAATTTAGTTCCTTTAGCACTTATACATGAACCTTTCTTTAATTGAGCAATTAGATCAATTTATAATCTTTTAGAAATTTAAGGAAATAGACATTATGACTGTTGCTTCTCAATACATATACGAGAACTTAATGTACGTTCGTAAAAATATTAGTTTATTTTCTATAAAAAGTGATGTACGCAATTTTAATACAAGAAAAAAAAATATTAACGGTGCCTGTCACTAGACAGCAAAATGTTAATAACCCATTAATAGCCAGTTGCAGAAACGGCCATTAAAATTTTCATTAGTTGAGGGCGACGTTACCCATACAAATTTGACATTCATTAGAGCTTAAAGGCGTTATAATGGACGTTTGTGCAACTGACCGTAAGGCTCTTTGTGTGCGCTTCTACAATAAGGTCCCAAAATACAACAATAAGATATCATGCAGTTTAAATCTACTATTAAAAAAAATACTTATTAAAAAAGCTTATTATAAGGTATACGATTATATAACAGATAAGAACGCTTGGACTTAAGATGATCCAGCAACTGCATAGGTGATTACTTCTAAACTCATTATCTTGTTTCCATTATTATTAAATGATTATGGTATCATTATAAGACCATCGTTTTATTTTTCTCTCTGTTTATTATGTATTGATCTGGTAATGACATGGTTTTTGTAAATGTCATTACTCTTATTAGGGCTGGTGAGTTTCTTGCTCGTTCTTCTTATCAGCCAAAAGACGTCCTGAACGAGTAGTAGGGAAAAAAAATGTTGGACGGTTCAAAAGTACTTTTAAGAAGTCTATTTCAATAAAGATTATTTTGACTTTGACTTTGAAAGCTATAACATTTAGCGACTTTCTAAATAATTTAATAACGTTAGTTGAGAGTGAAAATCCAAAACATTGCATTAAATGGAACGGAAAACTGCTGCGAGAACCTTTTCCACACAAGAGAAAATAGAGATTTAGAAATAATCTCCACATTATTGTGTACCATTAAAGAAAGTCTATCTACAGTTTATAAGTCTCCAAAATAAACATGAGCGAAAAAAGTGTTTTAGATATTCTGTTATTATTTGATATAAGTATTAGAAGTTTGAAACGAAGACGATTAGAACACATTTTCTTTTTTAGAGAGGTATAACAGTGCTTCCTATATAAAAAGAGCCTTAGGTATAGGTGAATAAGGTATTACACATTCTGATTATAAGGTAGACTCAGACCAAATAAAAAGTATAGACGGAGTTTTGCCTAACAGAAAAGTGAAGCCGACAAAACTACGCCTCGGCGTATTCGTACACAGTTTCACGCAAACATACATAACGAAACTACACCTTCCTTATCAGTCTAACTATAGACAGTGTGCGAAACGTTTCATTATAAAAAAATCAAAAATTTCTTACTAACTGCCGAATTGTGTAGTAAAAGGTTGTAAAAACCAATCCTCAAAAAATAAAAAGCAGGATGGAATCACATTTCACACATAAGTATTGGAGAAAACTTACATTTTCAGTAATTTAAAAATAAAATTTAAGTAATTGCTTTGAACACAAAACCTCAGCCAAATATTACCATCGTTAAACGTTATTATTTACCCCGAAATTAAGTAACTTTAATTTTATAACGCGTTATTTCTAACAAAACACAAATTACGTTATGTATTTGTTTCTTGTTGTATGGAAATGATATTTGATAAATATTGCATTGAAAACGCTATATAGAGATCCAGATCACAGATATTGAAGTGTTAGAATAAGGAAGTAAAAAATAAAAAACGGGTTTATTTCTTTATTTTTACTAAGCGGGTTTGCATTAATTTTAAGATTTCCAAACTGACATCAAAAAGTGAAAGAGAAGTGGATTTCAGTCATTCGTAATAGTCGAAATTTCGACGACGAACCTTCATGGAATCCAACTTCACGCAGCGTAGTTTTTTTGACACATTTTAAGAGCGATGATATGTATTTTACTATAAAGGGCTACGTCGAATAAAGCAAAACTAATATTCAAACTTTCTATATATTAAAATTTTAGTTAACATAGTGGAAGTTTTCAAACTTAGCTTAAAAATTAATTAAATAGTCTCTCTAATATATGGCCTCCAATACCTACTCTTAAAGATTTTAGAATATCTATGCTGATATTGATAAACGAATTTACATTACATATATTATTAAATAGCATAGCGTTAACGTTAACTCTATAACGTCGTAACGTTAAATTATTGGAGTGTTTTTAATGACTATGGTCACACTGGCACGCACACTACAATTGCTAAAAATCGGCTTCACTTTGTTAGGCGCCTATTACACTACCCAATCTATCGGGCCCACAGAACATAGATCTATGTTCTGTGATCGGGCCCGATCCATCGGGTGCACTGTAAATTGGGTAGTCTAATCGCAGTTAGAGAGTTAGGGTCCCGATATCGGGTGAACGTGGGCGCCCGATCGCCCGATGAGAGTTAGGGCCGATTTATCGAGTAATGTGATCGCTGTTAGGGTGTTAGAGCGCTCAGTCGGTTGTTGCGCAGCGTGCGTGTGAGATGTCAGTGAACGACAACGAAATTTGCCAACAGACAAAAATGTCTTCTCAAAAGGAAAAGAAATAATATTAAGTGTAATTTAATATTATAACTTTTTCTTATATATGTCGCATAATCATTACGAAGATCGTTTGATTTAGTTTCTTTTATTTTAATAGCTAGTTACTCGATTACTTAAATACTCGATTGTAAAGAGAGCGTGATCATCGATACCTTTAATTTTATTAGAATGGTGACACTGACTTTGACAGTTCGTTTATAAAAACCAAGTCGCCGCCATTTTGGCACACATTCCAGGCTTACCAACTTAGGGCTTTTAGCCCCAAATTTAGGGCGGAAATAAACTAATTGGGCTTTTTTTAGGGCTCAAGAAAATATAGGGCTAATTATAGGGCCAACAAAAAAAAGTTTCAAATTTTATTTAGAGAGAGACTGCCGCCATCTAGTGACATTTATTTTGATAGTTCTCCTTCTTCATTGTTGTAGAGCAAATAGTCTGAGGCACAGAGATTCACGTTCACGCACGCCATCTTACGGAGGTATTCCACATCAGGCACACAATTTTTGTTTCAGGCTGTTAAAGGAGAACCAACAACGGTCGATTAAAACTTTCAAGATTGTTTTTTAGTTTGTATGCCTTTGCGTGTTTTTTCAGCACAAAGTTATTTTAGAAAACAAACATTAAGTATAAAGTGGCATTTAAAATATGCCAAAAGAAAATGGAGAGAAAAAGAAGTACTGCCAAAAGTACTCAAAAATGTGGGAGACAGATTCAGAGTTAAAAGGTATGTAATCAATATATAGTAACCAACGTATATTTCTATTATTCACATGCTATTTTTAGTCCTTTCTATAATGTTAAGTAATTAAAAAAGTATCAGATAATGTTTAAATTACCCATTGAATCTTTTTATTTGGTTTAAAATAGATTAAACAACATCATTTGCAACACACAAAAGAACTTTGTTTACTCTTCAAATTCGACAATGGACAAAACGTTTAATTATTTGATAATAACAGGTAACAATTTTGCATTATAAAGAAACAAATATTTAGCTGGACGTACGTGTGTCTGTGGGCTATCTATGCATATTGCTATGGCATCAATATGGCATTTTATAATGTATTTGCATTTTCGGTATTGTTATAATTTGTGTCATGATTTATTGCTTTTTTTGGGTTGGTTTTAGTCATTAAACATAGTATGCATTCTGGTTTTGTTTATTTCCTAACCTACCTATTTAATCTTATTACTTTTATATGCTTGGCCTTATGCTAGGCCCTTATAGACCAAATAGTAAGGTAATGTTGTAGACCTATGCAATGCAATGCATGTCATGTCGATTGAAAATCGATTATGCGATAATTATTGATAAAGTTATTGATTCGAAACCGATTTATAATTCTCTCATTTGTTCCTAAACTGGTGGCAGTATATTAGTTTGTATTTTTTTTTTCGTACTTCGACCAATGAAAAAAAATATATGATTCCCAGGCTGCAAGTCTTATTATGTAGGTACTTGAAATTTGCGAATTTATTTTATCTAAATATCACGCACGCATAATGTTAAATATATTAATTCAAATAAAATGTATTTTTTTTCACATACCTAAATAAAATAAATACTTACATTAAATTATAATTAATTTAATGATATTCTATTTCAATTTGAAAATACTGCTGTCAGTTGAAAATCGATTTTTAAGACATTATTTTATCGAGAATCGATCTAAAAACGCACGCTTTGAATAGATTCAGAGATTTTGTTGTTTTAATGAATCTACTCGGTATTGCCATGGTCTTAAAGAATTGCCATACTTCTGGGAAACTGCTAAGAGTTGTAAGGATATTTAATTAATATGCATCTTTTGATTTTAGATTGGCTTTCTCCTGATGTCACGGATGACTCAATGGCATATTGCAAATATTGTCGCATTGTGTTAAAAGCTCATAAAAAGGCTTTATTGAGACATGCCTTGACCGAAAAGCATAAAAAAGCCATTGCGTTGGAAAAATGTGCAAAATCCTGCAAATTATTAACTACGGCTTATTTGAAACCAACGGATAAAACTA
This sequence comes from Diatraea saccharalis, assembly GCA_918026875.4. Classification (NCBI taxonomy): domain Eukaryota; kingdom Metazoa; phylum Arthropoda; class Insecta; order Lepidoptera; family Crambidae; genus Diatraea; species Diatraea saccharalis. The sequence continues at coordinate 19,013,270 of OU893334.1, read as the reverse complement.
AAATATCAGAAATTAAAATTGCTGCATTTATTGCAGAACATACTGCTGTTTTGACTGTTGATCATTTGATTGAATTGCTGCCTCAAATAGATTCGTCATCGGATGCTTTAAAGAGTTTAAGACTACATCGTACAAAATGTTCCATGATTATACAAAATGTGCTTGGGCCTTCTCTTCTCAGTGAACTAGTAGAAGAGATAGGAGAGTTTCCTTATTCAATTATAGTAGACGAAAGCACAGATCTTTCTACACAAAAAGTTTTATGCATTATGGTGCGTTTTTATTCATTCAAGAAAAGGCAAATAGTCACAACATTTTTTTGATTAATTAAATTAATTGAATGCGACGCGAAAACTGTATACGAGGTCATCAAAAATCAACTTATTAAAGATGGTTTAAAAATAGAAAATATGGTTGGCATAGGTGTAGACGGAGCCAACGTTATGGTTGGGAAACACAATTCTGTAACGGCTTTATTCAAAAGAGAATTACCTGATTTGGTTATTGTGAAGTGTGTAAGCCATTCACTTCATTTGTGTGCTGAAAATGCAGCCCAACTATTACCTAGGCAATTGGAATTTTTGGTACGAGAAGCGCACAATTGGTTTAGCTACAGCCCTAAACGCTTAGAAAAATATCGAAATCTTTATGAAGTAATGAATAATAATCAATCACCAAAAAAAATACAAGGTTTAAGTGGGACGCGATGGTTGGCACGATACGAAGCTATCAGCACAATTATCGAACAATGGGATGAGCTAAAATTATTGTTTTCACTTGCTAAGTCGCAGGACAAATGTTATATGGCTGAGCAACTTCATGATATTATGAAACGTTTACCATTTAAAGCGTTATTGTTATTTTTAAGAGATGAATTGAAAAAAATTATTCAACTAAATGTTATTTTCCAAAGTGACGAAGTAGAACCTATTAAATTATTTGAAGATTTATTTTTACTATACAAAAACTTACTTCAAAAAATTGTTGTACCCTCTCAATTAGAAAAGCTAACAGAGTCTGAACTTGTTGATTTTAACTTTCAAAAATATATAATGCACACAACATCAATATATTTCGGTTATAGTTTTCAAAAAATTACTCATGAACTTGAAGAAAACGATTTAATAGATGTGAAAGAAAGATGTAAAAAGTTTTTGATTTGCCTTGCAGAGGAAATTCAAAAACGGCTTCCAGAGAATTTTGCGACGTTAAAAATGATTGCTGATTTACATCCGAAAGTCGCTACCTCCCAAGTTAAGCCCGACATCTCGAAAATCTTAACACTTTCTCAGCGGCCTCATATTTACGGTAATATGAATGATGTACAATCAGAATGAAGTCAGTTAAATAATAAACAATGGTCAGACACCACCAACTCAACTGCATTTTACTCTGAAGTATTTAACGATTGTGACGCTGGTGGGCATAAGCGTTTTGGAAACATTTCAAAATTTGCACTTGCATTAATGACTATACCATTTTCAAATGCTAGTGTCGAACGTGCTTTCTCTGTATACAATATTGTGAAAAACAAATTACGAAGCCGATTGTCTCTTGAAATGCTGCAAAGTTTAATGATGACACGATTTGTTTTAAAACGAGATGGTGGATCATGCGTAACGTTTACCCCATCTCCGAAAATGTTACAATTGTACAACGTCAACATGTATAATTTAAAAAATTACGAAAGCTGTAAACAAACGCCTAGTCAGGATTTACACGATTTATTAACTGTTATCGATAATGTAGATTTTTAATTATTCACATAAAAGATCTACATTGTCGGTAAAAAGTTATTAAAACTAAGTTCTGTTTTATTAAAACTAATAAAATTAATTAAATTAAAACAGGTCTATTTTATTCACATAAATGAAACAGAAAACTATTTTAAACAATTCCATTCATTCCATAATCTATGGGTAATACAGGCAGGACAGGGCTTTTTTTGGGGCTTTTCATTACGCCATTTAGGGTTATTTAGGGTCATTTGAGTTTGATTTTAGGGTTTTATTTTGTTGGGAGTTGGTAACCCTGACACATTCTGTTTCCGATCGCCGAGGAGTAAAGACATCCGATGACATCACGCTCATCTCGTTATAGTTTCGTATGAAAAGTGATAAATGGAACAAATCCACGTTGATATACCACGCCTGCAGTGTTATTTTAAAAGATAGTCCTCCGATATGGACGATTTATTTGGGCTTCGTAATAGCCCCCTGAGACTATCCGCCGTTATATATATATATTGTATATCAATATGATATGTTTTAAACATTTCTAGATAGCCTTTGCATGTGTCTGGTACAATTATAAATTTTATATAAATTACAATAATAAAAACTAATGCTATAATAAACTTTATATTATTGTTGTGCCCGATAGGGTCCATAGTGAGACTAACTTAATTATGTAATATTATTTAAAATTACCTATGGAAACAATAAACTTATTGAGTATTTATACTTTAAGTCATGATATGCATTTCCCGTTGCTAAAAATTTTAAGGTTACAGCACAGCTAACCGCTGTTTTGCGCTATATAAGGTATGACTAAGTTTAATATATGATCAAATTGTGCAGAACTCATTCTGTAGTAGTTCAAACTGCATAATTGGTCTCTTAGAAGCAAATATTTTTCACCCAACATTTTGTTTTATTATTTACGCCCGCAGTTAAAGTATGGGCTATGCCAATTTTTTGGTACTTTGTGAGCGAAGGAGCCATCCTTTCAACGCCACGTTTGCATGCCAACTGAGTTAGGGAGGCGATCTAGTGCAGTGTAATCACAACGACACCAACCGCCCTAAATCGAGGCCGATATATCGTGCCCGATAGATTGGGTAGTGTAATAGGCGCCTTATTCAGCGAACTCCGTCTTTACTTTATATTTGGTCTGAGAAGGTAGATATGATACAGCCTGAATATAGCGAAAACAAAAGGTTAAAATACAATCCATGGATCAAGGAGATATTTACAGGAATGTCTGAATGTAAAAATGTTCCGGTAGGGTATATACCTTGTCACGAGCTTTTAAACCAAAGTCAAACTGACGGGCATCCTTTGCCTATTCTATGTGAACCCATAACAAGTAAGATGTTGAGATCAATACTAGACACTAATTTAGGGCTACAGATTTCCAAACCAACAAATACATACTCAAGAATGGGAGGAGCTTATAGTTCAAATGGGATTTACGGGAATATTTAAGAATGTGGCTATTTTTCCGATTATGACTTCCCTTTCTTCTAAGAATTATTTATTTTGGAGATGACAATGAGATCGATGACAAATTAATGAGCTTCTAAAGCGCTATAGTTTAGAAGATTTAGCATGGTGCTGCCAGACGGCAGCAGGATTGCCACCGGTCCCGAATTTTCCGGGAAAGTCCCTTATTCAATGACGTTGTCCCGCATCCCAATTTTTTATCATATTTGTTGGAGGTCCTGTTTTTGGGCAGATTAAACCCAATTATAAAGCAAGGTTTGCTGTGCTGATCCCAAACCACCAGTTCGGCTTCAGACATGGACACGGTACAATCGAACAAACAAAAAACGAACAAAAAACACGTTACTTTTACACGTTCTTCGTTATTGTGGCAAAGATTTTTCTAACCTCCAAAAGATGCCTGCCAGAGTTTCTCAGGGTAGTGTCTTAGACCCAACACTTTTATCTTCTATTCAAATCAAATCCACTAACTATTACCGGGGTAAAAGTAAGAATGTACGCCGACGATACCGCACTTCTTGCTGTGAGCAACGATACTAATGCAGCCTCTTGATTACTCCAAGCAAGTCTTAATAAAGTCTCATCTTGGCTAAAAAAATGACACATTAAGGTGAAAGAAACAAAGTCGGTTCATGTTATACACTTTGGAAAAGTACTTGTCCACCCATTGCTCTAAACAATATCATCATACCCCTGGCTCAGGAGGCTAAGTACCTTGGATTGCTTCTGGATCGAAGACTCACCTGGAGGAAACACATTTTTACAAAGTGCTCGGCTTACAGTTTCGAAAATATTATTGCATGATATGCAGAACAGCAAAGTTTTCACTGGAAAATAAATTACTTATTTAAATAATAAATTACTTATTTAAATAATAAATTACTTATAAATGCATCATTACGCCAACTTGGGCATACAGAATTCAACTATGGGGTACATCTTGCAAACTAAAATCTGGAAATATTACAGTTTTCAATTAAAAGTTCTGCGTACTGTAGTAGATACCTTGGTATATAACTATTGAATGACTACACAAAGACTTCAACATTTCAACTGAAAAGCAGGAATTAGAGATAGAATGCCCAAACATAGAAAAAGCTTACAAAATCATAAAAATGAATTTGCAACAGAGCTCTCAAGGCCAAGAATTGTGTTTTCCAGACTGAAACAAAGCCCTCTGGACTTCTGCACATAAATATCTTTCACAAAATTTGTAAACACTATAGAAACGACCAACACACTGGTCTTGATACCATATAAAGAATAGTAAATTAAAACAACATTAAACTATTGCTAAATGTCCGATTGTGATGAAAAATATTCTAGATTTCTAATAAAACTAGACAATAAAAAAAATTCTTAGGGTAATATGTCAAAGTGTGCAGATTTATAATAATAATAATGTAATATAATAATAGGTAATTACTAAAGTGATTACTGCATCAGGTGGACAATTATATAAAAAAAAATATATATTTTCTGCATTCTTTTTGATGGCTTAGATTGAACAAAATTCTGATTACTTCTGGTGACCATCTGAATGTCCAGAATTATGTTTTCCAAAAGGTGGCAACTCTGCTGACCAGCCCAGCATTGTTGCACTATTTCTAAAAGTATTTTCTTCAGGCATTTATTGCAAGAATAGAGATTAAATGACGACCTGGAAATGTTTTCAGAATTCATTATAAATACTACAGAATACAGAAAGATGTTTAGAATTATAGCTGTGACACTGCTATATAGAAGTCAGCCCAGTAGCACAAAAACTATCACTTATCCCTGAATCTATGTCATTTGGCTATTAGTCCCTATTTCATAAGGAATTTCTTTCATTGTGACATTTCCAACCTGACACAAAATATGTACTTAAATAGCTTTCTTAAACAAGTGGATACTTTCAGGAATAGACATCAGTTCAGTATCAGTCAGACATCAATTTAGTGTTTTTAGCAATTACTATATCTATAGTTCTAAAATTACAAAAGATTCAGCTCTAAATACCTACATATTTGGATATACAAATGTAAATATTACATTTCTTTTTGTATGAAAGCCATTAACATTATTCTTCTGTCACTTCCCATGGTTTTTCTGGTCTATGTTGATCCCATGGATTTGGTTGTTTATAAACATCTGGTTCTGTTAATTTGATGCCACCGTCCACAAGTTCATTTAGAAACTTTTCAACTTTTCCACCTTTGGTTGGGATAATGTCACAGTGCATCTCAGTAATTCCAGACTCAAGACATCTTTGAGTGAATACTTTAGCTAAGTTTATGTAAGCACTTGTATCATTGATACTGTAGAGCTGTTTACGCAGAGCCCATTCTGAAGTCTTTGCTTGTATAACTGGACCATTTACAAAATGAACAACTTGAGCTGTTACTGTACGATTACTCGGTGTTAAAACTAGTCTGCAAAATAGAATTTTATTTTTATGGTTTTTATACATTTTATGTTAATAACAAGAAACAAATGTGCCAGAAAGTTTTGTCTGATCATAACCTAAAAACCATTATTGAAGATTTCAGCAGTTCACAAGTTACAGTAAAAAAGCTCTTAGCAACTTACTTATGCCAATATTTTCTTCCAGGTTTATCTAAATGATATCCATCGGGTTTGCGAGCTATGCGTATTCTTTCAAGATTTCTAGGATTTCTATTGACAAACTCGGCAGTTATTGTGGAGCTTAATCTGCTTGATTGTTGTATTAGACTTAATTTTCTTATCGAATTCATTTTTTGTGAAGAATTAAACTACTTTCGAAGTATTTACACAATATAAGAAAGGGAATGGGAATCGGTAACGAAAATATATTGTGATTTTTTTAAATTATATTAATATTAATGATGTGCGGAATCGATTATCATTAATCGATTTTTGAAATAATCAGTTGTTATCGATTATGATTTCCTAATCAATGATTAACCATTGATTATTTCTTAAAACATTAGCAATAGGAATAGTTTAAAACGTTAGTATAGTACCTACTTACATTACTTCGATGGCTCAGCAATCCACAGCGTTACTTTACTCTTTGGTCGGGGAACTCCCGATGAATGAATAACCGGATCTTACAGTTTTGTTTCAACAAATACAAATTAACCGTTTCTTACTAAATGCACATGAAAGTATACACGGTACATACCGTGTGGTACATACCTATACCAAAACAATATTTTTTACAATTTTTGTGTCTGTTTGTTACGGCTAAACTCCGAAATGGGAACGAAAACGGGACTTTCATGGCAGATGGTTTATGTAATAATGAATGAAAAAGTATAAAAAAAACGAAGCACCTCAAAAGCACCTCCACAAGATGGCGACTCTAGCAAAAGTTGATTTTTGCAGGAAACGAATGGACCAAAGACAGTTATTTCCGTTCCTTTTAACTAACATATTAAAAATACTGACATTTGAAAAATTCGCAACTTAGATATCAATACAAATACGAAAAAGTACAAATAGAATATGAGTTCTTTATTTAGTTTTGAAAGCTAATTTACTTTTAAACATGAAAGAAAACTGAAAGGGTTGTCATGGAGAAATCAATAACGTACCGTAGCGACATCTAGTTTGATTTCGGGAACTAATGTTTTTTTTTAAATTCTTCCTCATTACTAAGGCTACTTTCCACGCGGACGAAATCACGGGTACAGCTAGTTAAATTCCATAAATTTTGCATGTACAATCCTGGTATAGTAAACATTGTCTTAAAATTGATTTTTAACTATTTTTTCATTAACTCGGCTGGCTTTGAAATACGGTGGAATTAATCTGAAATCATTCATAAACTTTTGGGGTAAAAATATTTAATAATCGTTGTCATTAATCGATTATTAATCGATTACGAGTAATACTTTGATCGATTAATCGATGTGCATAATAATCAAATCGGCACATCATTAATTAATATTATTAATGGTGTGTGGAATCGATTACCATTAATTAATAAATTGATTTTTCAAATATTGAGTTAAAGTTCAGCTATCGATTACAATTTCCTAATCGACGATAAATGTTCGATTATTTCTTATAAGTTAGCAATAGGAATAGAATTGTGCAAAAACTATTGATATATCAAAAAATTTGAATGTATTTTTGAAATATAAATCAGCGATATTTTTTTCCGCGATATATCGGCTTTCGATTTTTATTTTCAGTAATCAAATACGTATCATAATCGAAATATTTTTTTAAGTTCTGCTGCCTGCTCATACGTCTCTTCATGTATTTTTTAAATTTAAAGAAATTACAGTCTATGAACTTCTTGTTTTTTTTTGTTTCTTTATGACAAGACACTGCTTGTTGGTTTGGTTGGTATCAGTGAGAGTGCTCCTGATATAAATATCAGAACAATACTGATTTATTTGAATAATGTTGTTTTTGTTGTGTTGAAGATGTTGTTTTCTTAGCTTTATTTACCTATCGTAAGTAACTTTAGTTTACTTTTTAGTTTTTAGCTCATGCAGTCGGTGTCCAAGAGGCCTCGAGGCCTCTTGGACACGAGGCCTCGAGGCCTCTTGGACACCGACTGCATGAGTTCTCGCTTTTCAACTACAACTTGTGAACATCACATAATATTAGTTAAAAGATTGCTCAAACTTGGTTCGATAATTCTCTCCGTGTTGGTCATATATCTATCGTGTCTTATTGAATATATAAAATAAAAATAATGTCAATCGGTCGCTCCGTTTCGAAATTAAAGTAGACACGAATAAATAAAAAGGCAGCAGACCTACTTTCGCATTTTACTAGTCTTCCTAGATGAGTAATTTTCATAGATAGTAGACCACGGGCAATCATGCAAAGAGATTCCTTTGAAAAATATTATATCAATTGCTACGAATGGCGAACCGGCTATGATAGGGTTCGTAGCCTACTTCAAATTCCAGTTGTTCTTGCTGTACATTGAGTTATTCATAGACAACATTTGGTCGCTGGAAACTTAAGTGAACGTCTACTATTTCAATCACTGCAATATGGCATCAAAGCAGTCGATAAAATCCGCATCAGCTCTTTGAATGATATATTATTTTATCAGCTTTGTGCCATTCTAACCGTTTCTTGAAGTTCATTGGCTATCAAGAGACAATTGTTTGACTCGATTTTTTTAACCTGTTTAACTGTGTGATATATTTCTTGGAAATTAAATGTACAGTATAGTAAGTCTCGTTTAAAAGTAATGTTCAATCTCCATTAATACCTAAAGCTTACAATAATGAATTGAAGCAATTTTAAGTAATAGTGGTATTTAAGTAGGTGAAAAAATGGGGGCGCTAAAAAATAATATATACTTAAAGAGGGAGTTGACAAAATAAGGATATTGCCGTATTTTTTTGTGAAATTGGATATATTTTTATGATTTCGTAATATTTGCGCAAAAGCATTTGTGCAAAGTAGATCGAGCCGGTCGAGCCCTCATATAATTGAAGCGGTAGTCTATAGTTAAAAAAGTAAACAGAAGCAGCAGTTGAAAAACTGAACCATAATATGAAAAGTCACACTTAATTAAATTATTATCGTAACCTTATTAGAAAGGGATAAATAACATCTATAGTTGATTTTTCACTCGACTCGTTTTTCAGCTGGGAGTACTCTGTCCTGTAATAAATACTAAGTTCATGATCTTTGAGTAGTAGTAGTTTGTTTCGTCATTGGGACAGCCGAGGGAACTAAGCCATACTGCCAATTCTTGAGTAGGTTATTTTTGATTTGGGTCATTATCATTATAAAAAGTCACATTTCATCATCATCATAATCAGCCTTTTTACGTCCCCACTGCTGGGGCTCAGGCCTTCCTTATGGATGTTTAAGGAGGATGGGCCATGACCCTCCACGCTGGCCCAATGCGGATTGGAGGGTATTAACGACTGCAAATGCAACCGGGACCAACGGCTTAACGTGCCTTCCGAAGCACGGAGTAGCTCGAGATAATAATTTTTGGGTCACCCATCCCGTGACCGACCCTTGCGAAAGTTGCTTAACGACAACGATCGCGGGCCGCGGCGCTTATCCACTACGCCACCGAGCTACACAAAAAGTCACATTTGACATCTATCAATCTGAAAATAAAGTATATATCTTTCTTAAAATTTTCGATTAATTTTAACGAATTGATATAGTTTAAAAAAATTTGAATGGAATAAAGTTACTGTGCAAAAATAATATCAATTTTATAATTCTCATTTTCTGAGTGCGAAAGTAGACCGAGCCAATCAAGTCCTTATACAATTGAAGCGATATTGCAGACCATGAGTACGATTTGTTACCGTTATGGACAGATTGTACAATTTTATGAGTAAACAAACTCTTGCGATTCTCCGTAAATATTATAAAGGCGCGATTCGTGCGATATTCACACCGTGGGAGAGCCACGCTTCGGCATGAATGGGCCAGCTCGACCGGAGTGATACTACGGCCTCACAGAAAATTGACGTGAAGCAACGCTTACGTTGTTTCGTCGTTTGAATGAGGGTACTGGAGGCCCAACCCCTCCCTATTCCCTTCCCTCTACCCCTCAACCCTTCCCTCCCGATGAGCATATTCGTCCCTCAAAGGCCGGCAGCGCGCTTGTAGCCTATCTGATGTTGCAGGTGTCCATGGGCGAAGGTAATCACTTACCATCAGGTGATCCATCTGCTTGTCTGCCCCCTATCCCATAAAAAAAAAGATATCGCTCATCGATATCGAATTGCACGAAAAGCCTATAAATGTGTAAATTAAATAATAAAAATATATTTACTCTAACAAAAATTTTAGAAATTTTATTGCGTATGATAATAGTGTCGCAGTAGTTAAAAAAGTGAACAATATGAAAAGTCTCACTTAAGAAGTATTTGAAGAAAAAAAAAACACTAAAAAGCACCTCACTGACTGAAATGGCGACTCTACCAAAAGTTGACCAAAGATCGATAGACATATCCGTTCCTTTTAACTAACATATTAAAAAACTGAAATTCGCTAAGTTCGAAACTTTGATATCAATACAATTACGAAAAAGTACAAATAGAATATGAGTTTTTTATTGAGTTTTGAAAATTAATTTACTTTAATTCATGAAAACTTAAGGGTAAGGGTTGTTATGGAGAAATCAAAAAAGTACCGTAGCGAAATCTAGTTTGATTTCAGGAACTGATGCTTTTTTTTAATACTTCCTTATTAAAATGTTATTGTCGCCCTATCGAAAAGGACAAATAGCCTCTAAGATGGATAACTCGCTCGGCTCGCTTTTCAGCTGGGATAACTCCATCCTGTACTATTACTGAGTATAAATTACTAAGTCCATGATTCATGCTTATGAAGCAGAGATTAGATGCATAATTTTTTTCCTAATCGATATACTTCAAAAATTTTTCACATACAAGCCATTGACAGTAATTAGTTCTATCTTTTCACATCACTACAAATGACGTACGATGTCGAATGAATCCACCCACACGATTTAATTGAGTTTTGATAAGAAAAATAATAAGTTTATCAATTCTGTGCGCGTCTTGATATCATTTTTTATTGTTTAGTAGTCATATGTTGGTTGTCACATTATGTATTCAACCCAGATTTTGCTATCTAAAGAAGCATTGATCTGTTTAATTTGTCGTCGGGCGTGAACAACTAAACGGAACAGTTATAATATTGTTTAGAAATAATTAATTTGTAGATACGTGTGGGCGTCTGGTGTGACAGTTTGGACAAGGGTGTGCGTGATGTTACTGTCCGAAAGATAGTGGTAAAATATATTATCATGTCTCTGCAGAAGAGTGTTAAAAGTTCTGGAGGAGACAGGTCGGACCAAGCAGATACAACCTCAATATGTTCATCAGTTACTACGCAACCAGACAGGCATGGTTTCTTCGGCGGTGCTCAGTACAGTCCTGAACCGTAAGTGGCACTATTATTTGTTATTAATCGCATTACAGACTAAACAATTACCTATCAGACTACACAAGATTGAATTGCACAAAAAATGTTTATGAAGATTGCTTAATTTAAGCAGTGTTTCATTGTCACTAGTGTGAAGTGCAAAAATATTTTTAAGATGTTTAAAACATTCATAGTTGAAGTAACAATTTCATTTTGCTTCATAATTTAACAAATTTTCACAAAATTGTTTAAATAAAAAAACTGTTTTTTTAGTATGTATGTTTATGAGCATTTATTTGAAATATTACATTCTCCCTACTTGATTTCATTGCATTGTGGCATTTATATATATGAGTTAATCACCAAAATACCAATAGTTAGTCAATATATTTACTATACTGCTGAAAATTTTTCTTGTTTTAAGAATATGAGTTAGTCAAAGAAGTCAAATTAAGCAACGAGGACAGACCCATAAAAAACATGATGACATTATAGGAATAGGGAATATACACACTTTTGGAAAATGGTTTAATATAATAATTTACATCAATATATAACAGTAAAAAAATACATGGCACCGAAAAAATAAAATTCTGTAATATTAATAATTAATGAAAATAAGTAATAGCTACAAGCAGTTTAAACACCGGAAGTTTTGGCATGCTCGTCATGACGTCAAACTACACGACTAGAGATATGACATTTTAAATCAATATGGATTTTGAGTGTTTCATTTTTATTCAATTACCTAAATCAATTAACAACTAATCTATTTTTTAAAGTATAATAGACTTTTTAATAAATCAAATAATTTACTAAATTGGTGAAATAAAAATAAAAGCCTAAAACATCATTTAAATAGTAATCAGTTGTTTATTTTGCAACATAATACATTGATGTTATTGCATTGATGTTAACTTTTTGTAACAACAACATCCCTACACATGTACATTTTCATCACATCTGCTCTGACAAGTAGCATGGCGTTTAAATATTTTGAAGTTACCAAATTTATTTTGCACTTTTTAATAATTATTTTCAAAATGAAAACGATTTAATATTGAAAAATATTTAGATAGACTTTATTCTCAAGCAATAACAATTGTAATAAAATATGTTTAACCTTCTTTTGAATCAGACACATATTCCCTATTAAACACAACCAAGTATAGGTATTTGTTGATGGAAAGAATTCTTATGTATAAACTCACATCAAATTATGAAGTAGAAAACACCATTATCAACTCAAAATCTGCAATGTTAATCTTTTACTTCTTTTTATGATACCATTTATGAAATGGATAAAATTTAGGTTTTATGAGTAAGCTTTTACTTGTTCATTATATGTGTTAATTGCATTAGAATAACAGAATGTCTGATACTCACTTGTTCACATTACAATTGATTGTACTTCAAGGACTAAAAAAGCAAACAATACTAAAAAATATAACAGCCCTAGTAGACCTATCAAGCAACACACAATTCATACTTGTGCAGTGCATTCTGTATGTGTATAATAAACTGAATCTTACTTTTTTATACAGCAAGGGTACCAAAAACTGGCAAATAACATTAGTAATAAATCAATGATTCCATACCTTTAATATAAATATTATGAAACATTGTTTCTTCAAAATAAAAAAGCACAAATTTTATTTTGCCTCAACAGTAAGTTGCAAATGTGCTTTATGCAGTTGTGTAAGTATGTGGTTGGTGTGAAATGCTCCTAGCCCTGCATAGTCACACACAAAATTAAATATTTTATTGGTTTATTCTATTTCTTTGAAAGAGTTTTTTTTCTATTTCCAAAATACTAATATAACTTCAAAGAAATGCATTTTATGATAATTTATGATGGAGGTAGGACTCACCCCTGCCTCTTAATGCACACATTATCATCAGGGATATTATTTTAGTAAAATTGTAAAATTTTCCAGATAGAATTAGCCCTCAGGTGTTATGTTAATTCTTATGAGGTATAGATATTTTTGATCTATACCTCATAATATTTGGCCAAATCATAATATTTGACAGTCTGCCTCTTGCTAACAGTTCTTCTAGGGGTACTAACACATACCATGGAATAATGATAGTAAATATTTTTGTTTTCTGTACGTTATTAAATAAATGATAGATGCCCAATTTCAATAGAATTTATCTTTAATAAGTCACTTTTGAGATAAGTATTTTTTTTTTATTCTTTATTTGAATTGGGGTCTATTTTTGTTTTAAATTTTTATTTCATACTTTTTAGTGATATTGATATTTTTATATAACTATGCTGAAATACTATGCTGAAGACTGCATCAAAATCGGTTCAGTCAAATGCAAGATAATTACGCACAAAAAGACATACATACATACAGGTCAAACTGAGAAACTCCTTTTTGAAGTCAGTTAAAAAAAGGCACTACCCATTATAAAAACTTGAGTATTTTCATAATTATATTTTCATTACCACCATTTGCAATGTGTGTTTATTTATTAGTACAGCTGTTAATCCAGTGTTTTTGATGAAAAGCTGTGCTATTGTTTGACTAGACTGTGAGTCATGTTATCCAATACCAATTAGCATTCTATTAACAAATAATTTTTATGTAATTTCTATTAGTGTCAAAAATACTCTTTAGATTGAATAGATTTGTGTCCTACAAATACATGTTTCTGTTATATGTTTGGAAAATATGAACCATTTTAACTCATAAATGTTTAACAAAATAAATTTATTGATACTAATTTTTAAAATATTACACTTTGAAAACTTGAAAGAAGTAGGCAACATTATCTAAAATACATATGGCATTAGATTATATAAAATGTAACTTTTATTATGGCAGCTTTATAGCTGCAATAATGAAAGTTGTTTGTTTATACATAAACACACAAATAACAAAGATTGCCCAGACACCCATAACTTTGTGACTACCATAAAACTGTGTGATGTCACTTAGTGCCTTGACTAAGTAGGGATTGTTTTCGGACGACAAGCTGTTCCACAAAAATAGCTCTGTATCTCCAAACTATTAATTGCAGACTTATTATTTCTCAGATATTAATGGAGTTTTTATTTATTAAAAAAAAATTGACAATTAGCCTATGATCACCCTATGATATACATTTATGATATTAATATCTTACACCTCCTAAATGATATGATTAATAATATTAAGTAATGAGTCGCAACATCTTACTGCTGCTGCGGTTAGTTGATCTTTAACAGAAGTCACAGCCCAAACTATCACATTTCTTATTCTTATTATTAAAGTACAATGTAATTTGATATTAAATGTTGCAATGCAATCTAACTTATGTTTCAAAGTGTCTCCATCTCTGAGGTTCCGGGTTCGATTTATGGTCTGGTCAATGTAGAAAACGTGATATTACCTCGGGTCTGCGTGTTGTCTTAGATACTCCATAATACGGAAGCTTTAGCTACTCATCTTGGGATCTGAGCAAAGTACGTGATGTCCAATATTTATTTATTAAATATTTTCACTGTTTGATGCTTTTGGAGTTTGTTGCGCATTATTCATCCTCAGCTAAAAGACGTCTCTAATAGATTGATAAAATACTATTGGGCTATTTGAAGTTATTAGGACTACCAATAAGGATGACGACTACATTTTTTTTGTTTTTCCGTCAGGTAGATTGTTGAAAAATGTTAAACACGTACTTTTATTTTTTTTGCGTAATCAATCATTTACGCTTACACATACATGACGCTTTTGTACATTTTTATACAAAACTGTGACGTAGCGAGCCCCCGTTCGTCAACGTTAACGCGTGTTATCTTAGCTATTTCTTGTAAAATTTAAGTAAAAAAAAAATAGTTATCTAATATTATTCCATTATCCGACTGACGGACTAAATAGAATTTCTTTGTTTTTACCCTGTCGTCATCCCTATTTTATAAAAGTGACTTTTGCTATACTACTGATAAGCTCTATCTAGCTCAATAGTCAAAATAAAACAGTTGGTCTGCGATGCGGATGTTAGGCAATTTTCACAGAGATGATCGTGGAATGTATGACCAACATCATTTTGAGTTGCTTTTTGCTACGGGAGGCACTTTAGCAGTTAATCTCGGCTGGTTCTGCAGTAGTTGACACGCCCACCAATGTTATTGGATTCAGGTGGGGGATTATGATTTTTGAAATACATAAACATATAGTCGAACGACATTAGAAGTTACTTTTTATAATTAGTACCCTTTTGTAACATTGTATACTTAAATCAATATCATACTTTTAACTAGGGTTGCCAGATAGCGAGACTAAAATATCTGGACAAAATTTGAAAAAGTCGGGATTTTGGGATCACAGTCGGGACAAAAAATGCTAATAAGAAATCCACTTTTTATTAATAAAATTTTAAAATAATAACAAGTATCTACTTTTTTGTCATTTTATAAGATCACATAACAATAGTATAACATTTAAACAGCTTATATACCTACTTATTATTTTTTTATGATATTTTTTTATACTTGGAATTCGATTTTACAGAATCTAACAATTTTGTCGGGACATATTTGTTTTTTTCGGGACTCTGGACATCATACGAAATGTCTGGACAATCCAGACGAATCCCGACCATCTGGCAACCCTACTTTTAACACGCAGTGATCGATATTAATCCTTTATTTGTAACAATAATAATAAAATACAATAAGTAATAATAATCTGTACTGTTTACGAATACAAATACATGAATATGTGCAATCATGGAAATTACGTGTTTTAATACCTTGTAATATTTCGTACAATTACATTCTCAAGTCAATACTACGCTTATTAATTAAAGTCATCGTAATTTTACAAGTATTTCTCTATTAATCATAGTAATAGTATAGCTATAATAATAATAGGCTTACACTATCGTTCCATATGCCTTCCTTATAATGATGGTGATATTGCCAAATTCGCGAAAGCGTTTATTTCGACATAACATAGGCATAGACCAAAATAATCCTATTGACAGAATGCGTTTAATCTTAGTACGATATATTGCGGTGTTGCCAACTTGGCGCCGGAAGTTCTCTTTTGACTATTTTAAGACATGACATGATTTATAAATTATACCTAGTCAAAGAACTCTAATACACCGAATAAACATTGATAATATTCTGTTAGTATTTTTGTTCTTGCACTTAATAATACTTGATAACATTACATGGTACATCCTGATTTGTTTCGTCGTCTATGTCAGTCTAAGTTGCGTTATTTTAATGCCTTATGGCCGGCCGGCACACGGAGCCGGTGGCATGCAAGATGTGCGTAGCAGTGGCGAATCCAGACCACAAAAAAAAATTGAATTGAAAACAGGCCAATTGCTAGAGTATAAACTCTTGCTCAAAGAAATTGTTTACGAAAATTTACGATGCCGTGATCAAAATTTTGTAGAGTGTATGTAGGTATTTATTAGAGTTATGAGCATGCATATCGTGCTCATAAGTTGTACGGATTGCAATCTTGCAGCAAAATCTGCAATCTCGGTGTTTGCAAGGAATCTCTTGTCTAGTTTTGCAAGACCTTGCTATGATAAGGTCTTTTAAAAATATGCAAGTTAAAAAATATATATGGATGATATTATCGCAGGATGATATGAATATGAAGTGCAAGAAAAATTTTGCAAAAACTGTGCAAAATCTGGTGTATCGAAAATTTACGGCCTATGTTCGCAAAACCAGGGTACTTAATTCACAAAATACTATGTGTTTATTAAAGTTAAGTTATTTTTGTTATTATATATTTATTTAATCTTTATTGCAATGCAGCAAACGGCGGGCTTAATGCCGTACGGCATTCTCTGCCTGTCAAGCAATAAGGGTGTAAATAAACCATAAGGTTGGCAACAGAGATTATAAGAAGAGAGAAACCTAGGTGACATAGAATAATACATAAGAGTGTTCAGGACATGTATTCAAGAGAAAAGCAATCGATCTATTGATGGTAGGAAGGTACTTAAGCTAGATAAAAAATACACACATTGATTATTTACTTGCAACTAAAATAAGGCATTTTCATTATTTTGCCCACAGATGCACATCAGGCAGATATACAGATTAATTAACTTTCCTATTATTGTTTTCAACTGATTAAGGTTTAAAATCGAACAGTTTCGTACAACCTTTCGTACTCATAAATAGGAGGACATCTTAAACTTCTTAAAATCTGTAGTTTATCTCAATACCCAAGCACTAAATTATTGTTGAATTTAGTGCTTGGGTATTGAGATATATTCAGTCACATTTTATTTTTTAATTGAAATTTAGTAATTGGTGCACTTTTATTAATTTTTGGTGCAAATTTAATAGTCGTTGGTTCACTTTTAAAATTTTGGTGCACATGTAATGCTGCCCATTACGTTGGTTTAGTTTGGTGTTGCTTTACAATTTAAATTAATACAACCTTAAAAAAAGTAATAGAATGTCCCGTGTATAATAATGCTAAAGTTTCCAAAGTTACTAGTTGCCAGCTTAATTAACACAATTTATTCAGTGGTTAAGGTAATTAGCGTGATTTCACTTGCCTAAGTTGTTAAGCAATTACTTAACTCACTCGAGTTTCTTGTTAACTTATTTGTTTATCGTTATATCAAAATTTCATTCTGCTTTGTTTAAATAGGATTGCCGCTAAATTTTTCAGGAAAATACGGTAATAATAATAGGTATATTACTAAATTAATTATAAATTCAGGATTCTGACGTTGTTTACAATATTCTTCATCTAAAATATGGGGATATCGAATGATAAAGTCACTACAAGTAGGCTGAAGCTAGGGCGGCAGTTTTAGGGATGCCATTTTTTTGTCTTGGTAAATTTCTAAGACATTTAAGTATTTACATAATACATGGAACATAATACATGGAACGAATGGCCATACATTTGTATAGGCCTGACATAGAAGACGCGGAAAACAGAGTGAGAGATTACCCTTTCGACAGACTTTACGAGTGTTACGACTTCATTATTATCGGTGGTGGTTCAGCCGGGTCAGTTCTCGCCAACAGACTGTCAGAAAACCAGGACTGGAAGGTATTACTGTTAGAAGCTGGACAAGATGAGAATGTATTATAGTATTACCAGGTAAATGCGTCAATTTATTACCAATTTGCATCATCTCCAAGTTTTTACATTATTATGCATGGATGAAATAAAAAAAAATTGAGTCCGTGAATCAGAATAAAAAATATTAGATACGTATTTTTTGTTTCAGTTTAACAAGGAATGACTTAGTTAACAGCTTTGTAGAAAACGTACGTGACGAACAAGAAAACGTGACGTCATGTGACACTCGATGTAACGCAGTAATGAGGAAGTATTTAAAAATAAAAAGAAAGCACGAAAAAAGCACCTCCACAAGATGGCGACTCTAGCAAAAGTTGATTTTTGCAGGAAACGAATGGACCAAAGATAATAATTTCCGTTCATTTTATCTAACATATTAAAAAACTGAAATTTGCAAAGTTCGAAACTTAGATATCAATACAAATACGAAAAATTTCAAATAGAATATGAGTTGATTATTCAGTTTTGAAAATTAATTTACTCTACTTGAATTTCGGGAACTAATGTTTTTTTAAAATACTTCCTCATTTACTGATTATGCAAAAAATAAAAAAAAATACATGTTTAATATACGTCTATAATCTACCTGATAGACAGACAAAAAATAATATGTGCTTCTGTGTGAAAAGTAAATTGATCAAATATAATAAAAACTTAAGTTATTTAGAATAATCAGTTGAGACTTTTCAGATCCATAGCGGTAGAATTTCGAAAAATCCTTTCCGTTGCTTTGAAAGGAACCCCTATAATTTCAAGTTTCTAGGAACAATAGTTTCAGCTGTGCGTTGATTAAGTAGGTCAGCTTTGCCTTTGATATTATAGATTGGCGATTACAGGTGATCGTCCCCTTTAAATTCGTATGACACTCCGTCCACTATCACGGCAGGACCGACCGCACCGACCACACGCATTAAATGAGCAAAGAGAATGCGATCCATGCCGATGACGTCATCCGGATTACCTTAAACCTCGCAGTTCTATCAAAATCTGGATGCAGATGTCATCGGCAAATTCGTAGTTCATTTTGAGACCATTGCGTGCTCGCGGACACGGTGGACGTTCACCTTATTACATCGATACGAGTCTTAACTGTTAATTTACGATACGAGTCTTAACTGTTAATTAAAATAAATTACTGTATGTAAATTAAATATCTATGTCTATATACCCAATTCTTTTTTGTGATATAGAATAAAGATAGGATGTACTTATATTGTAGTTGATGTTTTATTTATACTACTTATGTTTTGGTTACGCTAAAACAAAACCAGTTATAATTCAATAACTCGATACAGAGTACAGTTCTCGTTTAAATATTGTTGCTATAAGTAGTTCTACTTAAAATATTAATATATAATAACCCCTTCGAAAGTGTAAATAAATTTAATACAAGTACATTATATTAATTAAAAAGTCAAATTATAACGCAGTCTAACTAACGACGGTTACTTTCTTTCATTCAACCCACTTTTACATCGCCATTTGCGTCGTTTTCACCCGATAAATATAATTACGATTTACAATTGGCACGCGTGTGTAGATAGAATATTACGTTACTTTATATATTGATGACGTCACTGACATACATACAGTTGACGGAATAGTTCGTGGGTTACGATCGTTGCGTACGTAACTGACTGCTTATTGGTACTTGGTAGGGTTGTCAACGCGATCAACGAACACTCAATCTATAGGAATTAATTACCACTTCGTAATAAATTTAAATTTGTTGTTAATTCAACGTTTTAATTGCTGAGATTCCTAATTATTTTATGTACATTCAGACTACGACTCTATTACTTAACTTTCTTGATACAATTGTGACTTTAGAAGTCCTATTCTTAATAGGCTATACCGCGAAACTAGTAGCTCTGGCTTAGTTGAACGTTAAGAGTTGAAATTCATTATTTTTCAGTCAATTGACTTGCGCAGTAGACCAAATATTTTTTTTTTAAATCTTGACAGCCTGCCGCCTTGAGTCATGACTCCATTACAACCAGTGTTTTGATGACTGATATTGCACATAAAAATTGAAGGAAATTTAACACATCTTAATGATTCATAATTGTTAGGGTAATCGATTTAAAGGTACTCCTTGATAACGTTGTTATTCTATCGATTCTAGTAACTATATATAATCACAAGTTGCGAGCTAAGGCTGATAGCGTAGGTGTGAAAGGCATGTAGTGATAAGTAAAAACGTGCTTTTCAAATATAAAACATAATAAGCTAAATACGCCCACGTTCTGTTCTTGCTGTCACTGTGGGAACTTTTAGATAAAAAACATATAATCTATACGTATGTATCTTATTGCTAGTATTCTAATGGTGTTTTCTTTAAGTTCACATTACATTTAATGTCAGTTTATATGTTTAAAAATTAAATGCCGTTTTAGTTACTTTTGAATCAGCAAGTCTTCAAATTGAAATTGTCTAAAATCGTGATCCCGATGCTTTACACCATCACACGTAGACTGTTTAATTTGTTTTTCGGCTAAATATTTATGTGTCCAGCACGCACGCGAATGCCCTACGCTTTCGCTATGTCTTTTTAATCATCGCGTTGTGCGCAGCACTTCCAGGACTATCCAAAAATTCGCATCTTTTGAATAGACTATCTACCTTTAGGGCGCTAAATCGGGCTTTTGAATTGGCAACCCTAAGCCTGGGGTGACGTATAGAAATAATAGGGATACTCCGACATAAAGCCGGGGCAGTTATTAAACAGTATGAAATTATTATATGTATGTGTATTATTACGACAGCGAATTTATGTTTGTAATTTGCCGGGTCTTTTTGTCGGCCTAACCACAGCTAGAGATAAGTGTGACTAGACTTTTGTCATACCGGGATTTCCCTATTAAACGACATTACATTTTTAGTCTTTTCAAATCTGAAGGAAGATGCGTCGCGGAATGTCTGATCTGCGAAATATACGACATACATTCAACATAATTATACATTATGTACGGACGGAAAACTTGCGTCAGATGTGCATCGACCTTTATGTATTGGCGTGCACTTAGCAATTTTAGGTGCGATTGAGTTCTTTAGTTTTATTATTATTATTATTTATTGCCTAACTAAGGACAAATTTCCATAGTCTCCAGGTAAGGTTTTGTTTTTTGTAATTTATATTCTGTTTTTTGTAAGTTTTCCATAATCCATTGCAATATTGCAAGTAGTCTAAAATCATAAGTATCAGGGCAAGAGATATTCTAATTTTTTTGGCTTACGCTCAAAAGAAATCTCTCCAACCACTCATTGGACCTACCTCGAAGAGAGGTATAACCTGATGGGCTAACTGATAATAAAACCCGCTGAGATACGGTGTACCTCGGATGGATACCGCGGAGGATGGATAAAACGGATTGATGGACTCGGCAGGAACAAGGGGGGCCCCCGACCACAATCCACGTTTATGATAACCCTGAGGTGTACAGGTCGCCGCCTGCGGGAGGGCAATATAGCGATTCTAATTAAGGAGTCTTAAGTAAATCACTAATAGACAATTGAAAATATGAAAACTATTTTGTGGACTATACTTTTTTTTTTTTTTTTTTTTTTTTAATTTATTCAGGAACAAACAGTTACAACAAAACATATATGAGCAAAATAAACATAACAACATATAAACCTATAGTTCCATACATATGTACTTAACTTAACATTACGGACCGGTAAACAAAAACAAAACATATGAATGAATTTAGTAATTGGTCTATTCTACACGTCCAAACATTTCAAGCGATCTACGATGTGGCGCTTGAATTTAACTATGGATGTCTCAAAAATATCAATTTCACTGAATGTATCATCGTATAGAGTACAAGCTCTTTTTATGTAATTGTTACTTCCATAGTTAGTTTTACTTGCTTTGTAAGCGAATAATGCCTTTTTACGATTTGCTCTCTCCTGTTTCCTGGGTACCCGAAAAGATAATTTTTCCAGAAGAAAAGGTGCATCGACCATATCATGTAAGAGTTTATACAAATAGTTTATATCTATGAGATCTCTACGCTGCTTCAAAGACATTATATTATGAAAGACGAGAGAGGTCTCATAGTTTATGTGTTGATTATTTGTTCTGTAGTCTAATGATTTAATAAATTTCCGTTGCACCCTTTCGATTTTATCCTGATGTATGCGTTGACGGGGATTCCAGACAGGGCTTGCGAATTCAAGTCTGCTACGTACATAACTGTTAAATAGTAACTTATATGTGGAAGAATTTTGAAAAGGTTTACCCATACGCAAGATAAAGCCTAATAATTTAAAAGATTTATTTACAACTCTATCAATGTGTGGTACAAATGTCAGTTTGGAGTCCATTACCACTCCCAGATCCCTCACTTCTGTAACACGATCAAGAATCTTTCCGCACAATTTATACGAGAATTTTATTGGCTGTTTTTTTCTAGTAAATGTAATTATATGACACTTATCAGCATTCAGAAACAGGTTATTTGTATTACAAAAAATTTCGAATTTATTAAGGTCATTCTGTAGTAGTACAGAATCTTGTGCTTCTCGTATTACTCTAAAAATTTTGGTATCATCAGCATAAAGGAGTATATGGGAATCCTTCATGAGTTTTGTGATGTCATTAACATATAAAAGAAATAGTAATGGGCCCAAATGTGAGCCTTGCGGAACTCCCGATGTTACGTCCTTGTATGTAGAAGTATAACCTGGCAAAACTACAGCCTGACTACGATTTAGTATGTACGATTTTATCCAGCGGAACAAATCTCCGTGAATTCCAAGCTGCCAAAGTTTAGTTAGTAGAGTATTATGGCAGATTTTATCGAAACATTTAGCAAAGTCTGTATAAATAACATCAACTTGAGCATTACCATCCATTGCCTCCAATAAGATTTCCGTAAAGCTCAGCAGATTGCTCTCTACACCACGCTTCTTACAAAAACCATGCTGTGTTGGTGCAATCATACGTTTGACAGTATCAAGTAGCTGGTCAGTGACAATTTTTTCTTGTATTTTTCCAAATTGACACAGCTTTGAAATGGGTCGGTAGTCGACCACATCATTACTAACGGAACCTTTAGGTATTGGTGTTATCAGTGCGCGTTTCCATTCATGTGGTACGACACCGGTACTGAAAGACAGATTGAAGATATACAATAAGGGATCAGTCAATGTGTCGGCACACTTTTGAATGAGTAGTGGATGAATGCTATCCGGGCCGGCTCCCTTGTTAATATTAATATTTTTCAGATATTTATTTAGTGAAGTGAAAGATAAGTCTATGGTGGCAATGTCAAATAATGCACTCAATGGTGAGTTCGTAAATTCTGTCGAGACAATCTCATCCCCGCCACTAACAAAAACAGAGTGAAAATGTTCACTAAACAAATCACAAATCTCCCTACCATTATTACTGCTCCGTCCCTTATAATTCATAAAGTCTGGTATTGTATTTTTGCGTTTAATAGCCTTTACAAAGGTCCAAAAATATTTCGGAAAAGATCTAATTTTATTTTCTGAATAGTTTACATAATTTTTATAGCACTCATTCTCCATATGCTTCGCTCTTTTTCTTAATAATTGAAAAGTTTGATAATCTAATGGATTTCCGTACAGTTTCCATAGCTTAAAGTATTTTCTTTTTTCATTTAATAGCTTTTTAAGTGGTTTAGTGAACCATATGGGACAAGCTGCATTAGATTTGATCATTTTATAAGGGACATATTTAGTTATTAAATTGTTTAATAGTGAGTAAAACTTAGTAACACATTCTTGTGTGTTTAATTTGTCAAAAAATTGTTTCCAATTTATTTTATTGAGCTCGTAATTAATTGACTGATAATCTGCCTTAAAGAAATTGTAACTATGAATTGCCGTTGACCTTAACCTAGTGAAGTCATTGATATCAATACTAAATTCTATAGATTTGTGATGTGAATCTTCCTGAGTCAAAGGACGGACACAACTGACGACACTGCACTCAACGTTACTCAACACCAAGTCCAGGATTCGATCGCTAGCATTTGAAATTCCATTGTATTGCTGTACACCTGTATAAGCCAAAAAGTCTCTCAGCATTCCGACCGGTATGTCACCACCGTTTTGAAGCATTTTACAGTGAGTATGACTGTCCTTCCATACCGCATTTGAAATATTAAAATCGCCAATTAACAAATAATCATCGTTTGGACGGTCATTCAAGATTTCACTTGATAAAGTGAAAAACGATTCCAACGCATCGCGATAACCGGGACCGTGCGGTATGTAAACACACGCAATGTTTATGTGTTTGCTACTATTTGCATTCAACGGTATAGATACCCATACACAGTCAGAGAAGGCGCGCGGCGGGATTTGCCAGTCTCTGCGCAGCGGTCTTAGGTTAGTGCGCACCGCGACTGCGACGCCGCCACCGCGCCTAGCGCCGCTCTCAACTTGCGAGCGGTCACACCTAAATACGGCATACCTGCTATCGAAATATTCTCCGTCATAGAAATCAGGAGTTAGCCAGCTTTCCGTTAAACATACCAAATCGTAGTCAGATGCAGTCAACTGTGACAGAAAATCGTGCGATTTTGTTCGCAAGCCCCTTACGTTCTGGTAATAGCATAATAATGTTTTTTTTGTAGGCCCCATTAATGTGAGTTAAACAAATTATACATACAATATTGTAATGATATAGTGTTATTCGCTTTGATTTTAAAGTTTGAGAGAGATACATATCGCGAAAAGCAGCAAATAATCAAATAATTTGAGAGATACTGAAGATTTTGTATAAACAAGTTCGCCACATCTGACGTCGCAATGTTTAGACTTTGAACAACCTGTTGTTTATAATAGAAGTTTGTAAAGGCTACGTAAAAGAGACGGGTCAAATATGAATTAAAGCATTTTTTGTAACAATTTAGTCATTTCAATTTTGATAGACAAGACTCATTACTTATTATCTCGACCTTGGATCTCTCATTCTTTCGCATTAAAATTTTACAGTCTCTTATCCATAGATAAGAGTATCCTAGACTTGTCTTTAGTTGTCGGGCTCGTTTTAATAAAAGCTTATTTTGAGGGGTTAGGTGATCAGACACATAAATATTTTGTTTAGGGCCTGAAAGGTTAATATCGGTGGTGGTGAGACCTCGTCGCGAGCGCACAGCAGCCAATAATTTGTCTTTAGCGAGACGGCGTGTAAATTTTACAACGATTGCAGGAGGACGCGGACCACTTGACTCGGCGGATGAAGACACTTCACCAGCTTCGAAACGTTTAACACGTACAATGCCGTCTATATCTCGATCATCTAGCGCATATCCGACCTTATTGCTGATGACATGTAATAAGGTTTGGAGGTTCTCGCCGGCTCCGATAGGGATACCAGAAATCTCTATATTGTTCATACGGGCATATTGATCTCGTTTATGATTCTCTAGTTCGAGTGTTGTAATTTTTTGTTTCGCGAGATCCAGCTCCACCTTCATCTGCGGTATAATAGAGGCTTTTCTCTCCGTTTCAGTTATTCTGTCCTCGATACTACTAAATCGGGTTTCCATTTCGCTGAACTTCTTATTCAATTCTTGTATTGCGGTAGTCACGGCCTGGATGCTCGAATTCATTGAAGAGAAGTCGCTTCGAAACGCTCTTATTTCTTTAAGGACCTCCGATATGCTAGGTTCGGTAACGGGCAAGGGACTGGTTGAGCACACCAAAAGTTGAGTATTCAGCTCATCGCAGGACATATCGGCATCCATTTGTGGCTGTTCGAACTGCCGTCGGGTGGGTGTTTCGTCTCCCTTGGGGCGCCTCGATACACTTGTGCAATTCGGACACAACCAATTAACCTTGACGACTGCATAGGTTTGCTGATTCATATTTAGGCACTTGTAATGGTAGTGTCCCTTGCAACCAATACAAACCAAAACTTCACTGCGGCTTACCTTGTTCTTACATGCTATACAATTCATTGTTGATAAAGAAATTATAAAATATTCGTGTTCAAAATAATTTGCTGAGTAATATACTAAAGTGTAAATTTATATGTATAATATTGCGATTGCGACAGTATAAAACTCTATTACTGATTCAAGACAGTAAATTATAAAACACACGTTAATGGCATATATGTATCGTTTTTCACACATTTTATTGTCTTGTTTGGAGTGTTAATATGTATTAATTATAAAAAAATATTGAATTATTAAGCTGTACTGTAAACGTATTATATCTTATATGAATTTCCTAATAATTATTAATTTACAAAATTGACATAATAATAATAATTTATTTACTTTTAAATGAGGTACACTGTAGATTGACATATGATTTAAATTCAGCCCATTTAGTCATCAGCATGCAAATATTGATAAAATTACGTCATATATCCCATGTCAAAATTATAAGTAATACAATTATTTGCACTTGCAAAATATCATACAAATTATAATTTTAAAATCAGTACAAATATAAAAGTAGATAATGTCAGATTAAAAGAATAAAAAAATTTAAAAAAAAGCAGTCACACATTTTAAGACATGCAATTCTCAGCACGCATTTGTTACAAATTTTTCTGATTTAAATATTAATAAACACTATAAAAAGCATTGTCACACAACCATTCAAATATAGCTTTTTTTAAGCTATTACATGGAAGATTCTTAATGGTAAGAGGGACATTATTAAAAAGCACAATACACATCCTTGGAATGATATCAGAAATCAATCTATCACAATTTCTGGTATTCCGTATATAGATTTTTTGCCTGTGATACATTATTTGTTTTACGAATTTAGCACCTTCAAAAATGTATAAACATGGTTAAGTTAATATTCTTAAAGATTTAAAGAGAGATTAAGCAATAATATTCGAAACGAAAGCAACAAACTACACAAATTATATTCACTAATTATTCTAATTACTAACTATGAGCGGCCGTCCGGCTTGCGAAAGGTAGTTAATTATTTCGAATTTATTACGAATTTTTGATACACTCATTTAAAACCCATTTAAATCACATAGAAGACCATTGTAGTAACATTTCGCTCACATGGACCATTCGTGAGTCTTCCTTGATCTTGAACTTTGAGTATCAGTGTATTAGTGACTAGTGTGTTGTAGAGTGGATGTTTATTTTTTAATATTAATATTTTTAATATTAACTGTGCAGACAAATGTTTAATTAATTACTTTTATTGGAGAAGCTAATAAATAACAAGAAATTAGTCCGGGTTTCCCCTGATATAAATATTTGTGGGCTGACGTGCGTTTATGACAAACTAACGGTGACTGTGAACGGTGTAATGTGAAAAAGCTATAATTTCCAGCTTTAAATATTAATGTGGCGGCCTGCGATCGTTGTTTTTAAGCAACTTTCGCAAGGGTCAGTCACGGGATGGGTGATCAAAATATATGTATTATCTCGAGCTATACTCCTTGCTTCACAAGGCACGTTAAGCCGTTGATCCCGGCTGCAATTGCCGTCGTTAATATCTTCAATACGCATTGGGCCTATCAGTATCAGTTACTATCCTCCTTAACCATCCATACGGAAGACCCGAGCCCCTGCAGTGGGGAGTAAAAGGGATGATGATGACATTAAAGAACTTCATAGAGTTTACTGATCTCAATATTTACCATTATTTTTGGACATGCTTATAACTTTTAAAGTAGTTCCCGGGTTTGATTCCATATTGTTTTCCAGTAAATAACTTTATTAAAATAAAAACATTTTAATAAAGGTCAGATAAAAAACCTTATTGCCGCTGAAATGCAATTTTGAGAGCACATTATCTTGTAAGTAGACGCTTCAGAAGATTTTTCTGGATACGAAAATGCCTCCATTGGTTTCAGTTATCGAAAAAAATAAATGGAAACCGTTAAGACAAATTAGTTCCATTGTTATATATTTCAAGTATTTTTTTAGTTTGATTTTGTATCATATTTTGTTAATAGTAGAGTTCATTAATTGTCCTCGATTGTTGGTACACCTATTTTATTATTTATCAAAGTTATACAATAGTAAAAAAATTGACCAATGTCACATACATTGCTCAGATCTCAAATAACAAGCCAAAAAAGTACTTGTATTATGGTAATCTGAAACAACGAAGTTATAACAACACCCAGACTTGAGACAGTAATAAAAAATCATTTTCTACATTGATCCGATTGGGAATCGAACCCGGGACTTCATAGATGGTGACACCTCGTAACTGGTGTGCGATCAACTCGGGCTCGCCGTTCGTCATTACTTAAGTGTGTACATAATTAAAAGGTCTTTCACTTCTATTTAAATAATTCGGTAGTCAAGTCGAGGTGTCCTTGTAATTAATGACACAAATTCCTCCTCAGATCTTACGTCTAGCCTAGGTAGGGTTACCAAATCGCTAAACATAATAGCCGTACAGACCAGCCAGTTTGGCCGGACATTTGAGTAAAAAGGCTGGGCACCCTACACTATCGAGGTTTTTGTGTCATATAAGTGTAAAAGCCAAGTTTTTCTAATTATTTACCATAAATGTTCTTAAATAATGCAAAATCAGTCTTAAGTATTTTATTTCGAGTCACTGTCGATATGAATATGATTCAACAAACCGAGCACCGTTTATTTTGACCGGACACTCAATCAAAAAGCCTAACTATGTCCGGCTGTATCCGGACACCTGGCAATTCTAAGTCTAGGTATTGAGTGAATCACTAAATATCACAGACAGCTATGTTTTGAGCATAGTCATTTAGTTTAAAGAGAATGCCGTGCACTGAAACGTAATAGCAAATTAACTAACTTTGACTGATGTATTTTAATTTGGATTTATTCACACTAAGAATAGTTTTTGCGTAAACAGATGATAATATTAATACGGTGGTTCCTAAACATTTAGGGTAAAGGACCATTCACTAACTGTTCCATCTCTGGTATTTTATGAAAACACACAAAGATAGTAAACACCAAACATCGTCACCACCCAATTAATCGATATATATCTTCAGGCAATTCTTCAGTTCAAAAATTATAAAAGAATTATAAGTTTACACAATAAGTTTACAACTCATAAGGCGAAACGATAAAAATTTTCTGTGCATAGTATACGTCATATACCACGCTTTTTACCCGACTGCGCGACTCAAAGGAGGGTAATGTGTTTATCAGTCTATGTATGTATGTATGTTTGTTTGTTTCTATGTGGCGTTCTAGAGACCAAATGCGTAGGCCGATTTTGATGATTCTTACGTCAATCGATTCGTCTTAACCTTGCGAGTGTCACTAAAGACATGACAGTAATCAAAATTCACCACAGCGACAACCAGACGCCATATTGTCTAAATGAAAAAAATAAAAATCTATGAACTATGTCAAGTGGGTGTCGTTGAATGGGTATTTTAAAATCATCTTTAGGTTCCTTTTATCATTTTTCATTTTAAATAATAGTTTAGGATATATAACGATTTAAAGTTGTTTAACAAAACATTCTCGCTAATTTTCTTACTTATTGATTAAAGTTTTTATTTAAAGTATAAACGATATACAAACAAAAAAAAAACAGTGAAAAAGCATGAAGAACAAATATTTTTGGTTAAAAAATTAAGCATATGTAGCTTTGAGCCGAGTTAGGTCTCTAGAGGGACTAATCATCAGTAGTTTAGACCACCGCAAGTTACTTAATAATCTCCACGATATTAACTCGCTCAATAAATAACTTGATTGCGAAATTTACCATCTTATAACGAAGTCAACGAGTCGTAACTAAAAAGTATAAAATAAAAATCAATAATTTAAAGAAAAACAAAAATCCCGACGTAAAAACTAATTTAAAAAAATACATGAAAGAATTAATTTAAATAAAAACAAAAAAGGAAGAAACAAGCCCAGTAGTTTAGAATTCTGTTAAGTAATACAGAACAGAACGACTCATAGTCGGGGCCCAATCAAATTTTACCAATCAAATCTTCCCAAGGGGCCCCGACTATGAGTCGTTCTGTTCTGTATTACTTAACAGAATTCTAAACTCCTGGGCTTGTTTCTTCCTTTTTTTCTTTTTATTTAAGTTAATTCTTTCATGTATTTTTTTTAATTCGTTTTTACGTCGGGGTTTTTAATCAAATTTAAATTAATATAAATTCCCTGAAAATATCAATGATTAACACATTCAATGCTACTGTTTTGTAGTACCCAAGTCGTGTTCGCGGATTTCCCACTGTGTGACGCAACGTGACGTTCAGAATTTCACCTGGGACAATTCCCACGCTAACTTCTCGTACCGCTATATGATAACCGCAAAAACGCATTCCCCGAACCATTTACATGGCACCTACGTAAAATATCACAATAAAGAAAAAATACTGTTAAATGCTTTGCGAACAAAAATATTTTTGCTACCACCAATGTTAGGACATAGGGAAAATAAATCCATGTTTTGAAGTGTGTCACATCACAGCTCTTTTTATAAATCTGGACTTATTTTTGTTCTTCCTGATTATAAGTATGATTATGTAATATCTCTTCAGATGTAGATGTTAGATTATATATGTAGATATATTACGACGTAATAATGTAAGTTGTTATTATTTTACATAAATATGTTAGGTCTATTATTTTAAAACTTTAAAGTACAGTCAAACAAACTCTTTATTTTCTATACCAATATTATAAAGTGGAATAATTTTAATGTATGTTTGTTTGCATTTAATTGTCTTCAAAAGTATTGGACAAATTAAATAAAAAAGTTACCTACCGGTTCTTATTTACGCGGGAGAAGTGGCGAAAAAACAGCAATTCATAAATAAAGTCAATTCTCCATAGAGCTTCAACTTCATATTAAAGACTTCATAAATGAATAGTAATAAACAACAGCCTTAAACTATTGGTTTACTGTACTTCATTAGAATACAGTTACGATGATATCCGTATTGGATATGGTAGGAGTTGTCGATTGTTTCCGATATTTTCGTTAAATTTAGTGCAATCTCCTGCACTTTACGTGAAGTAACGTATTACGTACAGGATAAAGAAACATATGTAACATAGCGAATATGTTTGTAACGAATGAAACATCCCCGCATATTTGCTTCGTAGCATTAGTTCCGGATCCGTACGTCCTCGCTTTGAGGTCGTTTACCGCTTCACCTTACGTTCCTTAAGTTTAGTTATTGCTCGCTTAATTAGATGTGAAAAAGTTCTTAGAAAACAATAAATTCTGCAGTAG
The DNA here is from genome assembly GCA_918026875.4 of Diatraea saccharalis. Taxonomy (NCBI): domain Eukaryota; kingdom Metazoa; phylum Arthropoda; class Insecta; order Lepidoptera; family Crambidae; genus Diatraea; species Diatraea saccharalis. The sequence goes on along the minus strand of OU893334.1, from coordinate 18,981,934 downwards.
ACAAGACGAGTAGCTACACTATTTTACACATACTCTTAAAATTGTTTTAAAACATTCCCAGTTTGCGTTGTGTTGTGGTATATTCATTGTATGTAGGCACTTACAACTTACATACAATTTTATAAAGAGAAAAATGTATTATTTGTTTGCATTGAATATATTCTGTACTGGAAAATACCGTATCATTTCTTATTAAACTTCTGTCACCCACGGGAACTACATCACACTCAGGTGACATAGGCTAGGCACATGTCGCGGGAAAAGGCTATATTTGTTAGGAATGTAAATATCATATTTTATTTGGAACTGTACAACGTTATTATAAGTTACCTGTCTATTGTTATTTATTATATCCTAGGTTGCTAGGTATCAATTTAATCTATTTTTGGTCAACCAAGTCAATGTAGGAGGATATTGTTGCATTAGACCATTTATGTACACACAACAGCACGTCCGATTACCACAATATGTCATCGCAGTTCATTTTGAACACTATTCTCGAAGATTAAAGTAAAATGAAGGAATTTTTTAGTTTTGTTTAACCTGACCAATGAATTTTTTTTAATTTATAAAATATGTATTGTTAATCGTCTCTGGAAAAAAAATCCTCTACTAAATCCAACTTACTCGCTTTGAAAAATATCAACTTTCTATTTTAGAGAGTTTGAATTAGAAACAGATAAATGACAATTGTTATATCTTACTGAAACTATGACTAATCTTGTAATACAGTTGAAATCGATACGGCTGATGGCCTGATTTTATGTTATCAAAATGTATCATAGTGTATGTGCTGTTTGATTTAATGTTAGCGATTAACAAACACGCTCTTATTGCGAAATCAGTAAGGCATATGAATTATGTCTTATATTGTATGGTACATATTTTTCTAATTGGCTGTTTAATTAAGTTTAGAGGTAAATTAACCTTATATCAATCATGAATTGGAATTATAGCAGATCGGCACTAGTTACTTGCAAAACTACTTATATATAAACAGAGACATTTTAAATATTTAGGTACTTCAAACACCCGAAGGAGTTAATGGAATTATAACTAGCTTTCCGCCAGCGGCTTTGCCCGCGTGGTCTTGTATTATACATAAAATCCTTCCTTTTGAATCTATGAAAAAACCGCATCAAAATATATTGCGCAGCTTTAAAGATTTAAGCATACATAGGGATATAGGGACAGAGATAGCGACTTTAATAGTATAAAATACTATGTATTGATACAACAAACACGCTTTTTTGTTATATTTTAATTATATATAAAATATATATATAGTGGGGAATTTGTTATTTTATAGTTTTTTTTAGGTTATATTACTCAGTAATGGAGACATTCTAGAGAAGAATTTTTAAATAAGGATTTTCGAATTCTTGATTTCATTCATAACTAATAAAAATGTACCTATTTCTTGGCTTGAAGTTTTTAAAATCATAAGTAAAAAAATTCTAAATATTTATTTAGTACATAGTAACATTTATTCTCTTGAATATGTTTTATTTAATTATTAATACAAACATTAAATATATAAGTTTCTTAACTACCCAAACTATGTGTACACAGTACACTGCATATGAGTGGAATACATCAATTGTTAATTGAATTTATGTATTTATTTAAACTATATTATAGGCATACACTACTATAATTCAAGAAAAATGTAAAGGAATGTTAAGTAAGATCTGGATTTGAAGATTGTCAGTAATTAAATACCGGCAATGAGTGAAACTGAATAAGTTTCTTATCTTTTTTTGGTATGGGAATAGTCAACTTCGCTTGTTTTCTGAAGTAAATACAAAATTATTTATTTTAAAGTTTTATAAAGTAAATGTATTGTTGCAGAAAGAGAACTGTATCACCGAGCACGATTCTGAAACGCGAACAAAAGTGGTTGCGCATGCTCGACAACTGGGAGGCGTTCATGAGCAAAAACTACAAGAAGGTGCGCGAGCGATGTCGGAAAGGTGAGCGACATGCGATTACGTAATGAAATATATATAACCATGTACACAAAACACTACATCAGGTTACAGCAAACTGACAAATTTTTACACTTTATTTTAGTCTTTATTATGATTATAATCCTTCAGGAAATTTCCTATCTAACAGTGAAGATCGAAAGATCGAGCATAACAAACACAGGAATGAATAAGGCTGAAAGCGTCTACAATATACAGGAAAATTTTGTAGTTGCTGCACTAAATTTAATATTGTATTGCCATATTCCTCTTTTTTTATCATGCCAAAATTGTATTATAAATATTTAATATAAAGCCAGTGTTATTTGAGATGGTGTAAGGCTGCTGATGATACCCTGTACATTTATATCTGTTAAATCTCTGATAATATGACATATTTAATGCGATTACTAATTAGAATTATAGAATAAGATTAAATATTATTCTGTCAATTTCATTTTGTGGCATATGTTTCTGTTGCAAAATAAATCATAAATACACAATAACTGGGCCACTCGCTATCTTATAACTCTGATCCGTTTATTTGCTATCCAGTGTAGTTAGTTGGTACATAAAAACTACAAAAAATATTTTTTACTTGTTTATTTTTACATGAAAACAAACATACCTTTTCAATTACCTTGAAAAAAAAAACGAAATAACCGGTCTTATTTGAGTAAAAATTCGACTGGTTTACCGGGTCATTCGGGTAACCGAAAAACCCATGAACAGTTAGAGAGAGAGGAAGGTGAATCTGCAACCAAGTTATACAAGTCTACCATTACGGATATAAAAAAAAACGAACATAAGTAACTTTATGTCCTAGCTTGATTCTTCTGACGGATTCACAAATCGTAAAACGACGAAACTTGTCTCAAACAGGGATTTAGGTGATGCTGTATAAAAATGGTTCACTCACACACACTATAAAAAGGAGATTTCGTGGAGAACACCTATTTCTCGTACGATTGCGTGTGAAAAAGCAGTTAACTTTAACCATAAACTCGGAGGGCCGTCAAGTTTTGAAGCAAGCACAGGCTGGTTGAAACGATTTAATTCGAGACATGGTATTCGTAGGCTGCCAATATAGGGTAAAACAGAGGAAACATTAATTGTTACGTAAGTTACTTTAAGGAAAAGAAGAGGATGATCGACAACTTCTTTCTTTTAATACACTCTCGCTTTCTACTCCTCTTTTTCAGTCTGGCTTTATGTCCGACTCTTTTACCCTTCAAGCCATACGACTGTGGAATAGCCTCCCTCCTATGAAATTTATTTAAAATAATAAAATCATCAACATTATTAGTATAAATGTGTTATAATAATATATACCTATCTGCCATCCCGGTCAGGGTGGATAGATAAACACGCTTTTCCGAGTGTCCACCTTAGGGTGGCTGTTTCAGGGAGGATAAACGTAATAAGCCTCTAAAACTCCCCAATATTCCTTGGGCCCTTCTCCCTAGAAATAAAGACTGGGTAGGTGGGTTGGTATTGGTATGGGATACTAGTATTGTAAGTATGATATCTCTGGTATAGCGGTTACAATTTTTACAACCTTAGACGGCTCAATCAATTCATTTTATCATAGTGGCCATATTTTCTGCGTAGGTAAACCATTACTTCAAAAGTTAGAAATCATCAAATATCGTTAGAAAAAAGCAAAAAAAATAAATAAAATAAACAAGTTTACAGTAAGACGAGCTCGATGGCGTATTTCTTAGTGATTTCGATTGATTGATAAAATGGAGTGAACCTCTACGTATGCAAATGTTGAGAAACTTTCGGAAGGCTAATCTGCTTATTAACCTGCTAATCTCCATTGCATAAATATCCAGTTCTCACTATGCGATTATGAATAAGATTATGATTGCGACAAGCAATGGTGAACTAATATTTCTATCCATTCACAGGTATCCCAGCGTCTGTACGTCCAAAAGCATGGTTATATTTGTGCGGTGGACAGCTACTACTGGAGAAGCATCCCAACGATTACGAGGAGCTTCTGCAAGCGCCAGGTGATCCTAAATGCATGGATGACATCAGGAAAGATCTCCACAGACAGTTCCCGTACCACGAGATGTTTATAAGGGAGGAGGGAGTTGGGTAAGTAGTGTTGTTACATTGAAAACTCGTTCTGATATTTCGCAGTCATGATTTCTTACTCCTTCCAACGTTTCCCTTTCCAAGAATTTTACCCGTCATTGTGAGTTGGAGAAGTTCGTATCTTCGTATTATCGTATGTAAGAACCCCTTCCCTTATAACTTCGAAACAACTCATAGTAACTGGACAAATGAAGTATCACTTGAACTGCCTTCGTTGTCCGTATGCTATAGACTAATATGTAATAGGCTATAGTTTTACATCAAATTTGCAACAGCGTCCTCTAGAGAGCATAGAGTAAGAAACTAGTACTACTATATTCAAGTACTACTGTATTTTAGTAAGATTACCCTGTTCTTTGGTCATAGTCGGGTTTTAGTTTTTTGTTTACACGTTTCAAAACTATATGTGTTTTAAATATAATTTGTTTACATTTAAAGAGATCCTGTTGTTTGTAATAATAACTGTATAATGTTTCAGTCAACAGGAGTTGTTCTCGGTGCTGAAGGCGTACTCGGTGCTGAACCCCAAGGTGGGCTACTTTCAGGCGCAGGCGCCGGTGGCGGCGTTCTTGCTGATGCACATGCCCGCCGTGCAGGCCTTCTGGTGCCTCGTCAGCATTAGCGACAAGTACCTCAGCGGATACTACAATCCCGGCCTAGAGGTAGATATATACACTATTATTATTTAAATGTGTTATGCAGGAAAAAAAATTGTCATTACACTTTTTTTTTTCTATGATATGGAATATATCTGTTTATTAGTGGAAAGACTAAAAATTCTTTCACCTACGCGAAATTGTAATATACGCGTTTGATATAGGCTATCAACGCTTGTTAAGTCGCGGGAGACAGCTAGTAAAATTTTATTAAACTAAATAAATTTTGTGCACTGTCTACAAATTTTTCCTGTTTATTAAGATATTTAATGTTAAAACCATAAGTGAAGCAGTAAGTTGAAGTGTGTACGTGAAGGTCGAATACTATAGCTAATTGATTCATATAACTATCTATTGTTTGATTACTTTTGGAATGATCATAAATACGTGTGTGTGTCATTGTCATACTTGTATATATTGTATATACGTTACATGCAAGACATAGATATTGGTTCAATTTTGAAAAAATATACGTATTTTAAAAATTACTAATTCAAGAATAATATAATGAGTATATTTAGTGTAAGTTTCATCATCATCGTCATCACCAGCCCTTTTACTTCCCCACTACAGTGGCTCAGGTTTTTCTTATGGATGGTTAAGGAAGATGGGTCTTGGTAGTTGACATGCCTTCCGAAGCACGGAGTAGCTCGAGTTAATAATTTTTTGGTCACCCATCCCGTGACCGACCCTTGCGAAAGTTGCTTAACGACAACAATCGCGGGCCGCGGCGCTTATCCACTACGCCACCGAGCTACTTAATATAAGTTTAAATAACCTTAATACGTTGAATACTTAAAATAATACGAGCTATGATCGTTAAGGTGCTGCAACGCGACGGCGATATATTGCACGCGTTGCTCCGCCGCACCGCCCCGGCAGTGCACCGTCACCTCGCCAAGCATAAGGTGGAGCCTGTGCTGTACGCTACCGAGTGGTTTCTCTGCGCGCTCACACGCACACTGCCGTGGGACAGTTTGCTGCGCGTCTGGGACTGCTTCCTGTGCGAGGGCGTCAAGGTTACTATCATCCCCGCTGATTTCCTAATACGCACGCCGGCCATTTTGACAGTTGTATTCGACACTATGTACCGTTAGCAAACAAACACTGGTCGGCGAATCATCATCATTATCTTTTAACGTCCCCACTGCAGGGGCTCAGGCCTTCCTTATGGATGGTGAAAGAGAATGGGTCATGACTCTCCACGCTTGCCTAATGCGGATGTGACGGTATTAACGTCTGCAAATGCAGCCGGGAACAACGGCTTAACGTGTCTCCTGAAGCACGGAGTAGCTCGAGATATTAATTTTTTGGTCACCCATCCCGTGACCGACCCTTGAGAAAGTTGCTTAACAACAATGATTATAGGCCGCGGCGCTTATCCACTACGCCACCGAGTGTCCGTCGACGAATACGTGAAATGAATGATTCCCTTTCTTCTTCCATCCTTATATTAAGTAAACGGAATCATTGCTAAAAACGGGATTGCTACCATGAGTACCTTGTTTTTATAGAGTTACCGATATTTCAGCTCTGTTGCAAGCGCCACGATCACGGCACCAATCCCACGGTACCAATAACATGGTAGCAATCCCGTTATGAGCAATCATTCTGATGTTAATAATCGTGTAAGTTTAAAACAACAATTGACAGTCGTCTACAACATCCAGTACCGTTAGCAAAATAACGCTGGCTGGCGAATACGCGAAATGAGTAATTCCCTTCCTTCTTACATCCAATTATGCAGCAATTATGTATTATTGGATAATATTACACTCTCTCTATTTTTAAATTCTATAGATATTAAATACCTACAAATGTTCTATATTACTTTACTCTTTGTTCACTATGTTAATAATACGTCCTGTTAGTCTAGCAATTTAGAAAATAATACAACTGACGAATGGATTAAATTATAATAAAGCAAGTTTCTGGATGTTAATAGTATTTTAATATTACAGGTTCTATTTAAGGCAGCGCTGGTGATCCTAGCAGGGGCATTAGGTCCCGCGAAGGTTCGGAAACGGGCTAGCGGACTATGTGAAACTTTAGAGGTGAATATTTGTGTGATTATTTTAAGTAGTTAGTTAGAATATAAAAAAAATCGTATTATTTAATTGCATTGCTTTATAATGTAAGTATATAAGAATTGATATTGCGTGCTGATATCGAAGTTAGACTAAGAACATAAGCAAGTCTAGTAGAATAGTGAGATCAAAGTCTTACGACTCTTGAGTAGTCAATTTATTTTATAGCACCCATCAAGCACATTTTTAAGTGAATGTTTTTATTTTTAGTAATGGGATCAATGACCTACCTATGAGACGGTAAAAGTGCATAGATAAGAATGGTTTATACGTTAATTAAATAAATATATTATATTAAAAAATATTCGACTTTTTGTTCCTCCCATACCAAACACCAATTTCATATGTAAGGACCTAATATTTATACAGTATGCAATAAAAGTATTGTGTTCGTAGGTGTTACGTCACCCGCCAGAGGGCGTGCTGGGCGAGGAGTACCTCATGTATCACATGCAGCGGCTCAGCCTCACCGAAGAGGACTTCGAGTTCGAACATCAACGACAGACCGCCAGGCGACGAGCCATGCCCAACAGAAGGTATACCATACAACACATCAACGATGATATCTGAAACATCGATTATAGCATTACAACCAGTCTTCAAGAAATTCAATATTTACATTAAGTCGTGTGCAATCTTCAAATCAAATCAAATAACCTTCACCAAGTCATAGAATAAGGATATAAGAATAATGCTTGTGTTTGTATAATTAATCATAAATAATAGTAGTTTATGCAACTGTCATATAAGAAGGGGTATTAAAACACGAGAGTCTGTTTATCGATAGTGATAATAGGTTGACTCGAGTGTTTTAATACCTAAGTTATATGCAGTTTCATACACTACTTTATCTTCACTCATAGGAAAAATTTAAATTAAACAAAGTAGATAGATTATAAGAAAATATTTTTTTGGAATCTCGAATACAAAAATACGATCGGCAAAAAATGTATTGGAAGCGCGGGAAATTAAGTTCAAACTACGCATGCGTGCGCCATTTTTTTCATATACAACCAAACCATAGACTAGTTTAATGGATAAAAAAAGATAGCGGTACAATAATGAGTTTTATTTTTAATGTTATGTGTATGCATTTATAAAGTGCGTATGTATAGAACAGACTTCGAATTCGTAATTCCAATTTTTCGATTTAATTATAGATGAAATTCCTTTTGTTATTGAAAAATGCTTAAAAATCCACTTTGTCCCTAGCACTATGAGATAATAAAATTCTTTTTTTTTGCAGTGGCAGCTGATTCAGCGACTGTTCTTACAAGCGTTATTCGAAGAATAACGCACGGGACATATTCCACACTCTATGAGTACGTGCAATAACGACTGCCAAACTAATGTGTACCTAAAGTGATATGTGATAAGGACGCCAATCGCGTGACCGCCGAACGACCAATACGACTGACGTGTGTAGGACATAGATTAATGTTAAGTGCAGACGCGAATCTATTCTGCTTTAGAAAATAAATTGGAACTTTCTAAATGGGGTAGAATTCATTTTAACGAATGTTAGATGTATCTTATTAGAATATAGTACATTCTCAATAAAAACATAATCTGAAAATTATATTTTTCTTTTAAAAATGTACTGATTGATAGGTAAATCAAATACTAGTTTGAATTTTCATGTACTACAAGTACTTGACAACTTTGAAAACTTTGAGATTGTATTCATATTAACATCAATGACTCAAAAAAGAATTACTATTAAAAATAGAAAAACGGAATAAAATAAACAATAGTAATTTGGAGACTATTTTCTGTACAAAAAAAGAAATGAATTGAAAGTGTTTCTCAAACATGCAACACTAAACAATATGGATCCAAACGTATATCGTAGTAATATTAAAGATTTTTTATTATTATCAATATTTATTTCCTATTCGTAAATCTATATCTTATGTTTAAAGACATCCAAAGATAAAATAGAATATAAGATTTGCTTTGCCTCTTTCACATAACCTCCATTTTGTATGTATTTAAGTAGAGAAGTAGATCAGATTCGCGTCTGAATAAAAGTACTGTGTAATAATATTGTTTGATGATAGAAGAGAGACATTTTTCATATCACATTATCGGTAAATGTAAAAAATGTTGTTGTAATTTCTAAGTTTACGTAAGTAAGGTCTTAATTTCGAGCGATATTTATTATATATGTGTGCGTGTATGTGTGAGCGAAAGAGACAGATACAGGAATATTTCTTATCGGTGCACAAATTTGAATTCTCCTCCTTTTTGTATCAAAATGAAATATTAAATAAAGAAAAAAAACCAGCCAACTGCGAGACGGACCCGCGCTTGAAAGGTCCCGTACCATTTCCAAATACAATACTTTAAAAAAATCTATTTAGGATATATCATTCTAGAAGAAAATTGTGCACTGATTAAAACGTATCCTGTATATAATGTGAATATTACTGTTCCGATTTTGTGTGCTTATTTATCTCTTTGATGTGGTATCTATAATATGTTAGAAGCAGTATTTATTAATTTATGTTACCGAACACATCAGTATTGCATCATTGTCTGTAGAAGTATACTCTGTAATACATTATCCTGTGGAATACAAGTGTTACGTAATACAAAGTATGTGTTCATTGAGGGTATAAGCCATCGAGTATATCAAAGGTGATATATATTTATATAAGATAGAAATCAAGTGATCCAAGTGATATTTTGTAAGTTTTAAAAAATATTGATTAAGTGTTCTTGTAGATTTAATGTGAGTAAGTATGTAATATGGAATTTTAATCCAAAATATCACTTGAATCAACTTCCAAGCAATACCCCTTTTCTTGTATGTGTTCACACTCTCCATCGAGTACAAGATAGTATGCATTAATATAAAGAGTTACAGTATTTTTGTTACATTTTACTATAACCGTGTATGATAAAAGATACAATATATTTTCTGACTGTCATTACAAACAATATAATTTCATTTCTTCATATTGTAAAGACATTAATTATTATAAATTAATATTTTGTACCTTTCAAAGTACAACCAATTTTATAGGACTTTTTATTTCAAATAAGTTTTTTCATTTTAATTTAATCATACAGATTAATTGGAGAATTTATTTCAAATATTGTGTCCTAGTCCTAGATTGGTTAAAAATGAAACCAATACCTAGAAAACTATATGTATCGCTGTCCTTACAACTCTGCACGATATATGTATTGGTTTTGTTGTATGTATGGTTATAACCCACTAATTTTAATATTGGGTACCTGATTTTTTATATAGGGTGGAGCCTATATAAAAAATAGGTAAATACGGTCCGCGTCCTAATCGAAACGCCCAAAGTGATCAAGTTCTAATATTAATATTGGGTACCTGATTTTTTATATAGGGTGGATCCCCTATAAAAAATTGGTAAACACGGTCCGCTTCCTAATCGAAGCGCCCAAAGTGATCAAGTACAGAAGTTCAATTATATCTGGGAAACCAAAGTTGAATTCGATGAAAAAACGCAAATTGATCAAAATATCATACCACCACTGAACTATTTTATCTACGAATCAACAGATGTGACGCTAACTGTACTTTGTAAAACTATACAGAGTTCTATGGATAGCGATATGAATGTATTCAACATTCACATAATACTTTGGGTCATTGTCAGATTTTTCAATTGCTCTAAGAACAGAATTAAATGTTGAACTTTTTATTGCTGTCCTGTAACAGTTTGCTACACAGATTAAACAAGATTTATCTGGAATGGTACCATATTCATGAATGTCAAAAAATATTTGGTAGCTTTCATTACTTATAGTCAATATGCGTGGATCACATGCATATAATTGTTATTTATAATAAAATAATAATTAGAATGTAAAATAGAATATATGGAATGAGGTATGCTATTGTTTATATGTAATAGGAAGCTATGTCGCTCGAAGAATATCCGAAATGTTTGTATTCAATAATAGATCTGTCGCTGCTTCCGGTTCACTATGAAAGTTTTGTTTACATTGCGAAATTAGTGATAATTTTTTTCTTCAAAATTACTTTCAAGTTGTTTAATGTGTAAATTTGAAGGTAAAAATGAAGAATATTATGATCTGCGTATTTGGTTTTATTTTAGTTTTTTAAATGACTAACTGTCAGTTCCACAATCTTCCATTAAGGTTTAATGACGCCTTTAAGCTGTAATTACTGACAAATTTGTATCGGTAATGTCGTTTCAATCTAATGCCAATTTTAATGGACGTTTGTGCAACTGGCTATTAATTTGACTAAAACATAATTGGGTGGCACATTTTTAAGTGTAGGGTTAATTCGAGCCTGATTAGTCTGGTACATTAAGATACAATTGCTATGCTATGCAGGAAACTAAATATGGGAGGTAAATTTCGTCCAATCAGAATTGATATAGACATTCAAATACAGTGCGAGTCGTGTCCGTCTGACTTACACTCTTCTATTTTAAGCTTTATGTTTTTAAAACAATACCTACACTAATTTCGTAATGCAAACGGGCTGTGAACACAACTGCCCTGGACCGTTCCTAATGATGGATAACACTTCGAATTTAATCTATGATTTATTTTGTTAAGTTCACTTATTGGTGCATAATTTTATTTCGATAGTTTTATAATTTTACTATTATTTATGTTATTAAATTATTTTAATTATTTCTGTCTAGTTATAAAATTTTAAGCGCTCGAAAGCGATAGTATGGCCTCAGATCGGAAACAGAATTGTTTCATTATTATTATACTTCAAGGCATACATAACTGATTTTGTTAAGGGAATTTTCTTTATATGCGTTTGGGTACATACAACAAGTTATTATAAAATGAAAAATGTCCGCGTTTCATTTTAAACTTAACTGATATCAAAATAAGGTTTAAAATGATACGTGATGTTGTTTGTACCCAATATGTATGATAATAAGAGAATATTACGTAAAGCATAATAGCTACTGTGTTACATTTGCAATGAATTATTATCAAATATTTTACTACAAATTTTGCGGCTCAAATATAGGGATTATGACCCAAATTTTTTTGTTTGTGAGGTCAGGTATTGCAAAATATATTATTATGTCAGGTATTGCAATGAATAATATATTATGACGTCACACATTTGTAGATTTCCTACATAGTTGTGACTTTGTGAACCTCCACTCATAAAACATTAATGCCTATTATCTAAGGCTTTTCTTGTTGTCATGAAGCAAAGAAAAAAAAATATACGTATATAATATTTTTCTATTATCTGACCAACGGACTGAATAGAATTTCCTTTTTTTACTCAAATTTACTCAAGCATCAACCCTATTGTACTCTATTCATAATCGTACTAATAATTTGTTTTGTCATAATACACCTAGAAAAGAATTTGAGTGCGACTATGAATAAGTTCGGGAAACAAGGAGTGTTTTTCAAACATGTTTTATAACACCAAGAATATCAGGCTCAAGGGTATTGAGTCATTAGTTTTAATGATATAGTTAGCAACAACGAGCGCGTCCGTTATTTGTGTGTGTGTGTTTGGTTTATTATTTCGTTTGTTTCAATTTAGTCGAGATTTTAGTTGAATGTTAAAATTGCTATAATAGTTTTTTTATATTCTACCGCTAGAATTATATTTTAAACTCACGGATCGAATGTTTATAAACGAATACATTCACTAAAAAAAACTTGCACATTGATCTATAGTGAAAAATCTATTACAGGTAAACGATTATTTTTCATCATCAGAGCAATTCTTGCACCCGGGCGCCTGTTGTGTTTAAGACGGGCCTATCTTGGAGCAATGCATTTAATGTTATTTTATATTTAATAAAATCATTAACAATTTATGTAAAAATAAAATTATCTATGAAATACGTGGGTAGTTCGAATAGGTTTAAAATTTTCAATTATTATAATTACAGAATTGATGAAGTTCATGAACATTCTCTCCGTGTGTTGTTAATTCATGAATAGACTAATATAATATTATCACCGCATTATTCGATGATCCTTCAAAATGTTCCAATGTTGATAACATTCCACGATTCAGACTGTTCTGTTATAATATATAAAATACGTTGAATATCTGATATTTTTGTACAGGTCGCTATATGAAATACATGATTACTGCAATATTCGTGTTGTAAATAAATATGATGTAAAATATTGTTGGTTTTTTTATTGAAAAATGATATTAACATTAAGATATCGATGGCGCAGTGGTTAGCGGGTTCGGCGTGTGATGCCGAAGTTAACTTTCGCAAGGGCTGGCCTGAGGATGGGTGAACAAAAATTCATTACCTCGAGCTCCTCGGTGCTTCAGAAGGCACGTTAAACCCGACTGCATTTACAGTCGTTAAATACCCTCCAATCTGCACTCGGTGAGCAGGTCAATTCCGCTAATGTTTACGTAAAGAAAAAGAATATTAAAGCCCTGGATTAGTCCAGGACTTTTACGCTGCACGAAAACAGAGATAATTTAAATATATTAAATATAGAAAAATCTCCTATAAAATTGAAAAAGCCCTATAGAAAACCGGTCGAACAAAAATACTTGAGGGTAGTAGCAATTTTTTCTCTAACAACTGCAAAATTAAACAAAGACAAAGATTTTCATAATACTTTAATTAAATTGGCACATGGCATAACTTTATCACAAGAGTTAAATCAATGATAACGTCAAGACGGCAGTCATATTTTTTTTCAAATTACACTTATTAATCATATTGTCTACTTAAAGCAGACAAATGCTTTAACACTCATTAAATTCTATTACAATAAGAGTTAAAAATGCAAGTTAAGTTTTCATACTATTTTTAACTCTAAATATGATAGTTAATATTTAATCTAACATACAGTAGTCTTCCCATAAAGGTATTATAAATAGAGGAAACACACAGTGCTGTAAGTAGTTCTGCGCCTGTTATAAAGACCGCGATAGTTCATCTGTCTCTCTCGACTGACACATGCTTTTAACAGCTCTTTTAAACTCCCCTTACCGCACTACAACTACGCATACGCGAGTAGAGATAAAAAACCGCGATGTTCTCTCTTTTTCTAACCATATAATAGTTTTGTTCTATCTATAATACCGTTATGAGTATTTGGTTTCGACAGTTAACATTTAAAAATTACTCTAAGAAATATTTTAAAATTGTGCGTACCAGGAGATTTCTGCATTACGCAGACCACGTTTGACAACCACTAGAATAATTTCACCATGATGTTTCTCAATATACTTAATATCACCAGTTCCTGGTATACGAGATGGGATTCGGATTTAAGTAAGAGAAATAAAAGCTTTGACGGTAAATGTTATTCTTTTGATTGTCGCATATTTATGATTGATAAGAAATAGTATTTCCGATTACAGATTCACACTTCAGTAACTACAGTGGCTAGTTAAGTTGTCTCTCTGCCAAGTTAAGTTCTTTTTGGAACTCGTATAGCATTAAGTTAACCCGTTATTGTGCTTATTGCAGCCTTCAAATTTGAAATCGGGCATAAAGGTCAGCACATATCTGACAGAAGATTGTTTAAAGTGTTTGTACGTGATGACCAGTCCAACCTTATCATATTCCATCATATATGTGATGACTCTTAGAGTCATTAAATAGAGACTTGAACACCAAGACACTTAATATTAACAATATTTATTAATTAACATACTCAAGTGTAATTACGAAAACAGTATATATTATGAATCACTAATGGAACAGACTACCTCGCTACTTTACTAACATCGATTGTAAAATCTATTGTTATATTAAATAGTTTACTGTTTAAGAAATGGAATATATGGTCCGCTTAATTCGCAACTATTTGTGTTTTCCCGTTTTCGTGACTACCCTCCATAATGTTAGATCATAAATCATTACGCTAACCCTTTTTAGATTCGTTAAATAATTATAAAACTCACAATGTACAACATAAGTTATAACATTTAATAAACGAATATACCTATATCAGGATATTAGAATAATCTATAAATACATCCAAAAATGCCTAGGGCTATCAGAAGCTCATAGTTATGGAGAGCGATACCGCTTTAAATGTAATTATATTCACGTTAACAGTACTGCCATCTTTAATGCTTTTCTTCGTATAAAGAACAGTTTTTTTATAAAGTAACTATACAGTGGATAATAGATATTCCACTGTATTAAATGGACAAATCACATCACAATATGGATAAGCTAAAATCTCACTTTTATCCTTGAGCATAACCGTTATTTTAAATGATAGTGTATATTTGCACAATGTCACCTACCTCCATAAAGGTAACTATGATTTCCATTACAAAAAATTGAATTTCATGCTATTGCGATTTAGTTATATATTAGAAATAATTTACAGTATAAATTAATAATCAGTTTAAATATATTTAGCCTTCTTTTTTCGACTAGCAAAAATAGTTTAGATTACTTAAGACTAGTTTCTAAAATCACTTGAAATAAAAACAACAATTAAATGTTATAAGACAGCAGTATAAAAAACTCATAAACCACAACTATAAAATGTTTATTGTAATTTGTTACCTTGAACCTTTGATTAAGTCCAGATCATCAGTAGACATTTGGTACTTTGTTTGGTTTGATAATCTGCGGTGCGACCGCCCAATTCTCTAGCCATGGGTAACGTCATCTTAGCGGAGTTATGACGATATATAGTTTCGTCTTACTACTTAGACGTGTACTTTGATAATGACCAACGAATGATAAAGAACAATAATTATGCTTTTGCCAACACTGTTATTTACTAACTTAGTAATTTATTCTAAATTAATACACCAAAAGACATCAAAGTAGTAAAATGAAACGAAATATCGCCATAACGTCGCTAACGTGACGAATCTTATAGTGATATGGCTAGAGTTAGCGGCCCCACCCCTTCTGATGTCTGTGCGTGTTTAATAAATATGCTTTTTAAATTAAGGTGGGATCACACTAAACAAATTAATTTAAGAGATTCTTAGTAAACAAAAATATTAACGCTATCTTAATTTACACTTTAGATTAGTGATTTTTTATCCTATTACACTGATAAATTAATTAAACCGAGCGGAAATCGAATGCAACACCTAAATATAGGCTGCCGTACCCACTCGTGATTATCATAATTTTTTCATCAATATATAATAAGAGCTTAATTTGAAATATAGATTACTCGTTTATATAAGTAATATAATACGTTTTCTCACTAATACCTAGGCCACAGTTATTCGTTTACTTCAGTCCATGTTAATATTCATTCATATCAAGCCAAACGTTAGGAATAAAACAGAGCATTCAAATATAAAATTATTTAACATTAAAAAAGAAGTCAAATAAATTATCAAATTAACAATCGAATAAAATTTTAACATCTTTCTCATGTCAAACATGCATAGATATTTTTTAAATATACATAGTTTTACATTTGCCATATCACGTTGTTCCACACCATATATTTAAAATACATCATAATTATAAAGTATTCGATCTAAAGGGAACGGAGCCTGCTTTTAGACAACCACAATACAACATTATCATGAATTCACTATTTTTTAATGTCAATAGATGGCTATATATATATAATATATATTTTTGTTTACTGTCTACACCCATATTACTTGGAATTTATTGTAGTTTTACTTTTTTTTAACACCTTTGCTCGTAAAGCTGATGTAATTCCACCGGTTGCATATGTAAAGCGGGTCATAAAAAACGCGTGTGTTACCAAAGCAAATAGTTAAGTTATAGTCCATACAAATTCCATAACAGTATTATTTGCCATTTCGCGCGCTGTTGCTATTCAAATTTCGAACTAATCGCCGCGCGACGCCAGTCAGTAGGCAGCGCTAGCGTGCTGTTAAAATGGCGGGAAAGCAACAGTGTACATTCACAGATTGAGTTTATTTAATGTTTTTTTTTTTGTTTCCTCGCAAATGTGTTAATAAACGTCGTACGATATTAGTGCGTTATGATGGTAATAACATGCTCGGCTCACTAATATCGTAATGTACTATAACGCTTTAGATCAACCCTTCTCCTTCGAAATTTACATATAAAGAAATGAAAACATCAACTTGGTATCGCAGCGCCATCTATAATCATTAAAAAATATCGTTATCGTGTGCTCCTTTAATCTTCATATAATAATTTTGCATCCAAATATTACGTTTCCATTATTCTCAAACAATGTTGTATGGTTTTTTGTAAGTTTCTTATTATCCCAACATACCACATTTTTTGATTATTTATTTGAGCTTCAGACAAAAAAAATATTAAGTATTTTTAGCCTAAAACCATTTCGGTCCCAAGATTCAATAACCTTAATGTTCACAATATGTTTATCAAAATATTCCTACGGCTAATGAACAATATTTGGTAAGATAGTATACGAGATTTGGACGCTCACTTATATCACAATAATCATACTTTTTCTATACTGATATAGACTAAACGTGCAAGGTCGTTTGTTTGTTTGTATCGAACAGGCGCCGAAACAACTGGACCTATTATAAAATTCTTTCACCTACGTATAGTTACATCGGGGTTGACATAGGCTATAATTTACGAATGTAAAGTCGCGGGAAAACAGTTAGTTATATATAATTTTAGATATTTAGAGGATGTAAATTTGAATTGGCTTCTATTTTTATCGCTTAATATTCAATCTCCAACATCTTTTTAGCTAATTAATAGGGAATAAATAATTCAGTTTGCGTCAAATACTCAGATTATTTATATCACTTCTCATTCACATTCAAAGTGTAAAGAAAACTGATTCATTCACCTCCTTCAGCTCGGATTGATCAGCTAGCAGTTTTAGTTTGAATTTTGAAAACAATCAGTTATCGTGATATTGAGTGCATGCATCCTATTTCCAATTGACTCTTCTTTTTATCAATATTCAATCTAGACTGTTACAAGCACTCGATTCGCAAATCTACGTCGGAAGACCTTGTAATGAGAAGAACCGACGAGAAACTCAGCAGGGGCTGCTTTAACGCCCTGATTTATTTCATAAAAGTTTAATTGACTTTTCATTACAATATAAAAATTAAGAAAACAATTTTTTGATAATTGATTGATATGCCGCGTACATACTCATTGAAAAATTAATCTATTAATGCACGATGGCTAAAATTAAATAGTCTAAAGCAGACTCATCGGCACTGGCACTAGCTGTTCACTAGCATAACGCATGCGCCAGCCTTCCCTCCGTTCAACCATCTTTTAGGGAACGTAACGACTCGAAGTCAATAAAAAAAATTTTAGATTATAAGTCACAAACTAGAATCTATTCACCAGTTTTACTAACAGCTTCAAAATCTTTTTCAATAACATATTATTTTTCAATAGCATGCAGTCTTCAATTTTAATTATAATATTGTCAGGTTAAAATTGAATTTTCTTATAAAAACTGATTGTAATACATGATTATCTAAAGCAAATCACTGATATAAAATTAAATACAAATAAAAAATTAAATGAAATCCAATTAACGCAGTTAAAATGAGATAATTACATAATATACTTTATACAACATAACAAAAAATAATTAAACTTAGTTAACATATTATATTTTTAAGATCATATTTCTTCTAGTAATTATATAATATTAATTAAAATCTGTTAATATCATAATCATTTTGCAATTAAGAGCTAAATAATACCGCAATTATTAAGAGTATTTAATTTAAATTAAACTTTTGACATTTTTTTTCGCGTGTTACGCAATCATCTATCTCAATTTTGTCTCGTAATTTTCTAATTCAAACGTACTTTCAGGAAGTCCTTCTGGCGTCGCCAAGATGACATCCAACATATAGCTCCTATATTTAAGAAAGGGTTCCAGCCCAAAGTAATAATAATATGCTAAAACAAGTTGTGACGGGTTAAAGACACAAGCCGTATTTGATAGATTTTATTTCTTTTTTTTTTTTTGTTTAGGGAAGACATCAGTTTCTTTTCAGAATTTGGAAATTAAATTTGCATTAATAATTCCATTCTATTCTATATATAAACACACTTGAAAAAAACTATCTTATATTCGGCTTGGTACCTGAGATGATTATCAAATAATATAAAAAAAAACTCAAATAATATCACTAATATATAAATAAACAACAAGAAATAATTATAGTATTATGGACATGTCAGATTAATATTGTTGAAATATAGTATATTTTTAATTATTTGAAAAATAATTATTAATATATTAAATAAATAATCTGAAACAGATCTAAAAAAGTAATAAAATCTTCGAAAATACGCTGAATCCTATTCAAAATATACGACTATTAAATGAGTATTTTGATAAAGAAATAATTATAAAATGCTAAATATTTTGATAATCACAATTCCGTCAATAACGTATCGACCCTGCGTTCCGTTTCATATATTAATATTAACTACTTATATTATCTAAACTATTAATCAAACATATATCGTCCGTCTATTAAAACAGTTTTCTTACATACGATCAACGCGGCCCCAGTGGAGAAAGATGAGGGAAGACAACTGCCGCCTTGAGAGCAGCCGGCGTCGAATGATCAAAGTAGTTATCTTAGCGCCGGCAAACTCATAGAAGTAATAATAGGGCCCTTCGTTAGATTGAAGGCGAGACAGGAAATATGCACTTTATAGCAGTGTGGAATTTAATTCAAATATAAAGGATCAGCTTCTCGTCTGCAACGCTCCTGAAACAATAGTATAAGAATATATTTAGTATAAGAATATATATAAGATAAGTATAAGAATATATAAGAATATATATTTATTTAGCATTTTATAAGAATATATTTGTAATAGTGCATCTTTCAAGGTTCTTACATAATATTTAAACTTCTTTTTCTCTGACCTTTAAAGTAATTTTTGATTATAATTTGTTTATAATGTTTAATTGTAAGTCGAAATAATGTGTTTGATATGTATCTTTATAGACAAATTTATATTATTTTTGTATATCTTGTTACAGTTTTTTTTATTATAACGATAAATATACATTCAAGTTTATTTAAGCATTTATTCGACGACCGCACAAATACCCTTTCATCCTATCTAACATTTTAATCTGTAAAACACCAATAAAATACAGTATTAAAGTGAGTACATTCATTGTAAGTCCGGCACACCATTAAACATTCACCACTGGGCGATAAAATGAATGATTGAAAGGTTAAGAACCACCTTTGGAGGTGCAGGCTAACGTCGACTATAATCCGTTTCACATAGCATGGGTACGGTGACGCTTGTTAACAAATGCATTTCACGCAATTCGTATTTCCAAATAATTAAAAACCATTGTTATAAAAATAGTTTGACTGTGTGTATATTAGATACTAGTGGTCGCCGGCGACTTCGTTTTCCATTATTTCTTTGCTCCTAATAGTTGCAGCGTGATGTTATATAGCCTAAAGCCTTCCTCGATAAATGGTCTATTCAACACAAAAAGATATTTTCAATTTGAACCAGTAGTTCCTGAGATTAGCGCGTTCAAACAAACAAACATACTCTTCAGCTTTATAATATTAGTATAGATTTATTTAAAGTTGCATATTGAAACACAAATAAATTTTTAATAGCCACAATTACTAAAATCTAACCCTCTTAAGTTTAAAACATCAATACTTGTAACCAGTAATGGAATTTTACAATTATTGTTATTGTAACAATCACAGAACATAGAGAGAGATTAGAAGTATAATGATATTAATTTAGTATGGGAACCGAGTGTCGCCTCTCCGCACACAAATACAGATTAAATGAAATGATCATTTTGTTCACTACATGAAAAACCGCCACGCGATAGGTTCGCGATAACATAAATCAAATCCCAAAAAGATACTAAGCTAAGAAATCACACGATTAAAAACAAACTCTAATTCAACGTGATAATAAATAATTTACTTTAACATGAATGTTGAACTGTCACGTGGCTGTATATGGGGATACCAGAAGGAAAAAAATATTTTAAGATTATGCACATTTAAAAAAATTGGGGTCATCATTTTATGTGCGAACTATTAATATTAGATTTTGCTGTAACCAAGTGAATAATGAAAAATTAAGGATTTCCCTACATAATTTATTAAAATATCTTTTAAAAAACGCAGTACAAAAACTAAGAAAACTTAATGATACACTCTATCGTATGTCTGTGGAGTAATATAATTAAGCGAGGGAAAGTGTAAAAAAAACAAAAATTAAGAAAACGACAGAATTTTTGTATTAATTACATTAAGCCTAATTTGTATTTTTTTCTTACTGGTATCATTCCGATTGTGCATATTAGTGATGTGACATATTAGTTGATAAAATAAGAGCTTTAAATTTTGTCATGAAACAGTTCAATGTAATTCAGTTCGACAATTTTCTACAGTGGTTTGATAGTAATTATTTAAAGCTTTATTCAAATAAAACGAAATACATAAAGTTTGCATTACCTAATGTGAGGCATGTTAATATACTTATAAATGTAAATAGTGAAAAAGTTGAGATGGTGGAATCGACAAAGTTCCTTGGTATTTTGGTATATTGATAATTTGTCAAGTAGACTGAGTTCTGCAGCATTTGCTGTTAAGAAAATTAGACTCTTAACAAATGTTGAAACGGCAAGATTGGTATATTTTAGTTATTTTCATAGTGTAATGAATGACGTATAATCTATTGTTATGGGGTTCTGTGGCTAGCATTCAAGATATTTTTATTCTACAAAAGAGAGCTGTCCACGCTATATATAATTTACGGTCTAGAGAATCTCTCAGAGAAATATTTAAAGAAATAAATATTTTGACTGTTGCCTCTCAATAGATCAATGAAAATATTATGTACGCAAGAAAACATTACGATTCCTTCACAAAAAAAGTAGAAATAAAAATAAACTTGCCATTCCAAGTGCTTGTAATAGCCTTCTTGAATAAAGATATTTTCATTTCATTTCATATTTCAAATATGAATCAGCATAATAAGGTAAATTAAATTGACGCCTAAAAATTAATTTTGTAAATTAAATTCACACCACCAACAATATTACGTTAGTTGAAAACATATTTTTTTGTTTGTATAGATATTATGTTGTTTTGAAATTCATTTGATAGGTTTAGGTCTAAAACAGATAGGGCAAAATTAATTATGTAAACAAGGCAATCCGTTGTAAAGTTATTAGGGAAACTGAAATATAAGTAATGCAAAATAAGTGAAATCCAGTTTCACCAGTTTCTAACAAGACCTATTAGGCCAACTCTTAGCTTTTCACGAAGTTTCGTTTAATTTATGTATTGTTCATAAAACGGTGATATACTTCGTAACTTAGATATTTATAGCACATCAGTAATTTTTAATATTTATCTGCGTGTAAATAATTAACCGAATCTTCGTAAAAAAAGTGCCCGGACAGTTCATTATTTCATTTGTTCAGTATCAGTTCATCTATAATTTTCCCTTGTAAACAGTATTTTTTAGTTTTATATAATTATGGCATATATTTATCGATAACGTTGTCATGAAATGATGAAAGAAAAGCTCTAAATAAATATGTTTTAGTTATCGATTACGATCCATATAATTAACAATACGATTCCAAGCAGCAGCAGCCTATCGGTACATTTCAGACAAATGGAGGCACAGCACTATTTTTTGCAAAAGTGCACAAAATGATTTACATTGCTGTTTAGTAATGGGGTCAGAAACATTGATGTTGGTTTGAGCAATCAATGTATATTTTATTTAACATTGTGTCAAATTATTACGTTTTTTATATTTTAGCACTAAAATTGTACTTACCAGTGAAAGGAAATGTTTGCATTAGTTAGATTGAATACTTTGCTTTGCTTTTTGCAAGTGATAATAGCACAAAACGGCATTTTTTATAGAAAAAATCTGTAAAATCACCACTCGACGATTGACGAACGACTGGCAAACATAAAACCGAGGAAAGGGCGTCATATGAGTAAAAGCGCATATGCCAGCGACGCGTGCCCCGCCCACTTACTACTTCTATTCTCTCTCTATGTTCTGTGGTAACAATTAAACTTAACTATAATGAACTTTTATATTTTACTGACTCGGGTTCATATTGTTGATGAATAAATATTTTTGTTAAACATTGTTTTATATATTGACCTCAAATCAACTGAATAATATCGAGTTTATATTTATTTCCACACCCGTAGAAACTTCAAATCCCATACGTCACCGTACCCGTGTTATGTGAAAAAGACTATATACAGTAGAGTATATCAGACCTGATGGTCGTTGATGAGATAGAGCGGCAGCGACTCGGTGCAGAACTCGCACGGTATGAGTGGCAGATCGGCGGGGTACAGGCCGGGGTCGGGGTCGGGCTGCAGCACGGGCAGCGGGGGCAGAAGCCGGCGCACGCGGGCCAAATCCGGCCGGCAACCGGTCTGTACCGACAGACAGGTGCGACATATAAACGCTTATTCAACAACCATACATAATAACTCCCGTAAATAGGGATGATGACTAATTTTTGTTTTGTTTGTCCGTCAGATAGAGTGTTAAAAAATATTAAACACGTATTTTTTTTTGTAATCATAAAATTACGGCGTTACATGGAGTTGAAATTACGCATGACGTCACGTTACGTTACGTTTTCTACTAAACTGTGACGTAGCGAGCCCCCACTCCTCAACTTTAATGCCTGTTATCTAAGCTATTTCTTGTTAAATTGAAGAAAAAAAATATACGTATCTAATATTTTTCTATTATCTGACTGACGGACTAAATAGAATTGCATTTTTTTTACCCAGTCGTCATTCCTATTGCTTATGCTCTGGAACCTTGTATAATAACACCCGTGTGACGTTATTTGAAAATACAAGTGTTATACCTGATGTATAACTCGGTGGCGTAGCGTAGCGCCGCGGTCCACGATCGTTATTGTTTATCAACTTTCCCAAGAGACGGACACGGGATGGGTGACCCAAAAATTATCCTGAGCTACTCTGCAGACGTGCATTCCGTGCTTCGGAATGCACGTCAAACCATTGACCTCGGCTGCATCTGCAGTCGTCAATGCCCTTCAATAGGCATTGAGCCAGCGTAGAGGGTCATGGCCCATCCTCTAACCATTCATAAGGAAGGCCTGCGCACCTGCTGTGGGAACATATAAGGGCTGATGATGATGATACCTGATGCAGCACCAGCTCATGTGATGGTTGTAGTCGGCCGCAAAACTCGCAAGGCAGCTGCACGTCACCCTCATCCTCCTCGCATCCTAACTCATCCCTTCCACGATCGTCCCTACGTGAGCGGTGCCTATCACTATAAACGTAAATATATTATTAAATTTTTTGTGGCTTATTTAAATAAAAACAAAAACACTGACGAGCCCTTTTTCAAAGTAGAATACCCTACTCTTCTCTGTGTGTCGTCATCTTATCATTCAGATTTTCCTTACACAGCTTAGTTATCTTGTTTGTGATCTTCTCTTTTTTTTTATATCCCTCGTTTTTATTCATACAAAACTTGTCAGGTTACTTACTAAAATCCAAGACACGAAGAAACAAAAAAACAACATTAATTCATTAAATATAAATAAAGAAACCTATAGTAACCACAAAGTAAGTCAGGCAATCTGATATTGTGTCAGAATAATATAATACATTGAATAATCACAGTATCCAATGTTAAAATATGTCAATTAAGTTATCTTCTTAGTCTAGTCATACCATCCATGTCACCTTAAATCCAAAACCTGGCATGAAAACTGTCAAACTATGTGCGAACATGTCAAACGAGCGATGACAGACTACAGTTTTCAACACTATCACGCCTTTATTCATTAATATCATCCCATCTCATATGTCCGTACCAGACCAGGCTTTCCTTTCAGTTGTTACTAGTGCTACTTTCAAACATCCACTTTTATTGATATCCATATCATGAAATATAAACTGATATTTAGTAACATTTACCACATTAAAATTTAATTGAAAATTACTTTAGGTTTAACACTTACTTATCACCGGCGTTCATGTTATATGGAGCAGTGACCTGTAACAAATAATATTATAATAATGAATACACAAAAATAATCGCAAAAAGAGTCTTAAACAAAGAGTTAAAATAACCTCAATAGATCTTCTCGTTAGTTTAGGTGTAAGTAAATATTATTTGTATTTTATTGAGTTCATTTTGGAGATAAGGTCGACTTTCGTATGCTCATGTAATGAACCTTCGTTAATGGGAGGCCGACTGTCAAAATGGCAAAAGACATAAAAACGCGATAAGAAAGAAAACAACAATCTCGTTTCTTAGTCGACAAAACAGTTCCTTCAACGCCATTTCGTTGTTTTGAGAACATTATTGCTTAACTTATAACCAGAGGTCGGAATTAGGTAGAGTTATTTATGTACTTGCATCGAAATGTTGATATTAATGTGGACCTTCCCGGGATTTCTTTATTTCTTTCTTTCATTGATGTAAGATTGGCAACGTCGTGCGTGCAGTAGTTTAAATTGTGTAAAAGTAAATAACTTTTTATTTAAAAAATCACGGGATTTTTTCTGCTCTTTAAAATTAATCTCGGGATTTGAGGCATATCCACTTTATTCTTTCGCTATATGAAATCAGTGTAAGTACATGAATAACTCTACCTAATTCCGACCGCTGCTTATAACTATAGCTCTAATGATACATGTTATAATTGAAAAGCTTTGATTTTAATAATCGAATATATTATAATCGAATAGCCAATTTGACTGAGCTATACGAAGACAGAAGTTACATTTCACCGACCGAACATTTGATTTTGTGAGAAGTCAAAAAAGGGTAACACTAACCTCATTCAGTCCTCTTCTCAATTCACGCAACGATGACTTGATTTCACTGAATCTGTCTCCGTGAGAGCGTCGATCACCTCTCCCGTTGGCTCTCTCGTTCCCATTAGCGCCTCTCGCGTTCCTGCTAGCCCTCGAGTCGGCCCCATTAGACCCTCTTTCGTTCCTATTAACCCTCGAGCTAGCCCCATTTGCCCCTCTCTCGTTGCCACTAGCGTCTGAGCCGAGCCGAAGGGCGTTGAGCCGCCTTTGAAATTGTTCTGGACTCATCGGCCTCAGGTTCCTTATTTCTTCCCTGTTCCATCTTTCATTAGCTTCGTTATTGACCTATTATATAACGAATTTAAAAATATAAAGTAATAAACACAAATGCATGGAATTAATAAACTTCGCTTTGTTCTACACTGAGCATGACAACTACTACGCTATGTATATCATGTGCTGCAGACATTATTACATATTATAATTTATATATGTAGTATTACAACGCTACTATTCTTCTTATATCCTATTACATTATCTAAAGGTATGAGTGTTTACTTTCATAATTTCTAGTTTACATACACGATTAGATGTTTTCTAACAACTTCCTTTATTTCCTTAGCATTAAGTATAGCCTATATCACCCGCATATGATTTAGCCACATTTACCCTCATGACAGAATTTTTAAAATCGGTGTAGTAGTTTC
Organism: Diatraea saccharalis; assembly: GCA_918026875.4. Classification (NCBI taxonomy): domain Eukaryota; kingdom Metazoa; phylum Arthropoda; class Insecta; order Lepidoptera; family Crambidae; genus Diatraea; species Diatraea saccharalis. The sequence goes on along the minus strand of OU893334.1, from coordinate 18,955,663 downwards.
GAACCTTATTCGATGCAAACAATCACATTTTTCAACATCATAATATTACTATAGATAACTTTATCAAGTTAGCTTTGAAACAGAGAGGGGGGAGAAAGAGAGAGGGTGGAGGAGAAAGGGAGAGAGGGAGGAGAGAGAGAGAGACTCAAGAAGTTTAATAATTGAAATCAATATTATTTCTGCTCAGTCGTAATTTTTAAAATAATCGATAAATTTTAAGAGAGGAAATCTGGACCTGAAAAGCATTAGGTCGGATGTCGGGAATCTTAGGCATAACTGTATAAAAACAGAAATAGCTAAATGCAATCAAAATATTTGAAAAAGTCGTCTGATCCGACTTTATGCATGACTGTTGCTCATGAGTAAAAAGGCACAAACATACAAGAGTTAATTTGCCGGAAAGAGAAAAAAGAGTGTAGCAACGTTATGGCGATAAGTGATTTTAGCTGGTTCTGCACATCCGACCTAATGCTTTTCAGGTCCAGAAATATACCCTTGTTTTTTTTTTTTTTGCATTGATACTACTCTGTAACTGCTAGACGGATTTGTAAAATTATGCCACGTTATATGCGGGTAACATGGGCTATTATTACGCAAGCGAAGCCGCGGGAATACATCTAGAATAATTACCCCTCTGTTGTTACGGCTGTTGCTTGGCCCGGGTTCATCACCGTGTTGGAGTCGATCCATTTTACGAAGCTTCTCCAATTTTTCTAAAGGATTCAGCACTGGAGGTAGACCTACCATACAAAACGTACTACCGTTACTCGGACCATTAGGATCGAACATCACCATTGAGTTACGATTATGAATACACAGTGATTATTGCTGAGTCAATGACGTCGACGCCGGTATCAGGTTAGTCAACATACCTAAGCAAGATGCGATTGACTACACTATCTCTAAATATATCAAGTTACCGTACAAACGATCTAGCAATATGTTCTTAAAAGCATAAAGATAGCGAGCTAGCTGAATTGTAGTGCAGTTATGTATGTCACATATAATGTGACAAGATGTAGTGCAGTGTGTTATGTGTGTAATATAAAATGTAACAAGATTTAGTACATGCGTTATGAATGTAACATAGTGTGACAAGTTGGAGTGCAGTGTCTTACTTGTGTGTTTTACATAAAATGTAACTAGGTTTAGTGCAATGTATTACGTATGTAAGATACAGTGTGACAAGTTGTAGCGCAGTGCGTTACGCATGTAAAATACAGTGCGACAAGTTGTAGTGCAGTGCGTTACGCATATAAGATAGTGTGACAAGATCTTATGCAGTGCGTTGTATGTATCAAAATTGTATTGCAGTTTGTAATGTATACGACGAACCGCGTGCCAGATTGTATGCGGTCTGTTCTCGTCTGTCTTTCTCTTCGTCTTGTTGTCTTCTCATGGCGCTGTAGTAGGGCTGATCACGGCGGTGCTCCGGCGTCAATTGAGGGGGCGGCGGCGCCGGACGCTTCTTGTGGAACCTAAAATCAAAACTCTATTCAAATCGGTAACATTAATACAACTATGGTATCTCATATTATATATTTCTATTTTATCTATATAGTTTTATTCAAAATAAATTAATATATTTACATTTACAAAAACGATAAAAAACTTATACTAAAACATAGGTAATAAACTAGTTTATAAGTTTTAGTGTAAGTTTTAATATTAATCAAAACAATAATATTTACGATATATATATTTTAGTACATTAAAAAATAATACAAACTATTATCAGACCTAAGCTATAAAACACATAGCATTAACCATTGCTTACGAGATGTACTAGCTACTTAATGCCATCCTATTGTTCGCTTGTTTTTTGTAACAATAGCGATGTCCAGTGGCGTAGCGTGCCTTGGCGGGGCCCCGTATAAAATGTTGTTTGGGGCCCTTATGAAGGGTACAGATTTCTCACAAAAGGAAAATAAACGTTTGATTTAATGATTATTATTATAAACTATGCGAATCTTAATCGTATGTACATCGATTATTATGAGATTCTCCCGTTGAAGTAAATGACTTAAACAAAGAAAGAAATCTCCGATTCAAGAAAGAAATCCTCGTAATTGTATATAACGTGTATAATACTAAAACAATAAGGATCCTTTAGCAATGAAGTTAGAAATTATTTCCTTTCCACATCTTAAAACTATTTTCTTTTTTAGTTTTCACTATAAAACTGTTTCATTCATTTCTTATGTATACATTCCTTTTATTTATTATAATATATTAACGCTATTTATTTATTTATCCTTCTCAATATTGCACCCACTACTGTGAACAATGTATCATCTTGAGTGCAATAAAGTATTTTTATTTTATTATAAAATTTTGTCTTTAGTATTATAAAGATTTATGTTACATTGTAATTCAAAGTAATCATATGACGAATATATTCAATAAAGCAATAAACTTCAAATCAATATTTAATTTTAAAATACTCGGTAATACAGTGAAATGGTAAACCAAATAATTCAGCCGAATATCCAGTTCAGCGAAGGTTAAACCGAATAATATTCGGTATTCAGTTATTCGATAAAACTACTATTCGGCACATCTCTACTATAGATATGTCTATAAAAGAAGTAACAACATATTGTTATTGTTTAAAACTTACATTTTCTTCAGCGAATTCATTGAGCTATCTGAAGTATTAATGTTTATCTGAGGCTGATCGTTGGTCCTCTTTGGAAGTTTATGACCGATCTTGTTCGCTTCTTCTAAGATAGCTCGCTGCCTCCAGATGAGTCTTGCTTCGTCCTGTTCATCTAATGCTTCTTTTCTCTTTTCCTCAGAATGGGTATTAGTATTTTTGTTACGGACAGATGCATTTGAGCTGAGTCCGTTGCTCGTTGAAGGTCCGTCTAATATTCCGTTTGACGCAGAACTACTATTGGTAGAACTAGAAGTTGGTTGATGGCTGGAGAAGTATCTAGCTGATGTGGAAGCAGTAGGAATGTTGGAGAGTTTCGGTGAACGTGTAGATTTTGCCGCATCCTTCTTTGGTGGTGCTGGATCTGTCAATAAAATCTTATTACAGATTTTTTGTCATGCTAAGGGCAGAGGGCTCTGTATACTTGACCAAAAAATCTAAACATTGCCGTGATAGTTTTTTTTCGTTTTATTTACTAACTACGGTTGGGTCATTATAATCGACTAAACAACAGCCTCGTATTGTTCCACCAGTGCATCTCGACGGCGTAGTGCTGAAACTGGTTGATAGTTTTAAGTACTGTCACAAGTGATCTAATTGTGATATAGAACGTGAGCGTAGGGCGTTGGCGGTGAAGGGCAATATGCTCGCCCGCAGGTTCGCTCGCTGTACGGCAGACTTTAAAATAAGTTTATTTAAAGCGTTCTGTCAGTCTTTTTATACGAGCGGCTTGTGGGTGTTATATCTATACGCGCCGAGCCTACAATGTCCTGAGAGTACAGTACAACAACACTTTCAGGATATTGTTGCGGTTGCCGCGGCGTTGTAGTGCTTCGAAAATGTTTGCAAAGGCTTATACAGATGGCTTTATGCGCAAGAAAGCGGCTTCGTTACAGCAACGCTTGCGTAACAGTCGGAACTGCATCCTGACAGCGATTGCTGAACGACCAGACTGCCCAATACAAAGACATTGGGTGGAGCTGGCCTTAGGTCTAAGATGTTAATTTACTAACAGTACTAACATAGAATAAAATCTTATTATTATTATTATTATAATAGGCCAGATTTGACATATCTCAGTCTCAACTTCAAAGTAACATTGTAATATAGTAAACATATTAATATATATTATTTCATTCGACATTTCTTTCAAAACCATATCGATTCATATAATTAATCGAACATGTTAAGAAAGCAGCCTCACTATCAAGTTCCGATTGATAGATGTCAAATGTAACTTTTTATAATGATCCAACCGTAGCTGTTTTCCGGCGATTTCGCCGGTGTGAATTATAGCCTATGTCACCCGCGTATGACGTAGCTTTCTGTAGGCGAAACAATTTAAAAAATCTCTCCAGTAGTTTCGGAATCTATTCAGAGTAAACAAACAATCAAATCGTTTTTCTTTATAATATTAGTTACCGTCGTCGAGACGTAGGAAGCCGTGGTTGGAGTCGAGATGTAGCTGCCGGTACTTGATCATGACCCACTCGCGACATTCGGGACACTGCTCGGTACGCACACCGCAGTAATTCTCGTGGGACGGCAGATCGCGACGGGGTAATTCTAACTCACAAAACCTAGACGATGATTAATAAAAACTTAAGTTACAAAGAAACACTTACTACTCGGGCAAATTAACACGACACCTGAAGTCGAGACTATCAAAATTTTCGTTACAGGACAAATAAAAAGACCCTCATATGTCATGTTAATTCGTACGAATTTTAATAAATTCAAATGTCTTACGTGCCTGGGACGGAATCCTGATAAAATATCAATTTAACATTGTGAATGCATTTACAGAATAGAAAGTTGTTCCGTCACTTGCGGCATTCGCCTGTAATGTCATATTATAGATTGTGCACTGTAATTATCAATTCACCTCCCTCACTGATGTAATGCTCGATTCTGTCACATTACATTCAAACGCACCATGTGTCAGAGTAACTAAGATACAAGGATAAAATAATAAGTATATATAGTATAATACAACATAATAACTAACGATACAAAGGGTAATGTCGATTGTCTGACAATTCCTGGCAGGCAATGACAAAACGTGAGGCTGGAATGGAAGCATCACAAGAGGAAAAAGAGGATTTCAGCAGATAATAAACGCAATTTCTTTTTAGAAGAAAATTAAGACATTTTATGTATTATTATAAAAATACGTGGCAAACCACCGCAAAGGAGTAGGAGAAGAACACTTGTAAGAAACATCCTTGATGGATGGGGAGATACTTGAGAGAATAATTGTTTTACAATTTTCTTACTTGCAGATCTGGATAGTGTGTGCACACGAGTCACGTATATGATCCTCCAAGTCCGTGCCGCACACCCGCTCCCCACATTTCTTACAAGGTACTGTCGAAAATACACGAATGCGTTAATGCTTGCATTTAGGGCTAAAGAGTATTTGAAGTTGGACTATTTAATATCAAACGTATAGAGCAAAACGAAATATAATATGGTACACATCATCTACGAGGGTCAAACTGAAAGTTCTTAGAACTGGCCACTTATAAACAATATAATAAAAAAATAATTCTAAAATTTGAAAATATAACTCTTTGCCAATATTACTGAGTATATATTTCATTCATTTGTCATTTGTTTTACGATTTGGCGGCAAATTGAAAATTGTCTGTGTCACGTCATCATGAATTTAACACGAGAAAATTTTCGTGCAATGATTTTTTATGACTTTCGATGTCATTTAAGTCAACAAGAAAGTTATGATAGACTACGATTGGCCTTTCACGATGAAGCCCCATCTCGTGCGACTGTTTACAACTGGTTTAATGAGTTTAAACGTGGTCGCACTAATCTCACTGATGATTTACGTGAGGGACGGCCTTCTACGGCGACGACTGAAGATAACATCTGTGTTGTGCGGCGTATGATAGAGACTGACAAAAGAGTGACCTATCAACAGATTCGGACAAGCTTAGGCATCGGTATGAGTCAAGTGCACAAAATCCTCCACGAACATTTAGCGGTCAGGAAGCTTTGCGCCCGGTGGATACCTCATAATTTGACTGAGGCTCAAAAACTCCATCGTGTGGATTGGTGTCGTAAAATGATTGAAAGATTTAACGGAGGTGACTCAAATGCTGTGTTCGACATACTAACAGGTGACGAAAGCTGGATTTACTGTTATGATCCTAAAACCAAAAGACAATCTGCTCAGTGGGTGTTTCCTTTCGAGGAGTTGCCAACTAAAGTGAAGAGAGATCGAAGTGCGGGAAAAAAAATGGTGGCCTCGTTCTTTGGAAGGATAGGTCATTTTGCAACAATTGTGTTAGAGGATCAAAAAACAGTTTCTGCAGAATGGTACACTACCAATTGTTTGCCACTTGTCTTGGAAAAAGTTCGAGAGAAACGACCTCGCAGTAGGATCCTCCTTCACCACGACAACGCCTCGTCGCACACCGCCAAGCGAACGATCGACTATTTGGCGACATCAAACGTTGAATTACTGGGTCACCCGCCGTATAGCCCCGACCTCGCGCCTTGTGATTTTTATTTATTTCCAAAAATTAAAGAAAAACTTAAAGGAAAGCGGTTTATGAATGCTGAAGAAGCGGTGGCTGCGTATCGCGATGCCATTGAAGAGACCCCTAAGGACGAGTGGGCAAAGTGCTTTTCCCAGTGGTTCCATCGCATGCAGCGGTGTATTGACGTGAATGGACAATATTTTGAAAAGATATAATAAAACTAATAACTGGCTAATGTAATCAGTTTTTGATTTTCTAAGAACTTTCAGTTTGACCCTCGTATTAAGTTTATCGCAAGACCCTTATTCCAGCTGCACGAGGAATACGACAATCGTAAGCACATTCTGAGGCTATGAACGTCAAATAATTTTCACAGGGCCTATTTCTGGATGGGTAACCGTTTTTACATTTGATTACGTAAAACTGTTAATCCTGGCTGCAACTTTTGCAACCGATAAAGCAGTGAGCTCTCGTTGTAATTGAATGTTATAGATGCAGTTTTAGTTCCCACATGTGTAGTTGTGTTTCGATGTACAGTGTGTTTCGTTCCTTCGTGCAGTGTCTACAGGCCATAAACCAACACGCGAGTCCAGTGCGGATTAGTGGGTGTTAAAGACCGGGACCAACGGCTTAACGTGTCTTCTGAAGCACGGAGAAGCTCGAGATAATGAATATTTGGCCACCCATGCTATGACCGGCTCTTGTGAAAGTTACTTAACCTTCGCTTCGCAGTCCGAACGCACTAACTACTACGCTACTGAGCTCGTAATAAGATACGATAATAGTAAAAAATAATATGATCACAATAATAAAGTAAATATACACGGCAGAATAAATCTGCTAGATGGATTTCGAGAACTGCAGTACAATTCTGTAAAACAGCACTGTGCTGGACGTCGAGTTGAAGTTTAAGTTTATTGCAGGAAAGCGTAGCAGGTAGCAGGTAAAAGGGTCTTGCTGATGCAACTTCGCCAATGCCTAGATTTTTCCACGCGACGCCACTAATGCATTTAATAGGATGATATTATACTGGCTACTCTAATGAACTTATGGATGAGGAAAAATTTAGTAAAACTGCCATGCAAACACGTATTTAACTACAAATTTATTCGCTCAAGCGTCATGTTAAATCATTGTTAAGTATATTAGGTGCACGCAAGCCGTGTATGTATATTAATAATAAACACATTTGTCTACAAATGATAGATTTGACACCAAATAACAAACAAAATAATACTCCGATTTAAATTTAGAAAAATGCTGACATTAAAAAGTGGATGATGTTGAAAAACAAAATAATGTTGATGATAATAATGTATGAGCAAGGTTCTTAACGACTAGTCATAATTTTCCGTAACTTTCATCAATCATAAAATAGAAAGAAGCAAATAAAGCAAAATAGAAAATATTTTTAACACTAGACAAAAGTTATTTCTTCTGGTGACGGAATCGAAAAAATTACGACACAGTTCTCCAGTACTTTATTTTCAAATAACAATTCCATCTTTTTTCTTAATTATTAGACATTCACTTAGAGGCGTTTACTTTGAAATTTAATGTCAAACAGTACCCTCGGCTTTGATTACGTTTTCGGAAAAAACTTCGGTTTCGAGCAGTGCCGGATTAGCTATGTAGCAAAAGTAGCAAATGCTACGGGCCCCGCTCGAATGGGAGCCTCGCTATGGTCTAACCAATAAATTATTTTTTAAACTCAGTGTTAAAAAATTTAAGAAATAAAATAAGCTTTTGCCTTTACTTCTATTTTTAAGCATACCTAACCATAAACTGACATATAAAACTCAAGTCACAGATTAGTTGTGATGTGTTAAGGCTCCCCCACTAAGGCGCGTTATTATAGGTCGATAATATTGGAGGCGTTACTGCGATATCTGTTTTCAGTACATTTTATATTAGGATGGTCATGCAGTTACACACTGCTGCGATAATAACGCCGCAAGAATAGGTTTCTCCCTCTTGCGATATTCCGATATGAGTTCTAGAATGTTTTGTATCAGGACGCAAACGACCGTACACACACCTGCGATAATAACGTTAGTACTTGTAGGACGATAAAAACGCAGCTGTGTGCGAGGAATGTAAGGAATCGGGACGCATTTACGCAATACCGCATGCGATATTATCGACCTATAATAACGCGCCTGTGTGATGGGAGTCTTTATTCGGAAAGCAAAGGACGACTTTTATGTTTCCTTTGCAAAGTTACCGATTCCGATTATTCGTCATCGTCACCACGAAAGATATATTAGGTGATTGGAAGAATGCCCATAATTTTTGAAAAGCCATACACCGTAAATTATCATTATTTTGTTGTTAAACATCAAAAACAATGAGGCGCTTGTTCATACTCACACTGTAAGCTATATTGACAGTTGTATTGACGGCTAGGTACCTTTATAATGAAATGTTACAAATCAAAGAAAGTGTGTTTGTAAGAATTTTGTTTTAGTTCAATTATACACTTAATTCAAAATTTCACAAAATCTTAAGCAAATTAAGGGGGGTTTGGCTCTAAACATTTGCTGCAGGCCCCGCTCTGGCTTAATCCGGCACTGGAACCGAGTGCGCCGTGCCCGTACACCCATCGCTATCACCTATTCCACATCTTAACTTATTTTTAATATATTTTTAACTTATTTTTTATGCCCAGAGTTCTTTTTTGTTGAAAAAAATATTTTGGTGGCAAATCTACTATTCTGATTGTCAGCTGATATGTATTATTGTATATTTTACGACTAAGTAAAGTTTAACTTAATTATGATTAGGTAACTTTTTTAGCCGATTAATTGTTAGAAAACGTCAGCCGAACGTCAGTTACACACCAACACAGCAAGCAGACCTCTATTGGTAAGGAAGTTCTATATGAAGCGCGGTACAAAGTCTACAATGTATAGTCTGCCGTACAGCCGTGTGTACAATAGTAGAAGCAAGCAACATTTTCAAATTTTTATATTAAAAAACACCACATTAAATTATTTTAAGGCTGAAACTCAATAACAAAACAGGGAATTTGGAAAGTTAGAACACAGAAAAAAGTTATAATGTTGATTATCCACCATGTTATGAAGGAAACCAATGAATCACCACCACTGTTCATTTAAAGCATAAAAATCACAGACAGAAGAGTTGACAACTTTTATTAGAAGAAATAGATTATATCTGAGTTCAAAGGAGATAAAGAGTACATACTTATTAAAAGGAATATCATTATATTTCATATTTTTTTTCTTGTGATGACAATAGGTATGCATGCATCACAATTATATGCATGACTAGTACAATAAATAAACATTGCTTAGAAAGATTATTTTAGCATCATTTATTAGGACACATTATATACGGTACAAAAACTATTATGATAGAGTATGGTATGCAACCCTTCCTCTAGCTATCATTTGGTTAGAAAGTGAGTGAAGATTATGGTATCCAAAGAATAGAACTAAGTATGTATATTTATGGCTATTATTTATCACAGATGGGTTACAGGGACTTTCCCTCTCTTTCTATAGAGTATAAGAGTTGTATCTGTTTACAACCAACAGTATGTTTTCCCTACTCTATCTATAAGTTATATATGATGGTGATACATAAATCAGTCAAACAAATGCATATGTATTAGTATCATACTCTATATAATAGAGGTACATCTTTTGTTTATAATCTTACAAAGATTATAAATAAAAGAACTCTGACCTCACCTCTGGCCACATACACAGTCCTAACTCACCTACTACTAACATCTTTCTATGTTCTATGATATGAAGCAATTTGATAAAGTAATTTAATTACATAGTTTATGCATTGTCTCATGGTGTTCTGCTAAGTCTGCCACAGGTACAGGCTCCTTGCACACTGGACATACTCGAATGTTTCGTGCGCAATGTACACTGTGGATGGTGAAGTTCACAGCAGGGATCTCACGTTTACTGTGGACATTACAATGTCATTCGCTATTATGTCATTGACAAGGTTTTTATGTTTGTTATTTATAATTTACACAAACAATAAATTAAATTGAGTATTGTTACCTCATTAAGGATATCACATACTCAGCCGCAACAACATATTTAGTTTTAAATTTCTAAAGTTAAACAATTTAGCCAATTAATGGCTGGTTGCACCAATTATCTTAACAATTTAACATGTAAAAGTACCAGCTAAGAAAATAATGAGTTGTACCATTTGGCAATGGTGAGATGAGGTCCTAACTTTAATTATTATCTATAACCACCCAATCTTCATTAGTCAAAATTATTTTTAATATGTCAAGAAAGTAAGGGGTGCAATGCATTCTACAATCAATGCAAAGACTCAGCTTGACAGTTATTGTGAAATATAACATAAACCTTAACTTTTATTGTTCTTATGGTGTAAATCCAGCCTAAGAATTTCAGAACTAAGTAAAGTATTGCTATCCATTATTTTTTACTCAATTTGTTTCCTTTTCTCCCTTATGGAAAATGTTGTGGTGTAACTGAACAACCACAACAAATACGGAAACAACCTGCCGTTGAGAAAAAGAAAAAGTGGTCTTGATGAATATTTTAAAATAAAATTTTGTTGGATTAACACAGCATTTTTCACATTTTGTAATCAAACAAAACATTAGCAACATATTGACAATTAATTTTTAATGACATAGATCAAAATAAATGTATATACAATAATTATGGCTATACACATAAGTTTATAAAAATTGACGGTGGTATCGCTATAAATTAACTTTTTTACTTAATAAACATATAAATGATTTCTAAGTCTATGTTTTTAAAATTATGGCTTGAATTATACTTTTGCATAAAGTTATTGAGTTCTTAGATGTAAGGTAAGAATATAAATAAAATATAAAGGAAATAAATATAATGCACTATAATTTAGTTTTGTCATCTTAGTTGTTTACAGAATTAAATATAGCTTGAATGGCATAAACAATTAGAAGTCTTGCTTTTATAAACTGAATTGACACCATTATCATTACAAATATTCAATGTACATAATGAATGTTTAATGAACTAGTCAAAATGAAACATTAAAAATAATTTAACCAAATAAAAATTAAGTTACTACTCAAACACACTGAAACAGCTGTCTGTATTGTGCGCTGCTCCAAATAATAATCTATAAATAAACTTCTATCGTGTACCGATAAATATAGAATAAATATTGACAAAACATGTATCGTTTAGAACTTACCAATTTGGACAAATCTTCGTTTCGGACTCATCCATTTTCCAAGGGAATTCTTTAAACTTATTAAAATTATTTCACTGTAACGTAGGATAGGATGTAACAAACTTTTGACCTTCTGAAAACTAGAAGAAAAAATCCCAACTTAGAGTCTAGTTAAGGTATCAAATGTGGTAAATCAATTTCTGTCTTAACTTATCATTGAATGTCTACCCGACACAAAAACTGTTTTATGAAATTAATAGGTATATTGAGTAGTAGTAAAAACCGAAACACTGCCTCTGCCTACTTAGGGATGTAACGATATATCGACACCCATCAACATATCGATATAGAAAAAACCAACATAACGAATGAAATCCTAAGAGTAAATGAATATCAGTCGTCCAAATTTTAACATCAAACGGCATTTTCACATGTGATATTATATTATTAACACCTGTGATTTATTAGTTATTTTGTAACCCAAACTTTTGCTTAGAAATCGTAGTAATTATTATAATAAATTCAAATTTAAAGTGTTATTCCCAATCTAATCGCAAACTAAATATGTGGCAATAAGACATTTTCCCATTGTAACCAGCGAAAGTGATATAGTCAAAATAATCTTTATTCAAATAGACTTCTTAAAAGTACTTTTGAATCATCCAACTTTTTTTAAATATATATTTTTTTTTAATATAAATATATACAAAAATATATTTGCCGTAAAAACGATACTAAATAAAAGTAGGAAACTAGGAAAAAAAATTTGAATGAAATAATAATGTAAAAACTGATTTCAACATTTGGATCATACGCCTACTGCGTCATTCTCTCATCCACTTATTCCAAAATTGTTCGCTTTGTCAGGGACTTAGAGTTTAGAAACTGATTCTCAAAAACTTCCTTATATAGTGATTACCTTCAATAAGTTTTATAGGCCCACGATTCCCTTGGAGAAATTTTATTCTAACCCTCTTTATCAATTAAATATATTATAGATTTCGATTCTCTTATTCCATAAGTGATTCTTATGATTTTATCGATTTGCTTCATCGTAACTGGCACTACTTGGACTACTATGTACACGGATGTTTCTAGCTCCAAAATTGTGGCTCCCAACATTTAAAATAGAGTCAAGTTTCCAGCTTCCTTCATTGTCATCTGTTTTTACTGGAGAGTCTATCGCTATTTTAGAAGTTGTTTTGTATGCAGAATCTCATAATCTAGATAAAGTATTAATATTATCTGATTCACAAACCTGCCTTCATGCTCTTATTGCCAATCTATTTTGATCAATGTCGCGTTTTCCAACCATTCTTAAAATTAGAGAATCTTTGTTAAGATCACAGACATACATATATTCTGATGTAAAAAAGGGTATTCGGCTGGTTATTGCCTGGATACATATTGGATCATCACATAGATTATCACATAGTGGAATCAATGGTAACGAGACTGCAGATTCTTGCGCGAAAGAAGCTATTTTCTTTGGAATTCCCAGTTACCTTGAGAGTCCTCTTCAAAAAAAAAATATTACTTCCACGTTCTTACCTAGTTCAATCATGGACGTTAGATTGGCAATACAGTAGTTTAAAAGCAGGCAAGAGCTCCTTTGAAATACAACCATTTATACCTAGCAGACCACGGTGTTTTGTATTTAAGACATTCCAAAACAAGCGAAATGAAATTGAAATGAAAATGTCTTTATTCAAGTAGGCTATTACAAGTAATTTTGAATCGTCCAATAGTAGTTTCCATCATTTGTCGTCTTCGAATAGGTCATTTTTGTACTCCTGTCTATCTGGCGAAAATAAAAGTTCGGGATAGCTCCCTTTGAAACAAGGTATAGATGGCAGCACAATTTGTAAGATCCAAATGTCAATGAAGAAGTATTGACTGTTGGTCCGAATATCATACATTGGAGGATTTACAGTAGAGAATCAACAATGAAAAGTGCTATGAGCCACTTACACGATCAAGTTGGCAGCGCGGACGGAGGGTAGTCATGTAAGCTTAGTATTAGTGTATGTGTGGATAGCTTACCGACAAGCGTCATACAAACTTGACATCGCATGGCAAAATTAGCGGTAAACTTGATCGTCTATGGGAGTCTCTTAGAAACACTATTCTGCAGGAGTAAACTTTGAAACTAAATAAGAACTAAAAAACCCATACCCTATTCTTACCTTCCACATTAAATACCCGATATGTTATAATAACAAATTTTGGGAATCTGCTAATTTTTGCACCACTATTTTTTTTTCGTTAGTCTATGGAGCATGGTTCATATTTCCTTATTTAAAGTATTTTATTGTTACTTACAATTGAATACTCATAAAAAATCCACCCATAAGTAACAGAACAAATCTTTTTTGATTCTTTCATCACTATGAGGATATGTTGTTATTATGTTAATACTTTGTTTTATTTGACTGATTATTTATTTATGATTTATTTTAGAGATTAAGGCCTACGTGCGGAATAGGCAGAACATTACTGTACCTGTTTACATTACTGTATAATTTAATCGATCAACGAATGTAACTAACAATTCAAGTCTACCGCACTCCGCATGCATGCTATATCGCCAATATGATTACAGGGTTCAACACGATATTATCCATTAATGCATTACATACTAATACTATAATATAGAATGAATATTATACCCTGATTATTGATACGGTTGGTATCATCATGATTTAATAAAAATTTTAATAACAGGCCTTATTGATTTATTTTTAAATAATTACTTTATGTTTCCGACTGAATACCGAAATGTGTACCTGCTTAATTATAACCTATTTATTATTATAAGTATAAGCGTTATTATTATTATAAGGCAGAACTTTTCTAAATAACCGCAATCTATGAGCTATTGTTGAAAAGGTACCGATTTTCAACAATCGCTCATAGATTGCGGTTGAAAATGAAAATTAAAAAAAAAAACGCCAACCGATGTTTTTATTAAGATTAAGATTGGTCTTATTCACGGCCCGTCAACTCCGTACAATAAACCAATCGCGTAGGGGTCCAGTGATGTATGACATTTCCTCACGCCCCTCACCCCTGTCAGTAGATGGAGACATAACACCTGACAGAAACTGTCATTACAACAAAGAGTAAAGTTAGTAATGTTTTAATCAATCTTTAATTCATTTTACATGTTGGAATTAATTTATTCATTTCACATTAGCAAAATTGTGTGAAATGTGCAGATATGCCATTAATAAAAGAAGAAGAAGACTAAAGTATGTACCTACATATCAGGGAATTACAAGTGATTGAGTAAAGTTTCTTTTGTGCTTATCGTCTTCGCTTTATTTGTAATATAAACTCTCCATTTTTCGAAGTATTTTTATTTGTAGAAGATGCCTAAGAAATTGGTGTGTTGTGTTATGGTTGTGTTACACGCATTGTTAAAGTACGAACAGGACGCTATTCTTTATAAGATTCTAGTGAACGAGAAAAGATTCTCCAAGTCGTTACAATGTCTTAGTGCTGTGTGTGATACTGAAAATTTTAATCCAGGTAGAAGTGTCATTTGTAGCAAACACGTTGTACCAAGATTCATCACTCCAAAATCATGACTCTTGGGTGATGCATATCCGTCATTGTTTATTGATGATGGGCTCTCAATCAGCCTACCTTCTTCAAGCAATACTGGTAAGGCTGGTTTAATCTGCTATTACCTTTAGATAATGTAATTAAAATGATATGTATCTTCACTTTATGTTGTGTTTTGGAATACCGTTATTCTTCATTAGATATTTTTATTATTACAGAAATTATATTCATTTGGGAACACAGCTATGCAAGAAAAAGTCATGTTGACCACACATATTAGAAAGTGGAACTGAACAGGTTTGTTTTTAATTTCTTTTATTTAGATAACAAAGTTCATGCTGCAGTTTTGGTGTATTTTAATATAGATTTATGCTTTAAAAAAGTCGAGTAGATCTCTCTTTCTTACACACATAAAGAAAAATTACATTAAGTTACTTAACTCTAGCAGGCACTCTAGAAGTGATTTTGATCAGAGAATAAATTGATAATACAAATAACATATTTCTAATATCATCTAAGATTATATCCTGTTTTTTAATCTTACACACATAATCAATATTGATTTCATAGGTGGTGTAATTTTAAAAGGACAAATTGAGACTTCTGTGTCTGCAGTAAACTCAGTGGTTTACTCAATTAGTTGCTTGCTCTGGAGATTAAAATATGACACAAACTAAATTATCTGGTAAGACCTGTCTCTTTCTTTAGTGTATCTTTATTTCAATCAAAAGTAGTTCTAATAGAGAAATTCACTGAATACTTTTGATGTTACAGACCCTGTGAAATGTACCCAAACAAAAAGGAAAAGGCTTATTACCAAATAAAGCCAATTGTCACCTTTATACCAGAGAATTTATGAAGAATATAACAAGCCAAAGACATAGTTGAACTTCCATAATAAAGTTAAGAATACTTAAATACCTTTAAGTTTTGTAAAAAGTTATCATTTGAAAAGTTCTGACAAAAAATGATCACAGTTGCAAAAAATGATTTTGAAATGCAAGTGAGCATGTGCTCTAAAAATAAACATGAGAGGTGATTCACTACCGAAGAAAAGACAATTGCTTTATCAATATCAAAGCAGAGTCCAATGTGTTATTGATTTTTAAGCAATTTTTTTTATTTTATCATACAAAACTACACTGAATACTATGATTAGAAAATTGATCATAGAACCAGGCTTCATGTAAGAGGTAAATATATTCCATATAAGGTTTTTCATACTACTTTTATAATTTTTTGTATTACTACCAAATAATAATATGTACCTACCTATTTGAATTTACTTTTTCAGGTGGACAAATGAAACTCCAAAAAAATATGCTCCATTATATTTGATGAGATGTCATTAGAAACAGCACTTTCGTATAATAAAAGTAATAAGGATTAAAGATAACATTAATGGATTTGTAGAACACCAAGAAAAGAAAGTGGATTTTACAGATCATGCTCTTGTATTTATGTTGGTGCTGTTTACAAGTGGCAACAGCCTTTATGTTAGTATTTCTGTCAAGGAGTGACATCTACTGTACATCAAGAATATTTTAAAGTTAGCAGTAGAAAAAGTTGTTGAATTGGACCTTAATCCCATCGCAATAATATATGACCAAGGCTCAGCTTTCCAATCAGCACTCAAAAATTTAAAAGAAGACACTTAGTGTGATCAAATTTTAAATTGAAATCACAGGTTGGTACAGAGAATTATATTTATATGAAAGAAAACTAATAGATTTAATGAAAGTAGTGAAGGTTCTTATTTTTATATTGTTATCTATGTTTTAAGAATTTCTTAAATTTTTGTTTCAGTTGGCATTCTTAAAATATGTGGGGTGGATTTGAACATTATGATTCTGCACACTTGATAAAATGTATCAGGAAAAATTTTTTAACAAAAAATTTAATATTGGATAGTAAACTTGCAAAATGGCATGATATTATTTATGTCTATAAGACGGACTGTCAACACACTGAAGCTGGGCTATGTCATAAATTAAATGACCAATGAGTTATACCTGATAAAATTAAAATGATGAAGGTAATGCATTGGTTATTATATTAGTATAACTTAAATTAGTATAAATAAAAGAAATAATTTGTATTCACCTTCTATATTCTCTATCAGAGCAAGTGTTGATTCAATGACCTGTATTTTTAATTATGTAAGAAGTAGTTAATATAGTTCACACTTAAATTACAATAATGATTCTCTAATGAAGATAATTTTAAATATGATATCTCTTTTTGCAGGTAAAAAATTGTGTAAAAATATGTCTGCAGCTTTGTCTTACACTGCAAATTTCTGTGAGTATTAGATGAAATTTACTAACAGTTAATAGTTTTGAATCAAGTTTCATACAATTATTATATGAATATTTTAATTTGCAGCAACTTATGTGGATGGCAGGCCCGTCAGCACAACATTAAGAAATACAGCTGAAGTTGTTTCATTCTTTGACCAATTATTTGATAGTGTCAATGGAGCATCGATAAACAAAAGAAGCATAAAGGAACAGAGCATCATTCTTTCTGGCCAAAGAATTGAAATTTTAGAAAAACTTTAATATATGTGTATAAAAGGGTATGCAAATATCAGTGCCCTCTTTGAAAAGTTTCATAAGGTTGTGCCAATAAAAAAACGTAGCTAAGAATTGCCGAGAATGCAGAAGAAAGCTGTGAAAAATATAATAAGTTAAAAAATAAATTATTCAATAAATAAAATTGGAAAAATGTGTGTTTCATTTACGTGTTCGTTTTTCCTTTTTTGTTTTAATACAACAATAATAATAAGCTAGACTTATCAGTCTGCTTTATTGTTATTGTTGTATTAAAACAAAAAAGGAATTTAAAGTAAAAATAATGTGGGAACTAGGAAGACGGCTAGGTACCTACCCAAAACAGGGCTGTATAGCTAAATGCCTTTGCCGATAGTAATTATATATATTTAAAACGAATGAAGCTGTCATGTATCACTGGCTCCCAATCACGTTCTGCGAAGAAATTTTTTGTTAGGAAGTTGGTCGTCTGATACCTACTAAGTCTGTGGTCTTATTGTTTTTTTATTATTTCTGATAGACTTTTAATAAAAGCTTTAATTTTTAATATTACTTTCTTATTTAAATATTATACGTAGGTATTAGTTTTCCGCCAGCGGCTTCACCTGCATGTCTGTTCATGGTCCCTAGGGTATCGTGTAGTGGGTTATCAAGTAGCCTATATGTTAATTCAGGCTTAGAATTATCTGTAAGTATACAAAATTTCATCAAAAGCAGTTCAGCTCTTCCTCGCAAAAACTACGCGAGAATAAAATACATACGTCCATCATCACAAAACTTGCCCATTTATAATATTAAGGGTTTAAGTAGGACTGCCCGTCAGGTTACCACAATATGTTAAATTTCTGCAATGTATTTTGACCTCTACCAAAAAATTGTTAAGGTTTAAAATCGAGTGCGGAAATTTGAGTCTGTCGTGCAGTTGTCTGTACTTAATAAATAGGTACTGAAAATTGTTGTTTTTTTTCTTTTCGACAAGATGTAATTTATTTGATTGTATATATACTCACATTTTTTATGCCGTACATTTACTATATGATCTATACAATAGCGTTGTGTTACTCACTCTTTTTTAATGAGGATGAGTGAGTACCTCATTTTCCCTCGTGAGGGGCTCGCGAGTTACCCCTCATTTGAGGTGAGGATAGGTAATATTATAGTAGCAGTGAATGAGTACGCAGCGAGGCGCGCGCAACATTGCCGTTTGATACAAAATGAGGGAGGGAGTCGGTAATGTTAAACAAAATATATTTTGTCTTTAGATTCTAAGAAATAAATTTTATTAGATTATTATTTAACAGAATGACCACAACACCCAACTTATTTGCAATAGTGTCAAATGTTTCATTTTTAAAATCGATCAATCATTTATATTTCGAATCATATAAATATATTTTTAAATAAAACCGATACATTTTTATTAACTTTGATTTTTACTTAGACTAATTAATATCATTTATGTATAAAATATTAAATAAGTATTTCCGAAGAAACACACAAACAAAAAACTCATAAAACTTAACCCATTCCCTAACTCTTGAATATATTGAGTAAGTATCGAGTCCCCTTTTCATTCGAAACAACTCGCTGTTTAGCTCCTCACTCAAAAAGTGAGGAGCTTAATGAGGTGGTTCAAAATTGAAAAACGAGTACTCCCTCATTTCGTCGAAACGAGGAACTCAAACGAGGCACCTCGCGAGTGAGGGGCTCATCACTACTATACAATGTTGCTATATGGATTGATAAAAAGGAACTACACATGGACCATAATCTATTTATTATTAAAAGAGGTTCGCACTGCCAGGCTGACTCGAACAGAGGCCGTAAGATAACATCACCGGCTTGTGAGCAATGATATTAATATGTCTAGATACGCAATACATACCAAAAATCTGAGGCTACTAAAACTAAGACGTTTGTCTTAGTTTTTTCGTTTTTCACTTCATTACTCATTCAACTGTAATACCGGGACATTCCGGCATATTTGGGAACGAGCTCGTAGATAAACTTGCACGATCTGCACAGAATATAACACTGATAAATGATTACAAAGTGCCATATAGTGATTTGATAATCCGTCTAAAAGAAAATATGATCAAACGATGGTCTATATCGCTAGACAATTCACGACTTACAAAGGGTAAATGGCATGCCGAAATTGTCCCTGTGCCCACTACTAAAGCCTGGTTTGAGAAATTGACTACCCCGAATAGGAACTTCATAACATCATTTTGTAGATTAAGAATAGGTCATTGTAAATTCCCATCCCATCTTCACCGCCTCAGATTAAGCGACAGTGCATTGTGTAAATATTGTACAGAGACAATATGTGACCTTCAGCATTTATTTTTTAATTGTAAATATTTTAACTTGCAGCGTCTTCTTTTTATTTCTTTGTGTACAGATTATTTAAAAAACAAAATGTTTCCAAAAAATGTGCAGGACATGCTGAAAATAATTGATTTGTATGTAATAATTTACCATTTTTATAGTAATACGTTTGGTCCTCTGTAAATGATTATACCAAATTTGATTCTTCTTTCTTACATTTAATATTTACATTAGTATATATTTAATATTTGTACAACATAATCTTAAGGTTTTTTTTAGTTTAAGGATTTTGTAGTAGTGTTTAGTTCCAATTATATGTATGTACTAAAGGATTAAGCTGATGGCCTTGGTAGCCAATGCTCTTAATAATAAAAAAAAAAAAAATTACTCATTCAACTCCCGCCAAGAAAGTACAAAAAAATGCTCCGCAAAAACAAAGAAAAACAGTAGATAAAATTCGATTCTTTTTCACAAATACACATAACAATACGAAAGAATATTAAGTTTCACACTTAAGTCATTAACATTTTTGGCAATAAATACAAAATTAAAGCTAGGTTATAAAATAAAAATATTTAATTTTTACAAATAAAATTTTGACTTTTTCTCGTCTCTGTGATCACTGCTATTCACTTTAAATTTTCCCAAGTATATGGGAACCTTTTCTTTTTATTTTACTATATGTGGCTATAATTTATCTAAATATCTTTTTATAATTAATTATATAGCTCAGCTTAAGTATAGGCAACTGCGCTAATTCTGTCGATAATTTTTTTATACATGCACACAGATGCTAATGTGGTTTAATTTTTTCAATACAACAACTTCAGATACAACTTTTGAAAATACGTAAAATTGTTTGTTTGATGTTTTATGAACTTTGACAGAGGTTTTTGTCTTAACCACTGACTTTATCGAAACACAAAGGGATATATATACACTAAGCCTACTTTCGTAATTGTTTTTTTTTTAAGTTTTTGCAAAGAAATTTTTAAAGTTACAGTATTTTACTAATTGATTTTATAGATATATCTACACTACTCGTTCATTCATTCATTCATCACAATGGGTGAAATTTTCGACAGCTGGCAATACAATATCAATTACCCATTTTTCCGTTCATTCTGTCGTTCGCACATATTCTGTCTTTGTTTAATTTAAAGTTTAATCGTAGATATGAGGGAGACAAATATAATAAATCTATATATATTATATAGTATAAATATTATTTCCAAAGCTACGTCCTGATTTCGGAAAAGTGCTACGCTTTTTGGCGCGTCTGTTGTATGGGATTGCTTCTCTAGTTATTAAACTCATTGCTTGTGAACCATTCCGTAGATCAATAGTAAATTACGATATTAGTGCGTTATGATGGTTATAACATGCGAGGCGGAATTTCAGCCCGAGCCGAAGGCGAGGGCGTAATTGAGCCGAGCATGTTATAACCAATACGCACGTATATCGTACGACGTTTTTTAACACATTTGCGAGGAAACAGAAAAAAAAACATTAAATAAACTCAATCTGTGAATCAATGATATTAATATGTCTAGATACTAGTGTCCGACCGAAGCTTCGGCTTCGGCTTCGGCATCAGGCACCTTCGGCCAAAAAAACCATCTTCGGCGAAACCTTCGGCTTCGGCCCAAAACTAGGCCGAAGCCGAAGGGATCGCCGAAGGTCCGAGCTACCGTCGAGATTGAACGAACTGTTTCGAAAGACTGAGTGAGAGAAGTATGGACCGGTCGTGTTGGTAGAGACCGCGGGGAGTCAGGGCGATTGTGCACTGCAATGAATTTTCAGGACCGGCGGGCCGACTTTTTCCGGTCCCGAATGACATGAAAAACTCGGATGTGTGTGACGGAGTGGCACATTTTAGGGTAGCTCTCTGTGAAGCTACACGTCACTTACAATAGGCACGATGATATATTTGAAACGTTGGTAATTGCTTACTCTATTACTGTACGTGCGAAGACGTAAAGACAGGAAAAATATTCCTGGCACAGGCTAGCATTACCTACATATGGCCGGAAAAAATCGGACCGCCGGACATGAAAATTCAGTGTAGTGCACAAGCGCCTTCACTGTCAAATCTGTATTTCTAAATCAACTTCTATATGAGACAGTCAATATAACATTCAATATTGAAATTTTGAAATAATTTTAATATTAATTGTAGCTTGTAGACAATATTGAACAAAATTAATTACTGAGAAATTATAAACCATCGGCTTCGGCTTCGGCTTTTGCCGAAAGTTGTGGCGATTGCCGATTAATCGGCTTCGGCCAAAAATAGACCTTCGGTCGGACACTACTAGATACGCAATACATACCAAAAATCGGAAGCTACTAAAACTTAGACGTTTGTCTTAGTTTTTTTGTTTTTCACTTCATTACTCATTCAACTCCCGCCAAGAAAGTACAAAAAAATGCTCCATAAAAACGAAGAAAAACAGTGGATAAAATACGATTCTCATTCACAAATACACATAATACGCAAGAATATTAAGTTTCACACTTAAGTCATTAGCATTTTTGGCAATAATACAAAATTAAAGCTAGTTTATAAAATAAATGTATTTAATTTTCACCAATTAAATTTCGACATTTTGTTGTCAGTATTGCCACTGCTATTCACTTTCAATTTTTCCAACTATATGGGAGCCTTTTCTTTTTATTTTTCGTGGCTATAATTTATCTAAATATCTTTTTATAATTTATATGGCTCAGCTTTAGTATAGGCAACTGCGCTAATTGTGTTGATAATTTTTTTTACATGCACACAGATGCTAAAGTGGTTTAATTTATTAGAGGTAGTTTAATTTTTTCAAAGCGTGGAATTCGTTAGTTGTCGAGACACAACTTTTGAAAATACGTAAAATTGAACCTATGTTTGATGTTTTATGAACTTTGACAAATATTTTTGTCTTAAACACTGACTTTATCGAAAAATAAAGGGATTTATATGCACAGAGCCTACTTTCGTGGTTGTTTTTTTTTAAATAAATTTTCAAATTTACAGTATTTTTCTAATTGATTTTATACATATATCTACATTACTTTTTCATTCATTCATTCATCAAAATGGGTAAATTTTCGAGAGCTGGCAATACAATATCAATTACCCATTTTTCGACTTTTTGGCGGGAAGTCAAATAGAGCGGCAGCTTTAAAATTTCCTGTTATAGTAAATTAAATTTTTATTGGTTTTTGTTGACTAAAAACATCGTAATATTGTTGTTTGTCGTCGAGGATGGGTTCCCACAGCGATGGGGAGGACCTAGCAGCAGAAAAAAAGAAGAGAAAGTATGGAGTTATATCCAATGACACAAGTAAGAAACAAAATGATAAATATAAAATTTACACCAAACCGAACTACAAAAGGCTTTTTTCTGAAAATAACACAGGAGAATTCACCGTGTACGTTGAGTCCACGGAACAAGAAAAAATAGGAAATAAAAATCCTATTACATTGACGAAATTATTTACTGAACATGTTAAAGGTATAACTGGCGTACATAGAGTAAACGCACACAAAATTGGAGTTTCTTTTAAAAAAGCTTCCTCGGCAAATTATTTCCTAAAAATGGAAGACTTTTTATACAAACATAAAATGAAGGCGTTCGTACCATCTTATCTCACGGAAAAAATCGGCGTACTTAAGTTTGTCCCTAAAGATATGTCGAACGAGGAGATATATAAAAACATCGTATGTGACGCAGAAGTGATCTCTATCAAACGATTTATGAAAAAATCTAACGATACCCTCACACCTCTGACCACAATTGCCGTTACATTCGCAACAACATCCTTGCCTCAGTATGCGTATATACAATTATTCAGATACCAAGTACACCAGTACGTACCTCCGGTCTTACAATGTTTCAAATGTTTGAAATTTAATCACTCTGCTAAAGTGTGTAGAAACATCCAAATGTGTTCATCGTGTGCTGGTCAACATTCTTACAAGGAGTGTGACGTCGAAGAAATTGTTTGCATTAACTGCAGTGGTAACCACTTGGCCATTTCAAGAGACTGCCCCATAAAAAAACAAAAAATTGAAGAATTAAGGAAGAAGTACAATCAGCAAAACTATGCCACTGTGGTGAGTTCTCCCCCACCCAAAAATGACCAAACATACCCACCACTTACAAATATTAACAATAATAAAGACCATTTTGATATTAATTTTATAGCTAATAATGAAATCATTATCAATGCCATTGTAAAGTCTCTTGTAGCTCTAGGCAATGACCGTGACAAAGCACCTTTGACTTCAAAGAAAATAAAGGATACATTTTTGGGTTACTTAATTTAATGGATAGTTATATACATATATGTCAGTATAATATACAAAGTTTACAGAGCAAAAAACCTTTATTACAAAAGTTACTAATTGAAAAAGATATTGATATTTGTCTCTTAAATGAAACCTGGCTTACAAATTCTTCCAATATTCCGAACTTTTCAAATTATAATTTTATTTACAAAAACTCTATAAATACACATAATGGTGTAGGTATTCTAGTTAAACATGGTTTGAAATATGATATTTTAAATACAAAGTTTCATGAAAGTATTCAGAATATAGCCATTAGCCTTAAAACACAATCAGGTGATATTTCTATTCTCTGTGTATATTGTCCACCTAATAGTAATAGATTTGAAGGTAATAAATTAAAAAACATTGTAAATAGATTGCCTAAACCTTGCATTATCATGGGTGATTTTAATGCACATCATATAGCCTTTGGTTGCCACAGTAACAATAATAGAGGCAATAGTTTGTTCAACATAATAGATGAATCTGAATTATGTATTTTAAATGATGGTACTCCAACTACATGTCCTTATCCTAATAGAAATGCTTCTGCCATAGATTTGTCACTTGTCAGCCCCTCCATAGCCCACTTATGTAATTGGCACGTCCAGGATGATCCCATGGGTAGCTATCACTATCCAATTTCCCTTCATTTAAACATCCAACCATCGCTGTTTGAATTTGGTCCTGTTGAAGAAAAATATCTCTATAGTAAAGCTGATTGGGTTAGATATTACTCACAGTCAGAGACATGTTTCTCTGAAATAGATATTGAATATGAAAATCCACTAGATATGTATAACAAATTTGTAAATATTTTAAATGACTTAAGAGAACTAACTATACCTAGGAAAAAGGGAAATGGTCAGCTTCAATTACATAAAAAACCAGTCCCTTGGTGGAATAAAAAATGTGATGATGCAATATGTAAATCAAGGCAGGCATTAAGGAATTACAAAATGAATCCATCTATTGATAACTTTATTGAATACAAAAAGGTAGATGCCCTCAAAAAACGAGTAATAAAAGAAGAAAGTAGGGAATCTTGGAAAAAACTATGCAATAGTTTTAACAGACTAACACCTATTTCTAGGATATGGCAGTATATTAAAAAGTTTAAAAGAATTGGTAGTCCTGATAATAAACATTTTGAAGATGGATGGATTCTAAGTTTTATTAACAATTTGTCTGATTCCACTGAAATCAATGAAAACAGAATTTTTAGCTTATTCCATATTGCTGAAGAAAATTCTTTAAATTCCTTTCTAAATCAACCATTTTCTTTTAATGAGTTTACTAAGTCACTACAAAGCAGGAAAGACACAACACCAGGACTTGATAATATACCATATATATTAGTTAAACATTTACATAATAATGCACAACAGATTTTATTGTATATATATAATAAATTGTGGCAATACTGTATAGTACCGGAATCTTGGAAAACTCAATGTGTCATTCCAGTTTTAAAGCCAAATAAACCACACAGTATTCCCTCTTCTTACAGACCAATATCGTTATCATCCTGTTTAGGAAAATTATTTGAAAACATGCTCAAGTTGCGTCTAGATTATTTCTCAGAAACCAATAATTTGATTCCTCCTATTCAGCATGGGTTTAGAAAAGGTAGAAGTTGCTCTGAGAGTTTTGTATCATTTATACAGGATATTAAAAATGTTAAACTAAGCCATTCTAACATGATCTGTGTTTTTTTGGACATTAAAGGTGCTTTTGATAATGTCAACATTGAGGAACTTGTTCAAGTTTTATGTGATATAGGTATGCCAAAAAAAATATTACAATGGCTTCACACCTTCTTAAATAACAGAACAGTCTATGTAAAATACAATAATAAATTACATGGTCCTAAAGTTGCTAATAAAGGAACAATGCAAGGAGCAACACTGTCTCCTTTATTGTATAATTTGTATACTTCAGAAATACTCAAATTTGTTAATACTGAAAATGTAAATATACTACAGTTTGCTGATGATCTACTCTTGTATAGCATTAATCAAGATTTGAATGTAGCCCAACAAAATGTCAATACTGCCTTAAAACAGTTACATTCTTATTATAACAATAAACTTAAGCTAGATATTAGTCCAGAAAAAAGTTCTGTTTTAGTCTTTAGTAGAAATAGAAATAAAATAAAAATTTCATATGATAATATAGAAATTCCTGTTGTTAATGAACATAAATTTTTAGGTATCATTATAGACAACCAACTAAAATTTGATAAACACATAAATTATATAAGTGCAAAAGCTATGAGAGCAATAAATATTCTAAGACACTTAGCTGGAACATTTTGGGGTTCTGATCCTAAATCTATGAGCATGCTATACAAGAGTATAGTGAGAAGTCATTTTGACTATAGCTGTTTTGCATATATAAATGCTAGTAATACTCTTTTAAGAAAGTTGGATGTAATACAGAATATAGGCCTGAGATTAATTTGTGGAGCAATGCGTTCTACTCCCATCAACTCATTAGAAATTGAAACATGTGTACCTCCACTGTTCCTAAGGCGACTTCAATTGGCTGAGAAGTTTAGTCTTAAAATCTTGTCTTCAAGTAATCTCCTCATTGAAAAGCTGAATAGAATGTCTAATGTTTACCAATCAATGGCACATCCTCATATTACATTAGATAAACTTTTGGCAGGTCCTGAAATAGTTACAATATTTACACATGTTAAAAATAGCTGTCTAAACATACATAGATCTGAAATATGGCCTCTATATACATGTACATACAATAGTTTAATTAATGGTAGTAATAACTATCACTTAGATATTATTAGCAATAAAAAAGAGTTTCTTGAGTTTAAAAATAATAAAGCTGATCACTATTTTATATATACGGATGGGTCAAAAGATGACAATGTTAAATCAGCCTTCTATGACCCCAGAGCTAACTACACAAAGTGCATAAAATTAGACAGCCATTGTAGTATTTTCACAGCAGAAAGTTATGCTCTACAGCAAGCTTTAATTTATGCAAATAACCATGTAAATAATGTAAATATTGTACTAGTGTGTGATTCCAAAAGTGTATTATATTCTTTATCTTATGGTCTATCTTCATATAAAGTCAATTATATATTGTGTAACATAATTAAATTGATTGAACATCTTAATAGAAAAGGCATTAATGTAGAATTTGTATGGGTTCCCTCACACAGTGGCATAGAGGGGAACGAGATAGCTGACAGTCTTACACATATGGAACATGATGAAGATCATAGCAATATTCTGTTAGTGCCATTTACAGATTATTACGGGTTTTTTAAGGAAAACGCAAGAATGCTTTGGAGATCGTACTGGGAACTGACATTACAGACTAAAGGCAAGTGGTATGCTGAAATACAGAGAAACTTACCCATCAAGCCTTGGTATGAAAAATCCAAGTCCTACTTGAATAGAAAATTTATCACAGCCTTATCCCGTATGCGTCTTGGTCATTGCCTTGTACCAACCCATCTTACGAGAATCAACGTCCTAAGCAACGCCCAATGTCTCTACTGTACACAAGATAACGCAGACCTTCAGCACATCATTTTCAGTTGTCCAAATTTCAATATTCAACGGTTAACGTTGACATGTGACGTTAGTGACATCTGTGAACGACTAAAACTAAACAGTGTACCCCGCCGCGTTCAAGAATTATTAAGTAACCCTGAATTTTTTAAGTCGCTGTACATATTCATAGAAAATACCATTGAAAAGATTTAAAACCTTGTAAATACTATTGAAAAGATTTAAAACTTTTAATTAGATTTTAATCAGTTGTTTTTAAATGTTCTAATATCTATTTGTTATAATTTTAAAAAGAAAATAATAATAATAATAAGAATTGTCATCAGATAATGTTATTCCAAACTTTGTAAATAGCTTCTAATATGTTGGAAATTATTTTCCTTTTCATTATTTTTTGTTCTCTTATTTTGAATATGTAATTCAATTTTTAATATGTATGCAACTGATGGACTTGTATCCAGGTTAAGAAATAAATTAAAAAAAAAAAAAAAATACCCATTTTTCCGTTCATTCTATCGTTCGCACATATTCTGTCTTTGTTTAATTTAAGGTTTAATCGTAGATATGAGAGAGACAAATATAATAATCCTATTTATATTATATAGTATAAATATTATTTGCAAAGCTACGTCCTGATTTCGGGAAAGTGCTACGCTTTTTGGCGCGTCTGTTGTATGGAATTGCTTCTCTAGTTATTAGAGTTTGGCAAGCGAAACGTGACACCACCTATTTTTCCGTTTTCATATGGCAACAACATAGAACTGTCAGTTTGACACTACGTTAGACAATTCAAGAATATTGAATTTTGTTGTTTTTG
The DNA here is from genome assembly GCA_918026875.4 of Diatraea saccharalis. Lineage (NCBI taxonomy): Eukaryota > Metazoa > Arthropoda > Insecta > Lepidoptera > Crambidae > Diatraea > Diatraea saccharalis. The sequence continues at coordinate 18,927,184 of OU893334.1, read as the reverse complement.
CGAATTTGAACTTGTGTTTTTGGTTAAAAATTATGTCGAAGCCGATAAAAAGTTCATCGAGGAAACTTCTTTCCATCATGATTGACAAGTTTACTGAAGTGAAAACTGAATTAAATAAAAATTTCATGGAGAAATTACAACGATTAGATAAAGTTGTATCTTTTTTAGGTTAGTTTTGTATTATAATTTTGATACTTTCGTTTTAATTTTCTGTAATTAACTAAACAGATATTTTTTATAAAATATTGCTCTATTTCAGATAACTGTGATGGTGATATTCAACCAATAATGGAGGAGATAAATGCAATAAAAACTTTAGAAAAACAAGAAATGCTGAATTCGGAAACGCAGTACTTACAAAAAATTTCTTCAATGACAGGTCTCTTTTCTTGTTTTGATTTAAGATAGATTGATAGTATTCCTATAATATTTACATAGGTTTTTTATGATGTATTGGTTTTTATTGTTGACATCCAATGATGTCATAAGAATGTTTTGTTTAACAAGGAAATTCACAGAATTCATGAAACTAATCAAACCATGTAATTGTTATACATGCTAAATATGCACATAAACTTAACTAAATTAAACATAAATTGCATTCATAGTTGAATAGGTATTTAAATTATTTTGATGTATGTGTCTATCATTATTTGCTTTTAAATACATTTAACATATCTTTGTTTCAAAGTGTTTAATCTTTTATAGATGTAAGTATAAGGACACTAAGAAGGATAAAAAATGAAGCATTAATTAATAAAGGAAAATGGGACACTCCTGGGAAAAAACGACCTCATCAACCAACAGTGTCTGCTTTAGATAATTTTGATTTAAGTGCAATTCGGAATAAAGTAAATGAATTTTACTGTGTGAAAAAAATTGTTCCAACATTAAGAAGCCTTCACAATGAATTAAAAGATGCAATAGGATTCAGTGGTAGCCGTGAGACTTTACGAAAAATTATGCTTAAGAATGGATTTTCTTTTAAAAGCAATGAAAATGAACGTTCTATGCTTATAGAAAAATACCAGATTTCTGCATGGAGGCACAAGTATTTGAGAGAAATAAATATAAAACGAAACGAAGGAAAGCAAATTGTGTACCTTGATGAAACTTATGTACATCAGAATTATAAAGTTAAAAAGTCTTGGCAAGGACCTTCAACAACTGGTGTCACTACAAAGATATCCTCTGGAAAACGGCATATTGTTGTGCATGCTGGATCTGAGGAAGGTTTTGTGCCTGGTGCATTATTAGTGTTCAGTAGTAAATCCAAATCTGCTGATTATCATGATGATATGAACTCATCGAACTTTATGAAATGGGTCAGAGAAAAATTAATACCAAATTTAAGTAAGCCCAGTGTAATTGTTATGGATAATGCCAGCTACCATATAAAACAAATCAATAAACCGCCTATAATGTCTAATACCAAAGCAGATATCCGTAAATGGCTTGTAAATAATGGAATACATTTTGAGGAATATCAGACAAAGGCAGAGTTAATGTGTTTGGTTAATGATAAGAAAACATTGCCTGTATATGAAGCTGAAGAGATTTTATAAGAACATAATCATGAACTTTTATTGCTGCCACCGTATCATTGTGACTTAAACCCAATAGAGATGGTTTGGAGTCAAGCAAAAAGAAAAATTGCAAGCAGAAACATTGGAATACCAGGAAAGGAAATGGAAAACTTAATAATAGAGTGTTTTAACTTAATTACCCCTAGTGACTGGAAGAAATACACTGATCATGTTTTAAATGTCGAAAATGATTACAAATTAAAAGATGGCATTGTTGAAAACGAACTTGAAAAATTTATTATATCTGTTGGTGCAGACAGTAGTGAAGAGAGTGACTCTGATGATTCCTTGTCATTGTTATCAGGTGTAGAATATTTAGAAACAGATTTTGACTATGAATCAGACTAAAGTATTTTTAGTCTGATTCATAGTCAAAATCTTATCTTAAATTTTCTATTGTGATTAACATGATGATTTTGTGACACCTGTATTATGTAATTTATCCATGGCACTTAATTGTAACAAAAATAAATGTTTTTTTTATTGTAATCTGGTGTTTATATTGACTAATTTAATTTGATAGATAGTGGTTCTGGATCAGAGCAAAAGGTTGTGATGAAAATCCCTTAGGAGACATGTATGTGTTATGAACACATTATAAATATAAGGGCCAGAAATCAAAATTGGCTAACATCACATTTATTAAAAAAATGTGGCCAGAGTCGCCCATATTCATTACAAAAAAACAAAGAAGTCGTTGCAAAAAACACCCTTTTAATTAATGACAAATATGAATTTTTAATATTATAAGTGCTGTTAGCCAATAGGTATAACGAATGGGTTAAAAAAAAGATTCGATTTAGTCCGTCAGTCAGATAATAGAAAAATATTGGATACGTATTTTTTTTCGCTTTAATTTAACAACAAATGGCTTAAGAGGTACTATGCGACGACTTCAAATATGCTTTGCAACAATGTTACTTTAATACAGTTTATCGATACGAAATCAAGTGTCAAAATGGAGTCCAGTGGAGAATGCCGATATTGACATTTCGAAATTGCTCATCATTGATAGAGAATACGAAATAGTGATTTTGACACAATCAAAGTGTCTATTTTTTACGGTGATGACGATTCTTGGTTGTCAGTTGAGTTAGTGAATAGGCCTACTGATATGCTGTTAACTGTATGCAATTATGATATGCAATTAAGAACAGTCACGCTTTAGTCAAATGTTCCAAAACAAATAATTTTAATTGATATCTAAATGTTAAGATTAAATATCCTATTAATATTATAAAGGCGAAAGTTTGTAAGTATGGATGTATGGATGTTTGTTACTCTTTCACGAAAAAACTACTGGACGGATTTGGATAAAACTTTACAGCAATATAGGTTATACATCAGAATAACACATAGGGTACTTTTTACTGGGAAAACTTCTCACTCCCACGGGATACCGACTTCCACGCGGACGAAGTCGCGGGCGTCCACTAGTAATTAATAAAAGTATCAAAATTATTTTGCAGTACTACATTCAGTGTTTACTGCTTAAGAATTTTTGAAATTGCCGCCCTTTTCTTGTGACACGTTTCGCTTGCCAGACTCTAAACTCATTGGCTGTGAACGTACACTGTTGCTTTCCCGCCATTTTAACAGCGCGCTAGAGCTGCCTACTGACTGGCGCCGCGCGGCGATAAGTTCGAAATTTGAATAGCAACAGCGCGCGAAATTGCAAATAATACTGTTATGGAATTTGTATGGAAACCCCGCTTTACATACCTATTTAAAACCGGTGGAATTACATCAGCTTTACGAGCAAAGGTGTTAAAAAATATACAACAGCACTTCGTAAACTACCAATAAAACGTCAATATATAAAAGATAATATTTTATTATGATATTATGCTAGTTATACAAATAATCAACAATATTTTAATGTTATTAATGATTACACTACAAAATAAAAACATATATCACATATACTAAATCATTTGCAGAGAGGAAGATATCCCTAAAATTCTTCATTATTAGAAGGAATTTAGTTGATATACTGAAACTATCACTAAAATTAGAATAAATCAATAAATAGAGCTACTTTACACATGCTGATGTCAGGTTAGCACACTGTCATATCACCGCTGCTGAATTTAAATTCTACTCAAAATGCATTAAAATTTAAAATCAAGTAGAGAAATTTGACAGATTTGTTAACCTGACATGATGTTGACGATATTTGAATAATTCTTGATTTTTTTTTTAATTTATTATGTAGAAATTAATTTAATTTATCCAATTCGATCACTTGACATTGGCAGAATATTGTATCGAAACGCGCAGATAGACCATTAATATACGAAGAAGAATAATTCTTATACTACACTTAAGACAAGACAAACTTCGTTTGATTGGGGGTTGGTTTTCAAGATTAGATTAAAGAGACCAATGAGTAACCTGTGTGTAAAAACTTAATGTCATCTATAGGTTATCCAATTTTTCTTTTCTTAATGGCTTATCTGCACGTTTTGCACGATTCTGCCAATTTCATGTGCATGGCCATTATATCTTATAATACTAACAAGTCTTCCTTCGCACGCAATCCCAATGTCTATTTTATAGCATTCTAGTTTACATCATTGTTGCATTAACATATGTGATTGTAAGTTTTTATTTTTCTATATTTTGTAGAATTACAACAATGCTGATTAACCCTTTAATAGCATGTTGAATACAGGTACCATTATAATTTTACCAATTATTGATGGTAACATGTGCTTTGTGAAGTAAATGGTGATGCAGATTCCAAAAGTTTCCCAAACGTTTAGGGTAAATTTTTATCATCATTATTCACTTTGACCAGCAACAGAGGCCACTATTCACAGTACTCCAAAACAACTCATATATATCTTTAGTTTCAGTCACTTGCACTTTCCACACCATTAACATATAACACAGCCATTCACAAGAACAATCTTACATTTTTCATGTTTTAGTAGACACTATGTTTATCAGTTTAGAGCGAGCACTCAGTAAGTCAAGAGGTTGTATTGATTAATACTGTCCCCGCTGGAAACCAAGCCCAACTCCTCTCATAGTGTGCGTGGTGGCTCTGGCTACATCATACTGTGCTTGCATTGCTTGGAACAATTCTTCTTGTTTCTTGATCGGGTCTGCAGTAGGAACTTCAGGTTTCACAGCCGCTGTTAGTAAAAATAGATTTTGTTAAAAATAGCACACATACTCATAATAAAAAATAATTTCAAATATTTCTTTCTACATGCAACTTACAAAGATACTAGGTATATAATGACAAATATCAAACAGTCAACTGACATAATTTTTGGGATAAAAATCAAGTTTCTAGGAAGTCGAACGGTTTTTTTTTATGATAACTATAGAAAATCAAATTTTACACTGCACAGGGCACCTTTGATGGAATCGATTAGAACATTCATATCTGTATGAAGCTAGGAAAGCTTCTCAGATGGCATATAATTTTATACAAATTCATTTTGATAAAAGTGTTAAAGTAGCAAATATTCAAAACAACACAATAAATGACAATTTCAATCCTGAATAAAGACAAGATTTAAAATTTTGTTATGCGTTACTGTGTATGGGAAGATCTAATGACCATTAACAGGGAGATTATAACACTGATGATATGTAACATACCGGGCTCCTTGATACCCATTAGTCTCATGAACTTGGAGGCCTGCTTGCCGTCGTTGTCCTGCGCGAATCTTGCGCCGGTCCACTTGGCTGCCTCTTCGGCCTCACTCTTGCCCTTGTTGGACCACAGCAACTTGCGTTTCTGCAGCTGTCAAACAACAATTATACTTAACGTAATTATATTTCATTATGATGGGAAAATTTAGGGCTTCATTTTGTTAGATTAACTAAAGCTTGTGTTACGCGGTAGAACTGCAATTTTTTCCTAAGATGAATATCAAATATAGAAAATATAATAATATAATTCCGTAATTATTAGATATAAAGTTGAAGAAGATCGAGGCTGTGCTACCAGAAATTTAGTAAAACAAACCAAACGTTTTACTTTTTTATATTTTTAAATTAGTGAATAAAAATTTTAAATCTAATTTCAATATACGACTTTTTATTTCAATATAGTAAATTAAAGTTTCCGAGCAATGTAGATACCTGGTCGAGCAGTTTGGCGGAGGCGGGTATGGGCGTATAGTTCGGAGCCCCAGAGTCTCCGGCGGCGGCCCGAAGCTGCTGCGCGGTCGCCATACTACCGTCTGGGGTCTTTATCTGCAGCCCTGCACAACGTACACAACACGTAAAAATATAGACAAAAGAGGGGGATGATCTTACCCAAATCTCCATTTGCGGCTAAATCAGTATCCTGCCGGCGGATTACAGGAGTTGTTCACGACTAACTGTGCTCTAATATGTAAATAGCTTTTGATACCAGGTTTATTATACCCTTTGATTTTATTTAACTATAAATTTTGGAATACTATATATTTGTATGTATTAAAATAGATTATAAAATAAAATGATTAAATGTTAGTGTGCTAAAAACAAGCGGTCGTATCATTTACAGGAGTAATCCAGCTCAAAGGATCAGAATCAGGAGAGACCAAGAATGAGGATTTGGGACAAATAGTGGGACTTACATACACATGATGTATTTACGATAACCTTTTTATTATATTATTTTTACTCACGTTAGTGAACAGTGAGCGATGACAGATGGTTTTTCTTTCTTCATTTTTATTGAGGATTATTATAGTAGGGTATTACAACTATTTTTAAAAAGTAAAGTCAATTCAGTCTTAAGGTCATAATAAACCATGGAAAAAATTGAAAATTTTTATTTAGTCAGTAAGTGTCATAAAATTACATCTAAATTTTATATTTTCAAATAACTCGAATCGGACGACAATGCTGACCGCCATGTTAGTTTGTAATTGTGACATCACTTGGTTTTGATAACAAACTCGCTGCTATTGGTTTCTGACATTATCATGCACTTTTTCAAATAGTTGTAAGAAGAGAGTACTTACATCAATGTTTAAATATTCCGTAAAACAGCAGGACAAAAATCGAGATTTGTTACTACAAATCTCAGGTGTCGTTATTTACTAATAACTTTCCGATGATAAGTGTTTACCTGTGTTGTATCTTTCTTGTTTGTTTACGAACCAAATGACGTCATATCATGGCGGCTACTGAATCGCGCAATAAGAAAACGTACTTAAGATTTGTAAACTGATTTAAATATTTCTCAATTTTTGAACTGCAATTGTATATTTTTAGATTTTTCTCGTAATTACTAAAATACCCTATTAAGGGGAAAATGACATGAAGTTTATTATTTCACGCTTAAAGCTCCGCGTGTATCGTCTGTATTGTAACATAAAATATAGGTAATAATTAGTATATATTTATGATGAATGGCGCAGACATCCTGATTAAATATGATGTTTAATGACAATAAAAGTAAATGTAAAAATGAAGAACAGCGTCATTTACTTGGGATCATTAGAATTTAAAAAAATATATAGTCAGTCGGTAATGTCGCTTTACACTACTATCAATTTTAGTGGACGTTTGTGTAACTGGTGAATGAAATCATATTTATATCAGAAAAAATTTACGATAGTCTTTGATCTACAATATCATCAGCCTTAAATAATATGTTCATAACTCACCCATTTTCTCCATTACTTCAAGTTTCTTGTTGACTTTGTAGGAGGACGGCCTGTAATCACCGGACGGTGATCCACGTCTGTCATTCGAGCTGCAAAATCAATTAGTGTTACAAATGTTATATTTGCTCTTTATTATAAAAATTTGTCCAATATTCATAAAGAAAAATGCTTAAAAATCCACTTTGTCCCTGGCGCCCTTGAGATGGGACTCGAACCCGTGACATTTTGCAATCCGTGCAACTAGTCTAACCACTGAGCTATCCATGACCTAACAGGCGAGATGACATGACATGACTTAACAACTGACGAATTTTTTCAAGCACTTGTTACTTACTAGCTACTACAGAGCGTATTTTCATCAATATTCAGGCAATCCACCCAAAGATTAAGAATATTTTTCAGTAGCATTTCTGTAGCAGTATGGCATTGTAAATACAAAAATTGATCAAATATAATACTTGTACAATATACCAATAGACAACGGGAAAGACATTGGCGTATATTGGTCCCATCACCGCTGCTATTTCATATAGAAACTGCTCATTTACTTTGGTCCATAGCACAGCAACTAGCGAAATGAACTATTTAAGATGGACAGCGCAAGTCAAAGAATAAATTTGACGTGGGAGTGCCGAAATTCGACTGCGTTTACGTAAACAAATTAAATTAAGCGAGGCGATGTCGCATTCACAATATATATCGGTATGGGATGCATCCCTATAAATTATTGCAATATATATCGGTATCGGAGAAATTACTTATGACAAATTACTGTCTATTACCTGGAAGTGGAGGGCGGAGGGAAGGCGGCGCCACGAGACCGCGACCTGTCCCGACGATCATGTCTCTCACTGTACGACCTAAACAACATTCATATGTATTATATTTATTTAATCTTGATTATCTTGTAAAAGAAACGGCGGACTTTATGCCAAAGAGACAGTCTCTACCAATCAACCAGTAAGCGAATATTATGTATAACTCGTACGAATTAACATTATTATATTTATCCTCGAACGAAAATTTAGAAATGAATTTCGTATGGTTCTTATAATTTCGTTTCCCGTGCAAAGGTCTAACTACGTTACATCATAAATTATCGCAAAATGTGTTTTGGAGACAAACAAAAAAGAAATCTCCACTATTTTCGATATGCTGATAAGTCAGTTACCCAAGCAACACATTTTGCGAAAAGGCCTTCAGGTGTCAACTCCATTGCTATAACTGTAAAACTATTATATCTGTCTAGCAACTTCCTCACCCAGTAAATATTTTCAAGAACTGCTGTAAATCAAGCGCACACACACAAATGTATAATCGACAACAAATCTAGCAACAACCATAGACATTCTGCCAGTTTCTGAATTGAGAAAAGTACAAAATCTCAACTGATTATTCTCAATAACTTAAGTTTTTTACGTTTGACATGGCAAACAGATCTAGTTTTATCGAGCGGTCAACAGATCATTAATTTTTTTTTAAATCAGAAATAAAAACCAGTTTATTTGGTTATATTTAAGATGGTTAATGTATGGTTAGAGACATCCTTAACCTTAAATTCTCAATTCAGAAAACGGGTGATTGTTATCACAAATAGCCATTGTATTGAAGTATTTTGAATTTATCGCATTTTTTTATAATTCTCTACCGGATGGAACCCAAATAATATTACAAAATATTTACATAGACATTATTCTAAAGCAATTATGTTCGTAATAAAATAACGAAACCCTTTTTCTTTTTATATTTTCGCATACATATTCTTTATTAATTTTATCTAGCTTACCATTTCTCTTCAGAGCGACGACTATTTCTATCTCTGTCACGTTCCCTATCTCTGTCATTTCTATCTCTTTCCCCTCTATCTCTGTCACTTCTGTCTCTATCACGCCTGTCCGCAAACCTGAAATATTAAGGTAATTAATAATATATAAAAAATATAGTTATGCTATTTGCCTCTTGGTGGATGAATTTAGGATAAACGACTAACCCCCAATTTCAATAACCAAAAATATATTCGTTTTTGATACCATCCGCAGCGTTTCCTAGCGATGGTAGCTAAAAATGTTTTAATGACATACCATCGATAGGTAAATATACCTACGGTATGCTAGTAACAGATTGATATGCTGCTGATAACCGTTCGTAGGCAAAATGTATGAAAATGGCGCAAAAAGGTGTTTCAATAAATAAATCGATAGAGCTGTCTTACAATCCGTAGTTAACTGTCAGATTTGCCTACCGACCAAAGATATGACAAGAATTGCCCAGACTCCATACGTTTATCGCTACCGTAGCACCGTTACGTCACTTAAGTTCATTGAATTCGTAGGAAGAGTTTTCGGCCGACTCCGGCCGGAAGAGTAGCAGTTCCACAAACACAGCACAATATCTCCGAAACTATTAATCGCAGAGACATGCTGTTACTTCTACATTATTCCTCGGATATTGACTATTTATTTGTAAAATAAAAAAGTTGTCAACTACCCTATTAATTATTGCTCCAGTTGCTCTTGACAATATTTTTCTGTTGAAAAACTTGTTGATTTACCTCTACATATGAAAAACCTGGTTCTGATGAAACAGAATTTGCTACCTACTTGTACACGTTATATTAGTTTATACACCTTATTTTTATTTTTTAAACACCGTAATATATATTAATAATAACCAAGAAACACAATATCAGAGTATGTTCTGTGATAATACTCTAGGCGACAACTAGCCTCGGAACTGTGTAAGTATGAGTTGCAAAAGAAGTCCTGAACGAGTGGTAGAAAAATGTTAGACAATTCAAAAGTACTTTTAAGAAGTCTATTTGAATAAAGATTTTTGACTTTGACTTTTGACTTATGGAGTTGCATTGTGTATTTTATTTTTCTTAGTAAATTATATGTATTTATTTCTTTATTGCATTCCACAATGTAGTATTTGGATGTTTACAAAAAAAAAAAAACAAAAGTATCATTATGGACCCGGTCGGGCACAGCAATTTGGAGAAGGGAGAACACTGCTTTGAAATATTGGTAATAAGTATTTCCATTCTTTTATAAACTAAATACTTTATGTTTTGTAAACTTACCCATTTAGTAGATATTAAAATTAAAATACAAAAGTAGAATATTCTATTTTAATTAGATTGTATTTAAAGTTTTTCATTTAGGTATTCTTGTATGGTATAATAATTGTTTTTAGTTAATAAATTCTTTATTTGTTTTTATATAATCTTTTTTTGGTAGATTATTGTATTTTTTTATTGACATTGCCAATGGGCCAGTAGTGTAATTTTAAGCGGGAGATTGCTATGGTTAATTTATTCCGTTTGCGTAAATTATAAGTAGTTGTTTCTTCACGTTTTTTTAAATTCCGGGTATTTTCGTATATATTTACATATTTTTAATATATATATGCAGGGTAATGTAAGAATTCGATATTTGTAAAAGTATGGTTTACAGCTGTCTCTATTTTGTAGGTAAAGATGATGCGAATCAGTTTTTTCTGCAATTTAAATAATAGATAGAATCTCTGTGCTGTTTCCCCAAATGATAACACCGTAGCAAAGCCATGCATATGCTTACGCGTAGTAGGTGTTTATGTCTGTAGTTTTTTTACTTCTCGTAATGCATATGCAAAGCTAGAAAATTTACTTTATAGTTTTTGAATATGTAACTTCCAATTAATATGTGAATCTAATAGCAAACCGAGTAAAGTGACTTCATTGACTGCTTCTGTTTTGTGTTGATTATATGTGAAATTAATGTTTATCGGAGGTTTTTGGTATGGATGGAAGGTAATTATTTTTGTTTTTGTAAAATTGATTTCAAGATTATGTTTTTTCATCCAGTAATCAATATTATGGAAAATGAAACCCAATTTAATGTTGATATTTGAATCGAACTTACATGATGATAGGAGCGACATATCATCGGCGAATAATACGTATGGTTCATACACAATTTTTGGAAGATCATTTATGTATATAAGAAACAGTAAACAACCGATTACACTCCCTTGAGGGATCGAGGCATTAGTTATTCTACCATTTGATCTAATGGTTTCTATTTCTTTTGGGTTATAGTTATAATATTCTATCTCAACAAACTGTTCTCTATCTTTTAAGAATGATTTTAACCAATTATATGGTTTTCCTCGAATACCTGTTTCGTATATTTTTTTCAATAATATGTTAAATTGTACTTTATCATAAGCTTTTGACATATCTATCAGTATCCCAATTGCAATTTGTTTATTATCAATTAAATTTAAAATTTCTTGGATATATTTATAAATCGGCAGCACAGTTGATTGATTCTTGCGAAAGCCGTTTTGACACTCGTCAAAAACATTGTATTTTTCACATCAATTAGAGAAAAAATTAAATTGTGACCATTCTGTTAAAGTCTTGTCAGTATAGTATCACTTAATACAATAAGAATAACGAAATTATCGACCCAGACTAGATGAGACATGGTGCTAGCTCGTGCCCGGCTTTTTACATTCTTGTATCAAGTCGTCAAATCATTCGCACGAGTCTATTAATATTATTTTCTAAACATAAGTAAAAAATATGTAGGTTCATTGATCTACGCAAAAATACTCCGAGTTAGCAACACTGCGTACATATTCATAATAAATTGATTAAAGTTTAATCCAATAAGCCAAACGTTATGAATCCCAGTTTCCTAATTAATAATTAAGAATACCTATTTAATAATTTAAAAAACTAGAATTTTAGTTAAAGTAAAAATTTACTAAAAACTTTCATTCAACTTTCTTTTAGACTTATTAAACAGATGAAAAAAAAATCCAACCCATTATTTGAACGCTTGTGAACAAACTACCTCAATCATTTAATTTGCTTTAATGGCAACTCTTTGGTTTACAGCGAATTCCATTTTAGACTCCATTTCAGAAAATGTGTTTTACAAATTACATAACACCACTTTTTTGAATCAAACCAAACAAATAATCCGAATTTTGGTTCTACTGACCTGGGTGAGACGGCGTCGCGTGCATCCTGTGAGCGGCGAGATTCTATTGCCGGCGGGGGTTCACCACCGAATGGCTTCAGATCCATTAGCGCTGGCACCTGCTTGATGAAATTTAACTAAATTCTAATACATATTTCATTCTTACACCAATACAATACAGCAATACTGAGTAATAATCGAAGGTAATTTGTAAAACGCATACAACCTCATCATAAAAACCTTTTACTTTCATACAAATTTTTTTTTTATTTAGATTACCGCTCGAATGTTAAGCCATACGTAAACCAACTTTAAATGTATGTCAACTATTGAAAATGCACATATTTCTCTAATTGATTTTAAACCTAAATGCGTAGAAACAAGTATTACAACGATGGAATTACCTTGGAGTCGGCGTGTCGGTCATCAGGTCTATCGCCGAGTAGTCCGCGTCGAGATCCGCTGTCGCCACCGCTACCGCTCCCGCTGCCACTTCCGCCACCGCGCCCGCGATCCCGCTCATTACGATCCCCCCTAACATACACAACGACCGACTCGATTATTCGACTGTTTTTGACAATCTATAGTGATATTATAAAAAGGTAAAGACAAAAGTTTTGATTTGTTTTTAGGATGTATTCTTCGGAAATATTAATCCAACAATGAAAATACTTTTACCTATGGAAACCTACATCATACACGGGTATCATAGGCTATAATATACACGGGCGAAGTTGATTGAAAACGGCTAATCTATTAGAAAGTTGACAATTATTTTAAAGACCGAAATATATAAAATTAGCTTTCACTTTGTTTTACACTGACCAACGACAACTACTGTCCATTTTGAGTAACTATCTATACTGACTAACTGATTGTGCAGAATGGAACTTGATGATCTTTTTTCTATTAAATGATATAATTATGTATCAGTTAAAAATAAACGTAATATGTAGTTTGTGAGGAAACAATTTTTTACGCAATTGAAATATAAAGCGACTATGAGTATCATTCGATATTTGTTATTTACCTCTGTTGTTCTTGTTACATTTAGTTAATCTCGTTAATAAATTTAATGACAATAATAATAACATATATTATACTTATTTGCGCAGTAACTGCATGTGATTCAAATTATTTGAAAACCATATCGATTCATTATATTAATCGAACATTTTACGCATGACCGTCACTATCAATTTAAGATTGTTAGATGTCAAATGTGGCTTCTTATAATAACCCAACTTTTTAATATTTATTTACATATGTACCTGTTGTATCTGTCGTCTCTGCGCGGCGAGCGGCGATCTCTGTCGCGCGAGTCGCGGCGGCGGTGGTGGTCGCGACGACGTCTGTCTCGCTCGCACCTCTCATCTGTGTACAGCGCAATACACATGTGTTTTCATATTTGAGATGGTATATTAAAGAAAATGATGCAAAATTGTTCAAATATAATACTTAGAACACATTTTGATCTTTATCGTAAGTTTAAAATATTTTTTTTCGGCTGTTTAGGTAGATTGCCTGAATGTGGATGAATATACGCTCTGTAGTAGTAAAAATTCGTCAGTCCTGTTGGATTCTGGGCAGCTCCGAGGTTAGAGCAGTCGCCCAGATTGCGAAAAGTAAAGAGTACCAGAGAGAAAGTGTATTTTTAAGAATTTTTCACTAAGAAAGTAAATTTTTTTTTACCGGCTTCGATGCTGTCCGCCGTATTCACGACTCAATTCCCATATGTTCACAAAACAGGCGCCTATATTACGTTATAATTAGATAAAAAATATCAATACCACAATAGCACTGTCATTTAGTAATTTGATTCATAATGCACAAATAAAATAATTTCGACTTTTAATTTTAATATTATCATTCGATTTTAGGACTCAAATTCAGAATATCTCTGTTTGTTTCAATGTAAATATTAGATTTAGATTAGATTTACTTTAGAAAGTTTAATTTCTTAATTGTTTGTTAAGATTAATAATTAATATCAAAAACAATATAACGATTGATATAACATACCTGATCCCCTGCGGTCATCCCTCGAGTGCGAAGGGGGCGCGGGCTCCGCCTGCGGCAACTCCGGCTCCGACTCCTGAGAATCCTGCGACAAGGTACGCGAGCCCTACATACCACAGAAAACATACAAACTTAGACAATGCAAGAGCAAGTTGGACATGATCCAGAGTTATGGTTACGTTTTATTATTGATGTTGGGTCCCTTTTTATTTTAAGTTTTTATTTTATTACTCTTATTGATTCTTACTAGAATTAATTATCTAGTTAATATCAAAGAGCATGCCTATTAAAAATAAAATGACGATTAGGTCCTGAGAACACAATGTAACTATTGCAGCTCTGACAATTCACTAACAATTTTACCTACCTAAGTCGCGATGATTTCCGAATTATTTCGAATATGATCTTCTTTTATAAGTTATAGAAAAGAAGAAATCCAATGTAAAATATCAATAAAAAATAAAATATTAAATAAATATACTTATACATATATCTTAAGAAAAATGCCTATTTACAAAGGCAAAATGTCCCACCTGTAAATATTTTACCCTGTTGCGTATATTACTTGAAAGATTTAACAATCAGTTATGAGTATTCAGTCACATGGCATTATTTTTAATTTACATCTTCAAGTCTTTTTTCTGTATCGAAGAAGGAAAGAAAGAATACAAAATATTTTTTTACAGCATCTACTTATAAACCTATTAATAATGATTATTTTTGAATTTGATAAAGAAACTTAATATGGATTTGCTACAAACATAATTAAATACAGATAGCAAAATTGATGCACAAAATCCAATTTATATAGTACTATTATATATATCCAATTTAACTAAATATTTGGTAGATATATCATTATGATATTATCAGTGGAATATGTTGTGAACCATATTCTAACACAACAATCATTATTATTATTTTTTGAACATCAGTAAGTTAAAAAAAACAGCAGAGTATCAAGTTAATCTAATGAGACAACTTCTATTATTGTCATTTGATCGGTAAATCTACATCATTACACAAATATCTTAATGGATTGACGCATTATATCTAATAGTAGAAAAATATATAGTTTTTATGTAAAAGAATAATTTGTACAAACCTTATCTCTACAAAGTATATTAACCTTCTTATAACTATTATTTAAGTTAATTTGACCAGCACCTCCTATTTTCTTAAAATCTCATCTACTTTGCTATTAGTAATATTTGCATATTAAAAGAAATTGTTTTATTTTTGAAACTATGTGAAAAGAAATTAAGCATAATTGATTTTTGTATATCCCACAGTGGAGGGATATAAAGGAAACGTATCCAATCATAAGTCTGCCTGTAAAGCTAAGTACTTACATGTGCGATGCAATAGTGTCAATTGTGGAGCGCTCTCTGACGGTCACCTCGACGGGGCCATGCCGTAGTCGTGGGGGGTATTTGACTTTTGTTTTGTGTCAATTTACAAATGGGTAACATATAAAATAATAAAAGTGTTAATATCATCGTTGAAAACAGCTCAAGATTGTGATATTTCTTTTTGTAGATAGAGATTTTTTTGGAGATACATTAAAATTGTTTGGCGACATAATTTAGAAAGTAATTGAGCAAATATGCAAGAGCAAAAGGCAGAACATGTGAAAATATAGATACAGTATACTGAATGCAATCTGCATTTTTTTAAATAAAGTGGGTGTTACTGAACTAAGTTATTTACCTCACTCATATCCATGTTGACGTCATCGTAGTTTGTATCGTCCTCACGGCGGCTTCTCGTACCCCCAACCTACAATACCAATCTATTGTCAAGCAGAGAATATTTATTAGTAGAGTTAAATGATTTATATCTCAATGAAAAATGCTAAAAAAAAACATTTTGTCCTTGGTACTCTGAGATAAGATTCGAATCCACTATCTTTTGTAACAAGTGCATGAAGAATTGTCAGTCCTGTAAGGTCCTCGGTAACTCAGTGGTTAGAGCAGTCACCTGGATGGCAAAAGGTTGTGAATCCTATCTCAGAATATCAATAACAAAGTCGAATTTTTCAGTATTTTTTATAACGAATAATTTCTAGTACAGCATTGTGAATGCAAAATTGACCATAAATAATTTTTATCTACTATTCACATTTACTATAATTATTATATATAATTCCAGTTATTTCGCCTGCGAAAATTGTAGCCTATGTTGCTGGCGTATGATATATCTTCGCACAGGTGACAGCAATTTTAAATTCACTCCAGTAATTTCTGAGCCTATTCATTAAGAACCTCTCTATAATATAATTACAGTAAAGGTTCATCAAAGTTCACATTCGCAATTATATTTATTTTTAACTTTGAAAATGCATAATGAACCTGCAACCTTTCACAATCTGGCTCAAAGGGGATAACCCCACTTTTCTGCAAAATGAGTTAGGAATGTAAAATTTTAACATGGGAAATGCAGATTTGATTGTAATTTTAGAGTATAAGCAATTATTAATTAGATATCGTCAATGTATTCAACACTTTCAAATAAAATTGTAAGGCATATCCCATATTCAGTATACCCCTCTAGAACTAGCTGTCACAACAGAGCAGTTTTAATGTTTTTGGCTCTCCTAAAAAGATGTTATTTTGATGAGTTCTCCCGTATGCTGCAAAGTATTGATACAACTACTAAGAATGTGATGTTAAGCTAAATGGGTTGTATATTTCCTTAAAATTTATTACCTGATTTATTTTGTTCAAACTACTCTCAGTGAAGCAAATTATCTATTTCATTTATAAGCACTTAAGGTGTGTCTTCAAGTCTTTTTTTTTTTTTTTTAGTTTTTTTTTACTCTTAATATCCAAACCACAAGACAGTTCAAAAAGAAAGCTATCAAGGTAAAAGGATATATTTGAAATGTAAGTAAGTAAGAGCTCAATGACATTGTGCTTAGTGCATGTAGGCAATGATTGTGGAGATTACATAAAACTCCAAAACAGTGGTGTAGCATGTCTTGGCCCCATATAAAAATTTGTTTGGGGCCCTTGTGAAGGGAAAAGATTTCTCATAAAAAGAAAACTGTTTGTTTAAACTGTGGGAATTTTAATATGTACATCAATTATTGTGGAATTCCCTAATTTGAATTAAATTTGAAAGCGTTGCCAAGTTTGAAATGTACACTTTAGACAGGAAAAAGAATCTTTTTTTTTTTGTGATTTCTGATAAAGTATTTATTAATTTTCATAAATTGATGAGTGCAGAATGGTAGTAGCTACACCCTACTCCACAATAATTAACCACCACAATTAAGATTGAAGATATGAAAAGCAGTTACTTTTATCACAGTCATATTCTCCATATGGAAAAGAAATAAAAAACACTACGGCCAAATATAAACTTTAGTCTGACGTGATTAAATCTCTATGTTTGAACAATTTTACCTTTTAAAAATAGGGATAAGTTACGTTATATCAAGTGATCTTCTTAATACAGATAATCAAATGAAATATAATGAATATTGATAAAAATGACGATTATTGGAACCAAAATCTTAACTATTTTAAGTAGAAGAAACTCAAGGACGGATTTCAAAATGCATACCGAAGACTGTCCTCCTGCATATCGTTCAGTTTCATTTTCTTCATCACTACCATATCCGACGAGAGAATCCATTTTCTAGTGCAAAATAAAATATATCAAAACAATTTTTACTGACGATTTTAGTTGAAGAAAAGAAAGAAATAAACATGTAATTTCCTTTACATTATTCAATATGGCGGATAATGGCGGGTAGTGATGGGCGATTATTCCTTAAAAATCGAATTAGTCGAGTGTCAGCTTAGACCATAAATGTCAAATACATTTGATGTTATTCGATTGTTGTCAACAACAAAACCTTGCGGTGGCAGAATAGGGTGCGTCAGTTAGTAGTCAAGACGATTTTTAATCGTTTAATTATGGCAGAGAACTACTAAATCGACAATCGAATGCGCAGTAGCACTATTTTCGATTCAGTTGATCTTTTTTATTGCTACAATCGCTAGTTTAAACAATACTTTCGATACAGAGTAGGCATAGATACGTCCAAAAACTATACTCAATACGGAGTTCTCGATACCACAGCTGATAAGTACTCGAAAGTACTCATAAAAATTGCCGGGTATTGCTTGATACGAATTATTTACATTTGTTATTTAGCTTCTATGCCTAAATTTAATAGATCTTTGGAAGTATTAGTCAGTGGTTTACCAATTTTCATTTTGGAGAAATCAAGAACGTACCGTGGCAACATCTTGTTAGATTTCGGGAACTAATGTTTTTTTTATTATTTCTTCATTGATGACGAGTACATTTTTGATTTCTCCATGACAAACTTTCCAGTTTTCTTCCATGTTTAAAAGTAAATTAGTTTTCAAAACTCAATAAACAACTCATATTCTATTAGTACTTTTTCGTATTTGTATTGATATCTAAATTACAAATTTTTCAAATTTTAGTGTTAGTTAATAGGAACGGAAATGACTGTCTTTGGTCCATTCGTTTCCTATAAAAATCAACTTTTGCTAGAGTCGCCATTTAGTAACGGTGCTTTTTTAGTGCTTTCGATTTTTTTAAATACTTCTTTATATATAGCCTTCGGTTTGTTCTATAATGACTAATTATATGTACAACCTATGACCTACAGACTTAAAAAGTTGTATTTATTATTGTGACAATACATATGATTTGGATTATGGCATGATTTATGTTAATGTTATTACTTATGATAAAAAGCTGGTTAGTTTCTTTCGCTAGTTCTTCTTGTCAGCTAAAAGACGTCCTGAAAAAGTAGTAGAGAAAAAAAAAATTATAGCGATTCAAAAGTGCTTGTAATAAGCTTACTTCAATAATAGTTATTTAAGATACGAGTGCGGAAAGTAAGGTTTTACGAATAAGGGCCAAATTGATTGATTTCATTGGCACGAATTCGAAAAACCTTTTACGCTCAAGTTTCTTACAACATTTTTCAATGCTTTTTGCGAGGAAATAAAACAAATATATAGGTTAATAAAACTAAGTATGTATTAAAGGTAAAAGTTATTTCTTAAAATTAAACGTGATATTTGAACATGTTTTCGTGTCATATTCGAAAAACCTTTTATGCTGAAGTTTCTTACAACATTTTTCAATGCTTTTAAAAAATATTTGTTAAAATGAAACGTGATATTTGAACATGCTTTCGTGTCATAAATTTTTATTTGAAAATATTCGTTCTAGGCACCTTAAAATATTTTTACCTCTTAAGTTTGACATAATTTTCATCAATTTTTTTTTAAGTTTCTTTGGTGCTCGGCCAAAAAAGAATAAAAATATACTTTTAAGCACGTGTGCAGTAAAGGATTTCAGTACATTTTTATTTAACACGTGTTTAAAGACTCACTTTCGGTGTTTACCATGGATTAAAAAAGTAATGCTCTATGAGCCAACACTGTTGATAACGTTCGGATACTACAAATTAATTTTAGTTGAACGAAAACCCATTGTCATTATTGCAAAATACAAAAAATTGAAACTGTAAAGTATACGCAATTTTTTGCATAACATATTAATGTAGTTGTTTATACTAAGCGAAAAAACTTCTTTGCATTATTATAATCTCTGTTTTAATGTATCCGAACTAATTTCTTTGCACTTTATGAATTTTTTTTAATATGGCGGACGCATTGACCGCCGTGCGGACGTTTCGGTTTTTGTCATTACGAAATAACAATTACGAATTGCATAAAATACAATTGTGCGACCCTAAAGTGAACTTGTAACGGTGTACATTGGTTTATATTGTTTAAAATTTGGAAAAGGTGTAGATAACGTGCTTAACCAGCTATAAAAATGGTAATGATAGTTTTTTGTTTTGATACTTTTTTACCAACTTTACTTTGTTGGAGTCCGATTTTTCTGTGCATAAAATTCTTAAGTATTCTTATAATTGTGTGTATATTTTCAATTCAGAATCTTTTTTTTATGTTTTAATATTTAAAATTGATAACGTTCTTTTTTTTCTTTTGTTTTCAAGTTTTATAACCAAAAAAAAGTGTTCCATGGTAATGGCATTTTCACATGTGATATTTCGCCAATGTTTTAGCGATATTGAAATGGTTATTTTGACTAACGACGACTTAATTATGCAAGTTGGGTGTGGCTGTATTGATTTTCTTCGAAGGTTCTAGACATAGTGTTAGAATATGTCTTTAACATCTGCACTTTGCTTGTGCTGGAGACATTCATGTAATGCGGTACTGGCGTGTTTCGCTCAATGTTTAGACTGCTATGAATAAAACGTGGTATTATTCGTTTGGAAAAATATGTTTATTGTATACTTTTTGTTTATAATTAAGTGTATTGCAATATGGTTTTAAGTTTTTAAAGAAATAATTGAATATTTTCGTCATGTTAGTACTCAACATCTAACATGACTTATCAGAATATACTGCAGGCCAGTACCTATAAAATGAAGTATAAAAGTTTGTTATCAGTTATGTAAGTATAACTGCAGATGTAGTTTTGAAGGAACACAAGTTATTTTAAATTAAACCAACCAATTCTTTCAATAAATTACACTCAAAATGTATTTTATCTTTTTGTTTTAAATATATTATTGTAATGATAATGATGAGAAATCATGAACAGTTTTATTCATTCAGTCATATGTATAGAATTTTTAATTAGGAAAATGTTCTTTATTTTCCCTTTTGTATTAACAAGGTTCATTTGGTTTTAATAAATAATGTGGTTAGACTCAATGTTTGTAAATATAAAAGGACCTATAAAGATATTAATGAAGTAATGTTTACTAAATTTAAAGTAAAATGATAATTATCTATATCAGTGTTAAGATATTGACAGCTATGGAGACACAGATTACCAAAATAACTAATAAAGCCATAGTCCCCAATGGGACTTAAGTAATATGAGGTACCTATAAGTTAGCAGTTCTCTTATCCTAAAAGCCCTGATAGTATTGCACAGTTTTTTTTTTGTAGGGCGCTTGTGACCGCTTAATCATCAAATATAAATCATTTTAGTTATCAAATGTTTAGGTATTATATTTCCATGATAGCCCAAAAAAGCAGTCAAATTGTTTTTTATTTCATTGGATAGTTATCCAGCTTAAGATTAATCAATTCTCTGACTGATGAAATAAAGATAATTTTTTAAAGATATGAGTTGGTTTATGTTAATAAAGTCTGTTTTTATACATTTGTTATTTTTAATATGACCAGTCAAAACGTGCCGCATATGGCGATGATGAGGATAGTCCACCCACACCATCAGATGATGATTCAGATTTTGATGATGACGAGGATCCAGATAACTTGGAAGTGCCAGGTATGTAAACTCTTTGTGTATTTATTTTAGTTATGTTATAGTATTTGAAATTTGCCCTTTACAGGCAAATTATGAGTTAGGCAGTTGTCCTTTTGAATTCAAACACCTTTTAGGTTTACAGAACAAGAAAAATTTACCTGATTCTTTGAACCTTTGTCTAAAGCTGATAGTCATTACAATTTCGTTGTCCAATCTGGACTAAATTAATCATAATAAAAATGCAATATCCTATCTTGGCCATTGGGCATCCTGGGACTAGTGAACCTTTTAAGGATTTATGTTTAAATTAAATATCACCATGGCATGGTAATTGAGATAATGACTACATTTGCAATTGTTAATACTCTTCAATCTACATTGGGCCAGCATAGAATGTTATGACCCATCCTCCCTAACCATTTGTAAAAGGGCTGATGATGATGATGGTAATTAATTATATGGTAATTAATTATACTACAGTTTTAATCTTGTCAAACTGCAATAGCCTCACTGTAAATAACAAAGATAACAAAAGTGGACTTATTAATATATAGTACCTGTACAGGAGTATAATTATATATTTTTAATAACATTTAGAGAACAATTCAGTTTTAGATTCTTGTACAATGGAACCCGTAGCAATGTAGAATTTTAATTTAATTTTTGTTTTGTTTATTAAATAATGAAAATCTGCAATTGGCATTATGATAAGTTAAAATTGTACTACTATTATTGTGCACGAAGGTGGCGGCAAGACGTTGGCAGCGGCGGCGCGCCTGGCATCCACCAAAGGCAAGGGAGTGCCCACACCTGTCCAAGTTACTGTCAAGCCAACCACCAACCCACTTGCTGGTATGAATTCAACACATAGGACTAGACTTAAGCTTTTAATTTTCTTTCAAAAATTGTTAAGGTCCTGCTTTTGAAATCTGTCACAATTATAAAGAGGAAATACTGCATTGTTTGTTTGTTTGCATTGAAAAGGTTGAGACTGCAGGATCGATTTGTAAATTCACCTACAGGAAACTACATCATACAACAGAATATCAGACACTGGTGACAAAGGCTATAATTTACGCTTGCATAGACGCGGTGTAAACAGCTAGTTGATCATATATCGGATCTGATAAAATAAAATTAATTAGACAATTATAATTATATTCATCATGTTTCTCAAAAACCTGGCTAAGTGCGAGTCAGACATGAAGGGTTCCATTATCAATTTAATAAAAAATTTGTTAAAAAAAAACTTATTGTTTACCGTCTACACCCGTATTTTGCAACACAACATCATTAGACACCATTATCTAATTTTACATACATAATTTTAAATTTGTGTAGGCTGCAACCATTGATAAATTCATGATTATCACACCAATATCTATTTATCCACATATCTTTATGCCAGATTTCATGCAGGTAAACAGACAGAGTGCCATTAGGCATCTTCCTTTCGCTTTTTTGTTATTTTTTACTATTCATATAGGTTTTATAACTTCTAACATGTATAACTATAATAATATAACATTCATTCTTTTAGCTCCTTCGGGGTTAGCTTTCGGACAAACAGCTAATGTTAAACCAATCAAAATATCTGCTAGTCAAATCACAAAACCTATCAACTTGGGAGGAATGGGACGAGGTGGTGAGTATTTTGATTTTAATTGCTTACAGATAAATAAAGCTGCATTAAATTAAGTAGATTACTGATGACTAGGATACGTAATAGGAAACGATGTAAAAACAAAGCTTTGTTAACACAAGACAATTAATAGTGTTTTTTACAGACTGAATTTGTATTTCAAATACGTCATTGGATATACTCAACTAATGGTTATGTTATGTTTTTTTTAGTGTATGAGAAATATGGATTTTAAAACATTAGGTTAAATCATAGATATGGGCCTTAATTT
This sequence comes from Diatraea saccharalis, assembly GCA_918026875.4. Classification (NCBI taxonomy): domain Eukaryota; kingdom Metazoa; phylum Arthropoda; class Insecta; order Lepidoptera; family Crambidae; genus Diatraea; species Diatraea saccharalis. The sequence continues at coordinate 18,903,764 of OU893334.1, read as the reverse complement.
TAAACAGCATTTTTTTTTGTCAAAAATGATGTTTACTATGATATGAAATAAAACATAATTTAAATTATAAAATTTCAGTTTAAGAGCTACAAAAGAATCGAAAATATTAAGTATTGAATCTGTTATTAAACTTGGCCACACTATGTGAATAGATATGATAGTTAGGATTTATAAATGATTTCATTAATCTGAAGTGAGATAAATCGAGTCTATTGATGGATTGCTTACGACTTGTTTAGCGGACGGCTGTTGGTGTTTTATCAACATAGCGACATTGAAATTGATCACTAAAGTAAAATAATAAGTTTCGTTATCCCTATAGTTCGGCTGTTTGTTAAGTGATTATCCTATTAATATTATAAAGGCGAAAGTTTGTAAGTATGGATGTATGGATGTTTGTTACTCTTTCACGAAAAAACTACTGGACGGATTTGGATAAAACTTTACAGCAATATAGGTTATACATCAGAATAACACATAGGGTACTTTTTACTGGGAAAACTTCTCACTCCCACGGGATACCGACTTCCACGCGGACGAAGTCGCGGGCGTCCACTAGTTGTTAATAATCACTTAACGTGTTGTCAATCGAGAAACGGCTGTATCCAATACTTTTAAAACCATATAACTTAAATTCCGATTAAAAGTTCTTCTAAGCGTAAATCACACCAGATGTAGATGTGGTGTCCGCCTGAAGCGACGACGGCTTGGTGTGAAAGAAAAAGCAATAAACTGCATAATGTTTTGTTTTAACGAGTTAAACTTAGTGGAAAATGTTGAAAGAAGTAAAAACGTCACCAAACAACACAAACTCAAAATAAAATCAATCATCATTTTACTAATTTCAAAATATCGATATTGTTACCGATATATCCATTAATATCGATACATAGATACAGTATTGGAAATGTCTATATATTTATTTAGTCGAGACCCCTAGCGTATAACGTATAGTAACGATATTATAATTATAGCCGATCTATCGATATAGCCGTATCGTGATACTCACTAGTAACGTGACGCGTGTTGTAGCGGGCGTTGGAGCGGCGGTGGCGTCGTCGCCGTACGCGGCCGGCTCCTCTGCCGCTTACAACGCCGCCTCGCTGCTGGCTCAGAGTGAGTAGCGTAGTGGGCACAACGCAATGTATTAGCAAATATTATCAATATTACTTCCGAAGATGGTCCTTAACTACAAAATACACACAGATTGTATGTAGTAACTAGGTTGATGGTATATAATACAAAGTCGGAAAGTTGTATCATTCAATTGTTTTAATGCTTGTATTGTTTGAGCTTTAAATTGTTACTAATAAGTTTGATTTTGTAATGTTCAAATATAATAATCTCTAGGTTCGATAGATATGTTATTCTGAATGTAAAGCACTAGAAACCATAGATACTATTGCTTATTTCTTTCAATATAAGGCGCTACGCAGACACAGCGACTTTTAAAAGTCATCAGTGATCCCAATTTCCTGATCTCTATTATTATACCTTTTTTAATTAATTGGTATTATAACATAATTTATATTATAATAATATTCTAAATCTTACTTAAAAGATTTAATAGGGTATTTACATATTTTGTAGATATTTTCATATACTTAAATAGAATATTTAAATAAAACAGACTAACAGTTAAAAGGCAAGTTTAGATTTTATTACAAGAAAATATATTTGAAGTATTCCAGTGGTATCACATAGTGTGATAGTACATATTTTGCTTTGTCAGTCCCAAGCGGCACTTCAAATCTAATAAACTATATTTATTCAATGTAGGCGTCTGAAATATAGTGTATTTCTATTCTTGTTTAACTAAGTTTTTAAATATTCATATCACAATAAAGTATTGGAATATTTTGTTTTTCAAATTTTAAAATTACTTAGGACATAAATCGATACGATTTTTCTGTGGCTCGGAAAATGTCGATAAATAACTTTTATGGTATTATTTTACTTATGACGGTCGTCTAGATGCGGCGTGAAAATAAAGATATAATTTTTGTTTTCGGAACTTTGAACATCCTCCAAAATGTCGGGATAATCCCAATGAATTCCTTAATAAATAAAGAAACAAATACGATCCAGGCAACCCTAATATAGTTGATTAAATTATATGAGAATTTATGAATATATTTTTAACAGTGGCATATTTATCGGGAATGCTGTATGCGAGTTTGTGTAAACATTTCAGTAGTTAATTTGGTTATTTTAATCCAGTGGTTTTTAACCTTTTTGGATACCGACCCAAATTAGAAGCCCCCATATGAAAAGACCCAGACTGATTGATTAATGTATCAGTTATGAATAAAATAAAAGGACTTAAAGTCCCTACTTTTACTAAGCATCCTCGAAAAAATCGCAAGGACGCAACTAGAGGTTAAGAAACGCTGTTGTAGTTGATTAGGGGAATGTTTGTGTTTCAGTAGAATTGGAGATGCATGCCTTGTAGTGTTTATTAAAATGGATTTAATTTTTAAATTTAAGTCGCATATATTTTTAAATATTTCCAAAGAGTGTTTTGTTAGTTCTGGCAATACTTCAGTATTGCCAGAGTCTTGTTAATGGCGGTTGTGTTAGCAGTAAACGAATCAATAACGAAACTGGTGCCAATAGGGTATTCTACTCTGTTTGAAATAATACTTGTAAGTGTTAATTTAAATAAAAAATAAAAAAAAACATAAAACAAACAGCTTATAAAAATAAACGCGTTTTCTTGCCTTATTTCAAAATTTAAACTTTTTGAAAACGCATCTAAGAATTTGATTTATGATTAATAGACATATCTTTAATCTGATAGCTGTCGCTACAGTGATGTCACAAAATGGCGGGTCGTGTTTCAAGTCACGTGACACGCAGACAAAACATCTCGCATTTTAATTTTGAGATTATAAGATAATCGTACTATTTTAAGACTCAAAATCAGAATCCTAGTGTTTATTACGATGTACATTTTAGTTATTGTGCAATTTCGCGACTTATTTTTCATTATTGAAACTACCCAATTGTCACCAGATGAATGAGCAGTTTTTTTAGTACAGTTGTCCGCTTTTTAGTACCCATTTATTGTATTTGGACAATGGTTAGTAAAACAGTATGAGACTGTCCGATCGGTGTGGAGTGAATCAATGTAACGTACAAAGATGCTCACGAGTTGGTTTCTAATATGTGTGCCGCAGTGGAGATGGTAGGCGTGCCAGGCATGAACTCGTACCTCCTGCAGAACTTGAACCAGATCCTGGCGTCGGGCATGGGTGGCCCGCTGGCTGGCATGTTGGGACAGTTTGCCCAATTGCCGCCTTGGGCTCATGCTAACCGGCAGATGTGGCAACCTGACAAGGTACTATCGCCTTTTTTTAATTAACCGAAAATATGAAAGTATTTTTTGTTAATACCTAACTATTATTATTCGCTCAATACAGAAACATTATATAGATTTTTTTTATCGTCTTGAAATTATCAGATGCCTGGCGAAGAAGAGGAAGTCGATGACGAAGAGATGGGTGTAGCGGAAACCTATGCAGACTATATGCCTTCCAAACGTGAGTTGATTATTTTATTTTATTTTTTGTAGCTACTAGGTCGAGTCTTGGGTCGAGTTTTTTTTCTTTACAAACAACTTTTCTTTCGAAAAAGAAATGGTGCTGGAGTTGTTTAGGGAAATATAGTTTTATTTTTAGTATTTATTGTCTCAAATGAAACTGAGGGCATCTTTAACACGCTGGAATTCTGAAATTTCTTTACTGAAATGACATTTGGTTTGTATAGTGAAACTGGGCCGCAAGCACCCGGACCCGGTGGTGGAGACGGCGTCACTGTCGTCTGTGGAGCCGGTGGACGTGACGTACCAGCTGCACCTGCCCGAGGAGACCCTGCGCGGGGGCCTGCTGTCCGCCCTGCAGCTGGAGGCCGTCGTATACGCCGCCCAGGCCCACGAGCACATGTTGCCCGACGGCACGCGTGCCGGCTTTCTCATAGGTCAGTATACACCACCACATGCAGCCCGACGAGAATACTAATAAAGTTAGAGTGCTGTTTACGAATATAACGACGTTACAACATGATCGGTAGAAATTTACGAGTTGCAAGAGTTTTTAAATTTCATTTAGTAAAACATCTATATATTATCGTTTCGTACATTAAATACTGAGAAAACACACTTTTATCGTGTATTTGTATTAGAGTGTATCGGTAACATATTATAATGATCTGTGTGTGTCAGGTGACGGGGCGGGCGTGGGCAAGGGCCGCACTATAGCGGGCATCATATTCGAGAACTACCTGCAGGGCCGCAAGCGCGCCATCTGGGTCTCCGTATCCAACGATCTCAAGTACGACGCCGAGCGAGACCTGCGGGACGTGGCAGCAGACAGGATACCGGTCTACCCGCTCAATAAGGTTAACTACTACGTTATTGGCTTCTTGATAGTTACAATAAATTATGAAATATGTTGGAAATGGAAAACAATATATTCTTAATGAAAAGTGCTTAGAAAATCCACTTGGTCCCTGGTACCCTGAGATCGTGAATGCGAAATTAATCAAATATAATAATGGTAAACAATATGTTTAAAATAACGAGTTTTGCAAAATTAATTTGTGGTTCGAACAAGACCCGAAACGCGGGCGGCCATGATGGAGCATAGAGTGACGTCACAATTCAATAAACTAAACGTGTTTGTTGAGCGCAACCAGAACTTATGTTTATTGAAATGTGACATCACGACTCTAAATGTCTCTTGAGCACGACTTTTTCTTTAATTTATAACAATTTTTGGAGAAATAAATCTGATAAGTGATTTAATATGATCATAAAGTTTGTTTGTTTTAAAATATTTTTCCCAAATCAGTCAAGTAAGCAATTTTTTGTTAATTTGTTAAGTAAACATAGAATTATTATTTTTATTTTACTAGCGAAAATATAAAGCATATGAATAGATTGCACATAAAATATTATATTTTCAATGTTAGCAATAACTATTTATTATCAAATAATATTAGGTTTTAATGGTAAGTTTTGGTCGGTACGTTATAGTTCAAGTACGCCAAGATATCGTCAGCGGTGAACGGCGGTGTGAAGAAAGGTGTGGTGTTCTGCACGTATTCTGCTTTGATAGGAGAAACTCAAGCGCAGGGCAACAAGTACAGGACCCGTCTCAAGCAATTACTGCAGTGGTGCGGGGAAGACTTCGACGGATGTGTATCCTTTATTATATAACAGTGTTATACATATACGTTAGTTTAACGTATGCCAATTGCAGACTGTTAAAATAGGCTTAATTTAGCTTTTAGAGATTTCGTCAATATCTTATTCATTTATTTAAAAAATTCGCAATTATATTTTGTACTCAAAATACAAAGTATGAATTTAGTAAAATAGGGAAATAATTAGTTTTGGATTGTCGTGTTGTTTAGTAGGTCGAAATTTATTGCTACACGTCATACATATTATAAAATGATTCGCGAAATGAGCCAGTTTTGGACTTGATAAAGCTAAATATATGAATTCGTAAGAAGGGAGATCGGGCAAGTTAATGGCATTGGTGTTAAACGAATTACGTGTCTATTGTTGGAAATTTTAATATTTATATTTCAAGCACCAAACTCTGGGACAGCTTGTCGCGAGCGTTATTTCCGGACCGATACGACCTTCAAAATTTCAAACGTAAAGCATATTCGTCTCTCAAAGGCCGGCAGCGCGCTTGTAGCTCCTCTGGTGTTGCAGGTGTCCATAGGCGGCGGTAATCACTCACCATCAGGTGATCCGTCTGCTCGTCTGCACCCTATTCCATAAAAAAAGCACGTCTCCTAACTTTTATACCGGAACAAGATGAAAAAGTAGTTTTGCGCTAATAATCTCAATACAAAACGATGTCGTTTTCTTTGATATCAATAGTGTGAATTGTATATATTTGAATCCGTATATTGTAATTATCATTATCACCGTCCTAATATTGTCCCCGCTGCTGGAGTATTCCTTACCTATGGACGGTACTGAAGATGAAGCCGGGACCAACAGCTTAATGTGCACGGAAAATCCGAAAAAAATAATTTTTGATTACCCATCTTGTGATCCTTGTGAAAGTTGCTTAATAACTGCATCGCAGACTACTTCGTCATGGAGCACCAAGCTTAATTGTGTTTCAACTAAATTAGCCTGGAATAGACCTTGACTCTACACAGATTGTGTTCGACGAGTGCCACAAAGCTAAGAACCTGTGCCCAGTGGGTTCTGGCAAGGCCACTAAGACTGGTCTGACAGCGCTAGAATTGCAGACCAAGCTACCCCGCGCTAGAGTAGTGTACGCCTCCGCTACAGGGGCTTCGGAGCCCCGCAACATGGCGTATATGGTCCGTCTGGGCATCTGGGGAGACGGGACGCCGTTCCCAACATTTATGGACTTCATCAACGCCGTCGAGAAACGGTCAGACACATTTTTATTTACTCTGTTAACTCGCAAAAAAATGGTAAATTCGCTAGTCTTCTATACATAGATGCTCTAGTGTCTAGACGGACTACTAAGCTTGTTTGACTTGGCATGTGATTCGATTGACGAGTATATATAACTTTACTTATACCTTTTTTATATGTATTTTCTAATATTATAATGGAAAGTGACTTCATATTTTAATGAAGGCAATTTTTAATTTTGACGACTTTGTATGAAATAAAACAGGGAGAAATAGCAGCCCTTGCAGAGTTTCTTGTCGGTTCTTTTCGGTACAAGGTCTCCCCCGCTGTAGATTTACGAACCAATGACATAAAGTTTTGACTTTTACAAGTGCTTGTAACAGCCTATACTGAATAAATAAATGATTTTAATTTGATTTGATAATATAAAACAAATTCGCTTCCCGCTGTCTGAACACTGAATCGATTTTAATGCGGTTTTCATCAATATACAATGTGATTCAAGGGGAAGGTTCATTTGTATATCGTGGACAATGCGGGCGAGGCTGCTGGCAAAAAAATAGTACTAGTACTACTAATATTATAAAGGAGAAAGATTTGATAACTTTTTTCTCTTCATTCGATAGATCTAAAAACTACTGATTTTAAAAATTCTTTCACCTAATGGAAGCTAGGCTTACGTTGACGAAGTCGAAGAATAAATTATCAAAATCTACATGAAATAATTAATCTTTATTTGAGTCTCGAAATGAAGTTATTGTCCTATTAAATGAAATTTAAAAGTATGAGTTTTTTTGAATTGTGTCTTGTGATCTGAAATACGATCCGCCATAATATGACATCATATTGGTAAAGATATTTTTGCACTGTCAGACTAGGCGTTTACCCTCGATGGCTTGTTTTGTTTTTTATTTCATTTTATTTAAATGTAGATATTTATATGACCGTATGTCGAGTTTATTCATTATTTTGTAATATTTAAATATTTATATTGTTTTTACTATTGTATTGTATTGTGTAGTGGCGTGGGAGCGATGGAGATTGTGGCGATGGACATGAAGCTGCGAGGCATGTATATAGCGAGGCAGCTCTCCTTCCACGGCGTCACCTTCAAAATAGAGGAGGTGCCGCTCTCTGAAGCCTTCAAGGAAACTTACGACAAGGCCGTTGCACTGGTCAGTTCAGTACACAACGATTTAGTTACATACATACAGTAAAACCGTTTTTAAATGATGCACACATGTACCTTCGCAGAAGAATAGTTTTTTCAAATGCGTGAAAATTTAGTTTGCAATAAGGTACTTTTGTACTATAAGTTGGTTGGGCTCCGATTCATCTAACAAAACTTTTCATAAATAATTCTCTACTTTTTTAACCAGTTTTTATATATTTAGATTGGTGTAAATAAATAAATCTAATAATTCATAGAGTAATAGGCATAACCGTTAAAAGAATTTATACAAAATTGAATTATTATATTGCGAGTACAGTGGGTGGAGGCGATGCAGCGGTTCACTGAAGCGGCGGAGCTGATCGACGCGGAATCACGCATGAAGAAGACCATGTGGGGACAGTTCTGGTCCGCGCACCAACGGTTCTTCAAGTACCTCTGTATTGCCGCGAAGGTATAATACATCAATGTTATATCTTGAATAAATACATATCATCCTAAAATGTCAAATGTTCAACAAGTCTAATTTGAATTTAACTGACAAAAGATTAGATTTCAAATTCCTAATTTTTTATAACCTTACGTGTAGGTTCATAATGAATCATACTGTTTATTGTTTTAAAAGTTTTTTATGTTATTTCTCTACAAATTGAGTTGTGAATGAAGGTGTGTTTGGATATATTCGCTCTATAATCTTTGATTTGAATATTAAAAATAAACTCACAAAAAAATGGCTTACATATTTGAAATTAAGAATTGAAATCTTTCGGTGATGTTTGGTGTGTCCTGACGTGTTGCCGTCAAAACAAAAATATTTTATCTGTACAATACAATATTTGATCGGTTCGTTACTATGTTTCGTTATTGTGTCTATACATAGGTGAATCACTGTGTGGTGACTGCGCGCGAGGCGGTGAAGTGTGGCAAGTGTGTAGTGATAGGTCTACAGAGTACCGGCGAGGCGAGGACACTGGACCAGCTCGAGCGAGACGACGGCGAGCTCACAGACTTTGTGTCCACCGCCAAGTGAGTACACTATAATTATATAGAGTAAAATACTGGCGCTACTTGTGTTTTGCCATTGTACTATCTACCTGAAGTTTAATATTATTAGTGCAATGTCTTCGTCACAAATCAATCATCATCATCAGCCCTTTTACGTCCCCACTGCAGGGGCTCAGGCCTTCCTTATGGGTGGTTAAGGAGGATAGTCCATGACCGTTCACACAGGCTCAATGTTGATTGAAGGGTATTAATTACTGCAAATGCAGCCAGGTCTAATGGCTTAACATGTCTTACCAAGTACGGAGTAGATTGAGATAATAATTTTTTGGTCACCCATCCCGTAACCTACCCTTGCAAAAGTTGCTTAACAACGATCGATGCTTAACATAAAAGATGATGACGCCTTTGAGCTCTAATGTATGACAAATTTGTATGGGTAATGTCGCTTTAAACTAATGACCACTAATAGCCACGATCCTGTACATTTGTCCAGAATCGTGGCTACACTTCCACGCCCACAAGGCCCTTCTAACGTCTTTCTGTGTTCTGTGCTGGAGAAGTACGCATATTTATTACATTGCGTCGTGCTAGGCATGTAATGTGAATAACATCGCGAAATCACCGTTATAAATAGTAACATAATAGATTACGGAAGATGACTAGTAATGTGCCTGGAAATTTTTAATCGATTCATGGTGTGTTAGTTAGTAAAAACTAAAAGTAAGGACGATAAAAATAGTTGTAATAAAAGATAGATTTAATCGGAGATCAAGAATAGCAATAAATAAAATGTAACCCTATTCTTGACTACCATATTAACTTCGTTTGGTATGCGTTGTATATTAATTTAATAATGATTGTGGTGTAGAGATAGAATCTGTTTTTATATTGTTAATATTGTTACAGAAAATTAGTTTTTTTTTTATTATTTTGAACCATTAACAACAATATTTTTAAATCATTTCCAATAGCATTTATTGTAATAATTGTATTTTTTTATTTTGTATACATTTATTCACATTACATTGTTTGTCAATATTATTCGTTTCATTTAAGCGATGTTGCCGATCTTATCTATTTACTTGATACGAAGTCGAGTAACGTAACGTAAAAAAATTACCTTCTATTATTATTTATAAACAAACGTACTTATATGCAAATAAATATTTAAGCACGACTAGTACCGATTCAATGTAAGTTCATTATTAGGAAGCGATTTAAATATTTCTTACTGAATTAAACAACTAATTAACAATTAATATCTAAAGAAGTATATCCAAAATAATATAAAGAAATTATTACTCCGGTATCCTTCCAATTAATTGTCTTGTTGTTTTTCAATATCTATAGTAAATAACTTTATGTCAATCACTAGTGTAACATGTCAATTTAAAATGGCTTTTACACGTTTATTACGCACTCTAGATGTCTGTTATGGTTGAGCGTGATTGGTTATAGTTATATTGGAGCGTTCTGATTGGCATGTTAAAAATGCAAGTGTGTGCATATCTTTTGTATAATTGGTCTAATGATTCGTCTGATGTACGGCGGTTGAAAAGTGGGGCAAGACTTAGAGATGAGACGTACTAGGCTATACGCGTACTAAGTCTTGCAAGTACGAGTACGCTGAAAAACTTATTCCGTAAACCTATTCCGCGAGTATTTAGAAGTATGCGTTTTTAAGACTAGCGACACAAATTTTGTCCCAAGACAAGAGTTGCACATGAATACTTTGACGGGAAAAAAATAAACCTGACGATTGCACAAGCCAAAAAAATTTTTAGCACAAAAAATTTAAATGAGACTCTTTGTGGATCGCACTATCTATATAGCTACCCTACTATTTTTGGGATACATTTTAAAACAAATAAATTGGCTCGATACAATAATTATACATTGGTTGTTATTATATGTATCAAGCTTAGTTAACAAAAAACAAAGTAGAGAATTTTATTAAAATTATTAAAGTAAAAAATAAAAACAAAACATCTAAAGCAGTTAAAATGGAAAGACACATTTCTAAAATGTTAACATTTCATTCGTTTTTAGAAAATAGTGTTATAATTTTGTGTGAATGGCGGTGTTAAGAGTTTTGTTTGTTGACCATGACCCAAACAGAATTCATGCTCAACATAAATAAAATATATGATAAATAAATAGATATATTGCAGAATGATAAACAATAAATATAAGATAATTAGTATATTGTATAATTAATTAAATAAATTGGTTCCAATTTGAGATAACAGATGGTGCTACGCCAGTATGAATCGCGGTATGATCTCATTTCCATACGATTTATATAAATTTTTGTGATTTTTAAAACAATTTTTGGACTGTTACCTTTACTTTGACGGCAAAGGAAACTGATGATTACACAAGCATTTAGTAAGCAAAAATTATATGTGACTTTTTGTGGATTGCGCTATCTATACCTACCCTACTATCTTTTCAATTACATTTGTAAAGACATATATTGGCTCAGCAAATAATTATTATATATTGGTTGTTATCAACCTTAGTAAGCAAAAAATAAAGTAGCGAATTATATTAAATTAATCAAAGTAAAAAAACAAAACATCTTAAACAGCAGTTAAAGTGGAAAGACACATTTCTCAAATGTTAACATACATTTTGTTCAGTCATTAGTTTCTAATATATGGCATTATAATTTTGTGGGAATAGCTGTGTTAAGAGTTTTGCTTGTTGATATAAGTTAATTTCATTTACATATAAAAAGTTATTTTAACAATTCATTGAGTTATTCAATATTTGTACGGTAATAGGTATTACCATAGAGACATAGTTGACCCATAGAGAATTTATGCTCAACATATATAAAATAGGTATATGATAAATAAATATAATGCATAATAATAAACAATAAATACAACATAGCAATATAAGTTAATTAGTACATTGTATAATTAGATAAATTGATTCCAATTTGAGACAACAGATGGTGCTATGAGAGTATGAATCGCGGTATGACCTTGTTTCTATACGATTTATATAAACTTTTGTGATTTATTAATAAAGATTTTGAATGTTATCGTAAATAAATTGTATGGCTATAGTTCCGTTTTTCGATAAACCCTCACTGTAGACTACCATTTGTTCCCACTCAGTAAATTAAATAAATTTGTCCAAACACCCCAACACCATAAAAAATATTATAATATTATTTTTATTATTACGTGTAAGCATCTATTAAGTACTACTTTTTACAATAGTAAACAATACGAAATGCCGAAACGACTGATGTAATTAATGAAATACACGACCAAGTTCTTAATTTACATTTAACAGGTGATGGCGTCGGACGTTTACCTAATTACTGTGTAAACAAAAAGCAATTTTATCACATAACGTTACGTTTGACCCTAGGAATAGTAATTAATTCACTCACACTAAGGTCGAACGCGTCCGCGTTTCGCGTTTCGAAGAGCAGAGTTTGTAATAACTGTGTAAACAAAAAGCAATTTTATCACATAACGTTACGTTTGACCCTAGGAATAGTAATTAATTCACTCACACTAAGGTCGAACGCGTCCGCGTTTCGCGTTTCGAAGAGCAGAGTTTGTAATAACTGTGTAAACAAAAAGCAATTTTATCACATAACGTTAAGGTTGACCCTAGGAATTGGAATTAATTCACTCACACAAAGATCGAACGCGTCCGCGTCTTCGCGTCTCGGAGAGTACGAGTTTGTATGAGTTCTAAATACTCGATACGCGTTAATTGCTTATTCGATACTTAGTATTTAGACGTTAAAGCAAAAACTTATTCCAAAGGCTTATTCCAGTAAATACGTCTCACTCCTAGCAAGACTGGCGATATCGGTTTTCGTACAAAGGACGCATGATCGCCTTTCTAACCTCTTTTCCGTGAGTCAAAATCAGAAAAAAGAACGAGCTTCACGAAATTTTAATATTCATACACCCTATGATGGGACGGATATATTTGAATATGTTTCAAAGTTCATAAAAGAAAAAAATCATACATTCCAAAATGTGGAAGGCGGTGTAGAAGGGCGCAATATCAAGTTTCTGCCCGTCATAGATCTTTGCCTGTTACAAAGAAGCAGATGTTTTGCATTCGTAATAGTTTCGTAGATTTTTTGCTTTCGTCGATGTACTAACGGCGGAAAGTGGTTGTAGTTGTTATTTAATTTCATTTTTTTTTCAGTTATATGTCGATATAAATAAATATATAAAATATTTTTAATAAATGTGTATATATATTCCCTATTTGCGATAAAAATATATTTTTATATAGACGTGTAACTTCATTATTTCATTTTAAAATACTTTTGAATTATTAATAACCCTCTTGGTTATTTTACTGTATAATATATGAATTACATTATAATAATAATAATTCTTTATTCATGCCAAAAATAAAATAAACTAATTCTAATAAGTACATCATGATTCAGAGATATAAATTTATCAATTAACTAATATTGTACATTCAAAATACTATGGATATAAAATAAATATCATAGCGATCTAATTGAAGATAATATATCCCGACTTCTAAGATCTATTTTACTCATATCCACCTTGGCGCAATAAATATTTTCAGCATTAGTTCACTTCCTAACCAAATTTGATCATGAATAAAAGCAGAAAATGGCATAATTTAATTTTTATAACATACTAGTGGTTTTTTTGCAAATTCGTCCGCGTAAATATAAGACACCTGCGTTTGACGTAGCTTCCCGTAGATGAAAGAATTTTTAAAATCTGCCTAGTGGTTTCGGAGTCTTTTCGATGCAAAAAAGCAAACAATATTTTCTTTCCTCTTTTCTTAATTTCTCGTGTGTATTGCTAAAGAAATTTTGATTTTTTTTTTATTAAGCATTATTTTATTTAAAAATAAACATACAATCAATAAAAAAATAACTACACTTTTATTTTCAAACACAATCACGACATCCGTTTTAATTAAGATAGCTTAACTTTATTATGTACCAGTTTAGTTAGTTATATTTGTCTGTGTCATTTTAAATAAGAAAGATATAACTGTAGATACAATAGCGTGTGTCATTTTATATTTGAGTTGTTCTCCTCATTGTTTAATGAGATATGCATATTGGCAAAATTTACCCTTTCTATCGGTCGTATCTTTCTCAGTTCTCTGGCGAGGCGCTCCATCGTCTCCATGTTGCTCTTGTTGGGATTCATTTTAAAGTAATTATTAAGTCTGCGAAATTCATCGTTCAGCGTTCTCATAACGTTTTCGTATCGATTCCTCAAAGCGACCTTTGTAGCACGAGACGAGTCCATTGTATAGTCGATTTCTCGCGTTATTATTTCTTCTGAATTATCTGAGATCATATCTCGAGTGATACCAGTAGAAATATTCTTGTCCTCTTCTAATGGATCATTGCTATCCAATGGTTCTGTTTTCACTTCTAAATGAAAATAATCGTTATCAGCATCTAGACTCTCCGGAGAAATGGGTCGTTCTTCTTCGACGACGTCCATTGCAAAGTCATTTTTGTTATCTTTATAGCTGTCGCTGACTTCGACATTGTCATTAGCATCATTGCTAACTGCGATTTCCGACTTCATCGATAAATTCTCTTCTTCTTTATCTCCACCGGCTATTTCAGTGAATAAATATTTTTCTTCGTCAGTCAGTTCTATACTTCTCAGTAATTCTGTGTCTTGAAAGTTAAGTACGGCCGATAAGTGTTCGCAAAATCTTCCGTATCTACCAATGGAACAGTTGCAGCACCAAGTGTCTATTCTGAATTTGATGACCTTAGGCTTTTTGGAGGAAGTTATTTCGACTCTGAATTCATTGCAACCAATGGCCTTTATTACTTCCTTGCTCGTTATAGATGACCTCGTATAGGCGGATACTAAATTTTGATTTTTCACATGAGACAGTAACACGTTACGTAATTTGTCTTCTAAGATGTTCGTAACCACGTCCACCATAATGTATGTATTAAATGATTTGCATCTCCGACGAATAAATTCTTTTGTAATGAGTATCGAGGCTTCAACGAGATTCATGCAAGTATCTTCATATTTCAACATCCATTGATCTCTGCTCTGCCATAATTGTTCTACACGTTTCGATAGTAATTGAGAAGATGTCACGTATTCTTCGTCTTTTAAACGATGATAATGTTTTTCCCCGACTTCTACATTGCATGATCTTATAATATTGTTGAATAATTCCATGAGAGGATGTCGTTTTCGTGATTCGATTTTAATGTCTTCGCTGCATATCAAACGCCATACGTCACTGCGCAGTGACCATTTCGACGTAACCACTTTTGCGTTTGGAAATATAACCTTTACAGCGTCCCTTACTTCGTTACAATCTTTTATGGTTATAATTTTCGGAACAACTATAATGTTGCCAATATTTTCCAAGGCCTGCTTAGCCTCCAGAAGAGCTTGTATATAGAATGTTTTGCATTTTTCCGTGTGCAGTATGCATGCAATTGGTAACGCTCCCGCTTTGCTGGGGACATACAGGAAAGTCTTAATTACACCGATGGACGTGCTATCTACTATAATATGATCTAGGTCGAGGGTTGTTATCACTCTTTTCATGAGCGGCGTGATAAGTATAACCACCTTGAGTGTATCGTAAGTAAGGAAACCGCCAGCGGATTCCAATGACCTTTTCCTTGGTTCCATTAATTCCTCGAAACTCTGATTGCTCCAGTTATTTGGTTTTGCTTTCGAGTGTAAATACATTATATGCCTCATTGTGGGGTTTATGTTTGCATTCATTATGTACTCTGGACTGTCCCCGTAACGTTCGCATATCAATAGTTCGTGGTATTTTTTAGCACCCGTTGGAGAGTATCCTGTAGAAAAATATTTAAAAAATAAGTCATTCGTATCTGACGTACTCTTGAGCATGTTAACTGCTTCGGGCGTCCTCAACTTATGCGTGTGCACAAATTCTATTGTGATATTCATATTTAAACCCTCTCTTAAACATTTATCATTTCTAATCGTATTTCTGTTAATAAATTTCAATTTGAAATCGATTTTAGCTCTGCATTCTTGATTGAGTGTCGTCAGGCTAGTCGTTTTTTTTTTATTAAACGAGGCACGGTGGCAATTGTACAATTTTCTATATAGAATTCGCGTTACTTTCGGAAAGCTGTTTCTTACGATCCAAGTAGTCGCTGTGAACATAGAGAACTTCTTTATCCATTGCAACACGAACGCATCGTAGTAAGCTTTATTTTGTTTCGTTTCCACTTTACATTTGAGTGACACTGAAAAATTTTCTGTTGACACAAAATCGAATTTTATAAACTTTGCATTTTCCGATATCTTCTCTAAATGTTCCATTAGAGTTTGTTTTGTGAACATCTCTTCTTAGTATTAGTTTTTATTTGAAATAAAGTTGTATTCGCAAAGTATATAGAGACTATGCAATGTATACTTCGTGACGAATTCACAATGTGCTATATTTGAATCGATGTTTCCGGATTAGATGCGCATGTCCGAAGCGCTCTGAGCTCGCGTAGTGTTTGTACCATATAATGGCGGCTAGTGGACCCGACGCTAGGGTGAATGACCGTTGTCAGGGGCGCCCGGCCGAGCTCGGCGCTAAGTACGGTTTGTTGATAACATTCGAACACACGCAACGCTTGATAGCGCCAATTTTAAAATGGCATTGAAGTACAGCGACCTATTTTATAATTAAATTATATTAATATGTAGATTTTTTTAAAATAAAATTCTTTATTTAAATAATAATTACACTTGTTATTATGAAAACGTTACTTAAATCTTTGGTTGTCGAATGTTAACATTAACATCAATGAAATTATTATTTATTGCTTCCATACTAATAAAAAATTGTTCGGTTGTTCTCTAGTTTATTTATCCTATTCCTAATTATTTTTGTGATTAAATGAATAGAAAATTAGTCTTTATAAGTAGAATGAAAATTTATTAGTATTAAACAAAAGCCCGACTTAAATTATAATTATTCAAATTATATACTTATTCGTAATAGCTCCGACTTCAGTATATAGACCAGCATTATTTTGACTAGCTGTTTATTGTATTTTAATAGATAATGTTGTTTTCCCGCGACTTCTACCTCGTAAATTATAGCCTATGTCATACGCCTATATGTCAGAACTAAATCGAATAGCATACAATCAGAAATAGATATTTGCGATAGACATTATGGATTTTAAGAGTTTAATCATGAAACAAAGAAAAAATAACAAACATACAATGTAATCAACACACTATGTATTTCAGCTGGCCGCCCCGGCTGTCGTCCTAGGGTAATTACACAGGTGTTAGTCGTACAAGATATTATCATTTGGTCTCGTTGATTCAGGGGTGTATTTCAAACGTTGGTGGAGAAGCATTTCCCCGCTCCAGACCGCGACCGCATCAATCGTCTGCTGGGACTAGAGCCGGCGCGTGCTAAGCAAACAGCTGCCATCACTACACCTCAACACAACGACGATGCCAATACCTCCAAGAGGAAATGTGAGTATATGCTTGAATAAGTTATAAAATATATTTGAGTAGCGGTTTTCACGCGATCTTGCCCCCCTAAAATTATAGCCTTTCAGTATTTCCATTAATTTAAATTAAATTTTAAACGTTTATTTTAAAATGTGGGGCGAAAAAAAATTTTTGTACTCTTTCATCAATAAAGATGTTGTAAGTTACAAAAATAGATACTTCCACAGTACTTTTATGTCTTTTCTACGGGAAATAATGAATATTCTTTATTGCACTATGAATAATATTGGAAAAGTACAGTAAACTAGATACAATAAAATATTAATTAATTCATTAAATATTTACACATTAGTATTACAATGATTGTTGTGGTGTGGTGGTAGTGACGGCCCGGCAGCAGGTGAACGCGGCGGCGAAGCGGTCGCGCGGTTCGTCCGCCGACGCGGAGGACGAGTGGGTGCGCGGCTCCGAGGACGAGCTCGACCTAGACTCTGACGACGCGCGGCCATCCGACTCGGACCTCAGCGACTCCAACCCGTTCCGAGCGGGTAGCGATAGTGACGACGGTACCTGATATATTATTATCTTCTCTTTTTACAGCTTTATCAGCGTGTACATTAATTGCGGTCGTTAAGTTCACTGTGATCGCAATTTTCACTGTCTATTAATGAATATCGCTTATTTTTTTTTGTATTATTTTATAGTTTCTTTTTTTAAGGGCCAATAGTAGCTTTATGCCCTTATATACAACAATATATTTGATTTAACTTCATAACTCATAGAACCGTGGGTGGGTCGCAAGAAGAAAATCTCCAAAAAGAAGAAGGCTGTCGTTAAGAAGAAGCCCACTACAACACAGGACAAGATAGAGACTATGTTCGAACGCAAGAGTGCCGCGCCCCCTCCCGCCACGGTCAGTGTCCCACACGCTGGAAGATCACTCACCGGGACACCGGTCGGGACCAACGGACTCTATCTTGGTGAGTCACTTCAAAGTCAAACTCAAAATATCCTAAAATTTACCATTTAAGTATAAGTAAAGTACTGAAAGTCCGATTCCTAACATAAAATATTGCTCATAGTAGTGAGAGCGTAGTTACCCAATCTGCTATTTTGTTTTCTTCTCGTGTTCACCTTCGGTCACTACTGTTCAGGTATGCGAGCCTAATGTAGTGATCACTGTCTAGCTAAGTAATAGCTAGTAAACAGCTAAGTACACAGTTTGGAAAATAAACAATATTTGATTTGATTTGCTTGGAATCTGACGAGGCTAAATGTAATATTATTTTTTAGTTTTCGAAAGATGATGATCCGTATCATCTTTCGATTACCCTTTAGATATACACCAATATGCCAATTTCGACCCACGTTTGCTATGCTCTACTCACGTAGATGTGAGTATGGTTATATGCAATGACGGCCTAAATGGGGACGGGTTATTGCAAAATCAAGTTTCTGCCGCGTTTGAAAAAAAATTGTCGATCCGGGGCTATTGCCGCCCCAGG
This sequence comes from Diatraea saccharalis, assembly GCA_918026875.4. Lineage (NCBI taxonomy): Eukaryota > Metazoa > Arthropoda > Insecta > Lepidoptera > Crambidae > Diatraea > Diatraea saccharalis. The sequence goes on along the minus strand of OU893334.1, from coordinate 18,885,194 downwards.
TCTTCGATGAGATTAGTCCGATTAGTCCGCCACAGGCTATATGAATTTGACGAGGTGGTTGGTATACGGCACAGGTCCTGCCCGCAGTCAGCCGCCGCCTCGGTCGGCCATAGAGCGCGCGTGCAGCATGAAGGAAGAACTACTGGTCGCCATAGAGCGGCTGGGTCGACGACTGCCGCCCAACACGCTCGACCAACTTGTCGACGAATTAGGCGGCACCGACAACGTGGCAGAGGTATACACTACACTACATTACATCACATTATACTACATTACTACTACACTACACTACATGAAGGAAGAGCTGCTGGTCTTCATAGTATACTATCGGGAGGTTTATATTTTATACACTTACGGTTATCCTGTTGAAAAATTAATCCATAAAGTGCTACTACAATTTTATGACTTTTGAGTAAAATCTCGTCTTTAATAAGGCTTATATCTTTACGTTCTCTTGCGAGGTTTGGCAGATAGCCCCGAGCAGCAAGTGCCACCATGGTTTATAATTTTGACAATTCATGTTCCTTGTACGAGAGTAAATAACGGTGCTTTTAAAGAATCATGTCCAATTTTGACCTAAAAACTTACTAACGTGTTTAGTGATGTGATGTATTTCAAAATGTAGCAAATTTTTTACTTATTTCATATCGTGTAATTTAGTGTCTTAAAATAAAGTCAGGATAAAAATTGAGAGGCTGATGAATATTTTTATAAAGTTCTATGAAAACTACCCTTATGCAATTCGGACTTTAAAATGACGTTTTGCGTTTCGTTTCTTCTACTACAGAAAAATACTCTTTTGTCTAGTGGTTTCAAAATTCACAATAATTATTATATTTACGGGTCAAACTATAAAAAGCTTAGATGTTAATGCATTTATTTTTAAAGTAGCTTCACAATTATCTCGGATTTTGGCAACTGATTTAACCTCAATACATTATTTATTACAAATTACGAATTTCCCTGGCCTCCAGATGAAAAGATACTTAGTTATTCTATTTGTAGCAAAAACTAATGGTTAACGTCACTGATGGTACGTAGATAAATATGTGTAAATTGTGTTTCCAGATGACAGGTCGCAAAGGTCGCGTGATCCAGACGGAGGACGGTCAGATCTTGTACGAGAGCAGGTCCGAGGCGGATGTGCCACTGGAGACGCTCAACCTGACGGAGAAGCAGCGGTTCATGGATGGCGAGAAGGACGTCGCCATCATATCCGAGGCGGCATCCAGTGGCATATCGCTACAGAGCGATCGCAGGTCGGCTTCTTGTTCTTAGCCATTTTCTAGCTCACCGGTGAAGGTCTCCTTCATTTATCCGCGTACTTTAATCCCTAGGTACGATAATTATAATAGTTATACATATTTGTTGATAAAAGTTTCCAATTATCCAAATACTAAATTGTTTATAAATCCGTTTAGTAGTTTTTGCGCGAAAGAGTAATTAACATACATACACAGTAATCACAAACTTTTGCTGTGATGGTGTTAGTAGATTAATACTCTTTTCTCATACCTTGAATTGAATTATTTATTACCTAACTCGACGAACTTTGTACAATAAAACAATGTCAATAAGTCTTATTTTTAGTGGTGAAAACCAATTTTAGCCAATCGTGACTTTGTAACAAGTAACAAGACTTTTGCTATTGATGTTAAAATTTATATTTCAAAGGTTTTATTGTAAGCTTTTTGTCAATAAAATTATGTTTTTCGGTACTTCATTCACAACATCTTATTAGAGTACCGAAAACTTTATATTCCAATTTCAACACAAGTACAATAATATTTCATATTAATAGTATACCGAATTATAAAAATGGTACAGAATTAAGAACAAATTGTAGTGACATAATTTTATTTCATAATATATATTGGAGAAATAGACCAGAAAACAGTGTTTTTTAATAAAATAATCCTTTCACAGAGCGAGAAATCAAAGGAGAAGAGTTCATATAACGTTAGAGCTACCGTGGTCAGCAGACAGAGCTATACAACAATTTGGTGAGTTTTTATTATATTACAGATATCTCATAAATATGTAATTTAAAATTTGGATACCGATTGAAGATTGTTTTTGTACTGGTTTTTGCTTCGAGATTTCGAAAGTAAAAAACAAGTGGGTAATTATAATGCCCCATTTTAGAGTCCTCTGCCATCAGCAACTTTTATTATGGATTTGAGTATGGTTTCAAATAGATTTTTATTTCGGAATTCCTATAATATTGGTTGTGATTATGGAGTTTCATCCCTGGGGTGGGACCATCCAAGTCTATAGCCATAGAATATGACATTTTAGCTCGGTTATGATTATATTTCGTTTAGACATGTCTTCTTAGTGGTAATATTACTAAATTCGTCACACTGCTGTCAAATCTATAATAATTATTCTTAAACATTCCTTCGTTATTTAGTGTATATTGCAAAATAGTAAAATGAAACGAAATTTCTTTCTAACATTGCTAAGATATTGTATCCTATGGCTAGAGGTAGTCAGTCATTCTGCAGATATAATAGCAGGAATAGGAATTACTAAACAACATAATTTAACAGTTGTCATTTTTGTTTTTTATGCTATTACGTGATCTTATATGTGTATATTCGATCAGGACGTACCCACCGGTCGAACCAGGTGAACGCGCCGGAGTACATATTCCTGATCTCTGACCTCGCGGGCGAGAGAAGGTTCGCCTCCACAGTCGCCAAGCGACTAGAGTCCCTTGGGGCCCTCACGCACGGAGATCGCCGCGCCACCGAGACCAGGGACCTCAGCCAGTTCAACATCGACAACAAGTACGGTCAGTGTCCACAGTCACATTATATCGACCGAGATTAGGGACTTCAGCCAAGTCAACATCACATTATATTAACCAAGACCAGGGACCTTAGTCAGTGAAACATCGACAAAAAGTATGGTCATTAACCACATACACACACGCACAATATATATTAACCGAGACCAACAACCTCAGCCAGTTCAACATCAGGTCAGTATCCACACATATACTATATCAATCGAAACTAGGGATCTCAGCCAGTTGAACATCGACAACATGTACGGTCAGTGAGACCAAGGACCACAGCCAGTTCAATGTCGACAGTTCAATTTTGACAATGAATAATAACAATGAAGAATAATAATTTTGACAGTCAGTGTTCACATATGTGATATATCAAGTGGCTGGAGTCCTTGGGCTTTTGGAGTTGAACGAAGATTTATTTTGTTTGCTTTCAAATAAAATTTTTTAGATCTACAGAGCATAATGATTTTTTTTTTAAATCTTAATTTTTCATTTTAAAGAACACAGTAAACGCCGTTTGATAGTTAAGATTAGTACTATGATCAGATATATGGATGATTTTGAGCCTGGATTAACTTATAGGCTACTTTTTATCCCGCTACATCCCTAGGCACCACGCGGGCGAAGACGCTTTCGGAAAGCTAGTAAATTATAAAATATAAAAGCGTGTTATGTGATGTGAGAGTGTTGATTGTGCAGGTCGTACGGCATTGGAGGCGGTGATGAAGGCCATAATGAAGTACGAGAGCCCGCTAGTGCCGCCTCCACGCGCCTACCGCGGGGATTTCTTCCAGGACGTCGCCTCCGCGCTTGTCGGCGTAGGGCTCATAGTCAACAGCGAGGCGTCGCCCGGACATCTCTCGTTAGATAAGGTACCTACCATCTATCACTGCTATAGTCTATTTTACATAGCATGGGTATGGTGACGTTTAAGATTTGTTTTTTTTTGTAATGTGGTAAAAATAATATGCATATAAAAACTCGATATTATATTGTGTTCTAATAGTGACAATCAACTTTGATGTTAATATATAAAACAGGATTTAAGAAATATATTCATCAACAAAATGAACTCGAATCAGAAAAAAATACAAAATAGTTAAGTATAAATGTTACAACAACAATAATTAAAAAAATGAAAAATGATTACGGAATACAATATTTTGATTAAAACAATTTCATTGATTAAATTCCCTTATTAAAAACACGTTCCAATTTTCAACAAGAATATTGATGTATAAAACTTTAGAGGATTAGATTTCAGTTATTACAACTATTAAAGTGTGCATCTTACTCATACTCGACGAGGTTCAGGGGCGCTAATTGATCGACATTTACGACGCTTCAAAATTTCGCTATCTGTACAGGTTCATTGATGAATTTATTTTCATCTTACTGCAACACTAAATTTAGTTCGATGTAACAGTATGTTTATCATTGTTACTATATACGCGATCTTTAATATAAAACGACGATCTTTGTTTCAGGATTACAACAATATGTCAAAGTTTTTAAATAGGATACTCGGTATGCCGGTCGAGTTGCAGAACAGATTGTTCAAATACTTCACAGATACGTTAGCGGCGGTCATGGAACAAGGTAAGGAATATATTATGTTTATTGTTATAAATGTCAAATAGCCAATGAGGAGGTATTTACAAAAAAAATTGTCACCGAAATCAAACTAGATGTCGCTATGGTACTTTTTTGTTTGCTCCATGAAAACCTTTCCGGTTTTCTTTCATGCATAAAAGTAAATTAATTTTAAAAACTCAATAAACAAATCATAACTTATTTGTACTATTTCGTATTTGTATTGTAAGTTTAGAATTTTACAATTTTTGTTTTTCAATATGTGAGTTAAAAGGAACGGAAATGATTGGTTAGGGTGGTGGCTGGATTGTGAACATATTAATAAAGGGTATATGTTTGTCTGTAGCCAAACGTAGCGGCAGGTTCGATCTGGGCATCCTGGACCTGGGCAGTGCGGGCGAGAGCGTGCGCCGCTCCCGGACCCTGCGCTTCCTGCGACGACACGCCACCGGACAGGCGCCCGTCGAGCTGCACACCGTGCACTCCGAGGTACACTACACTCACGCACCTCACCTGTAACCATTCTCACGCACACTTTTAATCATACTCACGCTCACCTGTTACCATACTCACATACACCTTTAATCATACTCACGCACACCTGTAACCATACTCACGTACAACTTTAATCATACTCACGCACACCTTTAATCATACTCGCGCACATCTGTAACCATACTCACGCACACCTTTAACCAAACTAACATACTGCCGCATCCGATTTACGCACCGGTGTTAAATAACACTCGCACATCTGCACTACTATAACCATTATATCTCACACTTGTATCTATAATCTGGTATACTTTTATTAATACTAACACATACCTAATATTAACTAAACAAAGTATTTAACACATTTGAAGCTGCTTTATAAGAACGTACCTCTGCAACGTTCCCATAAAGTTAATAATTTATGAATACATTTTAAACTTTATTACCATTTGCATCGTGATGCATGCGCAACACAAAATGATGTAATTTTACGTAAAATAATATTAGAAAGGTTTAAGATGGTCTTTCGATATAACTTTTTAATCGTTAGTTTTTTATGTTGTATACGCGATAAAACGATTCACACATTTTGGTACTAATTTGAATTAATGTGTAATATTGTTGATGGTGTATCAAATACAAAAATTACAATTACACATTGAAGTTTTCACACAAATACAGTTAATAAAACGTTAGGCACGACGTAATTGATAGCGATATTGTGATTGTTTGTAAATAGCGTGGCATGGAGTGGACTACGGCCTTAGAGAAATGGTCGGAAGCCAGCAGTGCCAAGGAGGGCTTCTATTTATCCCAACAACCGCGGAATAACAAGCACACAGCTGTACTGTGTATAGCCGTGCCGCTCACCATCAAGAAGGAACGAATCACCAAGAAGGAACAGATGTTCCAGATATACAGGTCTGTATGTTATATTATTATTAGTTTTAAGTTGTATATTTATTTCTTCTATGTTGAGTAGAGTTTATAATATAAAAATAGATATTGCACTTGGTGAAACTATGTTTTGGGTGAAATCAATAGCAATGGTAGCAGTTTGGTTATGTACTTTTGAAGTAATGGTGCTATTCATTATTTACTATAATTAATTGAATACTCGTATAACTGATCTTAGTCTTGTAAAACTGACCTATATTTAATATAATGCATCTATCTAACGTTACGTGTTTTACGTAGATACCTAACGTTAATAAATAATAATTAATTATTTATCTAACTAAGATATAAATTGGAAGTTTAGGGTTTAGTTTCTTGTTTTTGTAAGGTGTCCGCACACACTGAATAAAGTTGCGTATCTCTTTCCTAAATGTTAGACCGAACACGGGCCTCCAATTGAAGTTGGAATCGCTCGCGGAAATAGAAAAGAAGTACAGACGAGTGGAGAGCGACGAAGCGGAAAAATGGTGGAAGGCGCAGTACCAGGCGTCCCTGCGCGTCTGTAGCCACGCGTACTGGCGGGGACTCTGCACCAAACCGAACGACTGCGAGGTATTTAACACATAATCACTCTATAGGACGTATTACTGTTACTTTCTGTCGCCAGATTGCAGCGCTAGCACAAGTAGCAAATAGTTTTTTTATAAACATTCACAGAGTAGTGAACAAAGTGTTGGTAAAGCACAGTAGGTATTTCTTTTTTATTATTATTTGCAACTAGCTTTTGCCCGCGACTTTATCCGCGTGTTAAAGTTACTTTAAGCAGCATTTCTAACGAATATTTATTAATTATATCGTGTAAAATACCTGAAATAAAGTTTCATCTCCTATTTTATCCCCTTAGTGATGGAATTTATCAAAATCCTTTCTTAGGAGATGCCTACGTCATAGTAGCTTTATGCATGCGGAGTCTCAGCCTGATCGGTTAAAAAGTGATAAAGTTTCATACAAATTTTCATCCTCTATTTTATCCCCTTCGCGGTAGAATTGATCAAATCCTTTCTTAGAGGATGCTTAAGTCAAAGTAGCTTTATGCATGCAAAGTCTCGGCCCTATCGGTTTAAAATTGACAAAGTTTCATACAAACTTTTATCCCTTATTTTATCTCCTTAGGGGTAGAATTGATCAAAATCCTTAGTTGAACCGGCAAAAGTTTTTTTGTCATATCAATAATAGAACCACCTTTTTTCAGACATACTGAATATATATATAAAATTTCACCGAAATGGTTCAAGCCGCAACAATGTTATATATTGGATAAATCATTGCTGTATATTTAGACGTAAGAAGGAAGGGAAGGTTCCCAAATGACAAAATGTTTGAAAAAGTTTGTTTATGATGGATAGAATAGATTGCTTTTTTTCAAAGACTGATTATAAATTTCAATCGCACGTTCAGTCGTCGTCGGTATTGGTACGAGTATAGGTCGTATGAATTGAGTGCATTAGAAGCTCGGTGAGCTATGTCCGTTATAAGATAAATTATGGAAAAATAAATGTGTTTCTCTAGAGTCGTATTAGCATAACAAAATTACACAAAAAATTTTTTTCGGTGAAATTAAATAGGTCGTCAGGATTCATGTTATGTACGAATAAACAAGTAAATAGAATAGAATAAATGTCGGTGGATTGTGGTATACAGGTGGGTCTGCGTGTGCGCACATGGTACGTCCTGTCGGGGTCGGTGCTGGGCGTGTGGGCTCGCGTGGAGGCCGTGCTGGCCGCGCGCAGTCAGCTCAACAAGATGCAAGTAGTCCGCGTCAAGGACAACGACGGTCTCAAGATTGTAGGTCAGTACGCTATACACGCATACTCGTACGCATACACATAGATACTAAACTACAGTAATAAAATAAAATTGTTCAAGTCTTTTGTTACCGGTTGGATGCTAAATAAATACAAGATCTTTGAGCTGTAATGTACACTGTTCGAGATTGAAATATTAACCCCAGTCGTAGCGAGTATTTGATTTGATTTGAAAAAAAGTAGTAATCGTGATATTATCTGTAAATTATAAAATGGATGATAAAATTATGAATGGAACGAAATCTAAAATGGATAAATAAATAAAAATGTATGTTTAATAAAATATCCATTATTATATTATAAATTATGTTTCACTAACGAATATCAAAATCAATACATACACGTGCTAATTAATTAATCGTCTCCTCGACAGGTACACTTATTCCAAAGAATTGCGTAGAACCGTTACGGGATGCGCTCGCTTCAGATGCGGTGAACGTCACCGAGCAAAAGTTCGAGCAACCGGACGGACTAAAGTGAACCTTACACGCACCGCGCAAGGCTCACAGTATACAACCCAACTATAGTTCCTCTCACTTTTACTCGCCGATAGCGGGGCACGATGGTCGCGACTCGAAATATTATGAGCCGCAAGATTTCGTTGTTCAAAAGTGTATAAAGCAGCTTTGATAGTAATGCCAGTTTGTAACTAAAACAAATTATTATGGTGCGTGCGGCGTTGAATGTACATATATGTAATTTCAAAGCTGTCTATACAAAGACGAAATTGGATGAGACAAAGTTTATCGTTAAGTAAGTTATGGCTTAAATTTCATTATTAATAAAAAGTTGTCTATCTGTTAATATTAATATATTGTGGCTCGAGATATTTCGAGCTGGGAATCGTTAGTGTTAAGATTCGGTTCGTGACGCTTTGGTCCTTCGTGAGTGCGAGTGTCGTTGAAATGTACGAATTAGAACGGGTAAAGTGGCGGGTGTGGATTTGGAATTGCGACGTCGGATCAGAGCATTTTGAACCATGGAGTTTTTATACGAGTTGACGTGAAGGAGTAGCGTAGTAGAGGCGACGCTTCGCGAGTCAATTACCGGTGCGTGGTAACTTGAAGCTTGATTCCATACTGGAAGGTTTATTTTTGATTTAGCTCATAGCTTAGTCCCTAACCAAATATGTCTGCCTAATATGAATACGAATGGTTTTACTCAGAACTAGTTAGGTTTGGAGGCTCAACGTTGTTATATTATTTTAGTTAATCTACGTTTTACTCCTCTGACTGTTAGAATATCTATCCGTAGTTTTATATAGTAAACTATTGTATAGCTTTGAGTTTGATAAATGCCAGCGTCCTGAGCCTGGCAGATTGTGTGATAAAGTTGTTAGTTGATAGAGTAGAAGTACATCGTAATTTATTTTAAGTATGTATTAATACAATGTACATAATGAAGTATGTTTTTAGTATGTGATATGTGGTCTTTATTTTTAATCAATACTAATCGTTTAATCAAAATCAATAAGCGATTTATTTGTTTTAATATTTATGTTATTTAATTATTGATATAACATAGTTGCGAAATGTAATCACAATAATGATTGCAGATTAAATTCATTAAAATTGAAGATTATTTATTTTAATCATTTTTTTATCACTTGTTGAAATTCAATTAATTTAATTAAACATTTTGCCGCTCTCTCATTGTATACACATTATACAAATATGGCAATTTGATTGATGATTTCTGACTTTGAATATTCATATTTGTCTTTTACTATTATTGAAAAAAAAGAGTATATATAAACTGTTTCATGGTCGAGCTTCAAGTTAGCCTAAGTGTTGGGGCATCATGTAAAGGGTATATTAATATTATTTAAACCAACATGCTATATTGATGAAGAACGACTTGTTACGATAATTGAAGACGTGGTGATTGAAGGTCTAATGAAATATTAAGTAAAAAGGTTAAAATGAATGGCAATTGTTTATTTAACTGAAATTACTTGAAATAACAATATTAATAAAAAAAAAACTTATTTTAAAGTTTCAAATATAACTTACTGTTAAGAGCTTGACATAATGTCTTCATCCACGCATGGTTTCAATTATTTTTAATAAGAAAAGGGACCAATATGATTGGGCATATGACATTACAACTGCGCTTATGCAAATTTGGATACAAACAATACCTATTGATTATACAACGAAAGAAATATCACGTTGGTTATTTTAAAGCAAAGGAATCTAGCATATACATACAGCCAATTGAACATTGATGTTTGACATCTAGACGCCTGTTTAAACTTACGTTGCAATCTAATTGAATTACGTAAGAATATAGCTGAGTTTACAGGACAATATTCATATGCGTTATAATTTTAAATGATATAATATTTATATCCATTACATTATGTTTCGCAAAATAGCAACATTTTAAAATCATTATAAACAAAAAACATCAATAAAAAATATATATATGCGCACTAAGATAAAAACTATATAAGTATATAAGCTAAGGTTTGTTGTCATTGCACTTTTCATTTTATCAAAATTAGTACCAACATGATGCCCTAAAACAAGCGAGCCCGTGTGGCGCGCCTACATTGACTGTCTATAGAATTTAGTTCATTATAAGTCAACTGAAAGTGATCTATCCAATTTATGCATTACTTGCATAGGCTTTATATATTTTTACATATACGTATTTCAAATAATGGGGTCTAACATTGCTAGTCATATGACGTGGTGTCTGATTTTTTTGATTGATCAATTTGATATGTCGTTCCGTGATTTTGGTAATTTATGTGTATTAATATAATATGTATTAAACCAGCTTATCTAAAACTGATAAATTCTCTGATATATAATAAATATTGTGTTAAGTTCGAAATTGATTTGAAATTTTGTTGTTATCAAATTTAAAGCTGTATTTATAGCTTGTTCTTAGGAGGAGCGAAAAACTGTCAATTTGCTAAAGTATTATTCCAACAGTTCAGAATGTCCAAAATATCCAATGGTTTGGAAATGTCAATAATACATTAATCATCTGTGTATTCAATGAACCCAAAATTTTAGTAGATTGGAAATTTTTGTTGCAATATATTTGTTCAATTAATGCTCTTTAGCAAAGTTTTATCTGATATTACTTTCCTCTATGTTTTTGCAATGTCAGCCCCCATTGTCATTTAGTGATAAAACAATATTTTTTTATTTAATTATTTTTTTTTTCGCGGCACTAAATGACTTGTGCCTACAGCAAGTACTATTGAGAATGTGCCCATCTAAAAGAATAAAAATGTTAAATTATCATTTAATATATGTTAAATAATATGTCATCAATTGTGGTGTGCACACACAACTTCTGCTAATTTAACTTTTCCACCAGTTTCAAAGCAGCTGGGGAATATCTGGCCGACTGAATTATTTTTAAATGGTTTTATTAACGTTCTCTAGTGTTTTTGATGATTTATTGACTATATACATTGAATATATACACGTTTAGTTCTAATGACTGTTAATGAGTAGTCAGTGTAATTGCAAATTTGAGATGGCCGCCGCCACAAAATGGCGGATACTAAATTATTTAACTCCGTTAACATGGATATCAAATTAAAGACACGAATAGTCCAATTCAATTTCAAATCTAAGATCGCGTTTAGAAGAAAATAGCGGATCATATTTAGTTAACAGTTTAACTTTTTATTTGATTCCACTGAATACTGAGGTACATTCTCATTGTATACAATCGTGATAAATCACCTATGCGAAAAGCGTTACATATGACACAGTATACGATTCAATCGAATTTTAATTTTGTACAAATATCTAATTATTTTATTTAATATTGAGTTATGTAATAAAATTATTTCTGTTAGGTTTTTCAGCAACCGTAGCACATGTTCTTATAATAATAAATGGACTTAAATATACCAACTGTCTGCAAAGTTAAGGCGTATGTTACTATCAATCATAGACTTTCCAACGTGCATTACAAGTTGTTCAGAATTTCAAAATAGTACTGCCGTAGCTTCATCCCAAAAGACAAAAACACGAAATGAAAGAAAGACTAAGTCGACAAATAGTTTCCTTCACGCCATTTCGTGGTTTTAAGAAGGATTAGGTAGGATAGTGTGTTTGACTTGATGCCAAAGTCTAATGATACATTTTATGTTCGATTGGCTGTTTTCGTGCTTATTGGACTGGGCTATACAAAAGCAGAAGGTACTACGATGCCATCTGTGATAAGCTTTCACCGATTATCTCCATTAAAATTGTGGCACAGTACAAACATGCGTCTCCTTAAGTATGAACTGTTGATAATTTCCAAAGCTAGGTATAACAAATTTTAGTACTGCACAGTTTATCGAGTATACATTCTGCTATTAACTACATTTGTATTTTGAATTATTAATAGTGTTCTATTGACATTAAAATAATTTTGACCCCTATTCTAATATGAAATGAAAACATAGTGTTATTAAAGAGAGAATATGGATCTTTTAGTTATAAAAACCATGTAGTGAAAACACTCTCGTCATCAGTTGCATTCTTTTTTAATTTCAGTATAGTCAAAAAGAATTTAACTGATGTTTAATCCCCGTTTACATGGGGGGTCAGTAACTGACACCTTAATCGTGGCAAGTCAGTGCTTATCTAGTATAAAATGAATATGACATGACTGAACGTGATAATTATCATAAGTCACCAATATTTTTGTATAAAGCCATATAATTGAGACATGATGAGTGTTCATGACATTCACGTTGGTGGGTCACTTTTGTCAAAAAAGCATATTTTCAATGCAAATTTAAAGTCGCCCTAACATTTTCAATCAAAAGAAGTCCGTATTTTAATGTTATAAACGACAACATTGAATTCTTAACGTTTATAAAAAATACTGCTGATTATGAATATATGGCATCTTGTTCTTCTGAAATGTAATGGTACTTAAATTTAACATATACAAGTAATATTTCCATCGACGATAATGGCGTGCAGACTATCTATAAGAACTACTGTTATTTTACTTAATATAAAATGAAAAATAGCTCTAGTCCTTTAAAATAAACTTACCGTTCTGTTTATTTCCACCTATATTTATAATGTACAACGTTTTTAATATATTACATAACAACTTCTAAAGACAGAGTGATTGAATTGTGACACTGGATTTATTTATATTTAATATTATTATGCTTTCATACTGTGCATACTGTCTAAATTGAATTACTTATATCAAAAAACCCCTGCCCTTATCTTATCCTTAGAGAGGCGAGTTTACGTTAAGGCAGTGTGCAACAGGATAGAATTTAATATTAGCTTAAATAATTTGTGGATATTATAATTGGTTGCTCCAGAAAGACTTGGGTTATATAGTTCGTTATATGCGGACACTTTCACTATTTACATTATAAATCTGTTATCGAAATTATTACCAACTTTTTATTAGAAATTGGCCAAAATCATACAATAGTAGTAATATGCAAAACATATATAATTTGCTCTAGTTAACATCAGGAGGATCTAGTTAACATCAGATCAGCAGGAGGGCAAGTCGGTAATTTGTTCTAAACATCAGAGTCTGACTTGGGGGGCAAATGGGAGTTGGCGGACAATCTGGGCAGTTGCCTATTTAAACATATTTCATTAATACAGTGTTTATATTCACAAAAACTAAAGTAGGGTAATCATAGATGTAATATTAATAGTGGGAATGTCCGTTTATGTGTTAAATTGTAATTCTGGATATGATATTAAGTGATAGGATCATTGGCGACGGCACTGCGAGTGCTAGTCGGCTCATATCGCATCTCACTGTTCTCTAATTTCTTTAATGTATAAAGACAGAAAATAAATGTATATAATTATGATGAATATTTTTATTTCGTACCAGCTATATGACGTCGAAATAACGTTTTGAAGTGCGCGAAACTAAAAAAAACTTAGTTTCAGTTTTGGTGTTTCTAAGATAATAATAAAAGATTCTACGAGGAAGAGTTTATCTCGTCACATTTTAAAATTCAAAGAATGGTCTTTGTGTCTCAACAAGTAATATGTAAGCATTATGTAGTTATACAGTGTTTTGTCTCGTTCACTTTAACTGAAAGTCTCATTGAAATGATATGAACAGCATGCTATATCTAAGCAGTGGCGAAAACCCTAAATAAACAAGGCTGTAAGTTTCTTGAAAGCGAATAAGTAAGTATATTTTCAAAAATAAGTACTGGGGTCTTCTCAGTTAATTCAGACTACATTCGATAATTTCTGAGGATAATTTGCAAATAAATCATTTAATTTCATTATCAACCGTTATCATTATACATCAGTATTTTTTTTTACATGGACTTTTTCTATATATAATAATATAATACACGTAATTTTGCCAACATGCCGTAGTGAGAGAGACATGACATGACTCGATAGACTGAACGGTAGTTATGATTAACCAATTCTTCCTTGGGACACCAAAGTATATAGTATGTCAAAAGTATAGCGCTTATTCTACAATGATACTGATTTAAAGTAACTGTTAGAACCTAGGTATATAAGGTTAAAGCTATCTACATATATATTTAAGTATATAGTATGTCAAAAGTATAGCGATTATTCTACAATGGTACTGATTTAAAATAACTTAGAAACTAGGTATAGGTTAAAGCTATCTACAATTATATTCAATATGAATATGGGTCATATCTATGTATCATATCATTCTAATTGTACAAGGCTACAGTTTATGGAACTTTATAAATATATTGAAGAGCTAAAAAAATGATGATTTTAAAAATCCCATCTAAAGCTTGCTGTTTAATTGAATCCCTATGCCTTTTTTATTTAAAAAAAAAACAAATGTCACATATTGTCTAAAATTGGATTCGGAAATGGTGGTGCCGTTGATAAACATTATTTGTTTTTAGTTTTTTTACTGAAAATATCAAAATTGTTTTGTGAAGATGACAGAAAAAGAAATAACGCTGGAAGACCTCGAGGAAACTGTAAGTGACCCTTATGAAATGTCTTTAGGATAATCATTTTCATTTGAACGATATAGTACTAAGAAACTAGGTCACAGAGCCGCTTCCTGCCTAATGTATACATTTATTGTATAAATAATTAATCATTGCTTTGCCAGTCGCATAGGTTAGCCCTGCAATTTATTTCACTAGTTAACAACTGATGTTGAGGTTTAATGGGTCACTGAAACTAATAAAAAAACAAAGTATCTATCTTTCTAAAAGGTCAAAGCTATTATTTTAGTAAGTTTAAAAGAACATTTATATGAGTAATCAGTGCTAACGTAAGGTAACCGGATATTTCATTATTGTAATTAAAGAAGTCACAGACTCATACATTTCTTTAATTGAAGAAACTATGAACTATGTATTCATTTATTTTTGAATCAAACTTTTCTTGATAAGGTGAAACAAACAGATGAGCAACTGAACCTCATGGAATGGAAGATGGAGAATGTAGAAAAAGAACTGGTAGTTCCTGTTGACGCTCAAGATATGTGTGTTATGAATCTACTCAAATCTGTATCTGAGGTAATTTTACTGATTGTCATTACATTACAACCAGTTAATTATTTTATAAATGTAATAATGGTTAAACATTGCATAAATTGTAATTAAGATTAACATGTTACCAATGAAACATATAATTAATTACAATTTTATATTTTAATAATTAGATGAGTTGTAAACAATAAGTGAATTGTTTGTGTGACACATACCATTTTTTAAATCTATATAAGTGCAGGTTTTTCTAATGAATTTGAATTATATTTAAGATCAGTGAATACAAAATTAAAGAACTTAAATAGATAAGAAATGTGAAGAGTATACTTATGATTAAATCGGAAACATAAAATATTAATTATTATATATTATTCAACTGTGAAATGAAAATGTGAATGTTTATTTTTCAGTGGGTTGCATATTATGTTGACAAAAGGTCAGGACAGATATTAGTATTTCAGGTTTCATGTGGCTTATGGCTTGTCGTTTCTAATTAACTCAATGCTTCATTTCATACTTACTTGATTTGAAATGAAACTATCTTTTCTATTTTAGTTTACTGTCTTAAATGAAAAGTTTTGGTATTGGTAGTTGTTTTTTCATTTCACCAAGAGACCAAGAGATGTTGTAGAGGATACTATAGGTTTCACTTAGGTCAAAGTATTAGGAATAAGTTGTTGCTCTTGTTAGATGTTCTATCGGTCCAGTCTTTTTTTGTCAATTGATTGGTAAAAATATGACTATGATAGAATTTCTTATCAGCCAAAAGACGTCCTGAACCAGTGGCAGGGAAATAAATGTTGGACGATTTAAAAGTACTTTTAAGAAGTCTATTTGAATAAAGATTATTTTGACTTTGACTTTATATTAGAAAAAATTTTGCTCCAAAAGATTTTCTTTTATAATTATTAGAAAAATTTGAAAGCATTATGAATGCTTATCAAATAATCAGAAATATATTTTAACTGGCCACCATTTCAAAAGAAAACAAAGTGGCTCTCCAATATAACAGATTATACTAAAATATTCCAATTTCAATTTGTTGTATGTATGTTTGAATTTAAAGATTTGTATTTAAAATTAATAATATAATAGTTTAATTCCTAAGTGAAAGATAGAAAGTATAAAGGAATACACAGAAATGTGACATGATGTGGTTGCTTGCTCTGTGTAGCTGCGGTTAAATCTTATTGATACAAATAATGTTTTTTTATCAAAACGTTTCTATATTTTAATATCAGTGTATCTAATTGTGTTATCATGTTAACGACCAGCCATAAAACTTCATGCTTGTTGGTACTAGCTAACGAGGCCTTAATGTGGTACAAAGTTAAGCCTCGCCCCAACTCCTATTGGACAGGCCAGTGGGGCTTGCTAGGGCTTCAGCTGTGCGCTACAGGAGCCACCAGTGTCGCGATTGTCGATACTCGAAATTATCTCATTATTTTTATATGTACTTTTAATTCCCAAGAATTTTATGGCATTTACAAAACATGTTATTTCATTTGATGTTGTTAAATGTTAAAAGAAATAATATAATATTCTGCAGAATTTGATAATAAGTTCTAACCACAAATAAAAAATATAAAATTTAATATTTTGATGTATAAAATTGCAATACTGAAATGTCATTTGATATAATTAAAAATTTTCGTAATATATTACTTTAACTCTAGGAAGACGGCACCTACTTACTTACTTAGCATGAGTTTGTCAAAAAAAAAAAATTAAAAACGGCAGTATTATGAGTATGAGACAAAATTCTGTAATGTAATATTCTCATGCAACTTTTAAATTAATATTTTAGTCAAATGTGTGCTCGTCTCTAGTGTTAGCATATTTTCTTGGGAATCATCAGTGCATTTTCATTATTTCACAATAAATATAATTATGTGTGTATAGTATTCTTGCTTCAATTCTTGATTTAGTTTAAGTTTTTCTATAAACATTTATCAAGTTAATATCACACACGCGATACTTCTACATATGGGTCGACCAGACAGCCATATTCATTTCATATTAGATATTTCGGTTTTTTGTGTCTACGCCAGTTCGCAGCCAATCGACAGCAACTCGTTGGAAAACGTGTCGTAGGTCTGTTGCAGTAGAGATCGGTTTTGAGTGATGGCTTTCTGTCGCTTGGCTGTTTTATTTTACTTAAAAATTTAGAAAGCAGTTGTTCGACTTGTATTTAAGACTTGAGAAATAATATATGCTTAAAATATATTTTTATTAATAAAGTATTCTTAAAATAATACTCGGCAGCTTCGACCACGAAAGCTCCGATCTAGTCGCAGCTGTGTATTTTCATAGTCCACGGAATAAGTCGATCAACTGAGCAAGAGTCGGTGCAAATCTGAATAATTAGTAAATATAAGCAATTTCGCTTTCAGTGAAACGTAGTAGGTTTTATAATGTTCCTTGATCGACGACGATACGCGAAGTACGCGATGCATCATCCGTCAGATATTCACCGAACCTTACTACATTTACCTCACATTCTGCCTTATAAATCTCGTTATATAAGCGTCATATGACTTAGAAGGAGCCAGAATCCTTTAAAGCTTAAACACTTGTTTCGATATTTTTCCGTTGATATGTAAAGCTAAATTATGTTGTCATCGTCTGTTTTAAACTTCTGGACAGTATAAATATTTTGAATTGTAGAATGACGGAAAAATGTTGACATATAGGTTACCTGATTTTGACAGTTTCGAATGAATTTACAATCAACTTTTTCTTAAAAAGTTGATGATTCGTCTGCAACAGTACAAAATTGGCTCCATGATGTGGGCGTTCCCGCTATTTAGTAATTTTATAAATATTGACACTGATTTCTCACTGTTTCTATTAGATATATATTGGATTAACAAAATATAAATTTCTAGTGATACACATTAGTCTATTGAGTTTTGAATATGTTTCCTGAAGAGTTTCAAGATTTTGATAGCAAAACAAACGATGTTTTGTGCCTAAAAGTATATATTTTTATAGTATAGACAGTAAGATGTACGTTTTTATTGATGTTTGAAAAATACTTTTACTAGTAAAATGGATTAATTACTTGAAATGAACCTAGGACTATAATCTGTAAAAATCTACATTTCAATTCAGTTTGTTTAATATTTGTAAATGACAAGTTTATATAGATGTTTAAAACATATGTAAAAACGTCTGACGATTCCAAAGCATTTTTATCAGATTAATATATGTTAATAGAAACAGTGCCGAACTTATTCGCGAAAACTATTGCCAATATGTGTAAGAGACAAAGTAATATACAGTAGTGGGAATGGCCCATGCGCGCCACACGTGTGTGCGTGGTGTTAGCGCACGTTAGTGGCGCGGTGGTGTATGCTGGGTGGGCGGTGCAGGTGCGGTCTGACTACAATCAGCTGCGGCGGGAGCTGGTGGAGGTGCAGGCGTTGCAGCGGGAGCTGTCGTCGCGGCTGCGCGCTCAGCTGCGGCTAGTTCACGGCAAATTCGCCCGCTTGCGGCAACGGCTCGCGTCTGCCGCCCCTGACGCGCCGCAACCGCGCTGAACCACTCGCCGCAACTACACGTCTGAACCGACCTTACATGTAGGGTTAGTGGTACATCGAAAGACTAAGGTTACTCTTATATCTTCAGCGCACAAGTCTCCCTTAATACACAGCCGTTATGAGTGCTGGCCAGTAGCATAGTGACCGCACCCAAATTATACTATGTATAACTTCTAGAATGAAAAGATATTGACTGTTTCGGACGGTAGAAGTTGAAGACGAGCGGCCGCTGAACTAGAGGTGCATTAAAAATATAGCTTATTAATACAATTTTATTCATAAATTAATTTTGGCTCAACCCAATGATTTATTGTTGAGAAGCATTATTTAATATATAATGGATTATGTTTTCACCGAAATTAGACATTTTACGTTAAGAGGGCGTGTACATCAAGAAGCACAACTTTCAAACTGTTTTTTTATATCAAGAAATAACGTTTGTAATTATTCTGTCACAATCAAAATAAGAATTTATAAGATTTCCATAATATTACAAAATCTCAAAGGTAACTCTTAAAATTCATGCTTTTCTTGTTGTAATACGCCCTCATTTATTGATAAATATGTGCGTTACTTTAAAGCCTAGATAATTAATTATACAGCACTTTTACAATATCTTAGAATTTAGTTTAGTTTACTTAGAAAATTATTTGCGATCAAATCTTAGTAAGTTTGTGTTATATTTAGTATCTATACGACTGATGATAATGGCCTTTAGCTTGTATTAGATTCGTGTTTGAAGATGTGTTAGCGGATGAAAAGTTAAGTTTAAATAACTTTTAATAGAAATAAAAATATCCAAAAAAGAAAATTACGGAGAAAATTCAGTAGTTAATAATTATAACACATTTCTCCCTGTTATTTACTCCATAAATTTCACAATATTTGTAATGTCTTAATATAATACATATTGTTATAAGGATGATGTCTAAAATCTGTTTTGGTTCATCAGGCAGATTATTAAAAAACATTGAATATTACTTTATCAATAAGTTACAGCGATACATTGAATTGACATATTACATGACGTCACACCTTTGTCGGTTTTCTACATAGTTGTGACGTAGTGAACCTCCTCCTCAACTTTAATACCTGTCATCTAAGTCACCTCTATTTAATGGTTTAATAATTCTATTTAATAACTAATATAAAAAATGGGTCTATTTAATTTTTATTATTTGACCAACGGCCTAAGTAGTTTTTTTTTTACCCAGATGTCATCCCTATTATGAAACACGTAGAGTTAGTTCAAGGGCAGAGTTTCTAAACCTGTGATCTGCAGAATAAAATGTAAACACGAATACAGAACTTACCTTTTTATGTACAGTCACGTCAGACTTTACAAAACTGTCAAATTTGCTCACTTGATTTCAAACATTAACACGTTGAGGGTAGACATCGAAATCCATTGCGGAAATTTGATATATATATTGTTGTAACCTGACGTGAAGCCGTGACATATATATAGTGCCAAACAAATTTATTTTTGTTTTCTGAAACATGAACGCAGTTTAGAAATGATATAATTTGATCTCATATCACCCAATGACTGAGAAAGTGCGAATGATAAATAAGACTTCATATTTTTAATTTATTCGAATTAAATAAAAATAACGTGTTGTAAAATAACACATTTGTTTTAATTGTCATTGATGTATTTAATATTGAAACTTTTCATAAAAATGGTATCCATTTGACGTATTTTTCATGGACACTAGCGCTTAAAGAATTTATTTGTATACTGATCTCTTATATTTTAACGCGCTCTATTCATAAAGGAAACAATTTTTAAATGGTTTAATCGCGTTTGTATTTAGTCTTATTGAAATTTAGTTCAATTACCGTGTTCCATTCTTTATATGGTCATTTTAATTTGATTATCTAACCATTATTTTAATCTGTAATAGAATTTGAGGTTAATTTTGCAATCTTTTTTATCTTTGTTAATGTAAAATTGAACTTTTGATATTAAAGCGCTAGGGCTCCTTTTCCCTATCAATATCCAAACTAGTCTACACAAACGACTGTTTATTTTATACTAAGTAACATAGGATTTTATTTAAAAAAAAAAACGATAAGTTACGATAATGTGGTGCTACATGCAAGATAATGGAGCGAAAGAGTGAGTGCATTATGTAATAATGCCACATTTTTATACGAAAACCTCTTTACTTTGTTCTAAAAATTCTGTAATTTAATACGGATCGCTGTTTTTAAGAGGACTACTACATATATGATACCAACTAACTTTAAGCGGAATCTGAGAATGTTTCAAATATAACATTAATATTATCAATTGGATTATTCGCGTTAATCATACTATGTACTATGATTATTATAAAACGTTAATGTTAAGTAGGTTTATTTATAAATTATTAAAATTGTAGTATAAGGGATGTACTGACCTAAGATTTTGCATTTTGGAAATAGCTAGGATTTAATTTCGGAGCACTCTTACACTCATACGCATAGCTTTCGTTGCTGAGTTATATAATAAAAGTACAAAGTATAAACACTGATATTATAGTGTGTAATTACATGAATTATTTATCGTAAAATGTCGAATGGAGTCTTCAAAGTTCTTAAAAAGGCAATTCATTACAACATTAGTGTAAATGTAGTAGACCTCTTTAATGATATCAATATAGCCTTTCCTATATAAATTCTAGTGTCAATTTCCGTTGAACTTAATAATGTATGAATCGAATTTAAAGTCGTGTGCTAACTCGAATAGTATGATAATAAAAATTGGCGCTTAGAGTCGTAGTAATAATTTAATGTATTTAGTTTTTAATTAAAAAAGAAACTGAATTAATTTAGTTAGGTAGTGGTGTGTATAAAAGTGGTCAAAATTGCATGTCTTAGTCCGCACACGTTATTTTTTGTCTAATATACCTATCTATATAATCTATCTATATAATATACCTATCATATGTAAATTAGACTTGAATGTAATTGGTAAACTTCTTCTGTTATTAATTACAAAAAATAAATATGACATTATGCATGTAATATTATAAATTTCAGATGTTTGTAATTACATTTATGTCTCATGTTCTATGCGTTGATTACGAATTCATTCGATAGTAAATATGTTAGACTTTATATTTTCATCGCTTTTAAATCGTTTAATAGTTATGCACTGTCAGATATTTAAGCAAGAACAAAATAACTTGTTAAATAAAGACGTGAAGCATGTAATCAGATTAATTATGATAATATAAATAATCTTAATTCTGAATCCTTAAATCTTTATTGAATCATCATTAATCAAATGTTTATAAAGTAACTGAAAAATATTCTAAATGAAAAATGCTTAAAAAACCACTTAGTCTCTGGTACCCTGAGATGGGATTCGAACCCATGACCTTTCGCACTTCAGGCGACTGCTCTAAGCACTGAACTACCCAGGACCTAACAGGACAGACGAATCTTTCAAGCGCCTGTTACTTTTTCGATACTACAGAGCGCATTCTCATCAAGATTTTTTTTATTAAGATTATTTTTCAGTATAGCATTGATTAAATATAATAAAGGTAACTGAACTTAAATATTACTATTAAAACATGTAATATTCAAGAATTAATCTGATTACATTTTGCTCATTACTGGGAATAGGTAGAATTTTGAATAAATCCGCTGTCTAATTTATATTTCAATGCATTCTCTGCCTTCAGATATTTGATGCTCACCGTACTTGTAATTGGTCACGATTATAGGTGTTTGTTTTTAAAATTTAGCTTTTAATATTTAAGAGTCGCATTTATTATTGCATTTATAGTCACTGAAGTAGCTTATCGACACTCATCGAGTATATGTAGGACATTAGGGCCCGATCTAGCTCCGGGCAAAAATAATAAAGCCACCCCTTATACTCATATCAATCGCACGAGAAATGCTCTTCATTTCATTAAAAAAAATCTCGAAATATATATTTTTTCAATACTAACTAAAGCTATTCCTAAAAAGTAATATAATAAACTTAGGTTAGCATCTCAAAAAAATATATTTTCGAGTTTTTTTTTATTAAAAAAGTCCTGACCCTCCTAAGGCGGGTCGTCTCTGTATCGAGGTTTATCATAGTGCATCTACTCGTCCTTTAGATCGGGTCCAGTAGGGTAGTTTTGAATATACACTCGCACATATCACAGCATGTCGTGGTATTTTAACTCAGTATTGGCTAACCATCCAATATTTTAATATTATTCTCATGTTATATATAATCCAATGATCATTGCACTAACATTGTACAGTCGACAGCACGTCAGAGTGGTAAGTGTAAGTTTTACGCTAACGCGTTCACTAGTGAGAGCATTAAGAATTTGTATGGAGATTTGTAGTTCTTGGTAGTTATCGCTAAGGGCGCTGTACCGGATTCCATACTAAAATCTTAACGCGCTCACGATCGACAGTGAACGTAAACGTCAAAAAAACTTACACTAAGCGTTCAGGTTATGATAACGAGTTAAAGTTTCTACAATCAATTTTTCCATTTTGGTTGCACAATAATTTGACTTTCTGCAATAACCTGATGTGCTGATGTATGTACTCGATATTAGTTACGATGAGTTCACATCATTTTGCTTTATAATAAACAGTGTTTTTTTGTATATGCCAAAAAAAATTTACTCAGCTCGTATTTGAAATTCAATCGTAGTTAAGTGAAATACATGTCTGAAACTATGTGTAAGCGTAATCGTCTAAATCATACGCGTATAGCTAATAACTATTATAAATATTAGAGTAATCGATTAGTGATATAGTCCCCTGTGGTTTTTGATATAGTTTATGTATACATAAGAACAATTGACCATTATCGTATCCTTGTTATCGTACCTGATTTGTGTTAAACAAACAAGTACAGAAATTTTTAAAATTATATAACAATTATATTACAACAGATTTGGTAAATTTTAATATCGTATTTGTATACTTTAAAGAATTCTGTTTATTGCGTGGCCTTCCGTATACAGTTAATTTAGTTTATAGCTAAAAAATATAATGGCCACTTATATGGCTTGCCTAGAGAGACCGCAGCCTTGTACCTTTGATATTGAGTTCATACATAGACAGTCAGACAGTTACATCGTTTTTTATTGATCTGAAATACACTTTCTTTTATGCCGTAGAGTAGAACAGAATACAATGAAGTTCATGATGTATATACGTGATACATGCTGTTACTTTTTAACGTTTATGTATCGAGGTACCTTATATTACCCCACTCAACAACGATAAATTAATAAATTGTTTTGAATTAGCTCTAATTGTTTTGTTCTATTGATTGTGTTCTGAAGTATTGTAAAAACTTGTACAGATTTTCTCTCAACACTTGCAGTTTATAAATAACTATTTAAATAATATTAATATTGTCACTAAATGCACGTCCACAATATAGCACAATTTGTAATACAGTTAAACACGCTCAGATTTATTCAAGCACATTATTTAATAGTTAGATACATTATTATACATAACTAAAATATTCTTGATATTCACTTTGTAATGTATTTTTTAGTTTTTACAGATGGCTTGTATTGTCCTATGATAACACAGTATTTGCTATTTATTTATTATTGTTAAACATTTTAAGAAGATGATTTTGAGAAGATGAAAAAGGCAAAACTTAATGAGGTACTTATAGTTAAAAATATTAAACATGCTGTCTTGTACATTCTCGGCTTCAATTCTGCTGACGTAATAAAGGTCTTCAGTTCTACGTATCTTGTGTAGGTATACCTAAAATTATATTTAATTAGTTTGCAATGTTGTAAATTGTATATTTTTACGAGCGATAATTGATTTTCTCTTGTAGTAACAAGAACTGTGTCAAAAAGGGAATTGTAAAGCCATAATAACGTTTTATTGTTATTGACATTGTAGCCTTGAACCCCCATTTCTGATTTGCTCAAAAAACTATACATATTTTAAAAAATCTATTTAATTTTAGTCCCACGCGTCGCTTCAGTTTGTATTCTGTTACAAATACAGCGTTAAACACAGCGCTGTATTTATTTTGAAGTAGATTTAAGGATCGGTGCATATATGACGGAAGAAGCGTCGCGTGTTTGTCGGTTGCGGAGACGCTTGACGGATTTTCTGTCAGATTTGCATAGATTAGTTCTGCGCGTTGTGTTTGGCACTGTATTTTTGACTATAGAGATTCACTTCAGTTTAAATTTATATAACACCGAATACTAAACTAAATGTCCAATGTCGACAATATCCTCTATATTCCTATCTATACTGTAGCTCTTCAGTCTAGCGTCTAATGCTGGGACTATAGTTATGTAGTACTTGAAAAATAACTTCAACAGTAGCTAGTAATTAATTTTAATTCATATTATGTTTTAAAACAATTGCATTGTCTATACTTTTTATTATGATAAATAGCCGAGACAATCCAGTAAGCTAGTCCAATATTGGCCTCATATAAATGGAATAAATCCTCAAGCCAGTTTCTAATTCTACTGGATTGGTTCGGTTACTGGCAGCTAGTCTGGTTCTTAAAGTTAATAATTATTGTCAATTTCTTTGAAAAATATTTTGGTATAATATATGTGGTTTAGGTAACTTCATACGATGATAAAATTTTGTTGATTCCTAAGTCAAGAAAAATCTTATTTTTCTATCAAATCTTTCTTCCATTTACTTAAACAGGACTATTACTATACTATTTTTTTATTTATTTTTTAATTATTTATTAGCCAAATAACCATATTTTTCCACCACCTTTATTTTAATTGTGTGGTACATGGCGGTACATACTTACACTGAAACTTTGTTTGACGTTTGACCTACGTTCGCACTAGTGCCGCCTAGCGGTAATAAATTCTGCCATCGCTGCATTTGTAACGTATTATAGTTGTGTGTTTAGCACTAGACAATGAAAAATAAACTTAAGTATCAAACCACACATATACCTAAGTTAGTATGACGCATATATGATATTAAGATATGATGTTTTTAGTCTTGCAAAAACTCCGTATATCTTTACCAGCTAGTGTAAAATGTCTCTGTAGTATTAAATCCTTTGTTTTTCTTTATTTTAAAATAGCACAAAATATTATTTGTTTATTTTTCATATTGTTGGGATTCAAACGGAGTATTTGTATGTGATAGACATCGTTCATACGGCATGTACGTCACGTTTTTTGTAGTACCTATGCATTTTAAAGGGTACTAAAGTGGCACATAAATTGTATATACAATATGCTCATATAACACACCTATAAACTTCTTTAAATTTTCACAAAACGTGCAAGACAATGCTGTGTGAACACTGCCTTAGATTGTCTAGATAATGCAGTTGCTTATTACAAACAGTTGCCAAAAATACTAATGATTGTAGCAAGTTGTGTAACTTGGAGAAGATTATTTTGATACTTATATTGTTTTTGATACTTCGTAGGTAGTAATTAATTTAATATGTAATTGTATATAATTTATTGTTATATAACATAAAAAGCTCAGTTGTGCACCCGGTAGGGACAATTGTAACAAAATGCACAAAATTGTGTAGGTATTGTTGAAATAAAAATTGATTATTTTACTGTGAGTGTATACCTATTGCTCTATCGGGAAGGCAATAAATATTTTGCTCACTAAAAGTACCACCTCTGTTATTCACTCGTTTTTAGATTAGTTTTGAAATAAAAAATATTTTGTGCTGAAATTCTTTAATTTTTTTACCATACCTATTTCCGTTTGTGTATGTTGCGTTTCAATGCATTTTTATTTCATCATAAGAGTTTGTTAGTCGATGTCACCGAGGCAGAAAGAAATGCTTGACAAATTTACAAAAGTATAAGTTAAATTTATCTTAGTCGCACATTTGTATTTTGATTACTTAGCACTTCCTTAACAGGTTTATTTTGCTGAAGGTTATCGTTCTGCCAGTGGCGTAACTTTTTCCAACCAGGGCATACATTTTTAACTTTGTTATGATTGTGACGGATGGCGGCGCCCCCAGGACCGGAGACTCGTTTCAATAAAATATTTTGAACCTTGCGTTCAACGAATTATAAGTTTAAAAAATTGCAGCCATTTATAAAGATGAGTTAATAAATAAAACATGAATTCGTTACGAATATATTCTTTATTAATTTGTACTTGCACATAATAAAAAAATGTATAAACGTCTGGAATGCTAGACGGAAATGCTCGTTGTTATAAAGATTAATATGTTATAATTATATCAACGCTCTTATAAAATGTTAATTTATCCTTAAATACGCGAAACTAAGTGACGCCTATATAATACTTGTTATTGCAACATTTTACAAACAAAATGTATCACAGATAAGGTAAAACATGAGCATGATATTCGAGCGGCTTCAAACGCTTGGGGACTTCTAAAATGATAAATTTACAGTGAAAATATTCTTAATAATGTAAGCGGTCTGAGAAAATAACATTACAAAGTTTACAAGTAAATGGAAAAAAGTTGATTTCAAATGTTTCAAAAACACCGATGTCCCCTGATTATTCATCACCTTTTATATCACCGAATCCTTATGATGTAAGGTTTAGATTTATAGTTAATATGAATTAGACCGATTTCGTTGCTAAAACACACCAAAAGTATAGTGACTTATGTGTGGTAGCATGATATTTTTCATCCCCAAGTATCCGACGACGACCGTATGTCATCAAATTATAAAAATGAGATTACTCAATAATAACAACTACCAATAACTAAATAAAATACCACACGAGAATCAAGAATATAAAGTATAAAAAATGGCATCTTGTGTTTAAAAAATAAATCTCAGACTTCAACACGTAAAAGATTTAAACTTATAATTAAAGTATGAGTTATTAAATTAATAGAGTTAAAAATATATCCAAAATAAAGACTTACATTAAGGTACACAATTTGTCTACCATCAACAAATACAATCTAAAATTATCAGACACAATTCAGAAGCGATGGTCTTTATTTGAAAACCATCTCTATAACTGAGGCATCGTGTCCCCAGCACCATAATAATGTAATTCGAGGAGCTTCTTTGAAGATATTTTAAAAGCAAATAACACCATTCATCTTCCAAAATAAGTACAAACAAAATTACTAAATTCCACCAACTTCGGCGCATACTAACTTCGCACAAGCAATTCTTGAACAGACAGATATTGTAAAATTTGATATTGTCATATTACAACAAACAAGCGTCAGTTAAATGATATATTTAGCCCGAAACGCCACGCGCGCGTTTTTTTACATTTTCACATGATATAATCATTCCTATTCTTGTGAAGCTGATCCGCGCTATGACACTCGTCGAGAATCAATGGTTCCTTTTCGTATAATTAGATAAACACATTACCTTCCTTTGCGACGCGCAGTCGGGTAAAAATACTAAACCTTCGAGAAGTTTCTTATCCATCTGTCCGCCTAATGTGAGTGATCGTTACGCGGGTGATTTCTTAAATAATCCTTTTTTCTCTAACCTCTCTTTCCCACGAAACTGACAATACAATACAGTCGGCAACGAACGTCTACGTTGAACAGTCTAACCCTGACAGTATACAAAGCCCTACCTGGTACGCTTTAATTAGGACAATTTCAAAAACACCCAAACAGATGGCACATAACCGGGCAAGAGTTACTGTTGCTTACAAAATTACAATGTTATAAAATTGTTTTAAACAATCTAAGTTTGCACTATCATCACATCAATAATTACAATAAACATATATTTATATTAGTGTTGGAAATGGTCATATATACATAGAATAATACATTTTCAAATATTGTACTACGCTCATTTATAATGGCGTATGTATGAGATATGAACAGTTATGATAGCCTTGCAGATGGTGTTTTAGAAAGGTGCAATATCAAGTAGATTAAATATTACGTAGATTCGGGCCTGCCGAATGGGGTAGGTAGGAATGACCTATTTTATTTCTAAATACTCCAATATCACTGTCGTTATTTACATCATCAGGACGATGGCACTCAATACAAATCTTACAAATATAATACATAGAGTATAAAATTGATTAATAAATCACTGACAAAGATCCTTTGGACTTTGTACCGAATAAATTCTTTATCATTGCGTATATATTTTATTAACCGTTACACTAAGATTTTACTATAAAAAACCTACAAACAGAACAGTAACTAGATTTATAAAACATCGATTTTAACCAGTGTATATTGCGATGTATCGATTAATTACACACAAGTTAGTGAACTGCACTAGTCTGCATCGATAAATCCAACGTACTAATAAATTATGTTGATAATATGTAGGTATGATGTATTACGTGACAGAAAAAGGTATACCTTGTATGTGAAATATGTAACTAGTTCAATGAGTTGATTTTACAATTTAAATTCTTGTTAAAACTTGCTGTTCAAAATTAGCATTAACGAGTTTTATTCTTAAATATAAAACAAATGATATTTTAACATTGGCGTAGTTAAAATTTATTCATTCACAAAAGTTGTTGCGGCCTAGTGCAGTTCGTGCGAAATTGACATGAGCGATGTACAGTCAACAACACATCAGGTTACTACAAATCAACAAATTTGTGCAATCTGTTTTGAACCCTACTTGAATCTATTAGGGCTTCAAATAATTAATTCTTTGATCTTTATTGTCTATTAAAAAATACTACATTAAAAGACATTTAAATATCTTAATAACCTGATGTGATACTGATTGTACGTTACGCATATGCAGTCTTGCATAGAAGGCACCATACACGCACGCACCGTAATATCGAACCATTGTCAGCTAAACCATACCATCTCGGTCCAATAAAGACTACATTACTTGTGTTTCCACATACTCGTATGTGAGGCTGTTTGAATTGCCAATTGATATAATATTCAAAAGTATTTTATAATCCCAGTCAATTATATCTTAGAACGTCTAAAAGGAATGATTATTTAGGAATGTAATACATACTGTTTTCGACATCGCGTTAATTTCAGACCTTATTATCAAGCTAATAATGCCACCAAACGTAACAGCATCCTTCGATTATCTTTTTCGTAATAGGCCCCTTGATTTATGTCCATAACAATCCGAAGATGCCTACGCTCAATATGTCATAGTGACATCAAATATATATAAATTTCAAAAACTTGCTTTCATAAGATTTGCATTTGTATCAAGCGCTGTTTTAACTAATTTACGTACGTATATAAATACTCAACAGTTGTATATCAATCGACTACAGTTAAACAACATTTTATTAACATGGCAAGAGTAATATTTGTAGTAAAAAACGCGACGGTTGACTGAATCTATAGAACATTTCCTTTAGTTACAGCTCGCGTCTAAAAATATAGTACCTAGTACTTTGTAAATATGTATTAAAGTATTTCTTATTTTGAAAGCATTAAATT
Source organism: Diatraea saccharalis (assembly GCA_918026875.4). NCBI lineage: Eukaryota > Metazoa > Arthropoda > Insecta > Lepidoptera > Crambidae > Diatraea > Diatraea saccharalis. The sequence continues at coordinate 18,855,166 of OU893334.1, read as the reverse complement.
TGTTGACTATTTTAATTTTACCTTAATGGTATAAGATTGATATTGGAAATCATTCAAATTTGAGTACAATGTATATGAAAAAGCAAATGAATAATGGAATACATAATAGGGGTGATGCCTTGATTACAAAAAGAATTTCTATTTGGTCCATCAGTGAAATTGTAAATTACCTGACAGAAAAAAAGAAGTCTTGATTGGCAAAAAGACCAATAAAAGTAGAAAACAAAGTCCACAAAGGTAATAATTAATTTTCAGTCAGCCGCCGTGAAAACAATTCATAGTTTAAATAACGCGCTCCACAGGTGATTCTAGGTTCGCTTGCTCGGGTTTTCCCCTAATCTTAAGATTGGCCAAACTCACGTAATTATTCCGGGAGATCCCTTCACGCCTCCTCTCCTTCTCCCCCCCATTTCCCTTTTGTTTCTCCAGTACCGTAGCTAAATTCGGTATATCATCTATAGGAGAACATCTTATTAACGGGGCCAGCTCTTTGGCTTTCTCCGCTACGGGCGTTTTGATTCTGTTCCTTCCTACTTCGACGAATTTGTAATCTTGAACTTTCGACTTTCGATCTCTACAACTGTAGCGTCCGTCAACGAAATCGGGACGCTCAGATGGTAGATGCCGTCGAAATATAGGTGTCATGGGTTTGCCTAGACTGGCCAGTTTTAAGTCAGTCTTGATAACGTCATGTTCCGGGGCTTCCGGTCTTGGCCTCACTTTCCTCGAGCGTCCGCTTGGGGACGCCGGTCGCTGTATAAAGAATTTGCTTTTGGATTTCTCGTCGCAAACGTTCTTATCTTTGGCTTCCGTCGTACTCGGTTTGAATAACCTACTCAACTTCGGGGAGAGGAGATTTTTGGTGAAGAAATTCATCTTCTCCGGTTGTTTCTGTGTCTCTATTGTCTTTGGAATATTCTTTACACCTTCCGCCATCATAGGACTTCTAGTCAGATGATCTATATTATACCGCCTGTAGTCTTCTTCCGGGATCCTCCTCTCGTTGATGTCAGGGTTCCTGAGGGTGACATCTGTGACGTCATAGCTGGACTTGTTACCTAGGAGGGTTTCCCCTTTTTTGAGGATATCCGCGAGGAAGTTCCCTGGGCGGTCCACTTCCATGTCTACGTGGAGACTGGACGCGGTCCACGGGCTCACCTCGTCGTCGTCAGACGATGACGAATCTGTAGTCTAGGGAAGAAAATTTCAAAATGCAAATAAATCAGATTATCGCTATACCTCATTAATTATCATCGTTTAAAAATTATATATAAGAAAATATTAGTAATTAATATTTATTGTTCGGAGATCCTGAATCGTAGCCACCGAGCGACGGTAAAATTTTTTTTTACAATTTTTACAATCTTATTTTAAAATTTGATTTATTTTTTTAAGAATTATGGTCAGTTGCACAAATGTCCATTATGGTTTAATGTCGACTTTAAGCTCTAATTAATGTTCTATATTTGAACATTTGTTTCGGTAATGTCGCTTTAAATTAATGTTAATTTTAATGAACGTTTGTGTAACTGCGTGTTAATGGTTTAAATTAAGTCCCCGCCCAAAGAAGTATTCACTTTCAGTTGGTCATAATGTCAAGTAATAAATGAAACGATGAGTGTCATACTTGTATCGGGTGGTGGCCCGGTCCGCTGTGTTGTCGACAGTACGCGGACAGTCCGTCTTCGGACTGGTTGCGCAGGAAGCACTGTCCCGCGCGCGCTCGCTTCACCGCCGCCGGACTGTCCAACCATTCACCCACATCGTCCACCTGCACACAATATACATTCACATTACTGCTCGCCGCAGCAGCCGCATTCTTTGAGGCATTATGGCGCCGTCTCACGTATATTTTAATTTATCTTTGCTTAAAATATTTATTTCCTTATCTTATTTATTAAAATTATAATTATGTGTGTATTTATATATATATATTATGTATATCAATAAAGATTATACATAGCCGTCCTTGCATCCGCGTGACAGATTTGAACGGGGTCTAGCTGAAAATCAGCGTCGGTCTCTTTTTGCTTTTAAAAAGTAAACGAGAGCGGCATATTCTGAGCTATACACCTTTTTGGTGCAACTGGGACACGCATCGCTATTATTCCTACTCAAATATTATTAATTTTTGTCTTTTATGTTTTCTGTTAATTTTGATTCTCTGTTGGTTGTCTGTAAGTGTCCTATGTGTGTGTGCCAAATAAATAAATTGATTTGATTTGACATTAATAAGACTAAGAGATCGTGACAAAAATGTGCAAGAGCTATAAAGCTTGATATTTCAGTATGCTTCCCTGTCTCTGTCTATTAATTAATCTTTATCATATTATCTGAGTCTACATTATTAATCTTCAGTGTACCTATCTATATTTTGTCCCTCTCTGTATCTGTTCATGAATCTCTTTAACTGCTAATGTCTATTATGTTACTGCAAATACGGGTGTAAACAGTTAACGAAAATATACACATTTTTCTTTCTGGTAGTGTTTAATATACTATTACCGATAAACACAATTTTATGCTTATTATATTTATAATAATTCTTAAATTTATTATGAAAAATTATATATTTTATATTCGTTGCCACGTCAACGCAAACAGCGCGTGACGTCACGCCTATCTTATTTTAGAAAATTAAACCTTATGTATTTTTATAACGATATTAGTTTATGAAGAGTATATGTTATAGCGACACCATGACAGAAATTGGTGTTTTCGCGGAAAATTATGATAATTCAATTTTTTTTAGATTTTAACATGATATATGAATGATACTTTTTTATAAATATATATTTTTTTTATAAATTTATATATATATATATTTCATGTAAAATAAAAATAAAATTTGTCTACACCCCTATTGTCTACTGTATCTATCTATCTATCAATCCCCTGTACCCCATTCTGTTCCTTTATCTATACCAGTTTAGTAATGGAACTCTTAGGTCTATTAGTTAAATAAGTTTTGTTTGTATATCAATTGTAAAGGACTGTTTGTTTTCCTAAATAAACAAAAATTTAAAAAAATGCCAGTCAGCGTACTCACCTGCGTAATGTCTATTGTAGTGCCGTGTTTCCTCAGTATGTAGCCTGGTGCGCGCGCGTGTGCGTGCACGGGCGTGTGTGCGTGCGCGTGCGAGCTCACACGCACACACAGGTGTCCGGCCGACACACACTTGCCCAACTCGCGGCCCACACAACGCACCACGCTCACAGACGACGCAGACTGTCAACATAATACATACACACACTTATCGTTACATAAATACGATTATAAAATATACAACCTAACACAAAAACAACAAAGTAAAAAAAAAGGGCGTAGTCAGTCATCATCATCAGCCCTTTTACGTCCCCACTGCAGGAGTCAGGCCTTCCTTATGGATGGTAAAGGAGGATGGGCCATGATCTCCACGCTGGCCCAATGCGGATTGGAGGGTATTAACGACTGCAAATGCAGCCGGGACCAACGGCTTAACGTGCCTTCCGAAGCACGGATTAGTTCGAGATAATCATATTTGGTCACCCGTCCCGTGACCGACCCTTGCGAAAGTTGCTTAACGACAACGATCGCGGGCCGCGGCGCTTATCCACTACGCCACCGAGCTAGCGTAGACAGTAACCGAAAATAAATACATACTTATTCTGGTAGTGTTTTTACCGATTCATGCTTATTATATTGTTATTATTGCTAAAATTAATTAGGAAGAAACAAATATTTTATACACGTTGTCACGTGAATGCAAACAGCGCGTGATGTCACGCCCCTCTTACTCATATCAGAACTTAGAAAAGTAAATTATATGCATTCATATACGATATTAGTTTAAGAAGTGCGTGACATCATAGCGACATCATGATAAAATTTTGGCATTTTCGCGGGAAATTTATAAAATTAAATTTATTTTTATATTTTATGTATACTGGGAGGAACAAAATGACCGACACAGCCGAAAGTTTCAAGTTTGGTTACATGCAAAAGTCCATTTTATTTGACAAATATTTAAAAATAGAGGAGGTGTATTAAATTGAGAATTTAAAGTTAAACGTCTCAAACTAACATCACTTAGTTTTCGTTTCGATTTTAGTTTTTTGATGATCAGTTGATAGCAGTTTGATAAAACTAGGACTATTTGATTTGTGAAATTAATAAAAAACTTAGGTTATTGAGAATAAGGAGTAGAATTTTTTCAAATCAGAAAGGGGCGTCCATAAATTACGTGAGGTGTTTTTTAAATTTTCTGTCCCTCCCTCCCCTCCTGGTGAGATGTCATGAGATTTTATTCAACCCCCTCCCCCATCCACCGATCTCACGTGAGATTTTTCAAAATTGATGAGTACTTGCGAGTATTTACCTTGTTGTAGTATCGAGTACTCAGTATCGAGTATCGCTTTTGAAAGTATCGATACCTGCTGTTAGTCTGTAAATCGATTTACGCATTTTGACTACCTTGTTTATTGATTGTCTGGTAGAATTTGCATGAAAGCAGTCTTATAAATCACAAACTAGTTTATTTCGTTTTTAGAAATGAAGAAGTCAAAGACCGATTTAAAACTTTTCCTTAGTACGTCCCAAAAATAGCTGACTCAGGGTTGAAAACACTCATTCTTTTTCAAAAACTTTGTGATTTAATATCTCCGAAGCTATTTGACCTAGACTTATATTTTTTTTACATCATATAAAAGACAAATAGTAATCTCCAGGAACCTCGGGAGTGTCGGTCGTTCTGTTCCACCGAGTATCTATAAAATAAAAATATAAAAAGTTGTCTACACCCTTATTGCAAGCTAATCTTGTGCAAGTACCACCTATAGCAAGACTACAGTATTGCCAGATCTAACAATAAATGACTTGTAGTTAAAAAATTATTACTTCAAAATTATTCGAAATTGGCAATTATTTCTATATTTAATAATTTTTTAATTCTCTATAAATCAATCTTTGTGATTAGAAAACATATATACATATCCTTTTTCATCTATTCAACTACGGTGCTATCTTTAAATGAAAAAAAAAAAGCATTAAAATAATGTGACTTGGACCTTGATGACGTGTAGTTGTGCGTGGTTGTCCGCGTTTTCCCTTGGTGAGTTGTGCCGCAGTATCTCCTCTAAGAGTCCGTGATCGGAACCCTCCCCGCTCAACGCTCGAACTAACCGCTCCAGCCAACCCTCCATTACCTCGAACGACGGCCTGGTATTATTAATATTATAAGATTTTTAAAATTACTGAATCTATATAAAATGCTTCCGACTGGTTTAAAACAAAAATACTTATAGCGACTAATCACCATGGCAGTGGAGTTCATATTAAATCATAAATTAGTTACACAGTCGGTATCCGTGGGCAAATATGAAGTGCCTAGGGTAAACAATTATTACGGTGATAGAACAATAAAAAGTTATGTACTAAATAGTTTTCCCGCGGACATTAATCAAGAGATTTTGAAAAATAAGTTTTGCACAAAATTAAGAAATTACCTCATTAATAATGCCATATAATTTTCTTTAGACAAGGCTCATGATCCGGCAATCACATCGTTTATACTATTTTGCTGGACAAATTGCAAATATTATTGTATCTTGCACTTTAGTAACAAATAAATAAAATCATTATAATCAACCCTGTTACGTCCTACTGGGTACAGGCCTTATTTATGGATGGTTAAGGAGGATAGGCCATGACCATCCACGCAGGCTCAATGCGTATTGGAAGGTATTGAAGACTATCAATGCAGCCCGGATCAACGCTCGACAATAACTTTCGCGGGCCTCGAACGCTTATCCACTACATCACCAAGCTACTCATAATATTAACGCATACTACATTAACTTCACTTCCAACTAATATGGTCATTGGTTTGAATTCTTATTTGCTCAGAGACAGATTTTTTTCTGGAAGGAGTGTGGTATACCTGAGGTCAGGGTCTAGCAGACATGCGGTAAAGGCGAGATGGTATAGCGGTGGGGGACAGGTGTGACAGAATATCTCCTGGAAGGATACAGCTGGAAAGAGTGTGGTATACCTGAGGTCAAGGTCTGGCAGGAAGGCGAGACGGTACAGCTGTGGGGGACAGATGTGACAGATTTTTCCTGGAAAGAGGGTGGTTTGTATACCTTAGGTCAGGGTCTAGCAGGCAGGCGGTGAAGGCGAGACGGTACAGTTGTGGGGGACAGGTGCGGCAGAACTTCTCCTGGAAAGCGGTTTCGTTCAGGCCGAAGTCAGCGCGCCGCGGCAGTAAGTCAGGGTCCGCTGACACGCGACCTATTATCTGAACCAAACAGGATACGTTAATTAACCAACACGTATGTTACGTGTTCCGTATAAATGTATAACCGCATAAATGTAGTTACGTGACGTAACTACATTTATGCGGTTAATGTCTTTAATAATCATTAAATTGGTCATTAACCCCTGGGTTTAATGGGGTTATCAAAAATAGAAACATCTCCACAGAAATCTTTTATTTTATTTTCTCTATGTATTCTGTTAGTTTTTTAAAGAAAAAAAAAGTTGAAAAGCGTATTTAGGATTTACAATAACTAATATAATATTAATCAATCAGATATCTCGTATTTACTTACCAGAGTTCGAAAAAATCCGATATTTATAATAAATATCAAAATATCCAATATTTTTTATTTTTCCGATACATATAATGCATATGAAAATTTTCTAGCTGCTTTATTTATTTATTTATTTATGTACATGGATGACCAACAGCTAAAAATTACATAATAAAAATCTTAGCTAAAAACAGACAGCCACTTACAGGTCGTCACAGATAGACATAGTATAAAAAAAAAAGAAAAAAGAGAAGATAGACCGCTTGCAATCATAACAATGATAGACTATGCTGCTTACATTATACTCAAATCTACAACACTATGGACTTTCGAAAAATAGGTTACTTATAATGCGCCTAATTGACGCTTCGCTAGTGTTAAAAAGGTCGACGTTTATTCGCTTCGATAACTCATTAAATCTATTGCACGCACGCCACAGAAAGGAATTCTGCCGAAATTTTGAAGAAGCTGGGGGTAAATATAATAAAGGATTGAACCTGAGTTGTTTTTGTGGGGCCCTAAGAGCGATCTTTGACAGGAGTTCAGGACAATCGATAGCACCACAAGCAATTTTGATGAGAAAAGCCAGATCAGAGATGCCACGTCGATTTTCTAAAGGGAGCAAGTGATGTTTCTTACAAATTTCCTCATAACGATTCGAATTATAGCTTTGTTTCGTACGAAAGCAAAGATATTTTATAAATCTTATTTGTATTTTCTCTAATCGCGATATGTAAGTCTGGTATCCAGGGTTCCAGACCTGCGAAGCGTACTCCAGGTGACTACGAACGAATGTGCAATAAAGAATTTTTAGGGTTTTAGCCTGTGTGAAGTCTTTGGAGTTACGCATCACAAATCCAAGAGCCCTGGATGCTTTTGAAATAATATTGTCGATATGGCTATCAAAAATCAACTTATGATCGTGGAAAACGCCTAGGTCTCTAACGACCACATCCCGTTTCAAACTTAAATTTTTCACCACATAGTCAAATAATACCAGATTCCGCTTCCTGCTGTAAGTGACAACATTACATTTGGCTACATTTAGATCTAAACAATTGACGGAACAATAGTTGTCAAGTCTTACTAGATCGTCTTGTAATAGGAGAGCGTCTTCTGATGACGAGATAGGAGCCAATATTTTCATATCGTCCGCGAAACATAAGAGCTGTGAAAATTTAAAACAGTGCTCAATATCATTCACGAACACTGCGAATAGGAGTGGCGCAAGCAGTGAGCCCTGGGGAACTCCACTTGGAACTGTAAGCCAACTAGATATATAATTCTTCACCACAACCGCCTGTGAGCGATTATTTATATATGACGATAACCAGCGCAGTAAGTCGCCATCCACGCCAATCAATAGAAGCTTGTGCAAAAGCATATCATGCCGAATCCGGTCGAAGGCCTTACTGTAATCAGTGTAGATTACATCGACTTGAAAGCCACTATCCATAGCAAATGTAAGCGACTCATTTAGCAAGACTAAATTGGACACGACTGAACGACCCCTAAGGAAACCATGCTGTGTTGGGCTGAATGATTGTTTTAATGCAGAGTAAAGTTGCTCGTAAATAATTTTTTCCAATACCTTAGAAATGATAGAGAGCTTAGAAATTGGGCGGTAGTTAGCAATGTTCGATCTAGACCCTTTTTTGTGCACTGGTGTAATATAAGCTTGCTTCCATACACTTGGAACAATGCCCTCTGTCAATGACCTCTTAAAAAGAATAGAAATAGGAATGGCAATCGTTTTAGAACAGTTTATGAGGAATACAGCTGGCACTAAATCTGGACCAGCAGATTTTGATGGATCCAGCCTTGAGAGAAGTCTGGTCAGTTCGTTTATATCGATTATGATTTTGGTAATATTGGTAATAGTAGGAGGCGAATAGGCCAAACTTAAATTGTTTACAGATGTTGGAGCCGGCAAGAAATTAGAGTGAAAAAATTGAGAAAAAGCATTGCAAATTGACTGTCCAGTATTAAATACAAAGCCATCATGGTTCATATTGTTGGGTAATTCATTAATATTTGATTTAGATTTAATAAACGACCAAAATGTTTTTGGATTATCCCTCAGTGAATTTTCTATTGAGCTTATATACTCACTATAGCATATTTTTTCCAATCTTTTACATCGCTCCCTTAGAATTCTAAAAGATTGTTCATCCGTACGGTTGCCATAAATTTTAAATTTCTTAAAATATTTGTTTTTTTCTCTAATAGCCCTTTTTAAAGCCGGTGAGTACCATTTAGGGTAGTTGTCGGTAATAACAGTTTGGCGTGGTATATATTGGTCTCTTAATTTTATGTATGTATTGTAAAAATACTCTATTGCCGCTTCTAGCGGTTTAGATGTTAATTCATAATGCCAGTCTATTTTAGTTATTTCTGAATTAATTGTATTATAATCGCCTTTATTAAAAAGATATTTGATGCGAGGGGCATCATTTAAGGGGACAAAATTAGCAAATTCTATATCAAAATTCAAAGCGCCATGGTGTAAATCAATAGGTACAAGCGGATCGTCACTGCAATCTGTTACCTGGATATTATCATTAGATAGTAAAAGGTCCAAAGTCCTCCCATAAGCATTTTTAATGCCATTAAATTGCTTTAAATCAAGAGTACTAATCTCATCGACCAGTAAAATCTCGTCACTAGTACTAAAATTTGAAGGTTCGTAGTGAGAACTATCAACACTTCTTTTTATCCAATTTATATTACTTAAATTAAAATCTCCTGTTATTTAATATTTATCATACGGATGTCTCATCACCACGTCATTTAAGCTATCCAGAAAGTTTGACAGTTGTTGAGAAAATGTAAAGCCTCCGTGTTAAGAAGACTGGCCACTCACCTCTTTTCTCCTTAGCCGGACCTGCACGTTCCCTCAGGACAACGGTCAAGGTGCTGAGTGACCACACGAAATTATCCTAGGTCACTGTTTCAATCTTCCTCCTTGTGTTTTTCACACCGAAAACGCTTAGTAAAGCGGGAAATGTTCCTTTCGAATTTTATGAAATTCGACGCAAGTAATGAACGAAATTATTGTTAAGAAAAATCACATATGCAGCCGCACGTAACACGTTGAAAAGCGCAATGTCTTGCACTTCGTTTTGTTTGAAAAAAAGGGCGGTTATGCTTGTGGCGCCTCCCTGGTATTGAGCGGCGGACTTAGGAACTAATTAAGAATGAGTGGCCAGATATAATGAAGTAATCAATCCTAAATAATTTTGAAACGGAATTGTGCTTATCATACCAAAAAAAAAAAGAAAAATAAACAAACATATATTATATGCGAAAACTGCTTCACTACGGAACATGCCGCTCACCTTAAAAGAACCAGGTTCTTTTAACGAGAAATATATCTACTCAAAAACTGACACTTTACCGAGTTATATTATTTTGATTTGAAATTATTATAAATTGAAACTTAATATTGATAACTTACATACTAACGAACCAATTTTTATGAAAGAATACTATTCATTTGGTAAAGGACAAATTTTTACCACTGGACGCTTGAAATAAGACTGCCCCCTCTGCAAAGTCACCACACGGGTAACGCCATCTGTTCCAGGGTGTAACTTATACACTCGCGCTAATTTCCATAATAGTGGAGGCAAGTTGTCATCACGAATCACAACAATCATACCTTCACTGATTGGAGTACCGCGATCACGGAACCATTTGTTACGTTGTTGAAGTTCATGAAGATATTCCAAACTCCAGCGCTTCCAAAAACTTTGAACACATTGTTGTATCCATCGCCATCTAGTCAAGCGGTTCGGATTTGAGTCGATTAATGAAACATCCGGTAGGGTCATTAGTGGCCCGCCTATTAAGAAATGCGCCGGTGTTAGCGGCAACGGATCTGCCGAGTCCGAACTAAGAACGCAAAGCGGACGTGAGTTAAGCACGGCCTCGATCTGACACAAAAGAGTATGAATTTTATCATATGTTTGAGTTTGTGTACCTACTACGCGATGAAGATGTTGTTTAAAGCTTTTAACACCAGCTTCGAAAAGACCACCGAAATGAGATGCATACGGAGGTTGAAAATGCCATGTAATCCCTTGTTCCAGTACACTAGAGTTTAAATTTGCTTGCACTTTATCATTATGTAAAAAATTATACAAATCTTTTAAATAATTATTGCAACCTACAAAGTTTTTACCACAGTCCGAATATATATCCGTACACAAACCCCTACGCGAAACAAAACGTCGTAATGTTGCCAAAAATGCATCCGTGGACAACTCTGAAACTATTTCCAAGTGCACTGCTTTAGTGCTCACACATACGAAAATTGCAACATAACACTTTATTACTTTAGCGTTCCGTACTTTATTAGCACGAACATAGAAAGGTCCGGCATAGTCTACTGCGGTCTTAATAAAGGGCCGCTGCGGTGCGAGTCTAAAAGCCGGCAACGGCGCCATAGAAGGCTGTGGCGCAGAAGGACGAGCGCGAAAGCAACTGATGCATCGATGGATGCGATGTCGAATTATATCACGACCTGATAATATCCAATACCTTTGTAAGAGAAAATATTGTGTCGTTTGTGGACCACTGTGTAAATTAATTAAATGTGCATTGTCAATGAGTAAATTAACGAAACTATGTTTTTTAGGTAAAATTAATTGATGTTTAGACTCATACGGTAACAATGATTTATGAAGACGTCCTCCGACTCGTAACAACTTATTATTATCTAAGAACGGATTTAACCTGCGTAACTGATTTGAAGGTGGTTTACCGTTTGAAATATTTTTTATGTCATCGCAAAAAACAAAATTTTGTATTATCGAAATAAGACGATTTAGACAGAAATTATATTCTGAACATGTTATAAACTTTAAATTCACTGTATTTATCTTTTTTAATTTGTTATAGAAACGAAAAATGTAAGCCGTGACTCGCACAAGTTTACCTAAAGAAGAATACTTGTCGAACATATCAAATTCTGCGCCTTGGGATGAAATCGGAATAGCCATAACGGATTTTAATAAATTACGTTTTTCTAGATTTGTTTTAGTTATTTCTTTTTGCAAAGGCCATTGATCGGTACTTTGAGAAAGCCATTCGGGCCCATGTAGCCACATACGCTGTTTAAGAAAGGCAGACGGTAATAGCCCACGCGAAGGCGCATCTGCTGGGTTATCCATGGAAATGACGTGATTCCAACAACTAGCTGGAACACGATACAAAATCTCACTAGTCCGATTTGAAACGAACGTCTTCCACTCATACGGTGGAGAGCGTAACCATGACAACATAATAGTGGAGTCAGTCCAAGCGTAAATATTTTCATTATTAATGAAATTTTTATATACTTTTAACACATGTTCAATAAGCTTTGACAAAAGCATACCTCCCATCAACTCTAGGCGAGGAATAGATAAACACGGTGAAATAGGTGCGACACGTGTTTTAGCTAACAATAAAAAGGTTTGAATACTGTCTTCATGTGCAACACGAACATAAACACAAGCAGCGTATGCCTTTTCAGACGCATCAGAAAAACCATGAATTTGAATAGAACCTTCCATGGGAACTATGAACCGCGGAATCGAAAATTGTGATAACAAAGGAAGCTCTTTAATGAAACAAGACCACGCGTCAAAAATATGTATCGGTACGGGTTCGTCCCACGACACGCCTGAAATCCATAATAACTGAATTAAATGTTTTGCATATAACGTAATTGGAGATAACCACCCCATGGGATCATATATTTTCGCAATTTCAGATAATATCGTTCGTTTAGTGATTTTATCAGATGAAATACAGATACTGAAATTGAAAGTGTCTAAATTAGGGTTCCACTGAAGCCCTAAGACCTTAGTTCCTTTATCGTCCTCCATAACAGAAAAGGACACATTTTCCAACCGCTCACCATGAGACACTGAGGGAACCTCACCAGATTGAAATGAAGTTTGAACGGCTGCTAATAATTCAGGTGAGTTACTGTGCCACTTTCGTAACTCGAAGCCGGCGGAATGACAAATACCTATTAATTCCTTTTGTAGGGCTAATGCCGAATTTACATCCTGCTCACACGAAACTATGTCGTCGACGAAAACTTGATTTAATAGCGCTGTCGACGCAGAAGGAAAATTAACTGCCTCGTCATGAGCGAGCTGCTTCATAGTCCTCAGTGCTAAATATGGAGAAGAACTAACACCGAAAGTTACCGTACGCAGACGGTAATCACGAACCGGTTCATTGAGAGAGGACCGCCACAAAATGCGTTGAAAATCGCGATCGGATTCTCGCACCAATATATTTCTATACATTTGTTTTATATCAGCCGTAAATGCAACGGCGTGAAGACGGAATCTTAGTAAAATATCAATGATGTCTTGATGTAACTTAGGCCCTATTAAAAGTAGGTCATTTAATGACATCCCGTTAGATGATCTACAACCCGCATCAAAAACTACCCTAGTTTTAGTGGTTTCACTTGCACGTTTTACCACACAGTGGTGAGGAATATAATACACTTTATTTGTGCCAGAAAAATCTTCTACCGGTTCCATGTGGTTGAGCTCAATATATTCATGGAGACAAGCATGGTAGTCAGCCTTTAGCTGATGATCACGGTCCAAGCGGCGCTCGACCTTGAGAAGCCGCGCGAGAGCAGTATCACGTGACTCACCGAGTTGAGAGGCATCGAGTTTAAACGGAAGAGCGACAACGTATCGACCATTTTCGTCACGTGAAACTGTTGATTCGAATATAGATTCGCAATAATTTTCATCTGGAGTAAAAGATCTCTCTTCCGGAAGAGACTCCAATTCCCAAAATTTTTGAAGATTGTTATCTTCGAAAACGGAACTACAACAAACGTGAATCGAAGCCGGAACACTAGGTTCGAAAGAAATTTTCCCAAATAATAAATAACCAAACACGCTGTTCATAGCGGTCGGCGAACCCTCCAGCCCCGGTACAATATCACCTAACAGTAATTGAGGTAAAATATCTGCTCCCAAAATCATCTCCACCGGCCGTGGAGTGTGAAAACACGGATCTGCTAATTTTAAATTACGAATGTGCGACCAACAATCAACAGGTAAATTCATAGAAGGCATATCAGAAATAAGTTTAGGTAAAATTAACGCATCTACCGAAATTAAAGGTTGAATTTTATTTAGCGGTGCAATATTTATTGAAACTAACCCTTTCGAATTAATAGAATTATTATTACCGATTCCATAAACCGGAATATTAGCTTTCTGTCTTTGTAAATTTAATCGTTGCGCACACGCTTCCGTTATGAAGGACGCCTGGCTGCCCGAATCGATAAGGCATCGCACGCTAGATAGCTTAATACCCATAACGTAAATATCAACAAGTGCAGTGGCTAACAATATAGTTTGTATAGGCGCACCAACAGAAGGCACAGAATGGCTCATTGACGTCAGCGTATGCGACGCACTTGCTGACTCAACGGGAGAACGCGAGATAGAATTACAATCAGCTGTGCTATTTCGACTAATTAAACAGGATTTCGTATTCACTTCAAAGTGGATAAGACTATGATGTTTTTTATGACATTTACGACAGACAAACTTTGAAATACAGTTATTTAATTCATGACCTACTGCTAAACAATTAAAACAAATGTTTTTATTTTTAACAAATGAAAATCTATCTTGTGGGCTCATTGAAAGGAATTTTTCACATTTTGATAAATGATGTTCCGAATTACAACAAATGCAATGATAATTCGACTTAAATTTAAAATCATTGGTAACTCGCTCTAAGGAATGCGGATTGAAGTTAGCTGCGAGCGAACGTCTCACGAACGGAGCCTGCCGGTCAACGGCGATCGGACCGTTACGGCCGCGAATATCACGACTACCCGCATACTCATTTTTATTCGTTTGGGATGAATTGCAGATTTCGTTCGCGGAAAGTTCGATTTCTAAAAATGAAATTAATGTGTCGATCGATGGAATTTCGGAAGGTCTATGCAAAGACAATTCGAATCGTTTTCTAGTGGCTGAGGATAGTTTACGTAACATTATACTAAGAAGTAAAAAACTCCATTGGTTAACGGGAAATTTTAACATTTCTAAAGCTTTTATATTTTCTTGATAAACGTTTAATAAATGACGCAAACTTTGAGTTTTATCGTTGCAACTATCGAGATCCAAAATTCTTTCTATGTGGGTGGATGCAATAATTCTTTTATTTTCGTATCTCGATATTAAAATATTAAAGGCAACTTCGTAATTTTCATCAGTAATTGGTATCGATTTTATTAAATTAAAGGGTTCATTTTTTAAAGTAAGAAGCAAATAACGAAATTTCTCCGAATCAGTGTAGGAAACATTATTATGAACCAAGGAGACGAATAAATCATAATATGACGGCCAATCCGTCGATTCTCCAGCAAAAGAAGGTAAAGGTAATTTTGGTAACTTTGCAGAACAGACACTATTCTGTTGCAATACTGAACTATTGAAACATTTACTCATGCGACGAGATTCGTCGTCTATTTTCTTTAGCTTATTTAAAGCCGTAACTATTGAAAAATAAAGGTCATTAAATTGATTGCGGATTTCTAACTGCTCGTCTCTTTTAAAAGTTTGAGCCTTCATTTGACTTTTTTCTATTTTAGATTGCAGCTTATTAAATTTATGCTGATATTTCGATATCTCTTTTGTTCTCGCACGAAATTGTTCTTCATCGATGTTTGAAATCTCTAAAGTACGTTTTAGATCGGAAAGTAAAACATCTCTTTCGAAAATATCTTGTGTAATATCTGCCATCTTGCCCGACACGATACGTTAATATGAAAGAAAAAGGCAAAAAGGTAGAAACCACGAAACTCACTATGAAATGGTATGAAAACACAATTCAGAAAGCCGATGCGGCTCGAATGATCAAATTTTATGTTAAGAAGATTGGCCACTCACCTCTTTTCTCCTTAGCCGGACCTGCACGTTCCCTCAGGACAACGGTCAAGGTGCTGAGTGACCACACGAAATTATCCTAGGTCACTGTTTCAATCTTCCTCCTTGTGTTTTTCACACCGAAAACGCTTAGTAAAGCGGGAAATGTTCCTTTCGAATTTTATGAAATTCGACGCAAGTAATGAACGAAATTATTGTTAAGAAAAATCACATATGCAGCCGCACGTAACACGTTGAAAAGCGCAATGTCTTGAACTTCGTTTTGTTTGAAAAAAAGGGCGGTTATGCTTGTGGCGCCTCCCTGGTATTGAGCGGCGGACTTAGGAACTAATTAAGAATGAGTGGCCAGATATAATGAAGTAATCAATCCTAAATAATTTTGAAACGGAATTGTGCTTATCATACCAAAAAAAAAAAGAAAAATAAACAAACATATATTATATGCGAAAACTGCTTCACTACGGAACACTCCGTTTTCGTTACACAAATAAAGCACACAAATATGTAATTTTAAGGTGCGCTGAGTACTTCGTAGTCTCAGTGTTAACGATAACCAAAGATCTTCAGCACTCGAGTTGAATCCCGGTTGAGACATAACCGTCATATCCTTATGCACAGCTATAAGCACACCCCCACCATACAGCTGGCCAGTCACGGCATAGTTACGATCTCGTCGGAAAACAATATATCTGTTATCAAAAAGCTCTGTATCCTTAAAACCTTCCAATAGCCAGGTCTCAGTAATTAATACGATGTCGTAATCACAGCTACATAAATTACGAAAAAATATCGATGATTTCGTACGTAAACCCCTGGCATTTTGGTAATAACCTTTAAGTTTATTATTTGACTTAGCCATTTATATAGCGGGAAGAATAAAACAGTGTTATAGCATAATAAATACAGCGCAAGATCTTAAATCCTAAATATATAATTAAAAACAAAAAAGTTAGAATTCCAAAATTAATGATATATAAATAATAATCTGATATTAAAATATTTAAATTATATTTAAATAGGCAGCATAAATATATTAGCACTTTAAATAGCAAGAAAAAATAAAAGCAAATCAATGGCATTACAAATAATGCGGTAAAATTATAAATCATAATTCATCATTAGTTAAAAGTAAAACAATAATTCCAATACATATGAACGGTAAATAATGATATGAATGTAAAATAATTAATTTATATATAAATAGGCGTCGCAAATATACAGAATTCCATCCTATTAACGATGTATGCAGATTGTGGTGAATTAATAATATTCCGCGACAGTAAATAATAATGTAATAAGACATTGATAAGCTATAATTTACAGTCAAATAAATCCCCCAATGGCGTATACTATTGCTTTCACTGGTAAGAAACAATAAATAATTTAAAAATTTTAATCTATATATAAGAAACACTAAAAATTCCACGCATAGTAACATAAAAATGTGCAAATTGTAGGAATAATAAGTCGAGTAACAGCAAAACAGGCAAATAAAACGTTCAAGGACATTAGCAGATAAGTAATTCATTCTACCAACACAGCGAAGCGAATAGAAAAAAAGCGGGCGCAATAAGTGCACGGACCGGTTTCGAACGGGTCGTCCGGAACAATAGCGAAGCGTCATCACAATAGCTAAACAAGCGGTTACAAACCTTTTATTCATAATTAAGCATTCAGTGTACGCGATTAAGCAAATTAAAAGCAAACTAATAATTTTTAAATAAATGTGAATTAATACCAATTGTGACTTTACTAAGTTGATTATAAAATAACTTAAACGAATTTGTTTAAATCACTCTCGGTAGATATAATGAAAACACGTGAAGTATCATTTTTTCGCACATGAATTTTACAGTACTTAACCCACACATAACTATACCCTTTTTCTCTGGCAGCAAGCTTAGCCTTGGTGAGGAGATTTTTATATTCAGGAGCAAGATGGTCATTGATAAAAACACGTTGTGAGTTGACTCCAAATCCAATATCGGCAGCAGTTATATGTTTCTTAGCCCGTGCCGCTGCTATGAACTCTTCCTTGATATAGCGGTTAAGAAAATTTATTACTATATATTTCTCTTTAGAATTTTGCATAGGTACTCTCGCAATATAATTTATTTGTGACTTAGGAAAGCTATAGCCCACTTCTTTAGTTAATGACTCGACAATAGAAAAAAGATTCTCATTGGTCTTTATTGGTACACCCTTCACCTCGATATTGTTTAGACGGCTCCACTGATCTCTAAGTGCCAAGTCTTTTTTAAGAGCATTAATTTCATTGGTCTTCGCATCAATAGAAGATTCAATTTTTAGAATGTCGGGTATCTTCTGTTCTAAATTGGAAATTTTAACCGCTTGTCTATCTAATTGGTCACCGTTGAATTCACATGACTCCTTCAGTCCAAAAAGCTCCTGTTTTATGCACTTGACTTCCTCCATGAGGGTAGTAAGACTGGCTAGTTTCTTCTTCACATCTCGCAATTCGCTGAGTATGTTTTCTAGAATAGATGGGTCATTACTTGGAGCTGGTGACAGTCTCGACTGTTTGCATTGTGGACACTTCCAAGCTGCCCTCCGATCAGCACCCAACTTCTTATATCCAGCCTCGGAAATGTTAGCACAGCCAAAGTCTAAATATTTTTTGCATATTCCACACTGAACTCCGTCCTCAAAACCTGAGTCACAGATCGCGCACTTCATTTCCGTCGAATAAAGAAAGATTGTTTATTATGAGTAAAATGTTGTTGATATATGGAAAAGACAGAAACGATGGTACGCGTGCTAACTAGACGGGTGCTCACGGCTAACTTATTTAAAATGTGATCTATTAAATCGAAAGTGTAAAATAAAAACTGATTTTAATTTATTTAATATTTGTTTATTAATTATGAAATAATTAGAAAGTAGTATGCGAGCGAGGATTTCCAGTAACGTATAGGGAAAAATTCGATATATCTAGTAAGTAAGATTGGTACTTCGGGCCAACGTTGCTAGCGTCCCTTCGGGTTCGTTAATTTTCTAGCTGAGACTGAAAACTCAATACTCAAACGTATATATTAACATATACATACGCATATAAACGTATATATCTAGATGTATATATTAATCGATATATATTCGTTGATATTTATCAGCGAACCCTGATTATTACACACCTAAAAGTCAAAATTTCTTTCATTTTCAAACCAGTAGCAACATTTTTTCTTACAGTTAAACAAATAACTTCGCAAAGAACATTATATTTAACTAAAAAATCCTAGTATAATCTTATAACCAACACTATCAAACACGCATAGATTTCTGAAGTTGAGATGTAGGCAAATAATAATTAGAGTATTAAGTATATTTTTTTAAACAACAATTTACAAGAAAATTCTTATAATTTTACTTTTTAGTAAAAATTATTACTCATTAATAACATAAATAATAAGTCTCACTGGCAACCACGGCTACGTGTCTGACGACGTCATAATATCGCAAAAGTACATGTTATTATATTGTTAACATAACTAACCTCACACAAGATGATCCCGAACGAGAACACGTCAACCTTCTCATCATACAGATTGCCGTTCATCATCTCCGGAGCCATCCAGTAAGGGTTGCCAACCACCTGAAGCATATATCAATAATCCGATATATCAATAATTCGTTATGACACCAACAAAATAAGAAGTAGAAATAAGTAAGAACATAAAAATGTAAACAAAACACTTGCTAAACTATCACTTTTTGAAGACTATAAAAAAGTAATCCATGGACGAAATTAATCACAGATAAAGAGTGATCGTAGTTTGTTTCATGGTACTTGTTTTGTTCTATAATATTATATCCATTCTGTTTCCAAAGAGTAAAACGGGACACTAGGGCCAAGACTTCACAGTCTGTCACCAGGCTGCATCTCATGAATCGTGATAATGAGACATATATATTTTTATGAATAATACTATCAAAAATTGATATTATCAAAAATATTAATTAAATCTCCAATTTCGGAGGAAAACCTATTATCGGAGGAAAACTGAGTTGTATTTTGGAAAACCTTTTAAAATACACAAATACCCGGCACGAAAGTAAACACTGAGCAAAAACAAAAGATACGTTAGAGAGATAGAACCGACTTCAATAAAGACAGACACCGGACAGTTGTGCGAGTTGAGGTCGCGTTGTATGGTCCCTATGGCATAAAGAGTAGGGTACATGCACTGACCGTGTATCTCTTCCTAGAGCTGAGCGTCGGGGGCGAGGTGCGTCGCACGATGCGCGCCAGTCCGAAGTCCGCTACGATGACGGTGCGGTCGGCGCGCACCAGGCAGTTGTGCGAGTTGAGGTCCCGGTGTATGACGCCGCACCGGTGCAGGTACCCGACGCCCGCGCACACGTCGCGAGCGAGACGGGCGCGCCTGCTCCAGCCGAGGGGCGTCTGACCATCCTGGCAGACCATCACAGCTACTTACCACCAACTAATGGCTGGTTTACGCGGATTAAGTTGGTAAGTAGTTCCCAGCCGAAGGAATTAATGAGGAACGAAAGATGGTAAAAGCGCGAACTGGTATATAAGATTGTGAGTAATAAGGGCCTGCTGACAATAGTGGGGACAATATAGGAAGCTCGGCCACATATTGTAAGGTCGGGCATTTATTAAAAAAAAGAATAGTTAGTTATATAAAAAAAAAAGAATAGGTAACTAAATTGTTTTAATTTTTTTTACGTGATTAATGTGTGTTTTGTCATCATATCATCGTCAGCTCTGTAACGTCTCCACTGCAGGGGCTCAGGACTTCCTTATAGATGGTTAAGGAGGACGAGCCATGACCTTCCACGCGGGCCCAATGCAGATTGGAGGGTATTAATGACTGCAAATGCCGCACGGCGAAGCACGTTAAGCCTGTGGTCCCTGCTGCATTTGCAATCGTCGTAAATCAATAATATTTATCTAGATATTTTTTGGTCACCGATCCCGTGACCGACCCAGGCGAGCCGAGCAACTCCTTCTGTATGTTAACACGTACTTAGTCACTTAAAATTAAATTCTTATAAACCTAGTACATGTAAAGTATCCATTATAAAATTAAGTCACTTAAAATGAAGTTAACAATTTAGTTAGCTACTTATCAACTTAATCCATGTGACCCAGTCATAACTTTCAAAATGGTTTTGTACAAAAAAAAACACAACAAGCTATTCAAACCCGTCAAATTCCTTCACTTGATTTTAAGCCTGAAAGTTGTGACAGCAGATTTTAAAATCAGCTTGAGTAATTTGACATATTGTTACCTGAATTGTAACCGTTATACAAAACACTAACGTCCATATAAGCGGTAAATGAAATCTAACCAATCGGCAAGGCAACTGGTTAATGATCACACTTGTATCCCTAGCACGTTACATATAATTCTATATAACCATCGGTTTATAACGACTTATTATACTAAAATAAATATGTACTATTTGATTTTTTTATAATATCAATCAACGTTTTACAATAACAGAAATCTCATTTGTCAATATTACAGAAATTATACCGTAAGTTAGAAATTGAAACCTAATTGGCTAATTAAATTATGCAATCTTTGAACTATGAAAAGGTGAATGTATATTAATTATGTGTGTACATACACATAATAAAATATACATTCACCTTTTAACAATCGCACTTGAACTTAATAACTAATACATTAAGGTTAATAATAAACATTAGAGAACAGTAGTGCTGTTGGTTGTATAAAAATTGCGATGAATATTCTAATTACCTGTAACAATTGATGAAGAGTACCACCAGGTACATACTCTGTGACCAGATGCAAGCGTTTATCTTTATATAGCACACCAATGAATCGTAGCACATTAGGATGATTCAAAGAACGGAGTACCGCCACCTGTTGAATAACAAAGAAAAATAAAATCACATTCTTGTTATCCTAGAAAGTTTACTAATTTCATAAATACTAGTAAAGAACTAGTTGGCAAAACTACATATAAAAGAAAAATATCTACTTTCTTAGACATCAATAGAGCCTCTTATACAATCTCTCTCTTAATTTGTTTAAACAACGTAAAGCAATTAGTGATAAATGTTATCTGCTTATCTTACTCATCAACATTCAATATAGAAAACAAGTGACTTCAATTGTAATTTCATAAGCAATACATAAAATGTCATGAATGTAGTTCTACAAGGCAGTATCCTTGGCCCGAGACTTTTCTAGTATAGATTTATAGAAATAATTTTTAAAAGCTAGGAATTCTTAGCGGACGAGGTAAGTGATTAATTTTCTTTTGTGATAACTTTTAAGTTAATATGTAATATTATCAAAATAAAATACTTAGATGTAAAACCATCTATCTATAGGATAGATTGATATATCCATTCCTTAAGATTTAATTCGATCGCTATTATAACCCAAATATAAGTCAGCGATAACACTAAATATAAGTATAGACTATAAATCATTAGTAAAATGGTAATTTCTCAGACACAGTTAATATAACGTTAAATATGTGTTACTATAATATCAACACTAACCTCCTTGAGGAAATTCCTCTGCGCCTCTTCATCGACGCGGTACAATTGCTTCACGACCATCACCTCGTTGGTTTCCCGGTGGGTCACCTTATACACTTCCCCGAAGAAACCAGCGCCTAACAATTCACCCTGACAAACAGTAAGATATATAATGTGTATGTTGCCTACAGTAGGTATAGTAATCGAAACGGACATTTGGAAAATAAAACATACATTACTTCTACTTTGATACTGATTGTATAGATCTTAAGGAGTTGATATTATTAAGAAATATGATGACTAATAACCCTCCCTTTGCAGTCGGGTAAAAATGAATAAAGTGCATTGTTTTTCATATGAATTAATGTGTTTTAGTCAGTGTACCATTCAACTCGCTTAGGTGCATTTCTTTCTGTTTTCATTATGGAATTTGGCAATTTAATAAAATTTTATTTAACATGTTTAGTGGACTAGTCAGTAGCGTAACTATACCATTTGAGGCCCGTGGCAAAATCATCAGATATTATATTTTTTAATAAATATTAGGAATAAGGGTTCTTCTCAGACCGGGGGCCCTTCTAGTTACACCACTGGTCAGAGTGGTACAGATGTAGATGTGAAACCGGTCAAGCCGGTAGATTAGTTTGTTTCGATGTCGTAGAGTATACATACATATATTTGACAGTTATTTCCTATCGCGTATTATATATTTTCTAGCAAAAAATAAATCTTCGAGATTGCTGCAAGGTATCTTATATAATTAGAAGACCCGATATTTCTACTAGTTATATTTACCTGCAGCAAGTCAGCGGCGCGGAATACTGTGTGCGGGGGGGCGGGGTGGGCGCGGAAGGATCGCGCACGACTCAGGCCGCCCGCCACGCCCCCCTCCACGCTACCTGCCCCGCCATCCACGCTAGAAATATATGTTATTTTATTTACTATATACAAAACCAAATGCATACTTTAACATAATATAACACATTTAATAATCCCCGCAAATTGCTTATGCGCCTGGTCACCTTTTTTTGACGTAATTGTATTTATATTTTGGTGACGTAATTGTATTCAACAATCAGTACCGTTAACAAATACACTGGTTGACGAGTACACTTATTGAGTTGGGTTGTGTTGAGATTACACACAATATTTCTTATTTTTGCTATTTTCGATTGTAATTATTTAGTTTTGCAATTACTTGTTAAGGTTGACCAAAATAGCAACGGCTATTATAATTTTCACAATAAGTAAACCAAACTTCACTTAAAATAAATATATCTATAATGTAGAAAGGTGTGATTTTATTGTGGCATTTCATTATTACTTTCGACTATGTTTAAAAAAATTGTCCTTTTCGTTTGTTATCGCGTTATTACAAACTAATGTTATTCTTTTTACTTAAAATATACCTCAAAATTGAAATATAAATTGACCTTTTACCATTCATACAATAATTAACAAATTAAAAGTTAACAATTAAATTATTTTGGGGATTATTTAGTTATCTCCTGCATTTTGGGCTATCTATACTTTCTATGACGTCATGCGGGTGTTATTTAGGCAAGAATCCAGCGCAGCAACTATTTTCGGGGCTTAAACATAGAAACATTATAGAGCCGCTTTAAACACTGATTAGCTATAAAGCGTTGTATTAGTTTTTCTACAATTGACTATAATATCTTATTTTAAAGCTTTTCATTATAACGAAAAAATATACATTCCAGCTTATACAAGTAGTTTGTATTCAACCCCACGAATACCTTTTTCATTGTAAAGTCTCAGTTTAACATTACATTGAGTACTCACACGTCCAGCAGCTTGGACATGCTGCTGCTGCGCTCCTTGTCCCCCAGCAGCGGTGACGCGGGTGCCTGCCTCCTCTTCATGCACCTCGCTCTGCCCCCCTCCTCACCCCTCCTCTTAAACAACCTCTCTTTCTTCCCTCGCACTTCCTCCGGCTCCCTATTATCCGTCTCTTTCTTCTTCATGTCTTCAGCGAGTATCTTACGTTCTACAGGTGATACCGATTTGACGTCTTGTTTTGGTTTTTCGTCTGCGAGTTCGGAATGTGCGAGAGGTTTGTTTATGTTATTATTGTTGTTTGTCGTGTCTGGGTTATGCTCTATGGTTAACTGTGGGGATATATTCATTGATATGTTAAAATAAATTATATTTTTAAAACATAATAACTATGTCATCATAACTATAGCAAAAAATTGTTTGAAGTAAACATTATTCAAACTAGTAATAATGTATCTGATACCCGTTTAGTGATAGGGATGATGACTAATTTTGTTAGTCTATCGTCGGGTTAATCATATAAGAACTAACTTTCCGCCAGCGGCTTCGCCCGCGTCGTCCTATATTATATATAAAAATCTTCGTTTTGAACCACACTATCTATTAAAAAAATGCATCAAAATCCGTTGCGTAGTTTTAAAGATCTCAGCATACATAAGGACAGATAAACACATTTATATTATTATTTTTCAATAAATTACCACGATACATTGAGTTAATGTTGAATAATGTCATACCTTAGTAATTTTTTTACATAGTTGTGACGTAGCAAGCCCGCCACTCTTCAGTTTTAATACCTATTATGTAAGCCGTTTCAGTTAAATTGTAGCAAAGAAAAATACGTATCTTATACGTATCGATTTGCTATTATCTGCCTGGCAGACTTAATCTTATTTGTTACCCTGTCATCGTCCTGTAATATAAATAATACCATAGTTCTATATAATAGAAAAGGAGCTTTCCTTTATTGTCTTCGGTTAGGTGATGGTGGACCTTAGTTGTCTCATATTTCCCATCACCAGAATGTTTTAACATGGGAATTGAATAATTCTCAAGTTAGATAATCGACTCCTTCTTTATAAACAATCAAATCTTCTTTGTTATTCGCGTGACATATTGTAACGAGTTTATGCGAGATTCCCCATAACTCTACGACTTAATAATGGTAATGAACAAAAAAGTTAATATGTGTGACCTGTATGAGAGGCGGTGAGTTGGCCAGCAGTCGGTCCACGTGCGCGGGGCCGCCGTTGATCTCCAGCACGCGGTCCCCCACGCGCAACGACAGCGGACCACACGACGACTCTATCCTACCACACCACACAATAATACTATTTATTCCTCATTTATTTATTATCATAAGCTCTAAGGATTAGAACTTATACCCGATAAGTGAACTTTTTAGCGGGTATTCACTAGACGATGCCTACAGGCAATTTTATAGGTCTGGCAGACATGTCTGTAGACTTGCCCGCGGGCCCGTCTAATGAATTCACCGCATTTAATTTTATTTGTCTCATCAAAAACATTAATCATCTTATTACAAAAGGAACTAACTCTAGTACCAGGCTGTTATCAATTATCCGAACAAAATAAGTGAACATTGAACAACGGTTTTAAACTAAGTTCTGAATTTAGTCATCGTTTTATGTATTGTAGAAAAACACAAACGTTAGCAACCACCTAGTGAAACAATGTAGACTACCTAATGCGGGACATTCCCACCTGAGTGAGCGAGTGAGGTTACGTCACATACATGACGTCACTTAGTGTGCTGGAGTATCATGTGAAATAATTATTATTTGCGAGCGCATATTATTGTTGTTTTATTAATCTAGCAAAAAGTTAAAACAGATATTTCTTCATTGTGCAAGTCATAGCGAGTAAAAGTGAATAGCTTTCTCATATTGTTTTGAGCATGTATTTTGTTCACGAGAAATATAATTCACATTGGAATGACGTTAACAGTGCTTAAAACTAAAGAACATATATGAATATGTGAATAGTTGGTTACTCGCAACTTCACCCGAGTAATTATAGCCTATGTCACTCGCGTAATATGTAGCTTACCGTAAGTGAAAGAATTTTTAAAATCGGCTCTGTAGTTTCGGGGCCTATTTAATGAAAACAAACAATCAATTCATTATTTTTTATAATATTAGTACAGACTACTTTAATGCTATGAAATGGCTAGAACACATTAAGTCCATGCTGTACGAAATATCGAATAGCGTTAATAAATTTGAGCACGCCTATCTTAAGGATACTCATAGTTGAACAAATATTTAAAAAACTTGCTGTGTTAATGTCTCATTGGATAACTGCGTTAGGTATCAAATAACAATATCACATGACGCATGGAATGTTACAGGTAAATTGAAAGGAAGATAAAACAAATGTTTTGATTACTAAATGTTATCTTAGTCACAATATTCAATACAGGAAAAAATTGTAGTGAGTGTACAAAATTTAATATTAAATTTATTTTTTTACTATTTTTCAACCAGTGGAGATAAATAATAAAAAGATGCCTATAAGCATATTGCTACTTTTTTTTTTTTTTTCAATATACTTACTTACATTTTGTTCACTACTATTGACAATAACATGAAAATGTTAATAAATTCTTTATTGCCCCATGAAAATAAACATTTACTCTTTAGTTATATGAAAATAAAAATTACCATTTGAAATAGAATGTATGACATTGAACTTTTGTTTATGGCAATACATCGAATTAGTCTAGGAACTGGTTCTTCGTATTTGAACAATAATTAATTATTATTTTTAGGTACAGGGATTCACCACTAAATACCTCCTCTTTCTGTTTCTGCAACCACATTGAGAAAAGAGGTACAATAAATCTGCCTTACTGCTTTCAAGCGATTTATTCCTGGCAACCTTTGTATGGAATGACAAGACAATAAAAAGCAGACTAATACCACTAAAACTACACACAAAAAAAAACCCAAAAAATCAAAAGGAAACAGTTCGAGTAATAAAAGTTAAATAATAACTATCTAAATACGGACGGATCAACATGACACCTGGCTGGGAACACCAAGCTCCCGCCTATCCCTCAATGCCCGCCGTCGCCAAGCAAGCTCAGTAGCGGTAGCATACCTGTAACGTGTCTATGCTATTTAGAATTCAAGAATTATTCTCTTGCTGTTACTTATTTTTATTTGATTTTTGTTACGTTTGGACGTTTATTGGTGATATTTTTTGTTATAAAATATATTAGGGGTTAAAGTATGAAATTGCCGTTTTATTGTAATAGGTTCCTTGAATTGACATAGAATCTTCTTGATTTGAGGTTTTCAAAAGAAACTTTTTTCACAGGGTCTCTATGATGTTCTTTTTAAATATGTGAAATATTAGAATATCGACTTTCAATTGTTTTTTAGACTTAGACAAGAGAGATGGATTTTGCGATTCGAGTGATTTTTGGATAAGAGTTCCGACGCGGAAGTAACGCGGCAGAAACAGCCCGCAATATCAATGTTGCGTTTGGAGAGGGGTCTGCTAATGAACGCACCGAGCGATTTTGGTTTAAACGCTTTCGTGATGGAAACTTCGACTTGAAGAACGAGCCACGAAGAAGACACAAGAGAATAATGATGAATTAAGAGAGATGGTGGAAGCCGATCCTAGTCAAACTAACCAAGAATCAGCGGCAAGGTTTAAAGTGACCTTACCCACAATATTGACTCATTTGCGTCAAATCAATAAAATGAAAAATATGAAAAATGGGTGCCTCGTGATTTGACTGATCTGCAGAAAGAAACGCGTGTTGAAACTTGTGTTGCCTTGTTGAATCGGTAAAGAAATGAAAGAATATTGGATCGAATTGTGAAATGTGATGAAAAGTGGATTCTTTATAATAACAGTAAAAGAAAAATACAATGGCTTACCCCAGGTCAAACGCCACAACTGTGTCCTAAAGCAAAACTTACCAATAAAAAGGTAATGGTAACTGTTTGGTGGTCTCAGTATGGTGTTATTCACTATAGTTTTCTCCGATCTGGTAAAGCAATAACGGCAGATGTCTACTGTGCCGAACTCTGAACAATGTTGGTAAAACTAGTAGGTAGTCAAACAGCTCCGACTCATGAATCGATCTTCACCATTGTTGCTCCATGACAACGCGAGAACTAATACAGCACGAGAAACCGTTTTGACCCTTCAGGAACTGCAATTAGAAACCATTCGTTATCCTCCGTATTTGCCAGACCTTGCTCCAACGGACTTCCTTTTTTTTCGTGATTTGTAGAATTATCTACGAGATAAGAAGTTTTCTTTCCAGGAGGCAGTACAAAATGCTTTCACAAAGTTTGTGCAGTCTAGATCTCCACAGTTCTATCGCAAAGCCATAAATGAACCTCCTATTAGATGGCAGCAATGTATAGATAATAATGGTAACTATTTTGATTAAATATATATTTTTTTTAATTTAAAAAAATATCAATTTTGATTTTCAATAAAATCGGCAATTTCATACTTTAACCTCAATTATTATTAAGTTGGAAATCACAACTTTTTTACACTCTGTACTTTGTTCAAACGTCGTTCTAGCTAGGTGTCATTTCAATTCGTACGAGTAGACCGACCAAAACGTCATAACACAGGCGACAAAATAAACACTAAAGACTTGCGCCGTTTTCAAACCCAAACAAAGCAAAGCGACTTATTCATCGATTATAGTTTCTCGCACAAAAACTAAAGTACCCATAGCAAACAAAATTATTCATTAGCAACAATCGATAGTTGGCAGCTGTAAGAATGAGGCATTGTTGAGGCAATACCGTATAGAGGTACGCGCGTGCCTGCGACAGGACAGGTGTACGCAGAGCGACAGCAGCGCGTGCAGCGCTGCGCGCGCCACCGGCCCGCACCCGCCCTCTCCACCACTACCACCAGGAAAGTCAATGTGAAAAAGTCAAAATATTATCGAAATATCTTTATTCAAATAAAATTACTAAAAGTATTTTTGAATCGTCCTACATTTTTTTAGGTATCACTCATTCAGGACGATTTTAAATGGATAAGAAGAACGACCGAAATAAACTCACCAGCTGTAACAGAAGTAACGCCATTTACAAAACCATGTCATTACTAAATCAATATCACAAACGAACCTAAAGTCGGCAAAATCGCAGAGTATAATTACAGAATCTCATGGTGACCTACCGACTGCATCATCAACAGAGCAACCACCTTACTCTCTAGCCATGTTTCTAGCCATAGGATACTATTAATTTGTTTGAGTAATAGTTCACTCACTGTGTGACGCGAAGTGTGTCAGCGTCGGGCGTGAATCGTATCGCACCAGCGGGTACATCCATCAAACGAATCGCGTGTGATTTCTGCCACGTGCAACTCTCGTAACACGGCCCACTGTGTTAATAGCAAATAAATAAAATTTAGTGATAATGTTTTTATTTATAAAATAATAGGTTTTGCATTAAACACTGTTTCTATAACATACAATTGATTTGATCTACTGAGTGCCAGTCTAAGCACGGATCTCATAAATCGAAATCATACTTTTCACTAATTACAAGGAACATGAATAATAATTTTCTATCTGGGTTAACGAATTTTTCCTTCAAAATACATTTAAAACTCTAGTTTTTGTATTTATATCAATGAAAATAACAAGTTCTAAATTTATAGTTTTAATACAGAATTTGTGTCTATTTAAATATAATAAAAAATCTAACCTTGTCGCTGTTATGACGTCGCATATTGGTATACTCCAATTGAAATTTTAAATGTGTTTTCTTTAACAAGCTATTGAAATATCGGACTTGTTCTTATAGTTATTTTATGCTTACGTAATAAAATCCATCCACCCAGTCCCGTTGGGGGTTTTAGGTGAGTGTGTAAGTAAAAGCTCACCAGTAGAGTCTGGATCGTTCGTGTAACGCGTATGACTGGCCGTCCTCTATGTGCGCGGCGCACGAGCAGCACGAGAAACACTCCGGGTGATAGCGGTGCGAGCCCGCCGCCATCACCGGCCCGGTGATCACCTACCACCCAAATACATGTTTTTAGACAAACCTCACAAATATTTCTATGCAATCCAACCACATATTTAAGTAAAACGAACACATATCTATATATTTTTAGGTAAACCTAAGACATATTTACATAATTTTAGATAAACTGAACACATAGTTACGTATTTTTAGATAAAATACAAACACATTCTTTTGTTGTTAACTAAAGGACTACAGGTTCTTAACGCATTCACTACCTTGCCCGCCCATCTGCTTGTCTTGATTAGAGTTAAAAAAATATTTTATTATAATCGATTCATAGCCTAAATGGCATGCGGATATATGAAGTTTTGGAAAAAACTAAATTTTAACGCTAATGCCAAAACCGCTCATCAGCGAGCAAGACAAAATTCCGGATTTAGAAACCTTTTATATAATTTTGATATATGATCATTAAACTTTAGTAAAAAGGTTTATATATACAGTGGCATAGCTACCAAGGGGCTAGGCGGGGCAGTGCCCCGGGGCCCTCGAATCTTTACCATAAAATATCAAGCGAACTCAACTTTTGAAAATTTCTCAAAATAAATATGACAGGTGACAACTCGAGTTTAATCATGGCAACTCAATTGTGAGAAATTCCAAAGTTATAAAAAGGGAATTACCCTAAATTATTTGTGTGTATTTGTTGACAGTGTTATTAATGTTTTCATCAATTTGTCGGATATCAATATCTGCATATTATTATTTATCGATATGCGTTTTTGTGATTCGCCATTGAGAACTTCGAGTCAAGTTTTTTTTTTTGGAGAATGGTTAAAAAGTTAATGTTTCAGGAGTAAGTAAGCGTATGTCAATAATTTTTTTGTACTGGACCATACAAAGTTCAATTTTATTTGATTATAGTACTGTTACGGGGGCGGTCAGGAATGGCTTTTAAAAAAAACTTATTTTATTTAACACTTCGTTTATTTGTATGAACAACACGATTTATTACACTATTTATTATATTAGTTCAATATGTTGTCCGACGGGAGTCTAATCCAAAACTGATTTTATTAAATATTATTATAGCGTTCAAGACTCGGTTTCCTATTGCATGATGACAATGCGATAGGAAACGTCTATGTTGCGTTTTTCATTTTAATAATAACTAATAGAAATTATATTATAACAGTTCGTATATATAGTTACGTAAAGAAATCTATAGATTTCGGCTACTCACTATACAACTCAAAATACCGTCAAAAATACAAGTCACATGCCCTCCATTAATTACGTGATGTTTTTTTTTGTCATTTTGGTAACACTGGCGGCGATAAAATGTTTGCCAGAGATTCCCCCAACGACATCTTGTATCGTATCATTACGTTTCGCTTTCCTTTTACTTGTAAAATAAATTAGAAAACTAATAATTATGGACAAAAAAAAAGAAACCTATTGGTGCATTTAAACGCAAACAACGCCAAGAAAGAGAAGAAAGTAAACAAAAATTTACAAGGTTTTTAGTCAGCCTTCTTCAAGTACTTCTGTACAAAATATTTCTATTGATAATTTTTGTAAATAGCTTGCATGGCGATAGGTTAAATAACAGTAAGCTGGTGCAACGTATATATGAATAAATAAATATATAATAAACCCTTGAATCTTTTATATTTCGTTTTATTGCCCAATACCTACACAAAGTATAAAAATAATTGTAATTTATGTTGTTAGTGTTTAATAGTCTATTACCTGCCCATGCACGAAAAAGAGCTGATGAAAAGTTGCTTAGCATTTTTAAAGTATTTGATTATTTAATGATTTTACTTCACTTTTTGAGTGAGGAGCTAATAGCAAGTTAGTTCGAATGAAAAGACGACTCGATACTTAGGTACTCAATATATTCAAGATTGAGGGAATGGGTTAAGTTTTATGAGTTTTATGGAACGATTCAGGTTTGTTTATGTGTTTCTTCACAAATACGTATTTAATATTTTATAGATAAATGATATTAAATAGTCTTAGTAAAAATCAAAGTTAATAAAAATGTATCGGTTTTATTTAGAAATATATTTATATGATTCGAAATATAATTGATTGATCGATTTTAAAAATGGAACATTTGACACTACTGCAAATAAGTTGCGTGTTGTGATCATTCTGTTAAATAATAATCTAATAAAGTTTATTTCTTAGAATCTAAACCAAAATATGTTTTGGTTAGCATTACCGACTCCCTCCCTCATTTTGTACCAAACGGCAATGTTGCGCGCGCCTCGCTACGTACTCATTCACTGCTACTATAACATCATCTATCCTCACCTCAAATGAGGGGTAACTCGCGAGCCCCTCACGAAGGTACTCGCGAGCCCCTCACGAAGGTACTCACTCGTCCTCATTAAAAAAGAGTGAGTTACACAACGCTAGATTGAAGCTATGTGGTTTTAAGTAATGATGTGCCGATTCGATTATTATACACATCGATTAATCGATCATAGTATTACTCGTAATCGATTAATGACAACGATCATTAAATATTTTTACCCCAAAGTTTATTAATGATTTCAGATTAATTACACCGTATTTCAAAGCCATTCGATTTAATGAAGAATGGTTAAAAATCAATTTTAAGACAATGTTTACTATACCAGGATTTAACATGCAAAATTTATGGAATTTAACAAGCTGTATTCGCGATTTCATCCGCGTGGAAAGTAGCCTTAGTAATGTATTTAAAAAAAACATTAGTTCCTGAAATCAAACTAGATGTCGCTACGGTACGTTATTGATTTCTCCATGTCAACCTTTCCGGTTTTCTTTCATGTTTAAAAGTAAATTAGTTTTCAAAACTAAATAAACAACTCATATTCTATTTGTACTTTTTCATATTTGTATTGATATCTAAGTTGCGAACTTTTCAAATTTCAGTTTTTTAATATGTTAGTTAAAAGGAACGGAAATCACTGTCTTTGATCCATTCGTTTCCTGCAAAAATCAACTTTTGCTAGAGTCGCCATCCAGTGGAGGTGTTTTTTAAGTGCTTTCGTTTTTTTTTATACTTTTTCATTCCTTATTACATAAGCTATCGGCCATGAAAATCCCGTTTCGGAGTTTAGCCGCAACAAACAGACACAAAAAATGTAAAAAATATTATTTTGGTATAGGTATGTACCGTGTATACTTTCATGTGCATTTAGTAAGAAGCGGTTAATTTGTATTTGTTAAAATAAAACTGTAAGATCCGGTCATTCATTCATCGGGTGTTCCCCAACTAAAGAGTAAAGTTACCTATTTTTTCATGGGAGTATTCCTGGGATGCCATAATAATAGAATATCTACTAATAATATTCACACTCGTGATCCGCTATGGGTTGCTGAGCCATCGAAGTAATGTAATTAGGTACTATACTAACGTTTTAAACTATTCCCATTGCTAATGTTTTAAGAAATAATCGATGGTTAATCGTCGATTAGGAAATCATCATCGATAGCAACTGATTATTTCAAAAATCGATAAACGATTAATGATAATCGATTTCGCACATCATTAGTTTTTAGCTTGTTTTTACGGATCCGTCTAAAATCCTTCATAGGGTTACTCGGTTGCCTGTCTCTTCGGTCGTTCGTCCTTCTGTCACTGCTTTTCTCCGAAACTACTAGACTGATAAAGTTGAAAGTTAACACACATGTGTAAGTTTGCGACGCAAAGATGATCGTGCAACGTAAACGAATAAATCTTATTTTGTGCATATTTTGCGCCCTGTTCTGACTCGCTCTTAATAATTATAATAATAAATGATCATAATGGCAGAGTCACCTTTGGCGGCCGTTTGGATTTAACATAAGATAGGTGATGTATGTAGTAAGATTTTGAAAACTTTCAACGTTTTCGAGGTTGAAGTTAGCGATTTGTAGTAAAATGGCATGGCATACCTTATATCCGGTATAATTCCGAGATTATATGGGCGGCTATGAAGGCTGCCATCGAATAAGCTGGGTCGAGGAGAAAAAAGTGTGTAGATATATAAAATGAATCAATTTATAGATGTTTAGAAAGAGAAATAGCTAAATACAGGAATAATTTAAAACCACTGCGAAGATTTTGTGAAAATAAACTTTAAGTAATTTAAATAAACACGTATTTTTTATTTTGATATGTTCTAATACTAAAAAATAAAGTTATCGCTTATCAAAGATCGAGATTTTAAAACTTAATTTATGGACACCGCGCGCCGTGCGTCAGCTGAGCCACAGTGTAAATATAAG
This sequence comes from Diatraea saccharalis, assembly GCA_918026875.4. Lineage (NCBI taxonomy): Eukaryota > Metazoa > Arthropoda > Insecta > Lepidoptera > Crambidae > Diatraea > Diatraea saccharalis. Next base: position 18,821,114 of record OU893334.1, on the reverse strand, counting down.
TAGACAGTGGTGAAACTGCCTACCAGCGTTCGAAATCGCACGCACACATAAACACGTTCACCGACGAGCCGCCTAAGTGGACCTAACAGGACGCTCAGTAACGCGTATCGCGTCGAGATGAGGGGTCACGTTACACGTTCCGCGATCGTTTTTATTTTAAAAAATGAAGGAAAGATTAAGGAAAGGAATAGGCTTATGTGAAATAAAAAATTAGTTTTTTTTTTAGATTTAGATGTTTTTTTTAAATACCCATTTCAGTTTCATGCATATTTTCGGGTTGAAACGTAGTACGGTCCCACCCGAAAATGCTTGATAAACACCCAAAACAGCGCCTGAGCGCGCCACCTAAATACAGTGCCTACCTACCACGCGTCCGATCCGACGAGAGCACGAAACGTTGGACGTTTCGTGCGCTCTTCGGCTATGTGTCCGTCAAAAACTTGTACAAGGTTATGCCGTAATGTCAAGTTAATGACCAACATAAAAACAAAGATTTATAAGTTGTGTCAATATTAAACTATTCCTCGTATGTTAAACTATCGTCTTTTGCTGAGATTAACCGATTTTTAACCGACTTCAAAAATGAAGATTATTAATTCGACCTGTACGTATGCTATATTTTCAGAAATGCTCAGTTTTCGCATAATATGTTATTCTATATCATGTGGTGATATAGAATAATATAAGTAGATATCACAGTCTGAACAAAAGATTTACAAGTTGTGTTAATATTAAACTATTTCTCGTATGTTAAACTATCGTCTTTTGCTGAGATTAACCGGTTTTTAACCGACTTCAAAAAATGAAGATTATTAATTCGACCTGTACGTATGCCATATTTCCAGAACTGCCCAGTTTTCGCATAATATGTTATTCTATATCATGTGGTTGTTCCATATTGTTAATTATATTTTGTAAGTTGGCAACCCCAACACTACTACTAGACTTACTCTCAGAAATAAAGTACACGATAAAACAGAAGACATTTTTTATTTATTAAAATCTTCGTATAGAACAGTGGTGATATAGAATAATATAAGTAGATATCACAGTCTGAACAAATGTGTATGTTTTTTTTTGTTTGTTAATTAGTTATTAGAATTCGATTGATTAATAATGTAAAAACTCCTTTTATTTATTCAAAACGACAACCCTATGGTTTCAATGGAGCGTAGGTATTTATTTTATCAAATAGGCTTAGTTTCTATACTGTGTCATTCTTATACTGTGGCTGAGCGCTCGCTCGACGCCGCCGTAGGCATGTACTCGTAGGTACCTATCTACACGGGTCACTGAACGCTCATTTTGTTAGATTCGAACTAGATTTTATGCCATGATCTGAGGTGATTTCTAAGAGTAATTCCAATTTTCCCTTCATACTTTTATGGTTAAGGCCATCAAAATGCAAAAAAATAAAAGAGAAACAGATTCGTTATCTAGAAAAAAATATTAACGTTATGCCGAAGTTACATAGGTACTTCTGCGTTAAGGCGTATTTAAAAAAATTAGAATCAACTACGTATTTACAATAATGTTGAATCAAAACTAATACCTAACTAATTACTTACCATGTATTTTAATATTTGTTCAAAATGAAGTCCACGTCTGTCCAGACATAAACGTGCACATTTCATTAAATTGTCATTTAATTTGTTTAAAACACTAGTGTCACTTTTCACTTCACTGAAAGCGTTATTATTTTTTATTGTTAAGTCTTCTAGACTTTGTGCCTCCTCTACATCTCGGCGTTTGACTTCTTCCCATAAGAAACAGTCCCTCACTTGTGAACAATGCCTCATCCGTCTACAAGATGTTTGCATCGCGGTGATGTAGAAGCCACTCACATAAGGCTCGACGTGGTACTGGGTCTAGGTCATGGAACTGCTGAACCGGCTGAAAGTGGTACGGATGGAGTCCGGCTGTTTTTAGCAGCTTCAATACCGCAGGCTGGCTCACATCAAAGAGATATGCCGCATCGTGGGTACTGACTCTGGGACTTCGTCTGTTAAAATGGTTCGAAGCATTAGGGACCGCGGGGTTACGGATCCCAAAGGCCCGCATACGAGGTATGCTCTTCGTCGCATACTTTCTCCGAATTGCGCTTATGTAGGTTCTCACCACTCAGAAGATAAACTCGTACATCTCGTAAAACTCACGACGGCGGGCGCGTCGCGTGCGCGGGAACGCGAGGACACGTCACATCGGCGCGTGCGTATGAGTCTCACTGTCGCGCGCGTCGCTCGGTCCCGGCGGGGCGGTGGGGGCTGTGGCGGGGGGCTACCGGGCGCGGCGGGGTTGCACGGTGGCATACGGAAGAGAAGACGTTTTCATTGAAGTTTTATTTTAAAAAATGTGTCCATATTCTACCATTTCGATAGGGATAAAAATATTTAAAAAAAATTTTTTAACTAATTATGGAAAAGTGTTCTATTACTGATACTGAACCACCAAAAAAAATTTTTGCACTGGAAAAAAAATATTCCTGTATATTGTGTGAGTGACACTGACCGGAAGGGGAGTGATACTAAATATCTTCGTGGAGTGATAGCCCTATGGTGTGTGTTCCACAGGACGGTCATGCTTGTGCAGGCTGGGTCGGTAAGGTTATTCGTATAGAACGAAGCAGGTTGCGTGCTTTGTGCCTAACACATTATACGATAGAGTGATAACTCTGATTTCGATATATGGTCGAAACACTTACGATGGATACAAGAGCCTATAGAGTCCCACTATTAAAACAGATCACTACATCTGGTAGTATGCCGTTTTAGGAGTCTTTTAAGAAGTAACTCTTTTGCGTGTGTAACTCTTTCAAAGTCCATGAAACGACATAGTCTATAAAACTAAGGCGTATTTATGTATGTCTGACTAGCGGAAAGAAAGCTCAAAAACGTGAACCTCTCTGACTTTCACGTAAGTGATTAATATGTCAAAAGAAGGTATGATGGAAAGTGCCAAAGATGTACGTGGATTTATAAAAAGATAAAACACTTTAAAGTGATATCTGGTTGATAGCTTTTGAAGAGGAATAGAAACTGACGAAGAACTGCGAGTCGAACACCAAACTCTTTTAGAGAGAGGTAAAAAAGTCTCGATGTTTGTCAGTATCCAGAATGGATGAGATTAAGGCTAAAGCTGGGGAATTTCTTGCCGATATACAAGATGTGTAATAACTGTGAATATTTTGAAGAAATTAATTATGAGTGTACTCGGGACGCTCACACAGCGAGGGACTCTGAGGCGGACTCTGGAATGGCGTTACTACAGAAGAGATTAAATGACCAATAAGACGCCTAAAAAGAGGAAAAGCAGCGCTTTTTGACATGGTGTCTGCAATGATGGTCAAATTAGGTGATACCTGCATGCTGGGTGCTTTCTCGTTCCTATGAAATCTTCGTTGGAGACACGCTTGTAATGTTCATCAGTTTCAACAAACGTCAATTTGATCAGCTTTGTAGAAAAATTGTATAACAAATTATTAAACGGAGAACGAGGGTGAAATTCGATGTAATGCTGTAGGAGGCACAGATAGCATTCAGAAATAGAAGGGGATGCACGGATTCCGTTTTGTTGCTCTACATCATCGTATAAATACAGGATGTTTGGAAATACATGTATAATCCCGAAACATGGCCATTATACAACCAAGTACAAAGAAAAGTACAAAGATTAATATGTCAAAAAACAATTTCACGTATATTGAGATTTTCATACAAATATTTGAACAATTTGTTTTCAATTAATATGCCACAACTATCGCAAGGGTCGGTGGCGGGATGGGTGACCAAAAAATTATTATCTCGAGGACGTAAAAGGGCTGATGATGAATATGCTACAACCCTGAAAGCTTATACGTGCCGTCCCGGCGTACTCGCTCTCTCTCTCTCTCTCTCTCTCTCTCATTACCTCTTCCTCTCTATCGTTTACTAGAATAAACTTTGATGTCGCCGACGCGCGCAATCGACTGCGTATGAGTTTACTTGTAATTAAAACTATTTAAGATTAAACAGGTACATACCTAGAGGCAGCGTTCTAATCACTCTTTCAGCTCTCACTTCTCAACATTACCACTTTATCTCCATATGCCGGCCACCGCATAAAACACACATCTCCATTCGACTCGACACAGACCGTGTTACTCTCGACGTAAAATCATATCTTCTGTCTCGATGGAATAGTTTCGGCCGGCCTTCCTGTGACACACTATGGAATGAACCAGTTGTATGTATGTAACCGATTCACAAGTGCCGCGAAGCACCGGTAAGAAGGAAGACGTCGAGGGTTTTCAGATCTTCCTGACACGTGGCGCTCGTCATAAAGCCGCAGCAAGATTACCGTCACAAGCACCAACACACATTATCATCTCGTAATATTGGACATTTGAGTACGAATTCATTGCACTGATCGCACAAAAACACAACAAACAGGTAAACAGAACGAGTATGAAAAAAAACCAAATGTCCCGAAAGAACGAAAACGTAAGTTGACCTTCTAAATTCTGAAAACTCACAAGTACGCCGACGCGACTGAAGCGATGACCAAAACTACATAGGTAATTATTGCAACTCGAACACCAATGTACCTAAACCAAAAGTGCACTGATTTAGGGTTCCGCGTCATCAAATTCTGTGTTAGCTAACCTACCTAACAAAAAATCGTTATAATAATAGTTTTTGAAATAACGTTAATCACAAGATTGGAGTTCTTTTATGGTTAAAAGTCATTTACTACTAACTAATTCTTTGTTTTTGAAATAACAAATTACTCTCGGATGCGTATTTATTCTAGGCATTTATCTTTATATTTATTTAACTTCTGTTATTTTTTAAACTGATTCGGCTTCGGCACATGGAGTCAATGACCAAATACAACACAACAGCTGTTTTTAGGGTTGTCAGCGTACAGTTTTACTTCGAAGAAAAAGAAGACTTTCAGACTTAGTGATCATTTTTCTGGGTTCTATTCATCATACCGTATGTGCCATATTCGGGATTATTCAGGTATTACCAAACACGCTGTATATGTATCTGGTCGTAGACCGAAAGGTTTTTGCAGCATCTACAGAAAGCTTTTGTAGATATATGAGATTAACGATACCCTGCTGTGTGCCGTGCAAACCACTTCTACACAGCACATGTGCGGGTATTTGGCAACATGTCGCCACATTTGGCGTCAATATTGGTGCCAAGATTGTTTATGCACACAGTTTGCTCCAGCGAATACGATCTATGAATGTGGGATTGCAAATGGGTAATGTATTAGTTAGCTGATAGCTTTATGCAGATGACGCTGTCGTCTTTTCAAAAAATCTATCTAATCAGCAAACTTTAGTCACAGTTATGAATGAGGATTGAATCATGAAAGGCTTATAAATGAACGCGAAATATACAAAAAATATATATGCAAAATATATAAAAAGTTAGAAAATTTGTATATCTTGGATGTACTTTTAGCATGCTGATATGGGAATGAGAGTTACATGGACATAGTATCAAATACTAACTTGTTAGTAAGCTAATTACTATTATACTACTATTATACTATTACTATAATATCCTAAGGGATATCATATTTAGGAAAGCAAAATAGTTATGTATCTTATTAAGGCTGTTGGCTAAGCTGCGTTCGCACGGCTGGATGATTTAATTAAGAATCACAAGTTATGGCAAACAATCATCCTCTTTTGTATTATCTATAAGTTTTTCTTGCAAATTGCAGTAAAAAGACAATAAGTACTTCATTAAAATATAAATAATACGATTCTATTATATTAAAGATCATAATATTCACATATACTTAAACATTGCAAATATGTATAATAATACAAAAAGGTTGAGAATAGCTGACTTTTAAGCAAATTACCTAAATGTGATGCTTTCTATAGCCAAGTTTTTTTTCTTATGGGATAGGGGGCAGACGGGCAGACGGATCACCTACGACGGAATATACTCTACGCTTGAAAGTTTGAAGGTCGTATCGGTCCGGAAATACCGCTGGCGACAAACTGTTCCAGAGTTTGACTGTGCGAGGCAAGAAACTTCTAGAAAAACGCACAGTTGAGGACTTAAAACTATCCAAATGATGGGCGTGGATGTCTTGTCGCGTAGAACGATGGCAGAAAGTAGCGGCAGGTATGAGTCCGAACAATTCCTCGGAGCATTCCCCGTAGTAAATGCGATAGAAGATACACAGTGAAGCAACATCTCTACGCAGGGCCTATGGATCAAGCCGACTTGAAGTGTCCCGGCAATCGACGATTCGAGTCGCTCTCCGCTGAATTCGATCTAGAGAGAGAAGCTGGTATTGGGGTGCCCCTACCCAAAGATGAGAACAGTATTCCATATGGGGCCGAACTTGCGCCTTGTAGGGGAATGTTTTGAAAGCGAGGTGATACGACAAATGGGGCTTTTTTGGCGGTGAACGCAAACCTGTGTCTTAGTAGGGTTGAAGTGGAACAAATTAAATTGATACCAGTTAGAGACTTCCTCTAAAGAAGATTCAATGTCAGACACTAGTTGATACCGGCTCTCAATGACGCTTTTCCGAGAAAGATTTGCACGACCGTTATAGGTGGAGTCCTTCGTGCTGTCATCTGCATAACAATTAATACTTTTAATTTGCAGCATGTCAATAATATGCAGAAGAAAAAGTGTAAGCGATAGCACACTTCCTTGGGGAACACCAGCATTTATAGACAGTAGGTCCGAGCATTCACCGTCGATTACAACCTTAATGCTTCTGTCTGCCAAAAAACTAGAGACCCATGCACATAACTTCTCGAGAAGCCCATACGATGGAAGTTTTGATAGAAGAGCATTTTTTTTATTATTAACAATAAACGAGATGAGATTATTCACTTGGTTGTTTTGCAGTAAAAAGTGCACGTTAATTATACAAAGTCTAGTTTAGGGCTAGGATACTCTACTGACTACTGAGCTGAGACCCGAATGTATAGCGGCGTGGCGGTAATGTTATGACTTTATAGAGGTGCAGTGAATGGGTTAAGTACATCTGATACCTTTGTTGTTTGTAATTTTTTTGTTTCTGATCAACGATAAGGTTGGTGTTGGTAAGGTTGCATCATCATCACTATATCAGCTGGAACGCTCGCGACACTCGGTACCGCACAGACCTCTTTCCTCGGCGGCCATCTATCTGTCCTACGAGCTATGTCAGCGTTTTGTTTCAGGCTAGCAAATATTTGGGCTATGTTGGTCTCTTTGGCCTATTTGCGACTTTGAGCCTATTTATGAGACCCACAGTTAGCACTCTAGGTTTTTTGACAATTATTTATTTATGGAGAATTGGAAACAAATGAAACATCACTATTAATGGGGTAACATGCATACCTGTGCGCATTGATGGCAGCTCTCACCAAAGCGCATCCAGTAATCATCCCGGCAGAATAGTAGGCCCTCTTTCTCAAAGTACCAGGTGGTGAGGCCCACATCACACACAGAGCACCTAGGAAAATTCACAGGTTTTATTTGAGAAATAGATAAAATTTATATCATATACAGTAGAACCCGTTTAAGACGATCACGCTTAATACGATTTCTCGTATAATACGCCATTTTACATCAGTCCCTGCAACTTGAGACATGTTTTCATACATTCTTTAACGCTTAATACGATCGCCATCCCCTTTAATACGCCTTATTGAGAGTGTGAATAACACACAAGAAGAGGCTCTAAGTGATAATGATCAAGAAGATGAGTCAACTCGGATTTTGACACACGCCAGCATCATCAGCAGTAAATGATTTAAGACGCTATTTAACTTCTTTGAATCAAAGCGAAGACGCACTACAAAAGTTGAATTACGTTGAAAATATTGTAATTGCTAATGCCTCATAATCTTTCTGTCAAACTAAAATAAGTGATTATTTTAAATAACGTGAAAGTAATACACGACATTTTATATAACGTACATAATTTTTAAACGTACAATTCAATACCTACATCCAAAAAAACATAATAAATATTAATATATACGCATGTAGTAGGTCCGTTTTTTATTTCCCTGTATCCCGCATAATACGATTTCCCGCTTAAGACGCGTTTTTGGTTGAGTCCCTGTGAAATCGTTTTAAACGGGTTTTACTGTAGATATTTCTCACTTAAACATTTTTTTCAATATGAAAATAGTAAGTAAATTATAACATAATACTGGTGTAGTAAATTACGAATTTCACATGCAGTCTTAATTTATTAAAGGTTTTACATAAGACTGAAAAAATTTTACAATGTGCTTAAATAGTTAGATATAATCGTAATGTATGTGAACATTACAATAGATGTATGTAAAGTTTTGGGAACCAAATAAAAATATATATTCAAATTCAATATATGTATTAAGTGATAAGCAATAGTCGAAGAGATACTTCACCAGTTGTGTCACTCATAGTGAGTTGTTACACTTAAGGTTAGTTACTTACTTTAATAATAATTAAAATAAACATGTTAAAGTACCAGTTGGGCAAATAGTAATGAATTATCACATGGTAAAGGTTGGATGATGTCATAATTAACTGTAAACTATAACAAAGATATTGTTTAACCATGCCAAGACAGAAGATGGTACAACCACAGTTAATCTTTATGTCAGAATGATAGATATTGTCAAATTTGAGATTAATCTTAATTGTAACTGCCATTATAATGAGTAAGAATTACTGGAAATCCCAAATTTGATGTGGCTTCCTAATTTTTCCTAATCCTTTTTTCCTTCCTAATTAACTAAAATAATTGAATGCTTGGACAAGCTCTGTCCCACTTTTTAGAGACTAAATGAGAGTATGGCACAATGTTGGCAGAGATTAACAGAAATCCCCCTTTTAAAGAAAATAATATATGACTACACATTATTTCATTTGCAAGAATGATTGAATTAAAACTTAATTTTAAAGTCACATAAAACTAATTATATATGCTTTGTTACATCTCAGTTTTTACATAAGAATCATAATGATTGACTTGAAACTGAGGACAATTTGTGGAAATTTCAATATTAAATGAAATCAATTCTAAATATTTTTCATTTATTCTATTTTTTTAGAATTGAACTGTACTAAATCTTTATTAGTTATATAAATACTATATGACAAATAAGATTATGTACCTAAAACAGTCTTTGTGCCAGTTTTGGTTAAGTGCACACACATAGTCATCATTTCCAATGTTGTTCATGCATCCAGCACAGCTGAGGGTTTCTGAAACATAAAGTATGTATGTGAAAGTCTCCTTATTCATATTTTGCCTTATACAGGGTAACAAGAAAACTATTAAGCCTGCAATGTCAATGTCTATACACAAAATTGAAATGACACAATCTTATAGTCTTGAAAAAAAATACAATATTGTAAGTTCCACAAAAATTCTCAAACAACTGTGAAATGAGATTATTGATTAAAATATCTGCTACACTCTCATATGTTTTATTATATATTTGATCAATTAATTTGCTCCAATTATAGACAGTGAAATAGCAAACATAAAAAGAGATGATAGACCTTACAATAAATTAAATACTTTAGTTTATCTATGCCCAATTACATTTGTGCACTTTTGCTTTAAGTTAATAACACATGCATATGGTTAATAAATGTAATACATACCATATAAAATAACCAATTCTTAACTATTTAAGTACTAGCTATCAACTGAAATAAGTTGCCCAATTTTAAATTAATCCATCAGGCCCGGCTTCTAGCTCATTTAAGTTTCCTAAATGTATACTAAAGTTAAAAATATTACAAATGGAACTGATATACACACATTGTATAAATTGTCCATCAATCAACTTTGATTCAGTGAGACTGTATTGAAATAGAACAATCCAAGTATTTATAAAGTGAAATCCATCTAGAAACATTATATATTAATTTTATTATTAACATTATATTAAACTACTAGCTTTCGCCAGCAGCTTTGCCCACAGACACTAGAGAAATGTTAAGTGGGATAAAAAGTATCCTATTATCTAAGTCGGCTAATACCCTATCTGTATACCAAATATAATCAAAATCTGTTCAGTAGTTTTGGCGTGATTGACCGACAATCATCCAAACAAAGAAATTTTCACATTTATAACATTAATAGGATAGTAGCACCTGTACCCTGACAAAAAATTTGCTTTTACTACTTAGGAATATTTTCTTAATATTTTTGGGATATCAGTGTCTCCATATTCTAACAATAAAATAAATGTAACAGATATAACAATAATATAAATGAGCAATCAAGTTTTCAAGGATTTAGTAATTATAAATGCAATTGTAAATAAGTATCCTGTTATTATCTATCTGGACTGAACTGGTGATTCACACTTAGTTGACATTAAAAATACCAATTTTTTATTAATGTTAGCATATGCTATATCATCTATAAATATATAATCTGTATGAATTATATATGCAGGAAAAGCTATTAAATTATTGTATTTATAGTAAGAAAGTACTCATAGTATTTAAAGGTATAAACTTTTATGGTACAAAAATGTAATAAACTTAATACATAGTTCAACTAATAAATTCTAATAGTTCATATAAAATGTTGTGAAATTATCATTGTGACCAACAAAACACGGAAGTAAACAAATCCTAATGCATTTAGATAACTAAAGGTCGAAAAGAAAAATCAATGAACTTGTGACTTCATTAATACAAAAAAAAATACTACATATTATTTAAGGAATACATATTAGAAGTACTGTACCAACAAACAAAGGGTAATTTGTGCTATGAACAAGTTTCGCCCACACAAATTTATACATGACAAATATACCCCAAACATTATAGGTATACCATTTAGTCTAAGGAATTACACCGAATTAAATACAAAATTGATTAAAATATTATTTACCTGTAAAATCTGATCCCTCCATTTCATTTCAAAAAGATATTTAATTTTATTTAGATTAAGGAAAAATTAATTTTCTAAATTGTAGTACTTGGGCGAATGAGGAACAAATAAAAATGACGTATATCGAATTGTCATATTGACATCGAATCAAAGAGTAGTATTATAAATCACAGATCACTAAATATGTAGCGAGGGCACAAGGAGGAAGTAAAAAGAAACGCAAAATAATTATTTCACTCAATGATGTCAGACGTACATACCAACTTCTTGGTATACATACTAGTTTTTAGTGTCACGTACCATGTACCAAGACTACTCAGTCATTGTATGCAAAAATACCAAGATTAGCCGTTGACCGACAAAAATACACTGAGAACATAGAATAATCGACAAATTTCAGAGATGTAAAAAAACATTCCAATCAGATTTCCTTAATGTCATAAAACTTTATTATATCAAGCTGTTTCGATGAGCAGTTACCATTTTCCACCGTTATTTTCTCAATATGTTAGATAGCGTAATGGTAACGCGTTGCGCTCTCGTTCACGTGGCCCCGCGTTCGATTCCTGCACGGGATTTATTTTTTTAAGTACTTAGTATCAGTTGTTTGCTCAAGCGAACCGCCGTTTTCGATAAAAATCTTCATTACAAAAATAATTTTTTTTTTCAATATATTTTACATATTATATCCGAAATGCAATATAATATCAAAAAAATGTTAAAAGTGATATTTCTTCTGTGTGTTCGATAATTACTGCCCTCTATGAACGGTATACGAAATTGAAATGAGCATTTTTTTTTACTGAGATGCGATTTCCCACACAGTTTGTCTCCCAGAATGGGCAGCATCAGAGCGGAGCACAGGCGTACTAGTTTCCCCCCTGGAATACCAGCTTTCAGCCAGCTCGGTACAAGGATTTCTAAGTGGCCGTCTAACATCCCTGATTTCACTAGATGACAGCATCGATTGGTCGCGATTGCGTTCAAGAGTAAGGGGCAGAAAAATCTGTAACTACAATATTTGTGATACATAATAATATATTGAAGAAGAAATTAACATGGTTGAATATTTGAGCCTCCCGGTAAACAAAGAAAAAGACGCCCAAAAATGAAATAAGACGACTTTATCATTCCTTAAAATATTTCTTTGTTTTTGTGTAATAAAAAATAATTTGAAACAAAGTTTTTTACTATTTATGTCATGTTTCGTTTTACTATTTAAGATTTTGGAAACTAATGTCTTTTTTTAATAATTCCTCATTGAAATAAAAGCAAAAATTTAGTAATATAATATCTGGCCTCAGGGAGGCCTGGGGGGGGGGGGGAGGCGCTTTCGTTTCTGACCCGGTAAATAAAGATCGTAGATCCGGGCCTGCGTAGCAATATAAACAATAAACCTTCAAAATGCCGTCGCCGTCTCCTCTGTGGTTCAACAAATCGTATCGCGCATGGAGCGTTACTTTTTTGTATATCTTCTACGCAAGCAATTAAAACCACTCTCCAAATTTGAGTATGTTAATCTTTATGACAAATAATGAAATACGTGTTTTTTCTTTTTATGTCGTTTAGAACAAAAATGTTGAGTTATATCGTCACCAAGTTATTTTCAAAAAACCTACATTTGTGGACGCTCTCGCTGCCCAGTACATGCGCTTTACGCGCTACGTTACACTTACCCCTCCCTCCCTTGCCGCAATTCATTGATAGTAATAATAGCAGCTACCTAAAATGTTTTCGTTTTGTCATGCTTGGGGAAATGATAAATAAAGTTGAAACCTCTTCATACTTTTACGGGCTTAGGACCGTCAAATTGCATAAATCCTATTAGATACCTACTATTACAATAGCTATACTGCTTTAAATTTATAAAGTAAGTAGGTAAGTAAATATCGAGTTACCTAAAATTCAGTTTAGTTAAACCAATTCAAAGTAGGTACTTAACTCGCTATTCTTTTGCAATCAGGCGTATTTAAAAAATCATCAACTTTATGTACGTAATCAACTAATCAATTTACCTACCTACTTTAACTATTTACCTACGTATACTTTAATAATTGTTCAAAGTACATACCGTTCCTCTCCAAACAGAGTCTTGCACCTTTTCTGCACATTGTCTTTTAATTTTGCGAGCACTACCGTGTCATTTTTCACTTGGTAAAATGCCGCTCTGATTTGCACTTTTAAGTGCTCGAGGCTTTGTGCTTCCTCAACATACACACGTCTTTTAATTTCGCCCCACAAATAAAAGTCACACTGTGGTAGGTCCGGCGATCGCGCAGGCCCCACGATGGGGCCTCCGCGTCACGTTGATCATCATGTATGTAACACTGCACCATTTCATAATATTCGCGATTGGAATACATTACGACGCGCGAAATGTGGCGCTACGATGGGCGGTACGCAACACGAAAGCAAAGGCGGAAGCGCATGCGTTCAAAGGAGTTGTGCGCGGGCGACTGACTGATGTGCGCCGACAAAATAAAAAACCGAGCAGACATTGTTGTTGGCGCATGCGCGTACATCCCCTGCGCCCGCGCCCTTGCTACCCCTGCTGCCTTGTTTTATTCATAACTAATGAGACAATGCGAATGTTATAATTATCTTGTGATTGCAACAAGTTTACATTTCATTTTGAAAATTTTACATACCGTTTTTTTTTTCATATATGTGATCTATTAACGATACCTAATGCCTAGAAAAAATTTGGAGAGTCATTTTAAATGCAGCCGGTATATATATATTTTTAATTCTTTTATTTTAAAGGGGTTTGATTTTGGTTTTAAAATGTTTCTCTTAACCCAGGGAAGCTTTATACGGTGAGAAGTGATACAAAATGGACCCGGTCATCTAATTGAAAAATGTATTCAGACTATTCTATTTTACTATTCGATTGTATGTTTCCTGTGTTTAATAATAATAAGCGTGCCTTGTATGTGCGTGTCATGCGTATATAAAAATGAGAACGACATTCGAGATGAATAAATAATTACAATTGATAATTAACACTGTATTTATTTGATAATTTTTGCATTCATAACACAGTCATAGTTTTACGGAAAAAATATTTCAGTCGAAATTAAAAATTGTTGTAAAAATGCGCTAACTACAAGAGAAATATATAAATCTTTAGAAATTTAGTTGTTGAAAGATTGCGGGTTCAAACTTGACAGTTGTTTTTTTTTTAGTATTATCCTTTATGATGACTAAATAAGCATTAATATTTAAAATTCGTTAATGTTTGTGTTTTCGTTGATGTGTTATGGTCTTCTTGTGATGAATCTTGTGTTTCTTATTCAACTTAACTTTCACTTTCACTTCGACTTCTAATTTTTTGAGCAATTCTGAAACCTTGGGATCACAATCTTCATCGGAATCCTCATCGGAGTCTTCCTCTTCAGATTCTTCTTTCGAATCATCAGATTCCTCCTCTCCAGAGTTATTTTCTTCTGATTCTTCTGGAGGTTCGGTTGGCGTCGTTTCAGTAGGTATCCATGTGGTAGTTTGTAGCGGTGTGGTCGTACCACTTTCAGTAGCATCCGTAATTGGCGACTCTGTGGTAGTAACTTCTGTTGGTATCGTAGGGATCGTAACAGTTTCCGTAGTATCCGGAAATTGTGTAGTTTCCGTAATATCCGGAAATTGTGTAGTTTCGGTAAATATTGATTCGGTCGTGGGGTAAGTTGAAGGCAACGTAGTTACCTCCTCATCCAAATTCTCAAAATCAATTCCAGTGACCAATGTGAACCAGGAATGGAAAGGGCCAGGACGGATGAAACCTAGAAAATACATAACTATGAAACAGGATTGTTAACTTGTGTAAGACGATGCTATAGCTTGACATTAAATTACTGGAAAATATTCTTAATGGAAAATGCTTAAAAAGTGGTGTCCGTGGTCATCCTATCTAGCATCTCAAGGTATCAAGGACTAAGTGGATTTTTTAAGCATTTTCAATAAGAATACTTTTTAATAACCAATAAATTATATACGCAATATGTCAAATAAAGTCAATGGTCTCTAACATTGAAAACATAAGAGAAGTCCAATAGTAAACTCAATAACAAAATCCAATACAAATTCATCATCAAAATAGAAGACCCACAAGGTTCTCTTTTGGATCCCCTATTATATTATCAAATCCCTAATTACATTCAATATATAGTATTATTGTTTATAAATAAAGTTTCGTACCAGCAGGGAAGCCAGAATGACAGCCGCCACTCTGTTCACCTGCGACGAAAGATGTCACTCCTATGAGTGTAGGGACACCGTTCTCTTCGAACACTAATGGACCTCCGCTGTCACCCTGTTAGAAAATAAAAATTATTGATATTTCAAAACACAACAAGTAAATAGGAGTGAAGATTGCCTTTTTGTTAGTTTATGCGAAAGAACAGTAACTTCCAACTACTATGGCGCTTGGTGTAACTTCGGTTGCGCACAGCAGACCTACCGATCAGGGGCGTAGCTACCGCCGTATCTGCCGTATCAATTATATGGGGCCACCGGGCAAGGGGGGCCTCCAACGTGCGTGAGCAAAAATTAATAAAAACTTCCCAAATTTCTTTTTATTTCAGAAATGACAAAAGTAAAAAAGAATCAATTAAAGCATGTGTTTCAACATTGGCAACACCATACATTGATTTTCGGGATTTCTCCGTTGAAGTCATTTACTTCAACGGGGGAATCTCACAATAATCAATGTACATATGATTATAATAATAATAAAGTCATTTAATCAAACATTTATTTTCCTTTTGTGAGAAATCTGTACCCTTCATGAGGGCCCCCAAACAAATTTTTATACGGGACCCGGTAAGGCACGCTACGCCACTGCTACTGACACCGACGATGACCGAATATATGATTAAAATATAGTCTTGTTTCAATAACGATTGGTGGATCGCATGACACTTGGAAAATTCTGATTGGCCGACATTTGCCGCGCTTCGAAATTTATACTTCTGTGAAAGTACAGCAATGAGCGACATTATGAGCCACACAATGTATATTAATGTTCTCATTTATGAAGGTAGTACTTACATGGCAAGTAGATTGTGATGTCACGTTGAAGTATTGAGCACATACACTGTTCTCAGTGATGATGGAGCCGAATACTCGTTGGCAATCCAGATTAGACAAGCCGCGCAAGTAGACCCACTGCAGTACATCCGTAGTAGCACCTGGTACCATCATGTTTGTTTATTCTTCACGTGTAAAGCAGATATTAACTTATAATTTAACACAATAGCACTTTACCACAAAATCGCTTCAAAGTAGATAATGAACTTAACTATAAAATCATTAGGGTTTAAAATCAAATGGATGGAAATATTTTTAATTTATTCGGTAACGTATAGAGAATGGTTACAGAACACTTACATCAGGTCGAAGTTTATTAATTAAATAAAAAAAGAATCATTGCGATCCGATATCTAAATGCAGCATTGAGAAAATTCCTTGGAAGCCAAAACTTAATGATATTATAATCTTTAATAATAAACAATAGATATAGTTAAATATAGCATTTAAGTGTATATCACTTATGAAATTAAACATACGTATTAGAACCTCATAGAAACAAACTATTTGTTTATTGCAACAAAATTATATACACACAACTATGTGGTTAATCTCCTTTTTCAAGTCGGTTAAAAATTAAACCGAATGTCTTCCTATATTATAGTTTAATGTCTTGGCTATTAATATGGTCCAAATTAATGAAAAGTATTAGGATACCAGTTTTTCACCAGAGATGATAATCAACTGAAAATGTAACATTTTGTAACTCACTCATTTATAGACAATATTAATGAGAAATTAAATACTAAATATGAAATTGTAATCTAAATAGTCAACTGTCTACCTACAGCATCAGTAATCCTGTGAATATATACGCACCTCCTGTCCACGTACGTCCGTGTCCGCTGGCGTAGAGCAACACAGATTGGTAATTCCGGTACGCGTCCGCACGTGATTGCAAGCGGATGGGCTTCATATACTCTGAACAAAATATATAGTTTAATGTCTTTACTTTGATATACAATAGTGCCATTCTATTATAAAATCTCACGACGAGCATAGCGCTGTTACAACGTAGAGGTTAATCCCTTACGAAAAAAAAACAAAAAAAGACTCTGTGTCTTCATGTGTGAAGACAGATTTTCGCAATAGAAGCGGAAAATATTAAATTATTTTGAATTTAATTTAAAATTTGACAGACTTGCAGACGTTTTCAATGGATAACTCGGTGGAATAGTAGATAAATGCCACCGTCGTGGTCGTGGTCGATCATGATTGCTATACAACTTTCGCAAGCACGGGATAGGTGACCATAAATATTATTATCACGAGCTACTCCCTGCTTTGAAAGGAACGTTAAGCTATTGCTCCAGGCTGTATCTGCAATCATTAACACCAACCAATTCGCACGGAGCCCGCATGGTGAGACACGCATGGACCATTTTTCCTGTTTGATTCAAAGCCTGTGCCTATACGGTAATATAAAATTGCTCAATAATAACTATCTACACCCACGAGCCGCAAAAGCAACAATGATAATTTTTCATAGAAGTTTCGCAGGGTTTCGCTTTCGCGTGCGATTGCGTAGACACTGGACTCACGGTTGAAGACAATCGGTTGATGTAACTTGATGACGGAGATGTCATTTGGTTGCGCGATGAGGACCATGGCGTCTATGTACGTCGGGTAGTTGAACCACTCGGTGGTCTCGTGGATGTAACGTGCGTCGTTGATGAACACCATGCCGGCGCGAACCACCACGGATATCCGACTGTGTGGAAGCACTTACATAAATTCCACTTAATTTCAACATTGTAAGGGCTAAAACCCGTATTATCAAAAACTACTCCATGATCAAAAACTATCTGAATTGCAAATTAAAGTCTTGTTATCCGTGTATGATGAAGCTTTTCGTAGGTAAAAGACTTTTTAAAATTGTTTATTTATATTTGTCCTAACCCTAAGCTGGGTATACTAAAGGCTGTAGCTATAAAAATCATTGAATCATTATCTTTTAATATCATTTGTAGATATCGCTATTGTGTTTTTCATTTTATCAATGAAAACGTTTTATTGTTTTTAAAAAGATTAGTTCTGTAGTAACGATAAAGTAAAAAGTGCTTAAAAAATTCGCCACTCCTGTTAGTTCATGGGTAGATCAGTGTTTGGAGCAGTCGCCCGGATTGCGAAAGGTCATGGGTTCGAGTCCCATCTCAGAATGCCAGGGACAAAGTTAAGCATTTTCAATTAAGAATATGATTAATTATTTTTATCATAAACGACTTAGTTTATTTTCGTTTTTTAATTATAGGATTAAAATTGGATTCTAATTTAAAAATTAAAATACAAAATTTTTTATCACTCCAGGCTGTCAAAAGCACTCTTGAATGTCGAAAACTATGACATCGTATCATAAATTAACTCAATATTTTATTTTATACATAGAATACAAATACGTTACAATATGATACAGAGAAAAAAAATACGTTACAATATCCTATTGAATCGCGACTTTTTTCATATGATCCTGGAATAATTCGAAATACCTATTTTAAACGCAGGGTAAATACAACTTTAAGCCTTAAACCGTAGACGGCCAGCCTACCTGGTAAAACCCACTGCAAGTAACTTGCGGGGGGAGGGGGGGAGGTAGACGTGATTATTAAATGAGATGCTCACAGCGCTGTGCAGTGTGCGGCGGTGAGGACCCAGTTCTCATGTATGATGGAGCCGCCGCAGGAGGCGAGCTGTCCGGCCGCGTTCAACATGCGCAGGTTGACGTGGTGAGGATGTTGACCAGGCTTAGCGTCCCAGCCTGAGACGATGCGCGATCCTAACCGAAGACAAACAAAATATAAGTAGGTACAGTACCTACCTAACAATAGGGATGACGACTAATTTTTGTTTGTCTGTTCGTCAGGTACATTTTTAAAGAATATTAAATAAGTATATTTTTTTGCGTAATCAATTAATTACGGCGAAATGTCGAGTTAAAATGTCGCATGACGTCACGCTTTTGTATATTTTCTACAAAAGTGACTATTTTTACTGCCTTTTTTGTTAAATTGAAGCAAAAAATAAATACGTATTTTTTATTATTTTCTGACTGATGGACTAAATAGAATTACTTTTTTTTAACCCCACTCATTTGGCATGATTCCTCATTCAATAATTTATAAATAAAAAATCTAAAACTGATGAGCTGCAGCATAATACAGCGTTTTCTAGTTCAATAAAAAATCAAGCTAATTCTTTTGAAGCGAAGATTAAAATCTTTCTTCATTAACTTGAAGGATTTTCCAACTAAAACAATGGCATTTGAGTTAATATTATAATTGAGTAATAAATCCACTAGTGCACATTCATCATGCTTAGCACTCTGCCCCTAAATATGCTCTCAGACTCATATCAGTGTCTGCAGATCACAGTTTGGGAAACGTTGACTTAAATAAGAGGCACACACAGCATACGAGGGTACGCACACGTAAGCTATCATGCTTGCGATATAACTCATAGCAATCAATGTTTTGTACAGATTAAAATAAATTGATTCATTTCCGTCACACGAACTTCTTTGTTTTTTTATTTGCATTCAGCATTATTTTGTCGCTCTACTTCTCTTTGTATTAAAGATATAAATATTAGGTAAGAGTTCTACATCAAAAGAATTCACGTGGGAAAATCAGTACACTAAAATTATCGAGTACAAATCGTAATACGAGTAATATGCCCATTAAATAAATATATTTCATTTTTGTTAATATTATATTGATATTTAATTCCATAACTGACAATTTGAATCGGTTTCGTAAGCATTTTGCAAGGTTTTCTGCTCACATCAGTAGATGTCGCTTCAAATGTAAGAAGAAGGGAATAGAGCGATTGAAAAACTCAGAAACAATAAAAAATTTAATATTGTGTAAACTTACCTCCCTTCGAAACATTCTCTATAAAGTCTGCTTTAATGATGGGATTTGATCTGGCTGGGACCTACGATTGAAGGAAACTTTTTAGTTAAATACCAATGTTCTACGTTAAGAGCTTTTTACGCAAAGCAATGGTTGAAACGTTATAATATTAAACCTAATATAAAAAAGAAAATCGAAACAACACACAAGATACATATAAAGTAGGTATCTATACCGTTTTTTCTTTTGATCAAAACCGGGCATCGTTTAAGAATTCTTGTGACTTCATTTATAGATAGACCCTTTCGGGATAGCGCAATTAGCCCATACACCATATAGTGATTAAACAAACTTTTGCTTTTCGGTATATAATTTTAAACAATCCCAAAGTAATTGGAAATCAAATAGGCTGTTTTGCGATTCGGGTTTATCGTCGGGACCCCAGGACAAACTACTATCAAAATATGGAAGAGTCATGTTCAAAACGGGTTGTTTGGTCACGTTAAGTACAAACACAACAGAACTAGGTGGTAGTTTTATGTCGTTTCAATAAAACTGCTACTTGTCCCTGTTTCGCGGGGACAGTCCCATTTATATTACAAGCTTTTATATAACTTGCAATCTATGTATCTATTCTGTGGTATGTATGTTCGTCAAATCTTGCAACTGAATTGTAAAGCACTTATTTATCCACAATCGATTAAGCTGCATTTTTACATACATAGATAAGTTACGATGTTATTATAGTTGTTAATGTCTTTGGTATTACATTTTTAATAAGAATAAAAACTCATTTAAATTACAAACTATTCTCAGTATCACAACTATTGTAATAGAGTTCAAAATTGTGAAAAATCATCATCTATTAAAGTGACGTGCTGCTCTCTGTACCGTTTTATCCACAGATAGGTATTTCAGAGGTAACCAAAACTCTTTGCCTCACGTAAAGAAATGAAATCATAAGATAATAAAATAATTTAATTAATTTATATTGTACTTACCTGGCCTACAGCCAGGGCGAGTAGGATCACCGAAGTCCACAACATCTTTGATACCACTGTTTGTGGCCGTAGCTAAAGCTCGCCGAAAGTAACTTATCTAATATTAATAATAATCGAATCAGTAATGAAATCACTGTAATTATGTACCTATCCTGATATCATATATTAAAGTAAATGACAATCGATTAATAAATTTGATTGTGCGCCGCCTGAATTAATGGACAATATGTTATAACCCGATAATGTGATTAGATATGTCGTGACAATAATTTCCACTTATTAATTACTAATGGATATAAGAAAGTAATAATAATATAAATAGTTATATAAATGACAACATCGCTAATTAGTGATTATTTTTTCCTTGGATAGAACGGGTCAGTTTTTTTTAAGAACACCGGGGACGCTTTGCAATGTGTTCTCTGTGAGGTAGGTGAATAATACTTATTTGCTTGGTATATTGACTGTAATATATACTTTAAAAGGGAAAGTACCTAATCATTACCATCATCATTTAAAGATTACCTACCTCTTTTAATTTATTTGTCGAAATTATTATCTGCTGGTGATCTCTACGTCACTCAAGAGTTGGTGACGTCAACAATAATAAGCCGATTTACACTAGTAACGAAAGAAATATTACGATTAGCTCTAGATAAGATCAAATACCGACAAATTCTACCTCATTGCATATCATGGTAACGCTTGTTGAAGGCGGAGGCGCGCGTGCGATAATCAGCGCTGACCGCTCAGGGGACTTGAAACATTTTTTTCCACACAACCCTAGCATGACCAACTCCAGAACGTTTTGTCTAGTTGGTCAGTTTTCTCGGGTCGAGAGTGAAATATCGTATGGGCGCCTGCAAGAAAAGCGACCTTTAGGTGTAGACAACACGTTCTCGAGTTCGTCATGCTAGGGTTGTGTGGAAAAAAATGTTTCAAGTCCCCTGAGCGGTCAGCGCTGATTATCGCAAGTCGATGATAACGCCTTATAAGGTTTAACTTTTACTCCACAGCCATTCTACCATAAGGTAGAATTGAAAAAACATGAAATTTTTTAAAAAGGATATGTGAAATAAGACACAAATTGTAATATTCTATACATTTATAAATCACTCAGTGCAACAATACGCCGTCTTGCAGACAGCTGACTGCGGTTAGAGACACCCCACGATTATTAACAAGGAACAACACTACTAAGTATTATAATTCACTTGAGGATAAGTATTAATTCACTTGAAGATATGAACCAATATAATGGAAGCGTCACGTTATTAGGAAATTATACAAATCCTCTTTAGGGCGCTTAAGAGTAGAGTACGCCTCCCAATAACGTAGCTGTACCTACAGTTTGAGAACAGTGGAAAATTTAAAAAAAAATTGTTATAATAAATGTTCATGACATTTTTTCCTTCTTGTCACCCTAATTTACATCATTTACCCCCTTTTTCCTTCTTACGTCATGTTACCCTAATGTTACGTCATTTATCCCCTTCAATACTTCCAAGCAAAAAGCCTGGAATTCGCGTCAGATATTTTCTTATGTATCTATATTTATATTGAAACACACTATCATAATGATGTTGAAAATATACTATAGTCCCTTTCACATAAGTAGGGTACGGTGACGGTCAATTCTTTAAAAGTAATCTGGAAAGTTTTTTAATAGGGATTGAATCCATAAAATCTTTTGAACCGTAATATGTATTTGGTAATCTTTTGACCTTTTTTAAACTTTAATTAAGTTGTAATTACTTTTATGTTTTAACTAATATATTAATAATAGCTTATTATATTGTATAGATTCCTAATAAATAGCAACACGTAAAAAACACAAACGGCAGTTTTTATCTGTCAAACAACTTCAGATTTCTATTTGAAAAATAGGAAAAATAACCCTTATTCTACATGACTGGGAGAGGGATATGTTTTTTCTTTTCCTAAATAAATAGGGTTATTAAAATTAACAGTATAATAGACACTCAAGTGATTATTGATTTTGGTGAAGAATCAAGTAATTTTGCTGCCAAATAAATATTTCTATTAGTTCCCATTTTTAATAATGACCTCAAGATCGATTATTTCTATTAGAAATGAACTCTTTATTATAGAAGTTTTGTATAGAGATTTTTTGCCACATTATTAATAGCTTTATATCCCGACACATCACCGTGCCCATAATAAGTGAAAAAGACTAGGTATACACTATAAATTCTGTATTACAGACATAAAATACAATATGAGAAGATATAAAACCCAATTTCAAATTGGGTATACACATGAAAATTTTATTCAAAGTTACCTTAACATGCTGCTATTTATAAACAGTAACTATTCATAGAAAACATATAAATTTGTTAATTAAATATAATCTCATATTCGCGTAACGCTATAGAATTTTTATTTATGTCACTACAATTTTAATCATAGAATCAAAATAAATATAAATACAATATATTCATTACCTATTTTAATGAAGTTAATGAATAAATTGTAATATAAAATGTTAAAATATAAATCCATGGAATTGTTAACTAATATATAAAATGCATCTTGTAAAATTAAAATAATATCTTCTAGAGTTCGCAGTTTTTATGATTATGAAATTATAGCTAATTTAAATATTTCGACACCAATTAGGCCTCTTAATAATTAAAAAAAAAGCTAATTAAAATATTCTGTAAGTAAAGTAAGTTATCCTTGAAGAAACAACGTGGAGTGTCCATATTATTTATCACATCTAATAGCTTCGTAACGTCTATACGACCTGGCTCGCTACGATCACAGAATACAGTCGAGCACATTAAAATAACAACTAAATGCTTATGATCTCGACTACACTGTACGTACACTCAACAACACAACGTTTTTCAAACGATTATGAAAGTTAAATGCTAACGAGTTGAATTACTTCAATCGTCGTCAAATATGAAGAAAAATAGTTGATCGTAGCGAGCGGGCACGCTACAACTAGAATAACTTATTAAACACCGGTAACATTCAGATATAATATGAAGGTCAAGGTTCATAGCCGCGCCGAACATTATGCACACTGTAACGTTTTTCACGATATATTATATAACTTTTTAAAGTCCAAACACAAAAACTTTCGTAATCATAACATTAGTTTTAATAACATAAATGTTTTAGCAAAAAAAATTTTAAAGAAATCTACAATGATATATAAATATTACCCGCATAAGATTCATAACATATTCCCTGGCAATATCAGAGTTAACAGTTTGCTAATGCCGGCCTTTAGACTTAAAAAACAAATACAAATCGATCATTAAAAAATATATCAATTTTAATTGCGTTAAAATAACAATCGTGTTTCGAGATTCTTGAAAACAAACACGCCAACATTGAAAATAACTTTTAACTAAATCGTAATAAAATTTAAAATATACATCTTTTTTTAAATTAAATTTACAAGCAACGAGTTTCTTTAACAGTCAATTGAAAGCGGCAGCACGAATTAAACATTTTTATAATAAAAGATAATTTTCACAATTCGAGCTTGCTATGCAAAATGTAAAGCCTGATTATACAAGTATACTTTGTTACTAACATACCTAACAAAATTGTGTGTTCTTTCAATTTGCATAGCTTAATTTAAATATTATCAAAATAGTAGATCACGTTCATAATTTATTATTTAAATATTAAGTTATATAACACACACGTGTGGACAAGTTTCTTAAATACGCTAAATATTAATTAAAAGCGTAGGTTTTCCTTTTCTGTATTCAAGGTTTAAAAAGGGCATACGATACAAATTAGGTTACAATTGCAAGAATATGCATTCTGTTTTCGACCTTACGAATATGTAAAAACGGAATATAGCATTAAGAATTACAGTACTAATATCATGTGTCCTTTTTATACCAAAAAAAGTCGAAAAAAGAGACTGAACCTAAAATTAATTAAATATAACAATGTAGCCTGCCATTATAATATTACAGCATACATTCTTTGAACCCTGATTTCACTATATTTCACCATATATATAGAGTTGTCAAAGTATATTTGAAAATAAATAACATTTACTTTACAATTACATATAAATGCGTAATTAAGCACAATCGAGGGACTTGGCGCTCTGCCATCTCTAGGCGTATATAGAAGCCCTACATTTGGTATAAATACTTCTCCCTGACAGCGCATCAGGCTAAACAAATCTACTTAATTACTCCAATCAATATTGTACTTAAACCTGTCAGGAATTAGGTTCAAAACTGATTTCGGTAATTAGGTTTTGCTGCTGTGGCTACGAAGTATTTTATGCGCAAAGTGAATAGGCGTAATACCTCGACAGTACGTCCCTATAAACACACCAACTACTTTAATATATTACAAATGACACTCCCTGTTGTGCTATTTATTAGTTTACTAAACACCTACTCGTTCACATTCAAAATAACAATACAGTAACCTCGTTTAGTTAAAAACAGAAATATGAGCCCTGAAATTGCGTCAGAAGTAACATCTAACAAAATAACAGAATCATACTACCACACGAACTAATTTTTTGTTCGTCGGTTTCCTAATCCGACGGTATTTCATATTGAATATATAATAAGATAACAGAAATACATTAATTGTAATAAATAATACTTTTACAGTAACGAATATAAAATTTATTATTATAAAAGTAATACCTACTTATGATTTCTTTTTGTTTATTTTAGCTGCCATTGGGCGCTTTTTAAATAAATACGCACGTCACGTGCATACTATATACCGTGACGTCATTAGGCGGGTCCAAAAAAAGCAATTATCAACTTTTTAAATAGGTATGTATATCATTTTCTACGAGTTCTTTACATGCCTAATGTTTAATTCTCGTAAAGCTAGACATAAATATTTACTGTAGTTATGCACTATGCCACAAAAATGTTGCTTCTGTTTTAGGCGAACAAACGTGAACGTCCACTATAAGACTGAGACGTCAATGGAAATTAAATTGCGTTATCATATATTTCCATATTATTTAATTCCCTGTATTATGGTCACCGTCGTCATACTGATTGTCCCCGCTAATATCACGTTAACATAATAAAAGAGCCCATTAAACACGTATCGTTATATACTAGTTGACATCGAATCAGACCAAAATCAATCTTATCTAAATAAAATACAGCTGAAAGTACATTTTTCAGCTAAAGATGATTCGCGCATCGATCACACAACCGCATAACAGATTACATTAAATGCAAACAATAATTAAACTTTAAGGTTTAAAATCTATTTGACAAATTAAAATAATCTGATATACGATTTATTGTACGTTTTGGTCTGAATAGATTTTTATGTTAATACTCATTCATGGTATGATTAACGTTTTTGTTATAGTATAATGCAAGAAATATGTTTTTTATTTTTATACTTTGTCCTTGGTACTCTGCGATAGAAAAAAATTCGCTAGTCTTTGATCAAACATAATATATTTTTATGTTATAATTTGTCCGTTACGCAAAATGGAAGTACTGTTTTTAGATTTGTGCTAAACTTAATAATGTTAGTTCAAATATTAATTATGCGAATGTAGAAAAATTTGAAAAACATTTGGCAGGTATGGGAAGTTAGCAGTTTCACAATTGGAAGTGGATACATGGCATAAAAATTAACCTCTAAATTAATTGGAAGAGAAAGTCTTTATTTTGGGGCAAAATTGGGACATGGAAACATTTCTAATTACACATCTATAAGGACATAGTGTTGGTTACCAATAATAAGTTAAAACATAACAAAAAGGACTTAAAAGTTAATAAATAGGTTTACAATTTAATAACTATAACGCATTGGGAATGACACATAAATATAAATGCGAGTTAAAGATTTATGCTCGTTTGTCTACTATCCGATCGTCATCATTCACGTATTATATAAATAGAATTTGAGTCATGTTAACTAATCAACCTTTTGTCGAAGTAAATATATCATTTGTCGTTTCAATTTCATCAAATCATTGCTGTTAAAATCTATCAAATGCAAAAACTACACACATTTTAAATACGTTTACAACCATCTTTCAATATACACGCCATAATACATTTCTCGAAAGTTTTGATCTCACATATAGTTTTATTTTTTGTTCAATTATTAGTGAATTAAACTACTCTATAAGATATTTTGTAATAATTGAAATTATACATCCATTCTATGGTAAAATTGGAGAACTTAGCGTTAGTTAATTTAAGCCGTTTATCGCTTACGCATCGACACAGTTCTTAGAAATATTCTTCACTTCACTAGAACTGTTAGATTTATTTGTACACTAAAATACTCCCCCATACAGCTACATACGTCAAACCATTAAAAGCAGATAACCTAAATAGGTGTCTCAAAATTAATATTTCTTAAACTTTGACTGAAGTACTGCATAGACATAGCAACTTTAGTTGACAGAACGGTTATCTTGAGACAAAAAGCTTACACATAACTAAAACAAGAGAATACAAATAAGGCGACATACGTCGAATGAAAAAATGACAAAACTGATATACAACACGACACAGAAAGGACGTAGAAACCGGGA
Source organism: Diatraea saccharalis (assembly GCA_918026875.4). Taxonomy (NCBI): domain Eukaryota; kingdom Metazoa; phylum Arthropoda; class Insecta; order Lepidoptera; family Crambidae; genus Diatraea; species Diatraea saccharalis. The sequence continues at coordinate 18,793,779 of OU893334.1, read as the reverse complement.
AGGCTAACATCATCCTTTCAGGATCAAGTTGATCACATACGGTTGGAAGATGAATAGGGGCTACCATTATCTCTTATAGCAATGTTTAATACGTGCAGCGAGCGGGAGAGCGCTATACGGAACAATGGCGGTGTCCTGCTCACTGCACGGATAAAACATTGCTTATAAGTGCTCACGGTTAGGCCTCTGAAACCATAAAATCGAGAACATGGCTGAAAGGAGTAATGAAAGTGGAGAAGGCCAAATATGTATGTAAGGACAGTGCCTTGTAGCACTCGGTTTTCTGTCTACCTTGCAAGGGATACGGCGTGAATATATATATATGCAAGTAATATTACTCGATTTTTAATGCATTCCGCGTAAACCTAATTTTAATCCAGGCATCTTAACAAAAAAAATCACAATCAGTCATTATACATACCAAAGCCAACAAAGTGCTAACTAGAATCTTTCCGAACACCCAAGTATACTTACACACCCACCGCTAATTCCGTTTTAGGGCCAGTTTTTTGATCCGTAGTCAAATGTCATTTCACCATTTGTTAACTTGACTATAGTTAAAACATTAACAAGTTGTTAACTCGCTTTTTCGTTTTTTGATGCCAAATTAAACCATAGCCAAATTTAACCACTGGCCAATTTGTTGCCAGCACAATGTGTCGTTTTTTCGCTATACATTGACATGGGTAATTTTCTTCTGGGTGACAACACTAACAGTTTGAATGAACATTAGGATTTTGTTCCAAATATCAAATAGACGAAAGAAATCTATAGATACTGTTTGATAAACAGTGTAGATGTTTATGGTTGCTCTGTTGTGTGTGTGTTATTTTTCAGGAAATATAAGGCAATTTCTTTAATAATATTAGAAAACAACAAAGATTTTTTTTTTCCATTTATTTTAAACTTCACTTTTTTATAAAAAGCATATATTTGTTTTTTGTTTATTTTATAGAGAAATACGTGAAAAGAATATAGTATCTAGTATCCAAGGTGGGATTGTAATGTTGGAAAATAAATCGAGGATTATGTATTTTATGTACTGTAGGCATATTTACCTTTTGTATTGTCTATTTTTTGGATTTTATAAGATTTTTAATAATTTGGCATATGCCCGTGGAAACAAAAAAAAATATTTTATATAGTACAAATACACTAAGGATGATCAAGATAAAAATATAACTTATTTTCAATAACCCTATAACCCAAAAATGACAATGAATATTTTCCTATGAAATTGCATTATAAAACGAAATCCCAAAAATAGCTAATGTCCAAATTCACTATGAAATCGTGTAGGTTACAAAAAACAACCTTAAAAAACAATAACAAAGGACCAAGTAAATACAACGCAGTTGTACATCTGTTCTTTTAACCATTGGTCATTTACTTAACCCTAGCTTCCAGTGATGGTTAAATTTTTTGACCAATAGTTGTAATTTTGATAATTGGTTAGGCTAACTATTAATCAAAAACATATTTTTCTGATATATAACCATTTGTCAAAGATTTTAACAAATGGTTGAGTTAACCACGGATCAAAAAACTGGCCCTTAGTTAACAAACGTTACAATTACAGACTAATTCTTTTTATGTTCACTAAAGCTCCCCAGCACCGGTTTTTTTTTTACAAAACACTAACAAATCATACTTTTGTTATTAAATTATTACATAAAACATAAATCGCTAAAAATATCAATTATTTAAATAAAATTAAGCGAAATCAAATAATTGTTTAATTCAAAATTTGTTTACCTACTAACAACTAAAATTTGGATAGTACAATATCTTCTAAACATATGTTAACAATTTTGACATCTCGTAAGACCTCTCCTTTTCTGTAGCTCAAAACTGTCATTTGTAAATCAACCATAATTATCAAAACTGTTTTAATATTTTTTTCCGACTGTCCAATAACGAAAATATGGAAACGCCGCAAAGGGACAAGGACAATGAACAATCAAATATACTTTTCAAATAAGCACGTAGTCATATAAAGCGAAGCACAAACAAAAGTGAACTCTGAGACAAAACAACACGGTCCTGTATATTTCGTAATTAAAATAAATTAGAAGAATCTCTTACTCTCTTCTCGTCGGAGGTAACGTAATTGTCACCGATAAACTCACTAATCGAAAACATCGGATCACCTAGCAGCACAGCGAGTCAACGCAAAATGATAAAGCGAGTTAATTTCAAACTCTAACTGTATACCATTAAGGTTCAAAATCGATCTAAGAAATCAGGCAAAGTAAAATATGATGTGCTAACTGGACATCAATGTCGCTTCGAAGAATCGCATCAGTATTGCCTAAATTTCGTTTTTCAAATGAATAATAATCGACTTCCCTGTGTATGCTAGCGGGCACTGGCGTGGCGGCGCGCGCGTTTTTTCCGCCGCCATCAGCTGGACTTGACCGCGGTGGCGGGGGATGGTGCGGGTCCGGGGGTAGCGGGGGTGGAAGCAGCGGACGAGTTGGTGGAGCGTTGCCCGCCGACTAACATGCGTATCGCACCCGCCGACATTAAGTAGAACCAGTAGAGTTGCGGCAGAAGCAGAATGCAGATCGATATCTTGCATCCCGTTGGCAACGACTTTATTGCCTGCGAATGGACATAGGATAATTAAAAATACGTTTATAGGTGAGTGCTTATTCTTGAGGATCGGTAGTGTTTCAAAATATAAGTGATATTCGTAAAATGGAAATGCTTCCTGTTATATATGTAAGGTATATCGGCTTCCCCTGGCCTTCCATCACTCACTTTCATATTAATTAATACTAGTAACTAGTATTGGAAATCAGAAGTGAATACGCGTAAAAAAGTACAATTAATTCAACCTCAAAATAGATCATATTAAAACAGAATGAGAATAACGCAATAAAGTTACAACAATACACCTGCCAGCAAAAGCCACGCGAGTCAAGGCTTGGGAACGGCTCGAAATAGTCTGAGCGAGCAATTACGAAGAATCAGATTTTTCGTAAATGCTCGCTCACGACAGAATCGTTTCTAGAGCATTATAACCAATGTAATTAACCCAGATAGTTTATTGGGTAGGCTGTGTTTCGTACGCCGTCTCTTTCGTGATCCAATTTTTTTTAATAAGTGATCAGTTTGTATGGAATTATTTACGAATTGGTTAATGACGTTAACCAGGTTTCCGAATCATGTAGACAAATTCTGCTAATGTTTACGTAAAATCACCACTTGTGTCAAACACTAAGCTGTCGAGGAGCACGTGTCACCTGTACTGTTGAGGGCTCGGCTGTGCATCAGACAGACGTGAGGCAGCGAGCAGATGCGGCACAGGAAGAAGAAGGCGAGAATCAGGAGTCCGTTGACGAGGTACCAGCTAACATTAGGCTGTCAAGGAGCATGTGTCACCTGTAGATACGGTATGTTGAGGGCTCGGCTGTGCAGCAGACAGACGTAGGGCAGCGAGCAGACGCGGCACAGGAAGAAGGTGGCGAGCATCAGGAGTCCGTTGACGAGATACCAGCGGGTGTGCTTGAGACGGAGGCGCGCTAGTACCCCACGCGCGGACACGAACGGCGTCGACAGCTCCATGAGATACACGAAGCCGAACGTGCAATCGCCAAGGTCGCCGCGAAGGTACTGTAACGTCGATATTCATTTATTACGTGATTGTCAGTTTTTCCCACTCCGCCGTCTGTGTAAAAAATAAGAATAGGGCCGCTTTATATCCGCCCAAAACCGATATCAAGTTTTGATATCGATATTGAAAACCATTTTCAGATATCGATATCAAGGTATGGTTGTTGACAATCAAACATTCGATCAAAACTGGTAATGAGGATATGATATTCGCTTAATCTCTTCTGCACCATGGACCTTTCCTTACATTAGAAAGAGAAGGGGCGAATATCGTGTCTTGGCTACTTAGCTAGCGCTACTAAATAGACTTTACTGCTATGAAACTAAAGGTTTATTATTTATAGATCGTAACTGGATGGTGGATATGATATTTGCTTCATCTCTTTTTGCCCTATAGCATTTGAAAGAGAAGGGGCGAATATCAAGCTAAAACATTTTGAGATGTAATACGGTTATGTAGATTCCATTTAAGTAGTTATGAGAAAACTCATATCAGTTTTCAGATACTTTTTGATTTATCAGGCTTAATATGAATCACCGCTCGCTGCGATGCCGCAAATTGTCTTATTGATCTCGTCTGAGTTAGTCCTGACGTCTCACCAAGGTTACCAAAGAAGCGCTGCCAGCGTTCGATTAATAAGTATTATTTAAATTTTCCACTCACCACTATTACAAGAAACCCAAAGCCTCCTATAAAGAGATGATGCATCAGTATCACAGGCTCGTACTTGCAGTACTCCAGGAAGGTGGGTCTGATGGAGACGGGCTTTGCTTGATTCATGTCCGTGTTCAGATTATCTCCCATAGACAGTGACGCGTCACCGTTCTTGCTAACCTTCTTCTGAGCTTTACTCTTGTAGTCACCACTACTACACATCTGAACGTGTACCTGTTGACGCGTAGACATACGAGGGTCAAACTGAAAGTTCTTAGAACTGGCCACTTATAAACAATATAATAAAAAAATAATTCTAAAATTTGAAAATATAACTCTTTGCCAATATTACTGAGTATATATTTCATTCATTTGTCATTTGTTTTACGATTTGGCGGCAAATTGAAAATTGTCTGTGTCACGTCATCATGAATTTAACACGAGAAAATTTTCGTGCAATGATTTTTTATGACTTTCGATGTCATTTAAGTCAACAAGAAAGTTATGATAGACTACGATTGACCTTTCACGATGAAGCCCCATCTCGTGCGACTGTTTACAACTGGTTTAATGAGTTTAAACGTGGTCGCACTAATCTCACTGATGATTTACGTGAGGGACGGCCTTCTACGGCGACGACTGAAGATAACATCTGTGTTGTGCGGCGTATGATAGAGACTGACAAAAGAGTGACCTATCAACGGATTCGGACAAGCTTAGGCATCGGTATGAGTCAAGTGCACAAAATCCTCCACGAACATTTAGCGGTCAGGAAGCTTTGCGCCCGGTGGATACCTCATAATTTGACTGAGGCTCAAAAACTCCATCGTGTGGATTGGTGTCGTAAAATGATTGAAAGATTTAACGGAGGTGACTCAAATGCTGTGTTCGACATACTAACTGGTGACGAAAGCTGGATTTACTGTTATGATCCTAAAACCAAAAGACAATCTGCTCAGTGGGAGTTTCCTTTCGAGGAGTTGCCAACTAAAGTGAAGAGAGATCGAAGTGCGGGAAAAAAAATGGTGGCCTCGTTCTTTGGAAGGATAGGTCATTTTGCAACAATTGTGTTAGAGGATCAAAAATCAGTTTCTGCAGAATGGTACACTACCAATTGTTTGCCACTTGTCTTGGAAAAAGTTCGAGAGAAACGACCTCGCATTAGGATCCTCCTTCACCACGACAACGCCTCGTCGCACACCGCCAAGCGAACGATCGACTATTTGGCGACATCAAACGTTGAATTACTGGGTCACCCGCCGTATAGCCCCGACCTCGCGCCTTGTGATTTTTATTTATTTCCAAAAATTAAAGAAAAACTTAAAGGAAAGCGGTTTATGAATGCTGAAGAAGCGGTGGCTGCGTATCGCGATGCCATTGAAGAGACCCCTAAGGACGAGTGGGCAAAGTGCTTTTCCCAGTGGTTCCATCGCATGCAGCGGTGTATTGACGTGAATGGACAATATTTTGAAAAGATATAATAAAACTAATAACTGGCTAATGTAATCAGTTTTTGATTTTCTAAGAACTTTCAGTTTGACCCTCGTACAATAATAGAGTTTTCAATCCAAACAAACACGCTTTACCAAGTCGGGCAAGTTTGAAATATATACAGGGTTATTTCCACGATTAGTTCATAAAATCATAATCAGAAACATCACCATTTGTTTTAAGTTTTGATGATTCGTTACATTTTACTTTTAAACAACTATAAAATTATATTTTATTTACTTCACAAATCTCGATATCTAAACGCGCTACACCAAAATGTAAGTAACTCATATAGCCCGCAAGGGTATGCGTCGCCCTTTCACTCATGAATGAAATATAGACCTTTATACAACACGACAGTAGAATATAAACTAAAAAAAAAATATTTAAAGTATTAAGTTAAGACTCGTAGATCAAACGTTGTTTTTATGACGTTAGGTATCTATTATTATGCGAGGTTGCTGTTAATTTACAAATAACACTGTACAGAACACTAGCATAATGAAATAATAATAAAAAAGTTTTATATTTTTTATGTAATTACATTCAAGGCATTAAATTGACGAAGACGTATTAACTACTCTATATGTATTGTTGTCATTTAATAATCATAATACATATGTGTTAAAGAAAATATTAATCTTTTTTATTCTATGACAAATACAATTCTACTGCTGAAACCATTATTGATATTGATCACATAATTTTTGAGTTTATTATTACAAACACATACACAGTTTTATCCTCTTTAATATTACATAGTTTACCGAGTTAAATAATGTGTGTGTGTGTGTGTGTGTGTATACCTACTCACCATATACATAGACCATATGTCGTAGAAGAAGTAGGAGGTGCCGAACCACGCGTATGCTTCGGACATGAAGTGTGAAGTCCGCAGGAAGTCGCGCGGGCACGACCACGCCACCACCACCGCGCCCGTCACACACGACAGCGCCGCCTGCACCGCCGACACCATTCTAAGACCACAAAACAACATTAAACATCACTTACAATATACAGGGAGGAACAAAATGACCGACACAGCCGAAAGTTTCAAGTTAGGTTACATGCAAACGTTCATTTTATTTGACAAATATTTAAAAATAGAGGAGGTGTAAAAATGGAGTAAAAATTTTAAATTTCTAAGTGTTGACAGCCTTTTAACGCGCATGCGCAATATCGATTGTGCGCAGATTACAACGGACCGCGAAATACATTAATTTAATTTAATTATTTACCGATATCTTAATGATAGTCGATGCTGAAAATGTTCAATTCTTCTCTGAAGACAGCAAAGCACGCTCTTTTGCATGCCAGTGTATGCACGCGCAAAACACATCACATTTCACACAAAACTAAACACAATCTTCACTAAACTAAACACAACACTCAATACGAACACTCTAGTATCTTATTAACAACAATTCAATTAAAAATGCACTAGAACAAAACAAAGAATCGACAAAAGAGACGCTTTGCAGCGGTACGTCGGCGGCGATGCGCAACAACACTCCAGCTCAAAAGGTCGGCGGCGACTGAGCGACCGGACAATACCAACAGAATAATGAAACCGCCTGGCGGCTGGCGGGTGGGCGGGGCTTTGATATTGAGGGACGAACTCGGTTCATATTATTTTATTCGTCTTTTGATATCACTCATTTTTTTAAATTCTTTTTAAATGCTATTTTAATAACAAATTCCTCAATGTTTTTGAAACAAAGTTCATTTGTGTTAATGATGAATCACTGGAAGATTTGTGAGTTTATCGAGTTTAGTTAACGATCCCGTTGTTAAAGGAGTATCACCCCATTCAAACAATTTTTATGGAGAACTGCTCTTTTAAAATAACGTAGATTAATGTTAGAGTGATCTCTCTACAATAATTTAGGAAATTTTACACTCGGTTGCTTAATGGAGTATGTAAAGTTAAACGTCTCAGACTAAGATCACTTAGTCTTCGTTTTCGGTTTGGTTTTTTGATGATCAGTTGACAGCAGTTTGATAAAACTAAGACTATTTGACTTGTGAAATTAAAAAAACTTAGGTTATTGAGAATAAGCAGTAGATATTTTCTTCTTTTTTTCAAATCATAAATCGGCTGTTAGTCTGTTAATCGATTTAAGCATTTTGACTGCCTTGTTTATTGATTGACTGCTAGAATTTGCATGAAAGCAGTCTTATAAATCACAAACTAGTTTATTTTGTTTTTAGAAATGAAGAAGTCAATGACCGATTAAAAACTTTTCCTTAGTACGTCCCAAAAACAGCTGACTCAGGGTTGAAAACACTCATTTTTATTCAAAAACTTTGTAATTTAATATCACTAAAACTATTTGACTTAGATTTATAATTTTTTTTACATTATATTAAAAACAAATAGTACTCTCCAGGAACCTCGGGAGTGTCGGTCGTTCTGTTCCACCCAGTATACTTATCTTTATCGAAAGTTTCAATATTCGTAATAATATTTCTTTCCGCTGTTTGGGTGGATGCCTGAATGAGGATACGCTCTGTAGTAGCGAAAAAGTAACAAGTGCTTGAAAGATTCGTCAGTCCTGTTAGGTCCTGGGTAGCTCAGCGGTTAGAGCAGTCGCCCGGATTGCGAAAGGTCGTGGGTTCGATTCCCATCTCAGGGTGCCAGGGACCAAGTGGATTTTTTTCAGCATTTTGTATTAACCACAATAAACGTCACCAATGATATATACTGTACGTTATGTCACGACATCAATGATATGTGTACGTCTCACCCCGTCACGTGAATTAATGTATAGTATCCTACGCCAGTTTACCACGATAAAGCACGTCTTGGGAGAATTGAGCATTGATTCATAAACTATTCGACACCACTGATTAGATCAGGTCAATTCAGGACTACAAAGGTGTTGCCAGATTTGGTACGACAACTGCGAGACGCCAGGTGACCGTACATAATATTACGATAAAATCTTTCACTTTCAAAACAGAAGATAGTTAAAAAACACATTTTAATCTAATAATAGCTGACATCAAATAAAACATTATTTATTTATGATAAAATCATCTTAATGTAAAGCATCACGTTTACAAGGTTGGATACCAAAAGGTTATTCTACATAGTCAACTTTGAAGACAGTGTTCTTATTTCCTAACCTAGGAGCAGTTATCCATGTGGTGGTAAATCAGCTATTCTTGAGCAGGTCAATATGTACATAAAATACCTTTTCTTTATTTCTTCCTAGTATGAGTGGTGCCTTCATAGTTTCATATATATTTAATAAAACGGCTTTAGCTACTTGGACTCTGAGTAATGTAGGTACATGATGTTACATAACATTGAACAAAAACCCATAAAAAATGGTAACTTAATGAAAATATTTTGGCTTTAGCGTTACTTGTTGCTAATGTCGAACACCTCCCCGCAGCTGAGCCTGTACTTGTGACGGAGTCGTGTGCCGGCGCCGGTGGACAGCGCCGCCGCATTGATCAGCTCGAACAACGACGCGAAGTAAGCGAACCCGAGCACAGTCAACGCCAGGCCGCGCTTCACTGAGATTCTAACGAAATTAAACACACAAATTCACAATGCTTTTCGTATAGTCAGCTCTAAAACATAAGACAAATTACCTACATGGCTCATTGACCAGTCTTACTTCAGTCATTTATACTAAACAAGTTGTTAATATCACCAGCGTATAATGGATGTAGTTTACCGTAAGTGAAAGGATTTAAAAAATCGGTCCAGTAGTTTCGGAGGCTTTTTAATGTAAACAAACAATCAAATCTTTCCTCTTTATAATTAATATAGGTATATAAAATAATGGTAAAAATCCATTTAAAATACGTTTGAATTGCACTCCTGTGTTGCCTGACGTCAATTTAATCATATTAAATCACGGCAGGTCTGCAAGATAAACGTATTCAATTATATTAGTTAATTCCAAAGATTAATGTCTTTTTGACATAAAAACTAAAGCTTTATCTGCTTTTCAAGTTCAAAGTTATTTATTCTGAAATTTAGAAAAGCATATTCGCCATCACATAAAATATAAACAGTAATCACATAAAATAATATTGTTCGTATATAAATTCATTTATTTACATTAGAATAACATCTTTGAGTTGTCCACTTTATCGATCCATTATCAAATCAATTTTGGTGACCTCCAAACCCGACACCAAGATACCAAGTCCGACTGGACGAACGGACTGACAACTTAGTAATCTTATAAGGTTTTGATGTACGGAACCCTACAAAAATAAAAGGTTTAATACGATGCTCATGTATCTAACGCCTCAAGTGAAAGTAAAAAATGTTAATTACACACTAGAGATTCATCTAGTGTTCATCAAATATTACAGAAAATTAATTACAAGTTGGAGCGTCAGCATATTTTTATGACAGTGACAAGTTATTTATGTAGTTATTTAATTGAATCAGGCGTTATCTTGCGGAAGTTAATTGCTATGTTTTGCCGATATTTGATGTCGTTTGTCAAGATATGTTGCCGTTTGTACATGTGAATCTGCGTACGGACGGTGCAGAGCAGGTGTTGCAGATACTGACTGGCTATGGAAGTTGCTACAAATCACAGTTTCACAGTTATTACAAGTTGTGCATGATAAAACTTTGTAATTATTCAGTGAGATGTGCTCCTTATAAGTCGACGGGCTTTTATTGCGCAAAAGAGTTTCTTAACTAGTGTTGGAATGGAATGCTACTGGACGCTACTATGTCGTACGCGGGTGATGAAGTCGCGGGAAATGTAATTAGTATAAGTATAGGCAACGGATTTGGGCTACCTGTCCTCCGGGTCGAGCGTAAGTACAAGGTTAGCGGCGACAGCAAGCGAGCCAACGTTACACGCAGCAAGCGCGAACATGCTCGCGCGCAGGTGTCCCTGAAACAATATCATAATCATCAGTCATTAACGTCATCAATGCTGGGGCACCGGTGGGTAGAATCACGCAGGCCACTACTCGCCGCGCGAGCAGAGTACGAATCAGCGGGTGTTAACTGCATATGCGGCCGGGACCAACGTCTTAACGTGCGTTCTGAAGTAAAAAACATTCGGACCTTTGCTATCGCAGACCAAATACGCTAACCATTGCGGCGTCGACGAACTCGAAATTAATCATCATCTCATGATGCCTATTATGGCCATTGCTGTATTAATTTATTGCTGAGGTACAAGCTTAGACTATAGAAGAAACACATACTATCGTCTCGATATAGAATACAGAAATAATGAATGGCGATAAATAAAGAACAGAACATTTGATCTATTTCGATATTGTTTTTATTCTGAAAAATAGTTTTGTTAACAACAAAAGGTGCTTCCTACAGGCCTATTCTACTTATTTTTACGTTATAATCGCATCTCAATAGAATCTCAACGACTTGAATTTTGCAATTGTACTATTCGTTTCTAGTACTATTCTATTCGGCATTTACTATACTATTCGTTCTATTCGTGGGAGAGCCACGCTTCGGCATGAATGGGCCGGCTCGACCGGAGTGATACCACGGCCTCACAGAAAACCGACGTGAAGCAACGCTTGCGTTGTGTTTCGTCGTGTGAGTGAGGGTAGGAGGCCCAACTCCATCCTACTCCCTTCCCTCTACCCCTCAACCCTTCCCTCCAAGGCCGGCAGCGCACTTGTAGCCCCTCTGGTGTTGCAGGTGTCCATGGGCGACGGTAATCACTTACCATCAGGTGATCCGTCTGCTCGTCTGCCCCCTATCCCATAAAAAAAAAATCTATCTGTAGTTCAATATTAATTAGTGCAATATCTTCCTCGCACATCACGTGACATATCTATAATAATGTTGGACTTCAGGTAGATAGAACATACAATGGCAAAATGCAAGTAGTTGAAATTCTATTGAGATGCGATTGTTACGTAAATATTAGTTGAATAGGGGTGTAGACAACTTTTTTATATATTTTTATTTTATAGATATACATGAAATATATGTAAAAAAATCAATCAAGTTAATTCTCTAAGTTCTGATACGAATAACAAGGGCGTCGCGTCACTGTTTCCGGTCACGTGACAACGTGCATTAAATAAATGTTTTTTTCATAATCAGTTTAAGCAATATTATAAATATAATAATCATTAAAGTGTGATTATCAATAATAGTATATTAAACACTAACAGAAAAAAAAATGATTTTTTTTGTTTACTGTACACCCGTATTGGCCTGCTGGAAAAATATTTACAACGGACTCTGCACTAGGCCTTGATCTCAGAGATTGATTCGATTTCCCTAATTATGATCTAATTATGATAAGCATTAGGTTCAAATCATAAAGTCACTATCGGCCAGTTGCACAAAACCCTAAAGTCTACACAAACATCTTGTGTAACTGACCATATGACACATTGTGTTCAATCAGCCTATTCTGTTCTTGTTTTTATGATTAAAGGCAATATCAATCTTTTTATTAATTGCCTGTCACAAACAAATCGGTAAAGTCAATTTCTTTATAGAAATGGCGTATCTACATACGACCTAGATAAGATACTAATTTTCCGCATTGTAGACTAATGCCGTCGTATTTTTACACGTCAATCTCTCCAGTGTTTACAATATAATACATTTTATCTACGAAATATATTTCTTGGCAGTTGGTCCTTGGAATATAAATGAAGCCGAATTTTCTTTAGTGATAGACTTTATCTTGATACTTATAAGATTCCGTGGCGTCTAGATACTTCTGATATTAGGACCAACAACATTTTTAGAATCCCTTTTTAGCTTGGCCAGAGGGATAATAGATATCCAGAAACAGAATTTACTTCTTTTTCAAGCTTAATCCTAATCTTCAAGCGCTAAGGCAAATTAAGAATATTGACTTTTTTACAACAATTAATGTCACTGATCTGTGTTATTTTATATATTTATTCCTCCTCATTGCCGCACCTCTGGCTTTAATAATCTTTACATAAATAGTTAGATGAAAATATTCCGTGATTATATTAATGTAACGTAAATCAAACAGTCTTCTAGAGATATTTCGATATAGTCGAAAAGCGTCGGTACAAGTACTGCAATAGAGATATCGACTGACCCTTGACGCGACCCAAGAGGACGGGTATCTGATCATTCATTCTTCAAAATAAATCAATAATTTCTTTGGCAGGCACCGAGAAGTATCTCGCTGCTATGATTTAATACAATCTTATATAATGTTATCCAATAAAAACACTGTACGTATAATTCTAACCGTTGGGTTAATATAATCAAATAATTCACCTTTTTGTCATATCTTTCATAAACTTACGATAATTTCGACATTATAGTTTTACGTTAGCTAAAAAAACAACCAGTTCATCATTTTTTTTTTATCATTATATTTGAATAGGTCTGTTTATCATCAAAATTATACTAGAGGATACGGGTTAATTTTGTACTGTCTTCGATCATTTTTAGTTTTCAATAACAAGTAGAGCTATGACATACCTTATTGAACTTGTGAAAGTTGAAGATGTCGTCAATTAGTTAAGCGGTACGATCAATTTAAAAAACGCTGTTTTAAATATCAAAATCAAAAGGTAGTTGATGTCAAATACGTTAGATACATCTAACAAATAACCAAGGACCGTTCCAGTCAGGACTATATTAATTAATTGGCATAACAAAGAATTATATCAATGGCCGACAGGCTCAAGAGGGATATTATGATATTATTGGCGATAAACGGTAACTCCAACTGTATTGAATGTTAAGTGCATTTGATTCAAGCTGATGGATATCAAATTGTAGACGATCGAATCCCTAGATTCACATGCTTAATTTTATTTTAACAGGAGCAATTTGCACATGAAAGTCATTATTTTCCTCATCCTTATCCGTATTTTTGCAAACAAATAAACTTTAGTAAATATTTTTTTAAACTTGCCGAATGCAACCCTCTTTCGTGTTTTAGGCTTAGAAATACAATTTTGACTGAAAGCATTAGACTTTGTGTGTGACGCTCGATCAAAGGCAACAAAGTCATTCGATGCAGAAAAGCCAAAATAAAAAATTAATTAATAATCTAAATGATAACCACATTTTTAGATCTTGCATAGCCACTTTCATAATCGGTTGAAAACGGCTGATATGAGTGTTAAAAAAGGTATGTTAGTTCATAAATACATTTCTAAATCAATAATGCGACCAGGCTTAGCTTAAAAAGGAGGAATGGAATTGGGGGACTTTTTTATGCTCTAGAATTTCAGATACTATAGAGTTAAAATTTACTCGTTAAATGTCAATTCTTCAAAAATATCTTTGGTTGAATTCATGTTATTAGTCGTAAAGCTGATAATACACAGCTCTGATATCTTACCAACGTCATATTATATCTATAGTAATATTATAAAGGGGAATCATTGTTTTTTGTTTCCCTCGTATAGGCTCCACAACTACTGGACCGATAAAAAAAATCTTACACCTACGGGAAGCTAAATTATACGCGGGTCACATAGGTTATAATTCAAGCGGACGAAGTCTCAGGAAATCAGCTAGGTGCCGATAAAATCAAGATTCTATCGTGGTCTAGGAATCAAATTTCTTTGAGAGATCAGGTTATCTAATTCTATCAATAAAATTTTAATATCTATTATTTATTTTGATAATTGAACAAGCATCTCTATAGAAATAAGAAGTTAAAGGAAATAATCAATTTATAAACACACCAGCATTTAAGGCGCCGACACAAATGTCGAATTTCAACTATAGTTTGAACACATATCTTACATGATTATTTTAATAGATTAATAAATTTAACATTCACAATGCTATAATGAAAAATATTCTTTGGAAAATATACAGTTAAGAGTCCCCTCTCAGATTGCCAAGGACAATGTGGATTTTATAAACATTTTTCATTAAGAATATAACGTACATGATATTAAAGTTTGAATTCATTTATAGAAATTCGCCAGGTTTGAATAACCTGGTGTGCCTTTGACTGTGTTTGACAAATTACATGATATGCCGCTATAAAGGAATGAGAGCGTAATCGTTTCAATTGAACGACTAAGGTATCATTACATGTCTTCAGAGTATATTTTTAGGTGATTTAATGTAGCTTATCTGTTGTAACGCTCAATTCAATGCAGAATAATTAAATGTTAAAATTATTGGATTGATTATTTTACAATTTAAGGAATAATACTGTGTAAATGTTATATGTAGCTTATGATTCGAGTAACGAAGCTTCAATTATTAATCTTTTAACTTTTGTCGCCATGGTTTGAAAAACGAGTATTTAGAAACTTCTTGGTAACCATTACACAGAGCATAACATCAGTTTACAAAAAAAAAATACTCTAAACTTATGATTAAATGATCATTTAGAAAGTAATACTTCTTTCATTGCTAATATACCCAAAACAAAATAAAAGTGAGTCAAAGTTATTTTGATAAAGTGCGAATATAGAGGGCGTGGGCCGTACCCGCCCTAGAATTGCGTGGCGCCCACCCTATGAACCCAAAATAGAGCAGTCACAAGGATTTACTTTCAAGCATTGGTATAATCAGCAACAGTTTGATAAAAAAAAATATAACTCAAAGAATGTTAGAAATAAGATTGTTGCTTATCTTATTAAAAATGGCTAATTTTTATATTATCGTCTTAAGACCTTTTACGTCCTCGCTGCAAGGGCTCAGGCCCTCTCAGTTAAGGAGGATGGGCCACGACCTATGCGGATTGGATGGTATTAACGACTGAAAACGTAGCCGGGACCAACGGCTTAACGTGTCTTTTTTATTCACCCATCCCAAGACCGACACTTGCGAAAGATGCTTAACAACTATCGCAGGCCGTGGCGCTTATCCACAAGGCCACCGAGCTACCCTTTTATCTCTAATTCTAATATTAAAACTATGAAAAAAAAGTCTATTGTTAATATAATAAAAAGTGTATTATTAATATCTTCTTTATATATAAAAATGAATCGCAAAATGTGTTGGTAAGCGCATAACTCAACAACGCCTCGACCAATTTGGCCAAATCTTTTTTTAAAATGTTCGTTGAAGTTCAAGGATGGTTTTTACGGCGAGAAAAATTAGAATTATTGCTGGAAAAACCCTAAAAATAGCCCTTTTCTTTTTCCCATACAAATGATTTGTAACTAAAACGTAGTCAATTTGAGCTTTATTGCTATGGTATAAAGTTCATATTAAATTACAAGCACTCACTGTTGTCTAAGCAATGTAGGCTTTTTGACAGGACGAAGTCTGTCGGGTCAGCTATACTATTATAAATTGATAATAGAGAGAGAGAGAGAGCTGTATGGCAGGCTACCTTGACAATAGCATGGCTCTACATATTTAGGTCTACATATTTTTATTACATAGTGTGCATTGATAGGAAGGAAAATGACAACATCTAGCTAGCACTGTTTGCCATTTGTGTATTTAATATAACACTTGTGCAATGTGGTCTTAAACTAAATAAATTATTCATGGTTCTATACAAACTTACTCAATTTATTGCAACAATCAATTTCCAATCAAATATATTGTTAAGGAATACAAAATTAAAATTATTCTATTTTACTGTTATTTGCAATGATTATCATTTTATATCAGACTTATAATCATGACCATGACAGAAGAAGTGTTTCTGTGGGAAATTTGAAAATTAAATTCATTTTTAGAGTTTAACTAATATGAATGATATGTAGATATATTTCATCTATTTTTAAAGTTATTCAAAGTAGTCTACACCCCTATCCATGCAAGCGATGTTGTGGGATGTGAGATGGAGAAGAATTCAGACAATTCCTTTTATTACATGGGTCATCCATAAGTTACATCATATGTTAAGAAGCGGAGAGGAGACAGTAAAGTGTGATCAACATCCTAAATTATGTGACATTTCCAAATCTAACATAAAACACAAAATTTATTGATTGAACCTTTTTTAATCTTATTGAAAAGAAAACTAATTTCAGAGGTTTTGTTTATTTATTGATTTACGAAGAAACAAAAACCATACATCACAATCATTATAACATAAGGCTTACAACAGTCACTTACAAAGATGCTGCTTTAATTACAGGTTCTCACGACATGTACATAGATCAAGTAAACAAAGTAAACAAAATATTTTAGATGATATTTAGATGAAATATTATTTTATACCTGTAGAATATTGAAACTAAGCATTAAAAAAAATAAAAAGCATTTCATACAAAACAAAAAAATATGAAATACATGTGACATTAAAATTATGAAATACTTAAATAATAATGCAATATAATTTATAGATGGCCACCAAATGCATGAATTTTCAGATCTGAAAAAACATTTAGATACTCTATGCAAAGTTTGGTTTTTATATTACCAAATAGTATGTAAATAAATTATGTATGTATCTATAGTAAGTTACTTACAAACATAAATATAATTTAAGGTATGTAATGTACCAAACAATATTTTAAGCTATTTTTATTCTTGTACTGAATTACAAAAAGATAAAGTAAATTTAATTTACTAAAATTTTTATTTGCTAAATATCTAACTTCTAATTCAGAAGTTCTGATGAACATATCTAACAGATAACTTCATAGAAAACCTGGTTTATTTTAAATTAAACCAGCAAATGGTACAAATGGCTGTATTTCAGGTCAGGTTAGGTTAGGTTAGCACAATAAAATTTCTCTAGTTAATTTTAAATTCTACCCTCAAAACAGCATGGTTTAAAATGAAGTGGAAAAAAATACAGATCTATATAACCTGACATCCTGTTGACTGCATTTTTTTTTTCCACCAATTTTTTTATTACAAAATAATGGGCTACATGGTGTCTTGTTTTTCTTAGATCAACAGTATAATAAACTGATCCATTACTTTAAATATTTCATAATTACAAGAAAATGTTTATTATTTTTTTCTTGTATTTTTAAATAAAAATTCCAAATACAGAAAAAAAGAACAAAAATTTTAATAAACATTAATAATTGGAAGTAACCTATAAAAACCATTAATATGAAGATTTCATACAGTTTAGTGCGTATTGATAAATATAAAATAGATATTATACGTAAAATACAAGTTACGACCCTAACGATCATGAATATCTGAATTAACAACTAAAAATATTAGAATATTCCAAATTATAGTAACAAAATATTTATTGAAATAAAAAACGTAGCAAGTCTCAATTTAAAAGGTACCTAACTTACCTTCGTCGTTACAACTTCCATTATGTATACTCAAAATAAGTAACCAACTAATTAAAACATTGTTCAAATTACAACATTAAATTATTTTTTTTATTAAACCAGAACAAATTATTTGCACTATATTCACTACAAAATTATTTAATCACTTGCTTATGTTTGTGGAAGAGAAAAACTATGTGCGATTTTGTCGATATTTTGAAGTTGACATATACTGTCAAGCACAGCTACCTGTCAGTCACCTTCTTTTTAAATTTTTTTAATACAAAGCTTGGATACAGTCTTTTAAGCTTAAACTTTGTTTCCAGTGTCTTCGTTGTCATAAGTTGTTACAGTTATTCAATCTTCTATCAACAATAAAATTATATGCTCGGTCAGTGCCTTTCGGACATGTTACGATGCCACAGTGCGTATTAAAACTGCAAATATAACTATAGGAATAAAAATGTATCTGTTGGAATATCATAGTTTCGGGTGGTAAATGTGATTTTCCAATATCTTTAATTAATGATCAAAGTATTTTCAATAAGATAATAAACAGACTTTGTTTTTAACCCAATCCACGTGCCAACATTCACATACATTTAGCCAAATATTTAATGTTTTAAAACAGCACATACATGGGTAGTATACTATTACACCTTTTGACCAAAAATACCACTAATGAAAAAAAAATTAAAAGAAAAGAAAGCACTAAAAAGCACCTCACTATATGACTCTAGCAAAAGTTGCTGGAAACGAATGGACCAAAGATAGTCATTTTCGAAATTGAGTTTTGAAATTAATTTACTTTTATACATGAAAGAAAACCGGAATAGTTGTCATGGAGAAATCAAGAATGTACCGTAGCGACATCTAGTTTGATTTCGGGAACTATTTTTTTAAATTATTCGTTATTGAAACCATATTGGGGGTAGTGCTTCGTGTTCTCAGTTACTAAACTATTTGCATGAACATTTAGGTTTGTACTGGTCTGGGTGTTTTATATGTATTTTGAGTATCTATTTACAACAAAACTATTTAATTATTATATTTAATCATTTTTCATCAAATATATTTTGTTAAGGTGAATGAAAGGTGATTGAATGTTAAAAGTTTTTAATAGAAATGAGGGTTGGAATATACCATGGACTTTAGATGAAAATCTTTCTTCAGCTATTGTCTTTTAAATAATAGGGTACATTTCTGGTTAAGTTAAGAAACTGAAATTTGAGGAATGTAGACATAATTTATGTGCTAGAGACATATTATGGTTTCAAAAATTATAGATATAAGAGATGTGGGTGGTCTAGTGTATGCATCAAAATA
This sequence comes from Diatraea saccharalis, assembly GCA_918026875.4. NCBI lineage: Eukaryota > Metazoa > Arthropoda > Insecta > Lepidoptera > Crambidae > Diatraea > Diatraea saccharalis. Next base: position 18,774,545 of record OU893334.1, on the reverse strand, counting down.
TGTTCTTGATGTTTGCATGAAAACTGAAAGTGTTACACGGAATTTACTCTGTATAAATGGAGGTAAATTGATAAAAAAAATGTATGACAAGAATTACATTTCTAAAGCGGTATTAAAGTCATAAATGAGGAAGTATAAAAAAAAACATTAATACCCGAAATTAAACTAGATGTCACAACGGTACTTTCTTGATTTCTCCATGACAACCCCTCAGACCAAATAAAAAGTAAAGACGGAGTTCACTGAATAACAAAGTGAAGCCGATTTTTAGCAATTGTAGTGTGCGTGCCAGTGTGACCATAGTCACTAAAAACACCCCAATAACTTAACGTTACGACGTTATAGAGTTAACGTTAACGCTATGCTATTTAATAATATAATGTAAATTCGTTTGTCAATATCAGCATAGATATTCTAAAATCTTTAAGAGTAGGTAATTATTATTGGAGGCCATACATTAGAGAGACTATTTAATTAATTTTTAAGTTAAGTTTGAAAACTTCCACTATGTTAACTAAAATTTTAATATATAGAAAGTTTGAAACCTTTGGATATAAGTTTTGCTTTTTTCAACGTAACCCTTTTATAGTATAATACATATCATCGCTCTTAAAATGAGTCGAACAAACTACGTTGCGCGAAGTTGGATTCCATGAAGGTTCATTTCGACTATAAGGAATGACTGAAATCCACTTCTCTTTCACATTTTGATGTCGGTTTGAAAATGAAAAAATGTATGCAAACCCGTTTAGTAAAAATTATCGTTGTGTTACTCATTCTTTTTTAATGACGATGAGTGAGTACCTCATTTTCCCTCGTGAGGGGCTCGCGAGTTACCCCTCATTTGAGGTGAGGATAGGTAATGTTATAGTAGCAGTGAATGAGTACGTAGCGAGGCGCTCGCAACATTGCGTCGGTAATGCTAAACAAAACATATTTTGTCTTTAGATTTTAGGAAATAAACTTTATTAGATTATTATTTAACAGAATGAACACAACACGCAACTTATTTGCAATAGTATCAAATGTTCCATTTTTAAAATCGATCAATCATTTATATTTCGAATCATATAAATATATTTCTAAATAAAACCGATACATTTTTATTAACTTTGATTTTTACTTAATTAAAATTTTACTTTATAAAATTTTAAATACGTATTTGCGAAGAAACACATAAGCAAACCTGAATCGTTCCAAAAAACTCATAAAACTAACCCATTCCCTCAATCTTGAATATATTGAGTAAGTATCGAGTCGAATTTTCATTCGAAACAACTCGCTACTTAGCTCCTCACTCAAAAAGTGAGGAGCTTAATGAGTTGGTTCAAAATTGAAAAACGAGTACTCCCTCATTTTGTCGAAATGAGGAACTCAACGAGGCACCTCGCGAGTGAGGAGCTCATCACTAGTAAATAAAGAAGTTAAAAATTAAACCCGTTTTTTACTTTTTACTTCCTTATTCTAACACTTCAATATCTGTGATCTGGACCTCTATGTAGCATTTTGAATGCAAAATTTATTATAAATATCATTTCCATACAACAAGAAAAAAATACATAACGTAATTTGTGTTTTGTTAGTAATAACGCATTATAAAATTAAGGTTACCTGATTTCGGGGTAAATAATAACGTTTAACGATGGTAATATTTGGCTGAGGTTTTGTGTTCCAAGCAATTTCTTAAATTTAATTTTTAAATTACTGAAAATGTAAGTTTTCTTCTATACTTATGTGTGAAATGTGATTCCATCCTGCTTTTTATTTTTTGAGGATTGGCTTTTACAACCTTTTACTACATAATTGGCAGTTAGTACGAAATTTTTGTTTTTTTTTTATAATGAAACGTTCCGCACACTGTCTTTAGTAAGACTGATAAGGAAGGCGTAGTTTCGTTATGTATGTGTGCGTGAAACTGTGTACGAATACGCCGAGGCGTAGTTTTGTCGGCTTCACTTTTCTGTTAGGCAAAACTCCGTCTATACATTTTATTTGGTCTGAGGACAACCCTTCCGGTTTTCTTTCATGTATAAAAAGTCAATTAATTTTCAAAACTCAATAAACAATTCATATTCTATTTGTACTTTTTCGTATTTGTATTGATATCTAATGTTTGAAGTTTAAAATATTTTCGTTTTTAATATGTTAGTTAAAAGGAGCAGAAATTACTATCTTTGGTCCATTTGTTTCCTGCAAAAATCAACTTTTGCTAGGGTCGCCATCTATTGGCCTGATTTTTAGTGCTTTCTTTTTTTCTAAAACTACTTCCTCATAAATAAAGATTCGTTCCCTGAAAGTTACAAATTAAACCATAAAAAAGAATTACTTAATAAATGTTTTGTTGTCGTAAAATTGCACTACTAATGCAAAATAAGAAATGGCCGATATTAAAAATAAGTATAAATAAATAAGTATAAGAGAAAACTTTCTAAAAAAATTAACTTATTTAAAGTTAATTTCTATTACTATGTTCAATTGAATTTTGTTTTAGAATTATGTATATTATTTAAAAAATCCTAGATAGTGAGAAAACCACTAGTACGTATACAGTACTAAAGAAATTATTCCGCTATAAATTACTTTTTTAACATTGTAATGTTAATTTCTTAAATTATATTGTGTGCAAAATAATGAAAAACCTGAAGATGTTATCACATAAAAAGATCTTTAATATCAATTTATTTAATTTTAATTTTTCCCGTATTATTACTGTACTCTTTGTGCATGCTACTGTATTTGTGTATTGTTTTAGTATGCCAGGTGTTATCTCTAGTTGCATTGTTAATCGAAGTTTTTAATGGAAGATTTTATATATTTGTGTATAGGTACATAATATTCAGATTTCTATCCTATCCGTCCTTATAAGTTATAGTCGAGAGAAGCAATTATGTATATACTTGAGAAAATGTCTTAATTTGACCAAATATTTTTAACCAATAAACGAGAATTTGAATAAAATAAAAACTGTCAATAGCTAATTATAATACTATTCTAATTATATCAGGCTTAATTTAATTATCATTGGCCTAAGACATTTTCTCAAATAATTACTTTCTCGACTATAGATACGTGTGTCATTTCATGGAAATCCATCGTGAGGAGAACGTGGATTGGTCATTCATTACAATATAGAAAAAAAAAATAGTTATGTAACTACCCTCGATATCATATCCTTATGCGACATTACTTGTAAAATAATATCGTGAAAAATCATAATAATTCCACAGTTGTAGTTCGAAACACCGTTCCAAGACATTTACAACGCTTGTTTATTTAGTAGAAAACCAAAGGTTATTGTAATGAATATGGAAGTGGATAGTGTTGCGGTAAGTAATATATTTATAAGAAATTTGATTATTGGTTACAGTGATTACAAAATTATTTTGTTGTATAGGAAATCAAACGGCACAACAGTTTTACAAGCCCAAATAACAAGAGACCTCCTATTACGAGGCGTGTAGGAAGGGAACGCTGTCACAGTTACAACCATACTCCTGAAAAAAGATCTTTAGATAGTCGTTTGGCTGTTCCAAGGGTGAGAATAACCTGCCATTTTTTTCAATAAAACACAAGAACAATTCGTATAAGTAGTACGAGATTATACAATTAGTTTTTCTCATAAATTATATGTTTTTTTTTAGTTTTATATCGACATTATTTATGTTTGTGCTATTGTTGTTGAATTTTCACAAAGTAAATTCTTTAATGTTATGCAATTTTTGCGAGGTTTTTAAGAAAAAGTTCAAATTTAGGGTAATTTCAAAGAAATTTCATTTAAAGTTGCGATATTCAGTGTTTACTGTTCAAGACACAGCAAATGCTTTTATGCTATGATCACGCTATGATAAGCACTTACAATATATAATTATTGTAATTATACTAAAAAAAAAAGTGGAATATTAAATAATGTGATCGGAACGTTTCCGAAATTATGTCAATTTGACAGCATTTTGACGTTGAATAAGTTGCGTTCAAGGCAAATCAATTCCTTTATTGAAATACAAACTATTATATCCAAATATTAACGTTGAGTTAGATTTTTAATGCATAAACAGATGAAATAAGCCCCATTCATAATTAGTTACATATTAGATTTCGTTTTATAAGAAGTAAAACATCCGAATTTAATTCAGCAAATGCAGTTGCTGTAGGCATTACCAAATATGGAGTTCGCTCGTTTTCCCAACCGTCCTCCCTTCGATCCTTAGTAGCTCTCGATTTTATTTTCTATTATTTATTGAGTTCATTTCAAATGATTTCATTGCATTTTCTAGTGTAATTATTATAATTTCTTACTATAGTTAAAAGTGAGTTGAAATAAATCTTCAATTAATGTCAAAATATAGGTCAAAGTAGTGTATAGGTTATGTTTTAAGCCATAATTTAGGATTTTTGTATTGTTTAATGTTTTGTTGGTAACTGTGTGATATTTCGCGTTACAGATGTCTTTTAGAGTTGTACGTAGTTCAAAATTCCGCCACGTTTACGGGCAGGCCCTTAAAAGAGAACAGTGTTATGATAATATCAGAGTATCAAAAAGTTCATGGGATTCAACCTTTTGTGCTGTGAATCCCAAATTTTTGGCGATTATCGTTGAGTCTGCTGGAGGAGGAGCCTTTATAGTCCTACCACACAATAAGGTAAGTTTTCGTTAAATTTCTCTCAAGAAATTTGTTTATAGTATTCCAAATTCTAATATTTATTAAAATTTTATTATTACGAATTCTGAAACGATAATCTACAATTAAAAGTGGCCAGATCTACATACTATTGTACCTATTAAAATGTGTATAAAATTTTGCCTCTGCATAGAAGTGATATTTAACCCATTGCTTAATGTTAAATCAATTATTTTAATTTATTACTCTTTGAAATATCCTTTTTCAATACCCATTACAATAGGTATATAGTAGTCATTTATATAACTTTATTTATGAAAAAATCAATCAGTGTACTGTAGTAATCATAATAATGCTCAAATTTGGGTTTGGAAATGATTGGGAAATTTAAGTTGGGAAATGATAATGAATTTATACTTATTTGTACAAAAAAAAATAACACAGGAAAACAATAATAAATATAAAGTACAATGGCTGGCTTACAGCTAAAAAATCATTTTTACCAGCAACTATAACTTGAACTTTTTCTAAATCTTTTTTTTGTAGTGAAATTAAAAAAATTTCAGTTCTTTATTATAATAATTCTGCATAAAGTCATATAATTTATTGTACGATATAAATTCAGAATATATCTTGTTTCAAATGAACTGGTGTAATGACATAGGATTTATCATCAATTTGATAATTTCAAAAAAAATAAAGTTCAATTATATTTAGCTTTCTTTATGATAGCATAATTTATTAATTATTTCTTGTAAATGTATGCTTTTTTGGATTAATCATATAAATATTTTAATTAATAAATTATGGGATACATTTATATTAATTATTTCATATTTTATGAAATATCAACTTTATAACCTAATAGCAGATTTCGGTAATCCAATTAGGTATTTTGGCTACTTAATTTGGGATCTGAGCATTGTATATGCTGTTGTCTAATATTGTATATTTAATTTAATAGAAAAGACTACTATAAACAAGAATCTGCATAAGGGTTGCCTGATTGCCTTGTTAATTTAAGTTTTGTTACAAAAATCAAATATTCATTCATAATATGTAAGTGGAACTTGTACTTTGACAATATGATAACAGATAAACAACATGCATAACATTGACTATTATCTGCTAGCATGTTTATTTTATTACTCATGACTCCAGGAATCATTTAACTGACATTTCTTCCTAATATTGGAAAAATAAATAGCACAAGCAAATACATTTCATATTGATAATTCAAAAATAAATCATTTTTTTTATATTAATTGAGCAGTATTTGAAAACAATAAGGCATTTGTTCTGGTTGTAACGGCAGTAGATAACACCCACTAACCACATATGGGTGTTGGGTCACGAACCATTCTCCCTGTTTGATTTGATTCTATCCATAGGGGAGGTCTGTACTTCAGGAGACAAAGCAGGTGAGTAAACCTGCAGAAATCTAACATTCTGCATACAAGCCTTGTCTTTTAATGTAAATGAGTTGTTAGGGTGGGTGTCATAGGCAGAAAATAATCAAAGAAACATCAGAAATTTAACAACAACAAGGTACATGGCAGCAATCCCTTGATAAACTATAATTCTAACTTAAATTACCATGAAAGCTTAAAACAACATAATATAAGTTATGCCAAATATATAATTTCCTTATTCAATTTTGAATGCAGCATTAATATAAAGATTTAAACGTGCTGTTGACTCTACATTAACATTTTGAACCTATGCACAGTACACTATTTTTCTTTGCATTTGTGCCTGTTATTGAAAAAGAAATCCTGCAGGATACATACTAATAATTTCTACACTTACTTCACAAAAGAAGCATAAATTATATGAGAATTCATATCTGTAATTTGAGAATGTGTTATTTTCGTAGTGTACCCAAAGCTTAACTTTGTATAAGCTGACCTATAACGTCTATATTAATATTAAATCTTAGCACATAGGCGTAGGCGCCATGTCCGTATGCTCGACTAAAATAAGCATTTGAGGATATGTGACAGAAATTATCAATGGAACAATGCATGGAAACCGATAGGGCACATTGTGCAACTGATACGGGGAACAATGAGGTGCCGGCCACAATGACTCGTAACTCGGCGAAAACTCCTCAACGCTAATAGATATGTTTACTTAAATAAGGTCACGTATTCATTTTGAGTTTTCAAATTTTTATTTGAGGAGTTCGATGGCGCTTTGGTTAACGTGTCCGGTATGCGATGCGGAATTTAAGCAACTTTCACGGGGGCCGGTCATGGGATAGGTTATCAAAAATGTATTATTTCGAACTCCTCCGTGCTATGGAAGGAACGCTAAGTCGATGGCCCCGGCCGCATCTGCAGTCGTTAACACCCACCATTTCGTACTGGGCTCGCGTGCTGGGTCACGAGTGGCCCATTCTCCCTATTTGATTTGATCAATTTCATCCATAGGGACAGTTTGTGCTTCAGCAACGGGACATTAATAGACTGATAATTCTGTATATATATTTTTTATACAACCGCACGCGTAGTAATACTTATGGAACGCGCCAAAAGGACGAAAAAATGAATTAAAGAATGGTTTGATGGAAACATGAACCCCGCATACAGTACATGCTGAATCATGAGAATTCATATGTTATTAGTGACGGCAGATTTTGTTTCGGGAAAAAATGGGATTTCAACTTTTTAAGAAAGCGGGATTGTTTTGCCATAAAAATTAGTATATAATCAGTTATTTCTATTTCTCATTCGTTTATTTGAGTGTCAAGTAGGTAAATGATCTTTTTTAAATAGTATTGTGGTGAACTGTAATTTATCCGGTCATGGATGGAAGTGGAAAGTTTAAATTTTCACCTATATTATTATACGACTTACTTGACATAGAACAAATGAAAAAATATATATTCAAGATTAAACCAATAGACCCTTTCATTTACTGTATCACATAATATAATTTACGCAACTTTTTGTAACATATAAAGAGTCCTTTATGTCAACGCCCATTTTTAGGCCACCAACCAACTTACGTATTTGTAATTCAACAGATTAGTTGTCCCCGAAATAACCGAATGATCCTATATGGGCTCAATATTTCCTTTGGAGATGCAGAACCTAAAGGGTTCCGGACTTCAGACGTCATATTTTAACAGAAGTTCTTATCAATTAAATATCACGCTTAGGCCCCCTGGCTAGGCCAATATAGAAAATTGTCATTTCTACATAGACTGGGATCTTCGTTGTTTCAGATTTCCTTTAATAACGGACTTTAACTACTGGACTTTATATCTAAGAACTGTATCGGTGGTAGCCGTAGTCGGTCACCAACATCCCGATACTTGGACATTGTCATATTTCATAGTTACATTACTCGTACTAGTTGTTGTTAACCTCTCCGCTCAATTGTAATGATCGTCCTTGCTACTGGCACTAGGACGAAAGTTAAAAATATAGCCAGTCGGGCTAAAATTGGCCAAGTCCTTTAACTTGACTTCGGCTTTTATGTGTTCACCATTTTGCTTGGTATTGTTATTTGTAATAGTTATAACTCAAAAGTTATATAGAACTTCATGTATAAGTACAGAAATGTAATTTAGATAACAACTAAAATTCGTACATTATCAACAGCCATCAGCCTTTTAAAGGCTCCACACTGGGGCATAGACAATGGTCTATGCCCCAGTGTGGAGCATTCTCCCTATTCGAATCGACTACGGATGTAATCGATTCGAATAGGGAGAATGGACGTCCCCACGCTAGTCCAGTGCAGACTGGTGAATTTCAATGGCACATGCCCGAAATGGGATCCCATCTTGGCATGATGAACTCGAAAAACGCTCGACAGTCTATAAAATAGCTTGCCCTCGCCTGTTTCTCGAGTCTCTCGAGTTGGTCATGCTACGCGGGCTAGGACTGATTCTTCATGATAACTAAATTCAGTTAGCTATTGTTAGGTGACGAACGACACGTATCAAGTAATTTATTGTTTGACCTTAAAAATATGCACATTTGTAACGTTGACCATGTTTCAAATTCATTCATGTAATAAAGCAGCTTGTTTTATGATTTCACAAAATAGATTCAAGGCTTTGCTGCTTGCAAAAACATCCCTTTTGTTGTCGCGTTTTGGCAACAGATCAGATTCACGCCAAGGCGTCTGACAAATTATGTCTTTATTTGCAGAGTTGGAACTGGATTTATCTTACGTTGCTTAAAATTTTTTTGTGGTTACCAAATTCACCAGGCTACTCCTCAGAGCGAGGTTGGCCATGTTTTGTAGCGTCTGATTTTATTTAATATTATTACCTAATTAACAAGAAACTTACTTTTTTATGTTGACAAAGATGTAGGTTCTTTGGGTCCACAAAACAAAAAAAAATCAAATCAATTCACCATTGACGAATATCATGGAACATGGTACACAAAAAAAGTCATTTAGTCCATTGGTATACGTATATCCCTTCTTTTGAAGTCAGTTAAGACAAAAGATCTTTTGTTCGCAAATATACTTTTTTTTTAATTCTTGGTAGTGCTTTACGTAAAATCAAGGATTTTTTTGTCTGGATTAGGCACTCCAAACGAAATTCTGTCCAATTTTTGATTCATTTTGGGAGATTAAAGCAAATCAGTAATATATTCTATATAAATATGCATGAATATTAAAAAGTGACAAAACTAATCGTATATCAGCTATCATTTGCTAAAATGGGAGTAAATAAAATTTTAACGATGCCGAAAAATAACCTCTAAAATACAACGACATTACATTTTTTCTCGTAAACATATTATTTTTCCATTTAGATGTTTATAGTCTAATCTTCTACACTGAAGAAATTATAAATACTTGACTCACAAGCACTATAGGCACAATTTAGTACATATAAAATTAATTAAAAATAATCGTAATGATTGCAAATATTTTACGCAATATCGGTCATCGGTCGCTGTCTAATTAGCTATTTATCAATTTAAATATCACATAAGGGTTCAAGATGTCGAAAAACTGCAATAGTATTCAATAAATTAATGATAGCATATTATGTATCACAAGCAATACACATACGACAGAAAAAGTATGATACAATACCATCAAATGTATCATTGCCAATGTTCTAAACGAAGCGACAAAACGATCATCAAATAAGTCAATTCGCATTCTATAATTAGACGTGCGCCGTACTCATGGTATGTTATAATTGGAGTGTTATTATTTGATCGGCTATTTATAAAGTTTTAGTATTGGGCAATAATTCCGTGAGCGGGATATATATCCGATGCTCGCCCACGCGACGTACGAGAAAAGCGCACGGATTCGTGTGCACCACCATTCCACAATGCCGACCTTTCAGTTTCATATTAACACGTGCTATATAAGTTTCTTCGGTCAACTTGTTAAAAATACAGTTGTCGTTGAATTGTTATTTAATGCACTTAACGTTCAAAGTCGGAGCTTATGATTCTCGAGTTTGGTATTGGTTTTGCTTGTAGTATGAAATTAGTGAGTTACACGGTAGTTAAAAAATAGGCTTCAGAAAGAAAATTATCCTTAACTTTATATCCAGGAAGTATCACTCTCATTTGAGGTTCCATGCTAATTCTTCTCCCACATTTTGTGTGGTCGTCAAGAAGACAAGACAAATGTAAATTTGTCTTCCTTTTCTTATCCACAGTCTTTCCATCTTTTTCCAGTCTTAAAAGTCACAGACAAAATTCTCTTACAATAATCTGCGAGCATTATTAATACAACTCTTTTGGATAGTGTTTTTTCTTGGAGAAACATGGACACATTGAATTCCACATTTAAAACAAAACAGTAACAACATTTACAAAACCTTTGTTATTTTATATCAAAGTAAAGTTTACAATGTACAGTGATTTTGTTCCTATAATATTAAAATTTCCTTTAAAAAAGCTGAATTACTTCACGGCAAATAGTTCTTATTTACGTCATATTATAATCAGAACAATCTTTTCATTCATCTTCAATCACATGACCGTTCTTACTTTGTTTAATACTAGCAATTTTTAAAATCGGTTCAGTAGTTTCGGGAACCTAAACCTCAAAATCATTTTTTTCCTTTTTATAATATATAGATTTGTTGTAACCTTTTCACTATTTTTACCAAGTAACCTGATTTCCTTTAGTTTTCTGCCGGTTGACAACTACGCTCATTGTAATGATCATATATATCTAAACGGTGTTGCTTTCGTATAGAACATTCTCTGTGACAAGTGCGGTCATCCGCACAACGTTTTGGTGACCTATTTATTTACTATTAGATAAAGAAAACCGGCAAGTGCGAGTAGTGACATGGATTGTATGGTACCAAAGCTGTCAGTTTTACGATTATTACCGGTTAAACTATAATAATATACAATTTCATCAAATCAATAAAGAATTTGGCATTTTGCTTCTCTTATTACATGTATAACTACATTATAACTCTTCGAATTATTGCAGCGTATTACTATGGCTGCAAATCAGGCGTGGAAATTTAATTCCACCAAAAATAAATAAATACTTTATAAAATAATTATTTTACGTACGAATTCTTGAACCATACAGTGGTCTTCAACATTGCAGGTATAAAAAAAAAAATATGATCTACGAACTCTCCAATGATATTCCAAAGAATAAAATTGTGATAATAGAGTTCTATCTCGGGGTACCTGGGGCTGGTGGATCTTTTAAGGGTTATGTTTTTTCATTAAGATATTTATCAGTATATGTATATAGCCACTATAGCAAAGTGCAAAATTACCTTAATCAAGATTAAAAATAAAAATATTTGTACATTATATTTCTTCTTCTGTTTGGGTGGATTGCCTGAACATTGATTATACGCTAAATATGTAGTAGCAAAAAGGTCTCGGATAGCTCATTGGTTAGACCAGTCACCGGGATTGCGAAAGGTTGTGGGTTCGAGAACCTTTCGGGATACCTGAGGCAGGCTGATTCTTAAATAATTTTTCATTAAAGGCATTATGATAAATTACATATTTCTAATTAGTAGTCTCTTAAATCGCGAGTCGTCTGTCAGACGGGTATGGAAAATGTCCTCAAACTTAAGGACTTCAAGGGTAAGTTATCGTGATTTGAATATTGAGATACTGTCTATGTAATTTTTGTGCTACGTATAATATTATAGTTTTAATATACCTAAATTATAATTTTAATTTTAGTATACCTAAAAGTTTAATTAAAAATTATTAAATCACCGCGGAGGTGGAGACAATAAAATAAAATAGATATTGGCTAATATGTGTATGCCTAAATTTAATGTTAAATTTATTCCTAGACTCTGTTATCTTGTGTGTGTTAAACTAGTAATTAGTTTGCGAAACCTTCACAGTCGGTTATGATATCTTAACTTTAATTGTGAGGTCATCCACCGTGGCTAGCACGGACGCTACGGTACACCGAGCCTCGCCTTAAGCTCAACACACATTGATTGCCAGTTCTTGTGATGATTGTTCTTTGAGATACCTAACAGAACCGAATCGAGATTGTCGACAGTGAACAGGCAGTTGACGATGATACACCTACATACTCAACGTATTTACACACGTCATCATCACATTATTTGATATTAAGACTCGTCGACAGAGTAATCTTCATTATTCTCTAGTTTTCCCAATCAGTTTTAAATTTTGACCTCTTGGAACGACATGTCGTTTACCTTTTCCTTTATTCGCTAATGTAGCTGCGTCTCTTTTCTTCTTTTTTCCTCCATTTTTTCATAATTATAACAAGGGCTTTCTCATCTTTCTCCTTCTGTTCTCTATGGTATTGATAAGACTTCTCCTTTTCACTGTTAATAACAACTTTTCTTCATTGGTTTTCTTTTCAGCCCAACATAATTCTTCCATTATCCTTACCACAACCACCTCTAATATTTCTGTATTCGGATTCCGGACCCTTTTGTCAATTGCCTTTGTAATCGTTGTGGTAATTTATCTGGCCTAGAGTAATTAGTAATTAAACTTCCTAAGTATCTGAATGCATTAACTAAGTATATAATTACCTAGTTACCCATTCAGACAATAAGTTACTTGATTATCTATGATCGGTTTTGTTTTAGAAGTTAATAATATATTTGTTTTAGCTTCGTTAATTTTGAATCCAAGTCGTTCGTAAACGGTCGATAGAATGTTAGTTATCATTGAGCAAAATGCAAAATGTCGATAAATTTGTCCCAAACCTTATTTATGTCATAGGTATGTACATTTGTTAATTGTCAAATACATGTTAAATATCACTGCTTTGGCACTATATTTGGTAATTATTTTCCAACAGGTGTCCATAGCTTTCTCTATCATAGAAAATCTTTCTGTTAGTTATAAAATCAAACACCACTCTTATCAGTTTTCTTCCGTATCACTTACCACCGGTCTAGGAGGCCGCACGCTTTAAAAAGCTCAAAACATTATATTAATTATATTGCAGATAAATATTTTTTATCTGCGCTCCATATAGGTCTTGTGAGATGTTCTGCCTACTTCTTGATAATGTGGAATTGGGTTTCTATCTTCTGTTATTGAGTTGAAAAGCTTACGATATTTGCAATAGAGGTGACATGTCAAGTAATCTATAGAATGTTGCCATCAGTATGCACGGGCCGTAGATTCACTAAATGTATGTACACCTAATTTTACGATACGTTCGGCGAGTTCTGCTCTGAAGATTGGTTCTTCCGTTTTCTTACAATTAATATTCGCATAAAAACGCAGACTCTTCCTCACAATCAATAAGGTCCACCAGTTTCTTCTAGTTTGTGGTCACTAATATCAACATAACATCAGTCTAAACTCCATTTACTCGGTCCTCTTTACCTGACGGATGTTTTCTAGTCATCTAGCAGTATCTTCGTCATTAGCAGCCAATATTCACACAGACGAGAAAAATTACGATAATAAAAAAAATGTAAGGGTTAATGCCGATGCCGAAATGTTTGAGATAGTCGTAGAATCCAGAAAATTCATTGAACAGTGTCAAAATATGTTTCCTAAACAAAATCGAAACCATGATATTTAGATTACTCAGTTATTTGATTACTTTTGATAAGTACCTAACTTTTAAAGAAAATTAATAATTGAAATTTTTCTGAATTTAAGACTATAAAATGTTAAAATGAAACATTTAGAAACACTGAAACATATCGTGTAAAACTACATTTTGCTGATTAATAGTTAAATCGTTTACAGCGTATCGTATTCTAAATAACATGTGAGAACATACATTTAGGTTCAATGTAAATCTGCCGGAAGATCTGTCGGGCGTCCGACCCAAGTACAATGTGTTGGTACGCGACAGATTATCTTCTGTCACATATGCACCAACTCTTAAATGATTCATGCGTCAATTTGCAATGAAAATTATTGAAAATTAAATTTACCGAAATAATAAATGCAACTATGCTGATCATTAACTTGCTGCTTGAGTAATGAGTGGATAGTTTCGTATCGTTGAGGTTCCGCAAAATTTCAAAAATATCGTTTTTTTACTCTATACCAGTATCGTATCAAATGTATCATTACTTAGAGAAATCGAGTACTTTTAAATAAATTTATGAAAAACCTAAATGGAGTGTTTGTTTTGGTAACTTTAAATAATAAATTTACTTTAAAAATTAGTATGTCTTTCTACGACGATTACAGTAAAATAGAAATTGCCATTAAAATAAAAACAATCACCGCACAAAAGCATTTCTGATAATGGGTTCTGAATTCAAACACAATTTCAAACATGTGACTTAAGTTTCTGTATCAGCTCTAGTTCAAAAAATATGGCATATGTATCTTTTTATAATAAAACAGTGTATTTTTAGAGATCACTCTATTTTATTAAGTTTTTAAATTGTAAAACGGCTAGCTCTGCTGTCGGTAACATCTAATGTAGATCTAACTAGAACGACTATTTCACGTAAAATCACCTCAAATAGTATATTGTTTAACGTTTCGATATTTTTACATTATCAAAACATTGATATATCGATGTTATCAAAGTTAAAACATCGTTGGTTTTCAGCAGCTATCGATTTTAATTAAACATTGATTAATATCGACTAGTATTGTGTTGGTGTGAACGTTTTGTTCAAAATATTGATTAATATTTTGGTTTGGTTTCGAAACAAAAGTATCGATAGATACCCTGAGGTATCGATACTTTTTTGCGTATCTCTACGTATCGTAAAGATTCTCCTATTGGCCGTTTCTCAAACTACCCCAAACTGGACATTATGAATAATGTCCTATCAATCACTTGTGCCACAACATATACATTGCTCTCATAAGAAAGAGTACAATGAATAAACGTATTTTTAATACGGTATAACAAAACAACATATTATAAATAGTTAGTTATGTTGAGTTGGCCCGCGGCCATCTAGCTCATCTCGCGTAAACACTGAAATGGAGCATTAGAAGCATTGCGAATTTTCTACTAGACGACAGAGCGGCTATGCGAAAAATCCTATACTAAATCCTATACTATCAACTGGTTTTGTACAAATAAATAAAGCTCATAGAAGCTGTAATTCTCCAAATTATGAGAACGACCTTGCACAAAACTTTTCGTGCAAAAATAAAATGTACATAAGCGTCGAATTGAGGAATCCTCCTTTTTTGATGTCTGCAATAAAACGAGAATTTATTAACTGCACGTGGTTTGCACTAAAATTTGAGAACTGCTAATTACCAGTTGTATAATTAAAGCACTAATTTTATACCGCTTTCACTTACATTGTTTGTATTGTGAAAGTTTACACCGGCTTTCAACAGTCTTGTGTGTTCGCTTTGGATGCCTCGTACAGGGTCGGTCCATATCTGACGGAAGATGCGTCGCTTATAGGGCTGCCATGCGTCCGGAGAAAGTGATTGAGCGTGAAGCCCAAATAAATGGTGCTTGGCCTGTCCGGTTTTTGTTAGGCTTTATATTTGAATCATATTCATGAGCCAATCAGAAAAACTTGATATTTATATACATTGTTTATACTAAGATACAGAATCTTCGACAATGTAGTATACCCGGTCTTTTATTCCAAATGTCCGTCCTATAAGTAAAGTGAGTTTCGAAATGACATATGAATATAATATCTGAGACACGTATATTAAATTGATTTTACTTTGTAATTCATACAGAAAATGGATTTTTTACGTATATGTTATCTTTGTGTTCGATCTTGCACACACAACGGACATTCCGTCACGTACTAACTCATCAAACTCCTGCGAGACACTTGACGGATTCGCCCCCACGCCTTCGCATGAAAATATTCTAAATGAAAAATGTTTAAAAAATCCACTTTATCCCTGACACTCTGAGATGGGGTTCGAACCAATGACCTTTCGCGATCCAGGCGACTGCTCTTACCACTGAGCTGGACCATAGGACCTTACAGGACTGACGATTTTTTCTAGCGCTTGTTACTTTTTCGCTACTACAGAGTGTATTTTCATCAATGTTCAGGCATTATATCATTGCTAACATTTATTTATCTAGATATAGCTGTTTTCCCGCGACTCCGCCCGCCTAAATTATAGCCTATGTCACCCCCTATTACACAGCCTATGTTAAAATAGGGTCAGTAGTAGTGTTAAAGCATATATAGAATATACAAAAATAAAACAATAAAATCTTTTCTCTTTATAATATTAGTAAAAATATTTAATTTTCACTTATTTATTATCTACAAATAAGTTAAATATGTAACGTCCATTTCATAACCTTTCATCCCATTCGATCCAGTTGTAAGTAATGGCTGTGTGACAGACAGACACACTCTAAAGGATCACCTTTAAATGATTATTTTGACGAAAGGGAATCCTCAAAATATTATTAATTGAATTGAAATAAATAAAAAATATTAGCCACCGTTGTTACGCAGATTATTTTATTCGCTGACAGATAGTGATGTGTTATCATAAATAGATCCCACGTATTATGTTGAGATAAGGATATCTTTATTGCAATATAAATACGTTATATCCGCACTCATTGTCGGTAATAATAAGATATAGGAACTTTTAGCAATCTGATGGAAATCTGGGTTTCGGTTCTTTTCTTTCGTAGTAAGTTATTATAAAATTGCCATCTCCAAACGAAGTTTCTTGATTCTATTAACGACCATCACTTTAGAGTTGAGATCAGGATACTGTCAGAACTCAGACGTATAGCTCAACAAAAAATGTCAGGATATTTTCCCTCTCCCAATCTTTTTCTGTGTCTCATATCCACCATTCGATATAGCGAGAAAGAAAAATAGAGGATGCAACGGAAACCTCAAGTAGATAAGCAGTACGCTTACTTCTCGCTCTAACAAAAGGCGATTCTGAGCCATCGAGAAGGTTCCTTTATATGAAAAAAATAAAATAAAATAAAATAAAAAATAAAATATCACGTTAATATTTTGTGGTAATTTTTTTGAAATCTAATTTTACCTTTGCTTTAATAAGCGTATTCATTTATTTTATTTAAAACAAATAAACCTTTATGTATACCAATAAAAAGAAATTACTCGATGTAATAAACATTACAGCTTGAAACATGAAATCCTTATTCTTATGGGAGCACCTTTTTTGCCATCACATGCTAAAGTAGAACGAAAATAACAATCGGTGTGTCTGTATGTGTGCAGGTTGGACGGATACCAGCGGACCACCCGCTAGTTGGGGGGCACAAAGGACCGGTGCTGGACATCGCTTGGTGCCCCCACAATGACAACGTCATCGCCAGCGGCTCAGAAGACTGCGTCGTGAAGGTGAGCTAGTGTAGTGGCAAACTCGAAACTTTCCTTATTCGAATTGGTGGCATGAATACAAGTTTTGAAGAGTCCACTTTTTCTTTACCACACATTCTCCTTTTAAATGTGGAAAAGAATTATCGCAACAAAAATCTCTTTGTTTACAGACTTATGATAATTTTTAAAAATATATAAGAAGGGTAGAAACTGTCAAATAGTTTGCAATAACTTTAGCAAAATGAAATTAATGTTTTGTGTGATCTTCTTTGTATAATAAGGTATCTTGTATGTTCTTATTATATTTTATCAATTTAGAATTCACAATACTATATCGTATAGAAAGATACTCTCCGGACTCTAGCAGCTTAATTGTAGAAAATTATTTAGAGCAGTAACGGTATTTTCTTACAAGTCCAATGCAAGATATCTATGGAAGCAAAAACTTGCAACCACTATCTATTACTTAATATGCACGTATTTCACCCCTATATGGAGCATCCTCAGAAGCTGTTACAATTAAATAGACAGGCTATACCTGTTGCTAAATATACACTTTATAATTTATCTTATACAAAATTCGATATTTTATCGTCGAGGCTACACTCTAAAAAAAAAATTGTTAAATCAAACAATATTGTGATATATGTGACCAAGCATCTTGTTTCCATATGAGCCTGACAAGATGTTAGATACATTAAATAAGATGGTTTTTATTATTTTTACTATAGTTACTTTGTTAAGATAGTTAAAATTTCATTAAATTTGATCATTATAAGTAACTATAGCAACTACCTCCTAGTCTTCAATTTAAATAAGATCGTAGTCGATATGTCTATGATATGTGACTGTATGAACAATTTACCACAGTTGATTCAACCAAGAGGTTGGTAAAAATTAACATGAAACGTGGCTAAACTAATCAATTTACGAAAGTTAATTTGACCAAAGAGTTGGTCAATTTAACCATGAAATATGTACTTGCCAATTTACCTTAGTTCTTTCAACCGATAGGTTAGTCAATATAAGCATGAAACATCGTTGTACTAACCAATTTACCGAAGTTAATTCAACCAACATGTTGGTCGATATTAATATGAAACTTGTTTGTTCCAAACAATTTACCGAAGGTAAATTCTGCCAAAAGATTGGTCAATTTAAGCATGAGATATGATTACATTAACCGATTTACCAATGGTAATTCAAAAAAATCAAACTTTAGCCGTATGATCATTCTGAACTTTTGGTCCAAAGCGAGTGAGATTTTAAACTCGGACCACAGCTCAGAGAAGAGCTAGAGTAAATAACTGGAATGGTTGGCTTCGAATCCCATATTAAGTTTACATTAATACGGCATATTACTTATACAATCTAACGATATAAACTGATACCGCGATGCATTAAATGAACATCGCCATCTAGTTTGCAGACTTAAAACTATTCGGGCACCTATGAAGATGATGGGCGTGTTTCATATTAATATCGACCAACATGTTGGTTGAATTAATCTTTTTCATAACAATATTCTCGCAATAGAAAAGTGAATTTGATAAGTTTGTGTGGATTGATTTAACAAAGTCACTTGTTGGCACTCGCTTTTCTTAGTTGATTCATATAAGACAGTATTTAAATCAATCAGAATTTGATAATTATTTTAGCAAATACGTTGTTAGTAGCATGAACAGCTTAATTTTAGTTAGTCCAATAATGTCAAGTAGTTACCATTAATCATTCATGTTTTTGAATTGACTAAGTAGTCTTTGTTGTTTGAAAAACAAAGGGTTTTTTTGGTTCTACTTACGTTCTTTGTTAAACCAAATACGAGAAACTTATTACTGCAACAATAAAAATCGTCTAATCTATTACTTTACCTATTTATTTTGATTAATTTATATAAATTGCTTCAACATACTTAGTTGTTAAATTCAACTATTAAAAATAATCGATTCACACAAAAAAATCCAGTAATGATAGATACGATAAATATATTTGATAGAATTAATCAGGGTTACCGAATATTTAATTTAACCATACTTTAACTAGTTGGTTCAATGTTTTAGCTTTGATTGATTTATGTAAATAAGTAATTGTTTTATTCAATATTATGTCAACCAAGAGAAAATCGCTCTTTGTTGGCCTCCATTTTTTAGAGCGTATACATGTAAATCATGATTGGTGCAGGTGTGGCAGATCCCTGACGGCGGTCTATCGCGCACGCTGACGGACCCTGTAGTGGATCTGGTGTACCACCAGCGGCGCGTGGGCCTCGTACTGTGGCATCCCACTGCGCAGAACGTACTGCTCACCGCCGGCTCTGATAACCAGGTCACGTTCTGTTGATTATTTACCTAAAGTCGCCTTAATTATGTATAGCTAGTAAAACTGATGCAGCAGATATCTTCACCTCAGGACTCAAAGACTAGCCCCCTTATTCTCTAACTCTGGTAACTTCTGAAGGCAACTGAAATAAATTGTTCGCAGAGCTCTGTAGGCAACCGGTCATCTCGCGGTTTTGGTATTCTGTAACTCATTTTTAATTAATCACTTTCACTAATCCCTAGCCATTTGCCATGTATATATTTTTTTTATTGAGATGAAATCACTCATTGATGTTCATTTTCATGGTCACTAATGGTTACGGAATACGAAATAACGGTTTATCGATAACAGATCAAGTGTCAAAATGGAGTTCAGCGTAGATGGCCGATATTGACATTTCGAAATTTCTGAATTTGTGAATTGATAGAAAATGCGAACAAGTGATTTCGAGTTTAGGTTGTCAGTTGAGTTAGTGAATAGGCTTGCAGTCAGATAGGGCGGTGTAATTTGCTCGAAACGAAGTCGCATAGAGCACTCATGTAAATTTTTGTAAAATGGATATTCTAGCGTTGTTTTTACATGCAGATTGCGATATGGAACGTGGGTACTGGCGAGGTGCTGCTCACTCTAGACTGCCACCCGGACCTGATATACTCCGCCTGCTGGAACTGGACTGGGTCCAAGCTGTTAACTACCTGCCGCGACAAGAAGATCAGGTATCTTTTACTATAATAATTGTATCTGTATATCAGTATGTAATTATCATCATAATTAGCTTAATAAAATTATTTTTATTTTTTTTTATTGAAATAAAAACTCTTTGGATTAGGGATGACTCCTAGTCCTTTAATTTATAAACATTTCTATAGCACCCCCCTAGTGTATAAATTAAGATCACACAATTAGAATTCTCTATATGAATAAAACAGAAAAAATCATCTGTTGCTGAATGTCTGGCTAATTCTTTTCAATACAAGGTTAACCGCCGTAGGAACCGATGGCGCAATTTTTCCTCTTTCCAAGTGTTTATAACAATATAGACTGTATAAATGATATTATTGAATTTATCTTTCACAATATAATATTGATATTAATCTTATATAAAACTAGTTGTAAATTATAGCCTAAGGACCCCGTGTGTGAAAAAAATTTCATATTCTGATAAATATATCCGAAGATTACCCGCTACAAATAAACAAAGTTATAAATTTTATCTCTTTTTAATTGATATTGATATTATAAATGTGTAGATTGTCTAAAAAAAAACAGTATTTTTTGGTTACCTTCTCATCAGTATGAACGCATATTATTCTTAGGATAATCGACCCCCGTAAAGGAGAGGTGGAGTCCGAAGCGATAGCGCACGAGGGCAGCAAGGCCTCTAGGGCTATATTCCTCAAGCACGGTCTAGTCTTCACAACAGGGTGAGTTATATGTACCATTTAATTTTGTTCCCACAAAGTACTTGTACAGAATATTAGTATTATGTAAGCAAAATTGTGGTATCTTTCCTCGCTTCTTGATAGTGGTAGCTGAATCTCATAGAATAAGGTTTAATGTACTTACATCTATACCAACTTTTATTTAAGTATGAAATGTTGCGATGAAATAAACTTTAAAAAAAATAATAATGGTCCGGTGGACTATCTTGACCACGGTTTTTTTTTTTTTTGATAAAAATTCGAGACTTTATATAACTTATATAGTATTCGTCTGTATAAAAAATAGCAAGCTAAAACTGATAGAAATCTTTGAAATATAGAATTTATTGCCTTTACGTTAAAGTGTGCAATCTTTTTAAAAATCGAGACTTGTCACATAAACATCGTATTCCCTTTTCAAAATATATTACATTTTGAAAAGGGAAAGGGATCATCAGTCATAGAATACAAAACTAGGCAATTGGCCTCCTGCTCTGCGCAAATTTACCATACGCCACATATCAGCAAGGTCACTGAACAGATAGAAATTTGTACGTTGACCTTTGTTATGACAAAATTGGGTAAATTATCTCTGCTCGGCGACCATGCTATAGTTGTATTATGCCAATCAAACTTTTCACAACTGACAGACCAACAGCTTTGATTCACAAATAGGTTTGGTAACTTGAGTTATACACAACGCTTATGGTGGTCCCCCCCACCCCCCACACACACACCACCATAAACGTTGTGTATAAACATATACGTTGTGTTGTGTAATTTTGTGTCAGAAAAACATAACAGTGGCTACCGTAAACGTTTTGCCGTTTTATGACTCAGATTCAATTACAAAAATCAGTGTGCCGTTTGGAAGTCCTATTTTTCAAATAAACAATTTTGAAGGTTCCGAAACGTCATGAAATCAAATATAAATATGCTACACCCGTTCAAAATAGTTTTATTGAATTACTAATGTGCGTGATAATATAATCAGTCCAAATCTTATTTGGCTTGAATAATAACTTGCTGTACCTCTGGTATGTTATCCTGGGTGTAGGTTCAGCCGCATGTCGGAGCGGCAATACAGCTTGCGCACGCCCGACGCGCTCAGTGAGCCAATAGTGACTGTGGAGATAGACACCAGCAACGGCGTCATGTTCCCCCTCTACGACCCTGACACCAACCTCATCTACCTCTGCGGCAAGGGAGACTCCGTCATCAGATACTTCGAGGTCAAATACCATTTATTACTATCACCATCGATCTTCAATAGTAACTTATTAAAGTTCAATAAAATCCTACCATTTCAGGTTTGATTGCAATGTTGCCCATTAAATGCCCATTAATGATTATCTTAATCAGTGCTAAATGGATATTGCCTGACGGAGTACGAAATATGGAATCGCATTGTATCATGACGTGGTTTCGTTTGTGAGAGTCTAAAAAAGTTCATAATATTAGATTTTTTTTCGTCATATGATTTCATGTCATATGCAATCATTAACAGACCATTTATGTCTTCGCTGTTAGGGCTCAGACCTTCCGTCGATCGAATCAAATCGAATTGAGTGAATGGGCTATGGGCGTACCCAGTGAGTATTGGTGGGTGATAACGACTGTAGATACGGCTGAGACTAACGACTTAACGTGCCTTTTAAAGTAAATAGGAACTAAAGATAATAAATTTTTGTAACCCATCCTATGATTGGCCCTCCATCTTATGACTGGCCCTTGCGAGTCGTTTAATTTCCGTTTCGCAGACCGACCGCGCTAACCATTGCGCCAACGAGCTCCTTTCGCTAACGATACTATATCTATTAGGAATTCCAATATGACCTTAAAATATAACATTCTCCACTATACTCTTATTCTGTCTGAAGTAAATTTGTACACCTACTGCACCTACCTGTAACACCTACTTGTAGCAAGTTATCTCATCCCTTTATGTTATTTAGAAACGCCTTTTTAATTTTTGTGTCATACAGGTGACACCCGAGCCACCGTTTGTCCACTACATCAACACCTTCCAGACGCCGGATCCTCAGAGAGGTATATATTTCACAGAATAGTTTTCGTGCCATTTGCAATTACTATTGTCCGATATTTTTATTTACAGTTATAATTTATTCCGATAGTCATAGGATTTAATATTACTTACGTTATTGCACGTGATCCCTTCACTTTACCTATATATTGTATTTCTCTATCATCATTGGTTGCCTGAAAGAGATTGTTGCATAGCATATTACTGCATATTGATTGAATAAAATACGATATTTAATTTCGGCACCAGTATTATCTGTCTCAAATAAATAATTTGTAATGTTTCGTTTAAATTAGAATGCATACCCGCTACTACTTATGATATTTGAAATTTACCCTTGTCTTATTCAACATTATGCCATTTTTCTATTTGATGAGCGATGTGTTATAAAATAATAATACAGGTATCGGCATGATGCCGAAACGAGGATGCGACGTGGCGACCTGCGAGATCGCCAAGTTCTACCGACTGAACAACTCCGGCCTTTGTCAGGTGAATTAGAGATATTCGAATTTTTATTTAAAATGGATCTTATGTGAAGGGATCGAATCAGGTAATAAACATTGAAGTGACGCTCGCTAAATATTTGAGTTAAATATCCTGCAAATGCAACAAAAAATTGCTTAAAATCACCATTTTATTGTAAGCGTCGTGAAAAGTGATTAATTTATTTAAAATTGATTATTTCGAGAGGAATACGCTTACAGTGGAACGAAACTTTTGTTAATGAACTTGTTACTGGGATTTCGCTCACGTGGTCAACGAAATATGTTTTATTCGTGGTGAAAAGGTAACTATCACGACAAGAGATCATCTCTTGCAACACAAAGAACAAACGTTTTCACAAGTATAGAGTATTTCTACTTCAAAATTTTTTTTTTAATGCTAATGTTTTCTATCTCAAAGGAATTTATCTCGTATGAACATTTATTGGAACTTTGTATGTAATAATTAAGTATTTACTATTATATTTGAATGTGCCTAATATGAAACTGTCAGGTGGTGTCAATGACGGTCCCGCGCAAGTCGGAGCTGTTCCAGGAGGATCTGTACCCGGACACGCTCAGCGACGAGGCCTCCCTCACCGCTGACGAATGGCTCGCGGGCGAGGATGCCGAGCCCTGCACCATGTCACTTAAGGTATCATACACTACACACACTATACTGTAGCCCTGCATATCACGCAAGTTGTCATACGCTATACACTACACTATAGCCACATGCATCATATCACTCAAGATATCATACACTGTACATTACACTACACTACACTACACTACACACTATAACCCTGCTCCATATGACGTAACGAGTTATACACTATACACTACATTATAGCCCTGCGGTATACACTATAGTGTATATATACACATAACTATATATACACTATAGTGTTACACAAGGTGTCATACTATATACATTATCAATTTTACTTTGAAATATAGGTATCACACTTGAAATATATGGCATGCATCAACCACATCAAAATAGCAAACGTACACACAGAACGTTACGATATGCTAAAACTTTTAAAACCAAGACCTAACTTTTAAAACCTAATTGACATCGAATATATTTCACGTTTCAATAGTAATGAAACTGATGATAGACAGCCTCCGTAGCCGAGTGGTTCGCACGTTGGTTTCATTTCCCGGTCTGGTCAATTAAAGAAATTAACTTTACTATATTCTCTCGGGTCTGGGTGCTGTGGTACCTTCGTTGTCCCGAACACTCCATAGTATGAGGGCTTTAGCTACTCATCTTGGAATCTGAGCATGTATGTGATGTTGTCTTATAAGTATTTACCCGGAAAAGAATGTCTTAATAATCTTGAAATATTTTGTACATTTGATTTTTGTGCGCATCTTATTTTTCAATAGTTTCAATAGCATGGTTTTTTGTTTTAACTAAAAACATTTCAAATATAGCACCAGGTAAGTTATAACAATGAAAATTTATTTTATGTTGTAAATATGTGTTTAGGTTTACTTTTGTAAATAGCGATGTTGTATAACAGTTTTTATATCTTAAAACACAAAGTTAAAATTTGTATATAATTTTTGTTTAATTAATATAATATCTTTATAGAGATTCTTAACTCAGGACGCAAACCGATCACCTTATAGTTAATTTATAAGATATTAATTTAGCCAGTACAAGCAGATAACAATAATGCCAAAATACCGCGACTATGTACTTATTTGACAACTAATTAAGGCAGAAAATTGTTTGCTATTGACTGTACTGACCATTTGAATAACGCTAATAATTATGTAATAACAAAAAAAAAGTTAGAGGATATTTTAAACTCTTTTACAGTCAGAATTATGCGTGAATAAGTTCAAAATTTTATTGCGGTATTTTGACCGTTTATGACAACTGGTACTGGTGTGGCTATTTACTAGTACATATTACATTAATACAGTGTGGTAGCTTCATGGAAATCTGCTTATCGCTATCTGAGATATTATTAACTATTTTGATGAGGTGACGATTTGTGAAGCGATGTAATTATTAAATGACAAAGAATATTGTGATAATAAACTGTTGACATTGACTATATTTTTAAATATAAATTTTATGTATGCCCTAAAGTTTGCCAGTGAAAAATATATAACTATATTTATTAACGTTTCTATCGCTTGTCTGTCTACGCTATACTACGATCGTGTTTCTGTGAACTGCGAATGAATCTTCACATAGAAATTTAAAAAGTCGATTTTTCAATCGATCTTGTTAATATTGGTTACACATTTGGCAGAATTTTATAGAAAAAAATCAGTCTTTTTCTTTTACTTTGAACCTTTTACTTATGATATTATTTATTTTCTCTTTTATTTTTGCTGATATTGCATAGGTTATTTATAACTTTTCTCCCGAAAATATTCAGAATAACCTATGCAAAATCAGCTACAAATCGGTTAATTTTTTTAACCTACATAATAATCTCCACCCCCATATTTGTAGCTCCAACAGTTTTAAGGTATTAATATAATTTAAAGCAATGTCAACTGTTTAAATGCTATATAATATATTGTTTCCTGATGATCCTGTTGGCTTTCTCTAACCTGGCTCGTGTGTTTTGATGTGATTTACTTGTGATAACAAATGCTACAAAACGATACGACTCGCCTACTATAATGCATGCTTATTGAAATTAAGTTTAGATTTAATGGGTCATTATTGTTCTTTTCAAATATCATCAACATGTAATTGGGAATTTTTCGTATGCTTATGGAAAATCAAAAACACTTTTTTTTATAGCGGTTTTAGTATGTTATTACGGAAATTATATTATTACAATGTCTGGTTCTTTGAAAGATACGTTTAGCTTTTGGTCTCGACTGTATCAATACCGCGTGGTGAGTAATAGCAGGTTTTAAAATAAGATTTGTTTTTAACACAAGGGTATATGTATTTTTTTTATCTATTCCTCAAGAAAACTTGGATTAGCAGTAAATTTTTTGTTATGCTTTTAATAACAAGCAATAACTTTTAATCATTCTCTAAAGCTTATGATATTAGTGCCTATTTGCAAGATCCCAGATCCTCCCTTGTGAGATTGCTCTACAGTGGGTTTTATCAGGTAGGCCAGCCACGCTTTGACCTTGGCCTTCGAGAAAAGTACTTGTACAGAGCCAAGATAAAACGCTTTAGGTCCATGGCCCCTGCCATATCTAAAAAAATGGTATGACGGTTCCTATATTTTGTGACGTCACATTTCAAAATCTAATATTAACCTATTTGGACCGAAATACAAGTGAGCCAAAAACTTTTTCTAAATGTTTTTCTTAATTGATTGTTAGAGGCTTATAAGAGGTGCTTTTTTTTTAAGTGAAATGTAATCAATTCACTATTATCAGTAACTGTTAACTATGACTCTAGTTTAATTTTGATAATTTATTAGTGTATACGTATATGTATGTGACGTCATCCTAGGAAGGGGGGTCTGACAAATGTAACTAGCTGTAAAATAACAAGGACGGGGATGGATTCAAAATCGTTAAATATGTGTGATATAATCTATGAACGGCCTCCGAAATAAAAAATAAGTTAAAATAAACCCAATTAGAATATTTATTTGTCAAAAAATGCCATCGTTATCAATAAGATTATTCATAATTTGTTACCTTGTTCTTCGAAAAATGATAAATTAATTCACATTTTACTTCCTAGAATTTTTCGTATGTTAAGAAATAGTTTTGTTAGAGTCCCTACACTTATATCAGAAGCCATAATAAACGGCAAGCAAGTATGAAAAGAGATGAATGTCGACGAAGCGAATGACATATATGGTTTGTTTCATAGGAAGACAAGGAATTCGTGTATGGATGAGAGCGCCCCCATTTTTAGTATATGAAAGCCAACAGTTTTATCACGAAACAGATGCTATAGGCTAGGGGATCCCTAACCAAACTCCAGGAGCGTGCTTTGGTTGTTCAGGGTGGATACGTGTCGGGACGTGCTGCGCAGCAGCTGCACGTGACGAAGAAAGCGAACGCGCTTGCCGGCGCGAAGGAAAGAGACAAAGATAGGTCGCCCACGCCCGCGCATAAGCGCGACGACAGTCATGCCGGCACTCCTGCTTCTGCAACGCCGCCCCCACCCGTCACTGCAGCTATTGTGAGTATATTCTATGCTGCGGGGCTTGAAAGCTAAAGCATTGTGTTATTTTCGATTGTCGATAGATGCAGTTGATATTGTAATTCTTGTCTTGTTAATGTTAATTGATTCAATATTATTTTAAATAAGATTATTTAAATAAAGATATTTTTCTTTTGATATTAAAAAATATTGTAATGAGTATAAATTACTATTTTGATGGCATTTATGCATAACTAGCTTTTCGCCATCGGTTTCGCCCTAGTGTGTCCCTAGTGAACTGTTTATTTGGACATCGATTTCATATAAATCGGTCTAATAGTTTTGGAACCTATTCGTTGCAAACAAACGAACAGTCCAATCTTTTCTTTGTATAATATTAGTATAGATTAATTGTGATGAGCTTTTTAAATTATAAAAGAAGACGGTTTTTTATTTTAGAGTTTTATGTAAAAAATAATCGTTCTTAATCCTAAACTGTAACTTTGAAATATATCGTAGTTATTTCAATACTTCGTAATACGTAGAAATTACTATTAAAATCTAAACTCTATTGGCGTGCTTTATCCAGCCAACAAACAACAACAAGCAAAAAACTTTACACCGAGCGAAGGTATCGAGTATACTTTTTCTTTGTGCAATTTATTGTATATATAAATTCTAATTGAGCAGGAGAAGCAGCTGTCCGACCTGGTGGACGAAATCCGCAAACTAAAGTCGGTGATAGTGAAGCAAGAGAACCGTATCCGCGCGCTGGAGGCGGCCGCGCGCCCGCGCTCCCCGCCCGCTCCCGTCCCCGCCCCCGCGGCCACTCCCTCTCCCGCCCCCACTCCCCGCGACGCGTCCCCCACCAACCACCACGACGACAACATGGCGCCCGATGAAGTCTGATCACTACCACCTCTACACAATAGGTATGTTATAAAGATAATAATACGTGAAATAATCTAAATACTATGTATAACAGGCTTTTAATAAAAAAAGTGTTCCTCAAACCGTTCATTCATTCAGGAGGTATGGTGCCACTGACAAGTCAAACTTATAACACCCCTCTTTTTGCGTAGCGGTTAAAAATTACATCATAAAAGTTTAAAAAGTAATTATGACTTATAGTTCGTTCTTTTCGGCCGTGCATAGTTCGCGTTAATAAAATTGTAATATGTTTTCCGTTTGCGATGTTGTTGTTGGTTTCATTCATTTAACTTCAAAATATTTACATTTCTTAGAGTACTTCAATTAACCAAATAAAGATCTTTTCGTTAATATTATTATACGTTTTTAGTACCCGAGATGCCTGTCGCAATATCAACAGCTATAAAACAAAGCATCAACGCAGGAGAGGCAAATTAACGCGACGTGACGTTGCTTTGACGATTTTTTTAATTAATCATACACATGTATTATGTTTCCATATAAACCTCGAATGTGTTTGTGCCCCTAGCTTTAGTTAACCAATCTATAGTTGTTAAAAAATCTGGGAATAATAATGAGAACCCGCGATTTTTTTTTGTCATTATTTATGGATATTTTTGTTATAACCACTGATCGGAGTAAGGGTTACTTTTGAGGTTTTGAAGTCCTCTTCTATAAGTGTATGTAAACATTGAAATTAATCGGGAATAATAAATTAATATTTCTGAAGCAACTGTCATCAGAAATTCTGCCCCCATATCATATCAAAATAAGCGTGGAAAATATCCCCTCGCCTTTTATTTTAATATTTCGTTGACATAATATATCTCATAAAATTAACATAACAAGGGTATAACCTATATTATGGAATATTGGCTAAATTTGTTAATTTAAAATATTAAAACAATCACCTTTCATCAAAGTCATCACTAACTTCTGTTAATATTACATAATCATATCCACGTTTATATACGTTTGAAGTTATCAATACAAATAGCTCTACAGCTCTAGGTCATTGGTTATAACATATCATCTGAGATAATATAGAAAGACGATTTGTCTTAAGCTTATAATCGCAATTACAAGCATAATATAAATAAAAATTAATTCAATTTCCTTAACAGTCGCAAAATTAAGATTTAAATCATTTCCTTAATATATGATATCCCTTTCCCAGATTTTTTTCATTTACAAACTTAATATCTTGTAGGCTAAATAACTTTTGAACTTATATTTCATGAAGAGTATGTCAAAAATATGTAAGAAATCTATGTTTATCCAATTCTTATTTCTACGATACAGTGGCCTAATCGAATAATTTTAAAATCTACTACAATCACTTTGAATTTGACTTTCAAAGGCATTTACGAATTTCATATTACAACTATTTGACATGCGCTAGCAATAGTGATCGCGACGTGTTTTGGAAAATATTGAATGAACGATAACCTTTATTTGACGTCAGTCGGAATTTTCTAAGCAACATATATAGTAACAACCAGGGGTTGGAAACCGGTATATTTTTCGAAACGTTTTCATCTTAAATACCTAAAAAACACTTTGTTTCGGTTTCGTTCGAACAGAACGATATAAAAAACGATTTTGGAAAAAAACAGAATTATATTGTTTTCGGTTAATAAAACGTTTTTAACCATTTATTTTGCGTTTTTTTGCATCGCATACTGTAAATAACGTAATAAAATAAATGTACGCCGCCCTTACAGCCCGCGCGGCACCGTCTTGCGGATTAAACCGGTTTTTTAAAGCGTTCTCATTTCGTTTTCGTTTCGAACGCAATCTTGCCCAAAGAACCATAAGAAACGTTTTAAAAACGTTATTTTGAATAACGTTTCCGAGCCCTGGTAACAACATGTAAGCAAAATAGATAGTTACAAACATCTTTGAAAGCTATTGGATATTACACAAGAAATGTCAAACGAAATGAATTGTCATCATCGTTCCTTCCAAAAGCAATTGCAACTTTTAAAGTTGAAAGGGAATGTGATAGATTTCAAAATGAGATAATCGGGCCATGGGTTATGGACATGTTAAAATCAACGAAGCGTTGCAATACTCTTATAACTAAATAAATTTATTGGTCAATTGATGTATTGAAATTTGACTAGTAGCATTTGTATTATACAAATTCTTTATAAATTATCTTCTGCTGTTTTATCGATATGTGTAAATATATCAGATAATTCACATTGGACAGTGGATTTGATATTAAGAATTTGAATGTGCAATTTTTAACTATATTTTTACGTGGGCGTAACTAGTTGATATTTTTTCTACGACAATAGTTTCTTTGTATGCCCTACCTAATGGACAGTTATCAACATAGAATAAAAACTTTTAAACTCATTAGGGTTTACTTAAAGAGGTCGTTCTCTCTTTGTCTATTTTATGTATCGTGTTAACGGAAGCAATACTAATGACTACTGAATATATTTCCTAAATTTAAACTAAGCATTAAGAGGAGATTTATGCTTAACTTTGCTATTAATATCTATCTTCAGGAGGATGTCAGTTCGTTCCCGTACTGTAAATGCGAATACGTATATCTATGCTATTACACGATTGGCATATACTAAATAGCTCGGTGGCATAGTGGATATGCGCCGTGGCACGCGATCGTTGTCGTTAAGCAACTTTCGCAAAGGTCGGTCACGGGATGGGTGACCAAAAAATTATGAATTAGGCACGATTAGCCGTTGGTCCCGGCTGCATTTGTAATCGTTAATGTTCGCCAATCCGCATTGGGCCAGCGTGAAGGGTCATGTCCTATGCGCCTTAACCATCCATAAGGAAGGCCTGAACCCTTGCAGTGGGGAAGAAATAAAGGGCTGATGATGATGATATACTGTGACAGTCGGTAGCTACGTTTAAATAATTAGATACGACTATAAAAGTAACTGAAAGTAAGGAAAAATATCAACTCATTATCTCGATAAAATATCAATACTACAAACAAAGGAATTGACAATAATTTTATAATGTACTTTTATTATTCTTATTGTTAAGATGGCCAGTCGAAGTTTATGCTGTGTAATCAACATGGACGGTTTTGATATTTTATCGCGCCAAATATATTTTTTCAACTATTATTATTTATTTATAATAACGATTTTGTAAATAGTAACTTTTAGTGAAAGTGATATGCGAAATAATTATGTGCCTTATATAACCATCCCTTTCTAATGTTCTCAAATATTGGTGATAGTTGTCGCATTTAGTTCCCATTTCTTATTCGTCTAAATATCACACCAACTAGAGGAGAAAAATGAAGTTCTTTTTTTATTGAAATGTTTGTGTCTCAAAATTTTTAGGTCTACATAAACGCTTTTATATACGATACGTTCATATGTTTATTACACCAATATAAATTTGGTCGGCACAAATATCTCACTATCTAGCCTAGATGTAAACGTTTATGCAAAGCTATTTATTTTATGTTTCTGCGATCTATATGAAAAAATGGACTGTGCTGTTTTATCCCTTTAATTTCTTTCAGAGTAGTGACAAATATATAATCTGGAAAAAGTTATGTAACATGCTCAAAATATGTATAAAAAGAACAGTAAATGTAAGACTTATTAGATATGGAATTCAAATTCAAATAAATATATGGTGGCTGATTGTTTAAAGTTTTTTTTTTTATGAAATCAATGTACCGCGTTACGTGACCACGGAATTGTTAAAAGGAAACGTGTGCATGCTTGCCACAGGAGTTTGAACTCTATGTCGACGATTAAAGGATCGTGTATTATTAGCATACGGGATGTTTGTAAGTTGAATTAAAAGAGTAGAGAATCTAGCGTTGCAAAATAAAAATATTTTTCATCTTTTTTATACAATCTAATCCGTATACGTAAGATAATAAAGAGCAGCCACAGTCCATGTATGTGTGTTAAGTTAGCTGTAAAAGTCAAGTGCTTATTACTAAGAAGGTGCTTTCTATAATGTTAATTCCGCAAGTGGTTACGCTTCTAATTGCTGGCTCAATTCGCGTGTTAATACACTCACTGTCCTATAAAGTCAGTTAAGTTTGCTGTTATTAATATATGTTAGTGTTCTTCCTCTGTCATGTTTTGTCACATAGCCTACCATGTGACATTAATGCCCTACCGTGAGTTGATCAACCATGCCCCTTAAATAGACTAATCAACGTCGATATAATCCTACTAAATTTTCATGAAGAATATTAAATTTGTGTTTGCAAACAGTGTCACATGCTTAAACACCGTTGTAAAGTTCAGTATTTCAATAAAAAATGGTACCGTTACTTATGAAATAAAGTAAATTTTGCTACTTTATTGCTAATTTTAAATATGATAGAGGAAAACATTTAACATCGTTCATATTAACAATATATCATGTAGTTTTGTTTAGAATATAAACATGAATTTAAAATTTAATTTTAACTTTTTAAAGTCTCCTAAGTATAAGTATATAATTGTAACGCTAAAGTCAATGAAATACTAGCGTCTTTGGATATTCAAAATCGCGAATATTTTTATAATAATATATGTATACAGAACACTAGAACAATTTAACCAGATAGATTCGCGATATTGATTGTCGAACGTGAATAATGAAATAATTAACTTTTGTATGTTATAAAACAAGTCTCCCGACGACTAGTCAAGCCCCTTATGAAACCAACACTTACCGCGGATATTGTCTCTGTATGAGATTAGTATTATAATATAAATTAAAATAGTATTATTATTATCTATGATTATTATTTTCTAATTTAAGTAAGATGGCGTAATGTTAGATGTTCTATTTTTAAGATCATGACAAAGATGTTTTTTTTTAATATTGTGTACGGAAAATGCTTTGTTTTTAACACGGGGTTTTCACATTTTGTGTTTTTAGCTTGATTTTTAATTTTAGTTGTTAATTTTCATTGATTTTTTGCCCGTTTTTTGAGAGAACTTTTACCACCTTTTCGACCTGTAGTGATTTTTGTCATTGAAGGTATTAATGTACTTATGTTAATGGGAATATAGTCGAAATAAACTGTTAAATGTTTGACGTTGAATTGTTTTATGACGCTTCTATCGCTTTATAATAATGCTGTTAGTCTCAGAGTTATGCATACCTAGATGTCATGGCGGCGACGTCAGCATCGCTTCTGTGGCTACCATTGGCTCCGTGAGGTGACAAATCTAGCAGACGAGATTAATATAACGATTGGCGGCTAAATAAGTTAGCATATGATTGGTACGCATGTAGTTAGCGTCTCGATCTCCACTGTTTGGGTCTCGCAATTTAATTAAGTCTTATTTGACGGCAAAGAAGTCGTTAAGTGATTTGCGATACAATTTGACATGTTTTAATTGGCGACGCTGCAATGGCATCCTAATGAGATATAACCCTAAAGGCATTTGGAAAGAATGCACCGTGGAGTATATAGAATAAATTTTACAATATTTGGATTTGCATTTTATAAAAGTCATAATGTGTTTGGTATGAAATATGATGTATTAGACCAAGATGTTGATCACAATGTGGACAGTTATTTCTCAGTCTTTGTGTAGTTTTTCATGTATTCATATCTAGGATTTCCTTTACTGTATTGGAATGTCAATTAACACTCTTGGTCCGTTTGTTATCTGAACCACACTACTGTCGTTAACTTGACTTCTTATTATTATTGTTTTGTACTAATAATATATGCGTGCTATCTCAGCTCACAACGTTGACGCAAATTCATATTTTATGTAAATATGCTACTGTCTTTGGTTAAAAAACATGATTATCAAAATGGAAAATAGTAAAATAATTATGCGCACAATTATTTTGGCATACTGTTAAACTGTAAGTGTTAACTGGTGCTAATTATTTAGGCTGCTGTGCCAAATTGTAAGCAATCTTAAGCTGTGGAAATAAATGTAGTACTAAATTATGTCAAAGAAACATTTGATGAATTATGTCAAGAGTAGGTTAAGTGCCTTGTTGTGTTTAATACTCAGATCAAATATGCATATTACGAAAGTTGAGCGAAAAATAAATGTCTATTTTACTATTTTCATTGGTTGTATTATTTCCAATTGTCTAATACCCAGTTGCACAAACATCTATTTAAATGTTTTTCATAGAAATTAATAAAGTTCTTTTATAAACTTAACTTTAAGAAACAAAAACATTACTGGAACATTATAATTAACAAAAAAAGATTAGAAATATTAAACCACTCCTTAAACAATTTTTTTGGCATGGCCGAGATCAACTCTAAAAATAATAATTAATCAGTCTCATCCCCGGATTCTTCTGTGCTGCATCCGACGCAATAAACCTTCGAGTGTTGCTGACAAATAAATTTACAACACTTGAAACATTTTGTTGACACTTTTTTGTCGTCCTTTCTAGAAAACGCTGAACAGCGCCCGCGCTTAGCTATCGATTGTTGGACAGCCTCGTTCACATCATGAACTTCACGGAGCCGTTTCTTTGTTGTCGTTGGTACAGCACGTAGTTGTATGCGACGTTTTTGGTGATCTTCCACAAGAGCTGCTGCTAATTTCTTCAAAAAAATCCGTCTTGTATGTGTAATAGTCTTATCAGTATTCGCTTTGTGTATGACAAATGCGTTGATGCCAGATATGTTTACAAGATGAAAAAATACAGCCAGTGGCCATCTTTTTGTTCTTCTTCCAACATTATAATTGCTGCAAAGTTGATCATTACAATCGACACCACCTTTGGTATTATTATAATAGGTAATTATTTCTGGTTTCTGAGCACTGGCTGTTGTTTCATCATTAGCGTTATCATTGTGTATGGTGGAAAGTAAAACAACAGCTTTCTTTGGCTTAGGAACATATGAGACTATAGTCATTTGATTATGAAATCCGAAAAGTGAACTATATGTGTAGGTCTATTTTTGTTTGGCAAAAATTCAGATGGGATGTCAGGCTTCCTTTTATTCAATGTCCCAACAAGAGTCAATTTATATTCAGGCATTAGTAACTCCTTAGCCAGTTTTGTACTTGTGTACCAATTGTCAGTCGTTATGTTTCGACCGCTGCGTTTTATTGGCTCTACTAGGCGTTTTACAATCTCATCTGGAGAATTAGATATTTGATATTCTCCATCTGGTTGTTTTCCAGCGTACACTTCAAACTTGCACAAGTAATATGTTTTCGAGTCCACCATGGCTTGGACTTTTATTCCTTACTGGTTTGGTTTATTAGGCATATAAACCTTCCCTCTAAAGCGACCACGAAATCCAACCAACTGTTTATCAATAGTTACGTTCTCGCCGGGGCTATAAGAAGCTAAAAACTTACTCTCTATAATTTGACATAAAGATCTTATTGCTGCCATATTATCAGTTTTTAGTCGTTCTTCTCGGTCTGACGTATTATCAAACCGCAGACATCTCAACAAAAATAGAAAACGTTTATAAGACATTGTTAGCCGAAACATTTCTACGCCTGTTACATCTTGTGCCCATAAGTCAATATAATTCAAGTGCGACCCTTTTAGGACTCTAGCCATTATCAATAAGCCCAAAAATGCATTTCAAAACAAATTTCCGTATCATCGGTAGGAAGTGCACCACGATCTCTTCCGAAGTTTTCTTTTATTTTATCAATATATAAATTAGTATTTGTGACCAAAAGTTCAATAACTTCACTGTCAAAGAACAACTGAAAGCATTCAAGAAGAGATTTGGCGTTTCTTGCATACTCTTTGATTCCCGGTAAATGCAAAATAATATTGTGTGCTCGGGTCCTTACTGCATTCGATGGTGGTACTTTACACCATTTCACTTTCGGGCCATTTCTCTGAGTATGTCGGGATAAAAAGTAATTACCTTCCGATGGTTCAGGGATGTTTTGGATATCTTCGGACTCTTCAATTTCGCTTTCTGAATTATGAGCACTATCAATTGCGGTTTCGATATCGTTTACGGTTTCGTCTTCCGAATCTGAACCAGCAACATCTTGCTCTTCATCAGACACTTCATGCAGCCATTGCAATATTTGTGTGTCGTTAGGCATTTCAAATGAATAAAAAACTGAAATAAAGGAAAAAAAAATATTAAAAAAACTCAAAAATACATAAAGCAATCATACCTACACGTACACAAATAAAAATACACACATACAAAGAAAATACTAATATAAACTAAAAGAAAACGCAAAAGTATAAACTTACCTCCGCCAAAAAATGAAACGCAATTGGTCGCATGGGGTCAGCGCTCTAGACAGCAGCGATACGTGCGCACGTGGGGAGCGAGGAAGCTAGAAAGAGCGTGAACGCGCTCTGCGTACTATAAACTTTTTTTTTTCAATTTTAAATGTGACCCATGCGCCTAATTAAGGGTTAAAGCGACACTACAAAAATATTTTATTTAGGACATTCAGTGATGCTTATAATCGTAAGTTTATATAGTCATACGAAAGAAGTACAGAGAGAAATTGTGATTATCACGCGGGCCAAACAAGAAGGAGCTACAGATAACGATTATTTTGGTCATCAACCGGTATTTATGACTCGCTTACCTTTCGCGTCCATGCCTTCAGCAATAAAAGATCTAAAGCGCTACCACTGTTCCTCCTTTTCATGTCGCATTTGCTAGATCTTATAACTCTACTTAAGGAAAGCCTCTTGTTGAATGAAAATACAAGATTATATTTCAATTACCTCGACCGGTAGGAAACCTCGATACTAGCGTGCAATCACACGATCACTGTGTA
Organism: Diatraea saccharalis; assembly: GCA_918026875.4. Classification (NCBI taxonomy): domain Eukaryota; kingdom Metazoa; phylum Arthropoda; class Insecta; order Lepidoptera; family Crambidae; genus Diatraea; species Diatraea saccharalis. Next base: position 18,737,196 of record OU893334.1, on the reverse strand, counting down.
TTCGACTATATTTACTTATCTTTACATTTGTGTAGTGTTTTTCAGACGGTACTTCAATATATTCAAAGTTTTAGGGTAGAGCGAGAGAAAAAAAACAAAAGTTGTGTAAAAATATCTATTTATCGACGTCAAAAGCATCATCGAACTGCTCCTGCGTAATCTTCCTCTTCTTAAGTCTCTTGATGAGCGCTACGTCGGCGGCTAACTCGTCCAGCTCTGCTTGTGTGACGGCGCGCCGTTTCTTGCTTCTCTTTCCTTCTGGATTCTGCTGTTTCAGTTCTTTCCGTTTCTTTTTTCGCTGCTTCCTCTCTTCTTTGTTCATCTTCGCTTTTTCCCAAGGCTGCGTTTGCGCCTGGAAAATTACATTGGTTTTTACATTATCAGACATACTACACGCATAGGCAACATATTAGGTTACTATTAAATGACAAGTTTCTGCGATTTTGAACTCGTAATTAAGCTCTAAAATCAATTTGAGAAATTGACAGATTTTTATAACTTGACATATCGAACGTAACAAAACAACGTTTCGATAGGAGATAAACAGCACACAGTCATGTTTAGGTCTGTTAAATTTTAGATTTATTTGCCCTGCTGTTATATTTATCTGCCATTTTCACATACCATTTTCTTCTTCTTGTTGGATGGCCACACACCAGTTTTCTTATATTCTTCTAGCTTCTTCAACCTGCTAGCTTCCTTCTGTTTATCCTTATAACATATACTGTTGAAATCAATATCTATCTTCGGTCCAACAAACTGTTCCTTGTGCTCCTGTTTTATTTCAGGCATCAGAGGCAGTTTAATTAGACCATAGCTAGTGGCTATGTGGCCTAGAGGCAAGTCTTTGAACTGGAGCAGCAAGTTGCATTCATGTTTAGTATAAGCACGCATGTGAGACACAAATGCTCTCTGACCTTTGTCAAATACGGAACGATCTTTTAATTGTTGTTCGTGCATTATTGACAAAACCTGAAATTAGAAAAATTATAATGTAAACAAAAACACCATTAAAATGTCAAGGGGTTCAAACCCGATCTTTTTCTTATTTACATGGTAAATATTAAATCAGTGCACAGGTTTTTTCTATAAATTAGTATTGATATAAAATCCTATTAATATTATAAATATGAGTTTCTTTGTTTGGATGTTTAGATGTTTGGATGTTTTTCCGTCAATCACGCCGAAACTACTGAAAGGATTTGATGAAATTTGGTATACAGATAGGGAATTAGCTGACTTAGATTATAGGATTTTACTTTTTATCCCACTAAACATTTCCCTAGAGTCCACGCGGGCGAAGCCGTTGGCGAAGGTATTTTATAAACTAATAAAAATAGTTCTTTAAGTTTATATATAAATATTAAAGGCCTCGCAGGAACTTTCGTTTTATTGTGGTGTTGCTATTTTCCTTTTATGATTAGGCATTTCATTATATCAACGAAAAAATATTTTCTACATGAAACATCGGTATTTTGGTAATTCATTTAAATCGTAATCTATTATGGTAATTAATTAGGTAGATGACTTAACTAAACTTTTTGATGGGACTTTATTAGCTAATGATAATTTTAGTCAGTTTTAGATGGCACAGAATAACGGAAAATTTAATAAATATTTTATTACGTGATATGAGTTTTTTTACTTCTTAGGTCTACATACATTTTAATGCACTATTTTACTGTTTACAAAATATAATTACGTATTAGTTTAAACAGATTACATAAACTAATTACAAGCAGATTTCTATGTGGCATTTTAAATGACAGACATTTCAAACACTACGTTTTAAATTAAAACAGTGCACTTGTCACATTTCGTATTATATCAAATGAGTGAAAGAAAACATATAAATATTTGGTTGCATCAGTATAGAGTGATGTTAATAAATATAAATTATCACCTTATCTCTTAACTTTTGCGTGACTTTAATCTGGTCTGTGGATTGCGTCCAATCTTTGAGTTGCACAAGCTGGTTGGCCTTGATGAAGGGCACGTACGCATCCTCTGTAGTGAGGAGTGGCAGCAGTGAGCAGCCGGCCGCCCCCCCGCGCGCCGCCCGCCCTGCGCGGTGCACCAACCCCGCCGGGGACAGCGGCGGCTCCCACTGAACCACCCAGTCAACGCACGGTATATCCAAACCCCTGGAAACCAAGAGGAATACAAAATACAGAGTCTTGAAAGAAATCGATTTTGCTAAGCATTCTTTAATAAGACTATTTAGGTGTTCGAGCCTAGTGGCTTGATCCACCTTGAGATTACACCTCTGCATTCTGACGTCATTCGATGTGAAGTTAGCTGCATTTTATCGTCAGTGGTGCCGTCTGTCCAGCGCTAACTTCACTTTGGTCTGGTTTGGCATTCAGCGCGGGCGGTCTACTTTTACTTACTTACTTACGCTTTTGTATTCCGACTTGAAAGGACGTGACGAAGAAAAATTATTACACTCCGTGATTATTGAATAAACATCAATATTGCAATATCGAGTAAGTAAATACATCAGTGAGATAAATTCACTTATCGAACTTTTATCTTTCCGTTACACATACAACAGCAGTGCGCCCTAGTGCCACGTGCGTGGGTAGTTTTTTCACTCTACCCTCCAGTACTGTGCGTCATCATACCACAGTTAAGCATCGTACCAAGTTACTTTGCTTATTACGTATCGATTCCCAACCGATAGATTGTTGACGAACACGACGCATGTCGTATGGTTAAGAGACACGGTGGGGCCATCGTTGATACGACGCATCAATGATGCGTCGCATAAACTGATACGACGCATCAATGATGCGTCGCATAAACTGATACGACACGGGACCTGATATGACCGGTACCTAATACGACGTATCACATTAATGTGACGCATCACTTTGTTGCGACGCTGATACGACGTATCAACTCAATACGGTGTATCAGCTCAATACGACGTATCAACTCACTACTACGTAACAACTCAATACGCATCGTCGCGCAAAACATTCGTTTATTATTACTCACAGCCAACTACCTTGGTTTCAGAATCATGAACGTAACGGCCTCATCGTCTACTACGATAACTATGGGTGAACTGTCACTCTACCTCCCAGAGGGTGACGAAAGAGCATGCACAGCTGTAGTGGAACTAGTCAGAAAACATTACCCTCCTGACTGGGAAAAATGGGAAGTTAACAACTTATCGCTCGAAAAACTATTCGGAAGCATATCCATATCTCCTGAAACGGAGAAGAAAATAAGATTCGCCTTGCCTACAATTGAACTACTAGAAGCCTTGCAACCGGATGCACCGCGAGCATCGGAAAGAAGCTTTAGAGATACGAAAAGACGACTACTGAGCTGGTCGTTTGGCCGTTGCTTGTTATATGCTCCATATAACATAATGTCAAAAATACACACCAAATCGCACAATGCCTTTATGGACGTAGTAGCCAGATTAAAGCCGCAAATACTATCAAGACAGGCCGCTTCCGATCTCATTAAATCAAGGACCATGACCGAATCCCTTTCTTCTCCGGTATCATCATGCCCCGTTCAGTCGAAAAGACCCAGCGCGACACCTAGAGAAGAACCCCCAAAAAGAGCGCGGCGAAACTCACCCCCTAGCTTAGACAATCCGATTAAAGGTGAGGAACTTCTATCGCTACTATTAGAGCAACAAAAACGTCACAATGAAATGTTTAAAGAGATGTTTGACATGAGTAAAAGACAGGAGGAGCATATGATGCAAATTGAGGAAAAATTGGAATCCCAAGCAGTAGCACTTACTGAAGAACTGAACAGGTCATTTGCTGACAGCACACAAGATGACGATTCTGGAGGTCAAGATGAAGAAATGGATGATATAAGACCAAACGTTTGGGCACCTACGAATTCTGAGATAAAAATCGTTAGCAATCCTGATGAATCCGACACAGAGGAAAACGTCAGGTATCAGATCGCAGAAGCACAACGCAAGCTTGTCGAGATCCAGCAACAGGATCGAACAGGATCCAAGAGTGCAGAAGCTATTATTGACTTCGCCCCCTACGTTGTTGAATCCCAAGTAAAAATAGCGAAGGCTGATCCAGAGCTGGCGAAGTTAGGAGTGCAATGCCAGCGACTTGGCGAAGATACTTGGAAAAATATCCGCTACGCGGATGTACAAAAACAATTCCAAGCTACGCCGGTATTTACAGCGCTAAAAGTTTATAGTCATTTAGCCCTAGCTACACCCTTTTGGCACAGCGTGTCCTTGCTAGAGAAGTTTGATAGCACCCTTGCTGCAATTTGCCATGGACTCTTACAACAAAGGAAAATATTCCAAGATTGTTGTCAAAGCTTAAATCCTGACATCAGAGAACAAATCAACAAAGAACTACTAGATCCAGAATCAAAATTTAGGAAAGTCTCAGATGCCGTACTTCAATATACTTGTGGGAAACGCTCAGAAATAATAAATCAAAGAAGACAGCTTTATAAGGCACCAAACAAAGCCATGAATGAAGTGCTGCACGATATCCCACCTTCAGAGACGCATTTATTCTCTGAAAAAACTTTAACCGAAGTAGTTAAGGAACAAGGTGGTGTTCATAAAATATTTCCAAACAAAAACAAAAAGCAGTTTAAACCTAAACAACTCCCACAAACGAGATATACCCAGCCGAGCAACAAGAAAAATCTACCCTACAGAGAAACCTTTCGCAAGCCCAACAAAAGAGAAGATACCAGTAGAAGAACTTCCAAACCACAGTTTTCTACTTCAAACAATACTAAACGATCTGGAAAACAGCAAGGTAGAAAATTCTGACTCGTTTCAGGCAGGTCAGTTGTCCAAAAATGTCATAAAGTGGAGAGACCTTGGTGCTCCGCCAACCATCTTATCAATACTCCAGGGATACAGAATACCCTTTACCAAAAAGCCGCCACTAACCGACCTAAGAATAAATTCTCGACAGCGATCAACGGCTACACAATCAAAAGCCATGACAAAGCAAATCAGAGAGCTACTTACATCAAAGGCGGCAATTGGGCAAAAATTCTCGAGAGGATTCGTATCCCCCACATTCTTAAGGAAGAAAAACAGCGGAGAACACCGACTAATACTCAACCTAAAGTCGTAAAACAACTACGTCTACACTCGGAGGTTCCACCTCCCAAACCTGTACAACATACCAATTCACCTGTTGAAGATCGATCTGTCCCAGGCGTATTACCATGTACCAATCGCTCAAGCACATCAACGATACCTAAGTTTCCAATACGACAGCCAGTTTTATCACGTGACGTGCCTGCCATTCGGACTAGCAAGCGCCCCGTCAACCTTCGCCAAAATTACCAATTGGCTAGCCCAGTACCTGAGACAGAGACACATACGTGTGATAGTCTATTTAGACGACTTTTTATTAATGAACAGAGATCAAATAGCTCTGTACCACCAAGTTTGTTATCCAATTGTTCACGAATCTAGGTTGGTGTGTGAATCTTACAAAATCAATCGTCACACCAACGAGATGTATCGAATTTTTGGGAGTCACTTGGGATACCGAGAGGAACCGAAAATGTCTACCTCAAGACAAAGTTCTGGCTTTCAATATCACATTGCGGATTTATTACACAAAGGACGCTGGAACTGGTGGGAATCAAAAAGCATCACAGGGAAACTGAACTTTGCTTCAGAGGTAGTGCCTCTGGGTCGCTTGCATTGCAGAAATATTCAGAGATCTACGAGACGTCTCAGCCTGGAACGCCGCAGAATGCATCCAATAGATCACGATTGCCGCCGAGATCTGGAGTGGTGGTTACGAAACCTACACAAACATTCACATATTCATCTAAAACCTGTTACGGTTTTTGTCACAACCGATGCAGCAGATACAGGATGGGGGGCAATTGTGAACAGTACAAAGATAAAGGGTCAATGGAACGAAAAACAAAAGCTGTGGCACAGCAACCGGAAAGAACTCTGGGCCCTCTACGAGGTTCTTCGCAGACAAGCGTCCCTCCTGAAAGAAAAATCAGTAATGCTGCAGTCGGACAACCGTACGAGGATAGCTTACATCAACAAACAGGGCGGGACCAAATCCTCAGTCCTTTTGAAGATGGCCTAAGAAATATTACACCTGGCTGCAGACCTCAGGATTTCCATTTCTGCCAGATACTTACCAGGAAAGTTCAATGGGATAGCAGACAGCCTGTCGAGACAAAACGCTTTACCAGAATGGCATTTAAGCGATGGAGCTCTGAATCGAATCATTCAAAAATTTGGTATTCCGGAGATAGACCTGTTCGCATCGAAGAACTCTGCGGTTGTACCGCGCTATGTGAGCGAGGATATCACAGATCGCAAGAGTCTATTCACCGATGCGTTCAGCAAACAATGGCACTACAGTCTCGGATGGATCTTTCCGCCTTCAGCGTTGATTCCAAGAGTCCTTCGGCACCTCAACGTTTGCAGAGGCACTTACCTGTTCGTAGCACCGGATTGGGACAATGCGTTCTGGAAACCAGCGTTGGAGAGCAGAGCGGTAGACAAACCTTTCCCTCTAAGAAACCTCAGAGAAAATCTGATAGACCTGCGAACAGGGTGTGCACCTCAGGGAGTGGACGAAATATCTTTGCAGGTATGGAAGATACAGGCTGGTTCGACTTAATATCAGAATGGCCTGCTGAAATTCAACATCTCGTTGAGAACTCCTGGCGGAAATCTAGCCTAAAAACTGACCGCCCGGCCTGGAACCGTTGGATACAATGGGCATCCAGTAACGGGATATCTACAAAAGATCCTAAGCCAACTGAAGTAGCTCGATTTCTTGGTTACCTGCATACGGACCTGAAACTTGCCCCCAGCACAGTATTAGTACACAAGTCAGCAATCTGTACTTTCATAAACCCAATCCTGAACACACTGATTGCATCACACCCAGTTGTGAACACATTTGCAAAGGCATAGCCCTAAAGAAACGAGAGCGATCGAATCGATGTACCTGGGATCTGTCTGAACTTCTTGACTGGCTCTCTCGGTACAATGTGGGGGAAAATAGCATTTTCCAAGTATCCCGCCATTTGGCAATACTATTACTCCTATCAACAGGCAGAAGAATCCACGATCTAACCCTGTTAGATATACGCAAGGACTTCTTCATCGACACGGGGTCCAGTATAAAATTTTGGCCAAAATTCGGATCTAAGACCGACTCTTTTAATTACTTGCAGTCAGGCTAGGAATTTCTGCCTAATCCAATCCGAAACTTAGACCTAGTTGCGTGGACGAGACGTCTTGTTGAAGTTTCGGAAACCCGGCGATCTAACAAAAAGTTGACAAGTCTTTTCATCACGACAAGAGGTAAAACGGCACCAGCATCCCGATCAGTTATTGCCGGTTGGATTCGTACGCTGTTCAAAGAGGCTAACATCATTGCAACACCGGGCAGCTGCCGGGCTGCAGTAGCTTCCAACAACTGGTTTGAAATGAACATGGATATAGACGAGATAATGAAAAGAGGAAATTGGAGGTCCGCGAAAACTGTACTTAATCATTATCTGAAACCGATCAATCCTCAACAAAAATTTAAATCAAGCGGAGTAAAAAGCATCTCTAATAACTTTGTTCCAATTGATTGAACCATGTTATATCTTGCAGTTGCACTACACGACATAATTAGGAGTGTAACTTGTGATTTTTCTAATTATCTATTATGTAATGTTTAATCATCAAAAAAATATATATATTTTTGTTTTGTTTCGGGAGCTTATTTTGTTTTGGAAATTTGTTTGTTAAATAGATGAGAGTGAGACAAATTACACAGAATATTTCATTTATCTTACCTAATAAAACAATAGTTGGTAAGTCACAGTACGCTTATTCAGCGCCGGCAGATAATAAACACGTCTCAAGGTGGATCAAGCCACTAGGCTCGAAAACCTAAATAGCAGCGTTTTCCCCCCGAAGGGCAGAAAACGGTTATTTAGCTTTCAGCCGTTAGGCTTGATCCACCAAAATTTTAGTGACTTGCCGGCTTTAAATTTTAGGTACTGACAAAGTAGACCGCTCGCGCTGAATGCCAAACCAGACCAAAGTGAAGTTAGCGCTGGACAGACGGCACCACTGACGATAAAATGCAGCTAACTTCACATCGAATGACGTCAGAATGCAGAGGTGTAATCTCAAGGTGGATCAAGCCTAACGGCTGAAACCTAAATAAGCGTTTTCTGCCCTTCGGGGGGAAAACGCTGCTATTTTCTAATATTTTTGTCGTTTCTTTTTCTTTAAGTATAGTTTTTAACATTCCTTTCATAAAATATGGTCAAGTTTAACGATTTCTGTAAATTGATAGAAATAGAAGTAGTAGTTAAAATAATGCAGTCTCACCTAGCCATCAAATCTGTGCATAACAAAATCGTGTTCTCTGCTTCCCTGAAGTTCTCCAATATTTTAGATCTCTTCTGTTTCATCTTGCCATGTATTGCATATACTTTCTTGTCTGGCAGAAACACCGGTAATATATCCGCCCAGTAGTCTACACAGGCACAAGTAGGAAGAAAGAATAAACCTTTTACCATTATCCTATTCCGTATGAAGTTTAGTAGAAATATGAACTTATCTTGTGCCTCTACTATAACATAATAGTTTTCTAATAAAATTGGGGTGCTTATGGTAGATTTTTCTTTTACACTGATGACTACTGGATTCCTTAAGCCGGCTCTAATGAGGTCTTGGAGTTCTTTGGTTTGTGTGGCAGAAAACAGGCCAGTGCGACGCTGCCGTGGCAGGTACTGCAGGATGGTAGTTAGGGTTGCAGTAAAGCCTAAGTCAAGTAACCTATCAGCTTCATCCAGGACCAGAATTTCCTAAAATCAATAGTTAGTCAGAATATTTCATGCAAAATAAACTTATTACGAGCTCAGTAATAGAGTTAAAATAAGTTTATTAAGCCCATTATAAACTTAAATAAAAAATGCTGATTAAAATATTGCTAAAATACATTTTCCATAAATAACTGAATTGGAATTTAGTTGTTAAAAAGAAGAAAACTCCGTTCACAGTTTAAAGCCAAATCGGCATATATTAGAAACGTAAGTTCGCGGAATAATACAGAGTAAGAACGAAAGAGATGATCACACGCAATAAGCTACACGCGTAAAAGTTCCAGCCAACCTGAGCAGGAAAGCGGATGCAATTACTCTTTATAACTTATTTACGTGTATATATTCAAAACGTCCAATAGTTCCGTCAAACCAAAGTAAGCGGAAGCTATAGTACAATCTAGGATTTCCTACGATTCCACCTAACCAAGGATACAACATAAAATATGACTTTGATATTTATAAGAAAATATAAACGATCTGATAGCGTGATTCAGAAACGTGCAACGCCATCTAGTGTGTGCGAATCTAACTAATCACATAGTTTATTCATGAGTAGTTGCTACACAATTGAATTATTGCAACCATTTTTTTGTAAATATGTTTTTATTTAAAAGTTTGGAATATAGTGCAGCTCACATTAATGCTTTCCCATAATTAAAACACAAACTCCCCATTGCAAAAATAAATAATTGTCATAATTTTAAAACATCACTGATAAAATTATATAAATTTCAAACATTAATTAAGCTCAAAGTCATCATTAAATGTATTAATGAATATTTGCGCAAAGGGGCGCATGTCTATTAGATTATAGTTTAATTTTAATCAATAACTCAAAAATTAACAACCTAAAATGTCTTCCATAGCAGCTCCACTCACACACTGCCTTTTATGGTGTCTCCATCTTTCGGGTCCCAGGTAAGATGCCCAGTTGTCTGGATATTGTGCTACCTTTGTTGTCTCGGATCAATATTACAAAGGCTTTCTTTAGCTAATCATTTTGAAATATGAGCAATGAATGTTATATTTTTTAATATTTATTCTTTTGAAGTTCGTTTTTTCAAATTAATAAGAAGTTGAGTATAAGACAGACCTGACAGACATACCAATTCTTTTAGTCTTCCTGGAAGATTTAATTGTTTCCTCTCTGCCAACAGATCCATAAGACGGCCTGGTGTACACACTGCAATGTGGGAACCTTTACTAAGACTTTCAACGTCAGATTCTACTGACCGTCCACCCACCAATAATGATATAGTAATACAAGATAATTCTGGCTCTTCAAGAAACTGTTTTATTACCTACAAGAGAAAAAAATTGACAATTTAATCAATTGAGCATGGTGTTAATTTATTTATAATATTATACAGGACCAACATTACAACATAAAACATCTCTAAAATTTTTTTGTAGTGTTTTAATATCTTGATAAATTTTCTAAAGTTCATGTGTTAAAACTGTTCAAAAGTTGATTAATGATATGCTTAATGTATGTGAAAATATAAGAAAGAAGTGTAAGTATTAAACTTAAATATTTTGTTGCCATTAGTATATTTTATTTGATAATCATACTTCTAGGAAACATTAAGGAGTCTAATATTTACATCACTGAAATAAAGGAAATAAACAGCATATCCCCCATGAACACTGCTCTTTTAACAGCGCCAAATCGGGAACTCAATTAAAACAAGATACATAGTAGTAATCCTATAAAAAACATCATTCTAAAACATATTTATGAAAATTGATAAATTCTATGATTTGTCATATGAATGACTATGTCCTGCCTGGAAACAGATTACATGCAGTTCCTTTACCCAAAACCTTTTTAAACTTGTCTATATAAAAGTTGAACTTATTATTGATAGTAAGTTTCAACTTTTATATATTACGTAAACGCAATGTGTTAAACTATTGTAAGATACATCGTAAATTTTTGTATCATTTCAAGCGTAACCTATAGTACCTTAAAAATCTGATTGGCAAGTTCTCGGGTTGGTGTTATGATAACACAATAAACAAAGTCTTTTCTTAAGGGTTCCTCTTTTTGCTTTTTCAGTAACATTTCCAACATTGGCACAACAAACGCTAGCGTTTTTCCTGAACCGGTCACCGCTTCAGCGACAACATCCTTAGAAGACAAAATTAGTGGTATTACTGCAGCCTGAATAGGCGTCATTTTGTTAAACCCTTGCTTTTTAATACAATTGAGTACTGGCTCTGACAGGGCCGGCCGAACTTCTTTCCAAAACTTATTAACCATATCAAATTAATTTAAAAATATAATTTACTACAATCACCATGCACCGGACACAAGTTCGTTCCCTTTTATCACAGACTTACCTTTTATAACATAACGTAATAATCAAAGAGTAATGTAATAATTTACTCTGACTCTGTGGACTAATGGTGTGAGAAATCGATTAACATTAATAGATTAATCGATTTTCCAAATAATCAGTTGATATCGATTATGATTTCCTAATAGACGATTAGGGTATGTTCCGATATACACTGCGAGCACTGCGCAGTGGTCTTACTGCTGAAAAATCCGTCCCGTTTGGACTGCCAGTACACTGCTACAGTACCCTAGGGAAATTTATGACATCATAAATTGCCGCCATATTTGTACTGTGAGCACTGGAGATTTCGAGGTAAGGTGCTCGCAGTGCTTTTGATCACGTGATCAGTCGAAACAGAATCAGAAAATGATAAGTTTCTAAATAAACAAAAAAAAAACTTACGTTTATTATAAGATGGATTTAATTGATAAATAATTTTTTTATACAATTTTATAATATTTTCTTTTGAAAAGAGGGAATCTTTATATTTATGTTCACCTTGCATTAACAAATTTGAAAATGGCGCCAAAAAATAGGATTAACCGTATACTGGACTGCGTTCCGTTTTAAAAAGTCACCAGTATAACTAGCTATAAAGGAACGGGCTTCCAGTATACTAAATTGACGTCATACTGTTCAGTGGTCGCAGTGTATATCGGAACATACCCTAACCATCCATTATTTCTTAAAACGTAGTAATAGGGATAGTTTAAGACGTTAGTATAGTACCTACTTACTTTACTTCGATGACTCAGCAACCCATAGTACTTATTATGGCAGCTCTGAAATATTTTTTGTCTGTTTGTTACGGCTAAACTCTGAAACGGTTAGTTCAATTTTGACGGGACTTTGACTGGCAGATAGCTTATGTAATAAGGCTACTTTCCATTTGGACGAAATCGCGGGTACACCTAGTTTAATGAGGAAGTATTAAAAAAAAACGAAAGCACCTCCACTAGATGGCGACTGTAGCAAAAGTTGATTTTTGCAGTAAACGAATGGACGAAAGACAATAATTTCCGTTTCTTTTAACTAACATATCAAAAAACTGAAATTTGAAAAGTTCGAAACTTAGATATCAATACAAATACAAAAAAGTACAAAAGAATGTAAGTTGTTTATTGAGTTTTGAAAACAAATTTACTTTTAAACTTGAAAGAAAACCGGAAAGGTTGTCATGGAGAAACCAAGAACATACCGTAGCAACATTAAGTTTCATTTCGGGAACAATTTTTTTTTAAATACTTCCTCATTCTATAATTTTGCATGCACAATAGTGATTTTTAACTATTTTCAGTAAATTAGATGGCTTTAAAATACGGTGCAATTAATCTGAAATCATTCATAAATTTATGGGGTAGAAATATTTATTTATTGGTTGACTGGTAGAGAATGCCTCTTTGGCATTAAGTCCGCCATTTGTCTATTTCACTAGGCAATGAAGAATGTTAACATTATTTTTTTATTAGCACTCCATATAGTAAACATTGTCTTAAAATTCATCAATTATCATTGTCTCTGTTAAAATTAAAAAATACTAGTAAAAGAATTACTTCGATACGTCAATTAGTTTCTTATTTAGAAGTAAAATAAGTTGTAATCGCACGACGCGGGCTGCCGGTGACGGTGTAACGTCATTGCAAAACACTCTCAGTCGCTCAGTCTGGCTCACACAGTCCGCTTGCAGTCGCGCGCCCGTGCCGTCGAATTTATACCTAAATACTTTTAAAAATGTCCAATCCAAATACTAGAAAATCATGTGTTGTGCCTGAATGTAAAAATACAACTTCTAATTGGCCGGAAAAGTTGTTTTTTATAGACATCTTTATGATGAATAGTCCTCTTTTCAACTTCTTTTTTTTTCACATATAAAATGTGAAAGAGAACACTTTATTTGAAGCGCTCTAAGTTTTAATGCTTCTTTGTCAAAAAAAATATTTTCATTCTGACCGGTTAAATGTAGTGTTATTATACCACTTGTACCAAAATCTTCAGCTTTAATCATTTTCAGAGTGGTACCAACACCTAAGAGCTTAGATTTTTTCCTATAACACTTGGTAGCAGTCGTTGAAGGCTCCTCGCTTCGACGATGTAGCCACATTAAAAATGCTACAGTATGTTTACAGCCACCTCTGCTGACGGCACAATCTTCGCAGGTTATATTTAATACTTCTTGATCCTTTTCATTGCATTGTAAACTGCAATAAGGTGTGGTATGTACGCGGTGATCTGGCGTGATTCTACATTTAACCATACATACATCACCTACTCTTTTTACTTGAACATAACCAATAGCATCATTGCCATAGCTGTCTCTTGCCGATCTGAAATAAGTTTCAAATAAAAATAAATAGCCTTAAGCATTTTGTTGGTAAAAAAATACAAATAAACAAAAAAGGTTTAATACATCTGTTCAAACATCTACATTTGCAATAAAAATTAAATTTAATAAAATGGCCTCACGTATTTTGTTAACAAAAAAATAAAAATAAAAAAAGGTTTAGTACATCTGTAACGTTCAACCCACTACATCTACATCCTAGGTACCTATCCTACTTCCTACTAATATTATAAATTGCGAAAGTTTGTGAGTGTGTGTGTACGTTTGTAATCTTTCACGTAAAAACTACTGAACAGATCTGGACGAAGTCTGGAATAACACATAGGCTACTTTTGATCCTGGGAAAATGTACAGCTCCCGAGGGAATCGTGGGTGAAGTTGCTGGCGGAAGCTAGTTTGCAATAAATCAATGTATGTATTTATTTGAATTTACTAAGAACGGTACCTATATATCCATACGTACCTTCCTATAGCTACAAAACTATAATACATATTTGTCTTTAACGTAAAAATTTAATGGTAGGTAGGTACTACTACTATTTGAGTTGCATTCTTCCATTACGACATTAATTGCGTATTTTGATTTGATAAAACAATTTAAAACAGATAAACTATTAAGCATAAGTAGTAGCAAGGTTTTACTTACCTATGCATTTTTATTCCTCGCATTTCGGCGGCAACGAAATTACTATTAAATAATGCGCAACCTTCAATCGATCTATTTTAGGTAGACTATTCGATTGCCCTTTTTCGAATCCTTCATCCATTTTATTATTCAAAAATATTTAATATTATAAGACTGTTAACTTAATACACGGGCGAAAACACAACAAAATACTACGCAAGCTATTACACCTACTATAACCGCAGGCGACTTGATACTAAGACAAAATTTCAAGCGATTTGGCATACCTAGTAACATTCTTCATTAAGATTAAATAAATATATAAATTATCATTGTCACAAATCGATTAATAATCGAATATGAGTAGTACTATAATCGATGTGTATAACAATCGAATCGGTACATCATTACTGTGGACGACTCCGACGACAACGAGTTGTTTTGACACTTGATTAATATTGACTACCTATGTCATAGAGTAAGGTAGAGTGGAAATATTTTCTATGGTTATATAAATATCATGCAATCTGAAGTTGACATCAAAAACATCATGTTGTCTTTTTTTAACTAATAAGAAGTTTCTTTAGTAAACAAAGATAACATTAGTGTGACAGTTCAAAATTTTTTACGTGACGTCATGAGATATAGCTATCGTACCACCTGTCAGCCATTTGCAAATTTGCTTTGCGTATTCTCGGAAGTAGTTCAGCTGTCAGTGTTATAAGTTTTGTGGTTATTTTCATTTATAACTTTAATTTATATAACTTTCATGGCAGAAAATTGTAAATTATTTATGCAAAACAATGCCTAGGTGCTGTATAATTGGTTGTGCGTCATCAATATCCCGCAAACCGAGCAATATTACGTTTCACCGGTAAGTTAAACACTTTCTTGGAATAACAGTATTTAAAACGTAAATTAGTTATTCTGAAAATGATTGCGTGTATAATTCGATACATATCGTATTTTGGCGTGTTCTTTTTATGCTATATTGCTCTTTTCATTTATATTTTTATAATATTTCGGTCCGTAAATAATATTGTTTACATGGCTAGTGTCGTTACTTTAACATATGGTTTATATCGATAATTTTAATATTTAAAAATATATTAATTATTTTAGATTACCAAAAGATGAAACAAAAGAGGAAAATGGCCGAGTTACATAGAAGCAGAAAATATTCAATGTAATGAAAAAGTTACTTTTATCTGCTCACTTCATTTTAGGGAAAGTTGTTTGAATCGAACTTTAAAATATAATAAAATTACGAGATGATGCATTGCTAATCAAATACTCAGGTAAGAATTTTTGACAATTGTTTTTAACTTATTAAAAAAAAAGGCTATTACACTAAGTTAATTTTCATTTGATTTTACTGATTTATTTATTTAGTTTTTTATATAGTCATTTTGTTATTCTATAAATGTACCTTATTTTTAGTCTTGCGGTCATATGACGACTATTTTAATTGAAAAAAATCAGAATGCAATATATAATAATATTAAAATATAAAATTCTGATCATAATATACTTCCAGTAAAATATACAATAAAATGAGTTAAATAATTTTAATAAAAATTAAAATATGCACACTTATCAAATTAAAGGCATATTTAAAGGTTTTCTTTGCTGTTTAATAGTATAATCTTAATACCCAAATAATTATTTTGCGGCGTGGATGTTTATTTTGCTGATACATCATAAAATACGCTACCTTTTTGAATTTAAATTGCTGACCGTTATCATGATTATTCACAGAACATGAATTGCAGACTGTTTTAGTGCTGAGAAAATATTTGTATGCTTGCCTATTGATTAATCGGCTGTTTTCTTCTTGCTAACCAAATTTTTAAATAAAATGCCAATTGTTACTTCTTTAATAATGTTACTATTATGCCAATTGTTACTTATTCATCACCAACTTTGTTTTCTTTATTTTCTCTTGTTTATTCATAAAAGTTTACAGTATTTTTATGTTCTTTTACCAATAATATAATACAAAGATTATGTAGGTGTTTCAAGTTTTCTATGTTTACTACTAAACAAGATGTTCTGAACTAAAATTGTGACACAGTACGCACGGTATCTCACTTAATGAGGAGGAAGCGAAATTTATTCAGTCAAAACAATTTATTGAATAAATTTATAGACAAGTTGGCTTACTAGTTACAAGCATATAAGAAAGTCGAAACTCTGTGCTTATAGTTCAGCAATCTATTACGGGAAACCTTGTACCGAGAAAAGAAGAAACTGTAAGAAAGGAACCGGTAAGAAACTGCAAGGGCTGCTTTTGCACCCTGTTTAATTTCGTACTGAAAAATAAAAAATGACTTCATTGGACCAAAATGTCACTTTCCACCAAAACAATAAAAAATATATAACAGACAAAAAAAAGCATAATAATTCATTCGTCAATCGACTCATTAAAAGCTTATTATAGTTACCGTGGTAGTTATCTTGGACAGTAGTCACACTTCCCGTGGATGCAAAATTAAACTTATGTTAAAAAAACTATTTAATTATAATTGCAAAATGTCAACTTGACAATATATATGGAAATAATTATAAAACACGATTGATATTATTGTAAAACTTTTAAGATATATATTTTGGTACTATAGTTCTTAAAACTATGTAAAATTGGCTATATTAGAGGAAAAAGAAACATATTTATCGAGGTACAATCATATTATAAAATTATATTATTAAATAATATAAATGTGAAAGTTCGTGAGGATGGATGTTGGTTACTCTCATGTAAAAACTACTGAACGGATTTTGATGAAATTTGGAATACGAATAATCTTTTACCCGTGGAAAGCGCCATCATACGCTGGTAACATATGTTATATTTACTATAGTGACGCAACTGAGTCGCAAGAATAAAGAACGCAAGAAATTTTAGATGTCCAACAAAATACGAGCAAAAGATTGCTTAATGATTTATAAATAATTGATAAATTCACGCCACTTTAAAAAAAATATTATTTTCTTGATACTGGCGTGAATTTTTCAATTTAATTAATAATAATCATAAATAGGATTGGTACGTAAGTGTGAAATGAATAGAAGTGTAATAGGTAATAGTTTAGCCATGCCCCTAACAATGAAAATTATATTATATTATTTAATAAGTAGTAGTATTGTAGCAGTTTCACGAAATACTAACTTTTATTTAATATGACTTCAATGTCGATACAAATATCGATATCTTGGGTCACGTCCTATGACAATCCGCCATCGAAGAATTTGCATTTGAAGTTTAGGCATATACGCTTTTTTCGTAGGTATGGCCGGTCCTCTTCTTTTATGTCTATGACCTATGTTGACTACAGACATACGTAGTAGGAGAATCTGTGGTCTCTATTTGTCTCCCTAAATCTATGCTCTCCGTCAATTCGTAAATCATAGAGTATATTACTAGTTACGTACAATATAATACTACTCTTTGGTTACGTAAATGAGGCGTTCAAAAACCACTAAAAGAAACTTATATTTGCTATGTTTTTTACTGTGCATTAACTACTACTGGGCATTAGTGTGGAATATACAGTTGCCTGTACAATATTAATTGGCTAAATATTATTGCAACCTCGATAAGAAATAAGATTATTTAATAGTTATGTATCGATTCTTCTTCTTTTTTATTTAATGGCTTATCTGCGCATTTCGCACCATTCTGCCAATGTCAAGTAAATAAATTAATTTTTACATGTAAAATGAAATGAACGAAAGATAGCGTCGAAATTTTCGTTATGTATCGATGGCTGATCTCTAATTTAATCAATATGGCGCGTGTTGACAATTTGACATGTTAAATTGACATCTGTGTTGTCTTTGTGCGAAGTTGTGATGTTTATTTTGCATCTCCTGATCGATCACTAAATAAATTGCAACAATGACAAGATCGTTTGGCAACAGTGATAAACGCTTTTCTATAGACGATGCATTTGAAGAAGAGACTGACGAAGCTATCAAAGTGTACGGGGCGACGGGCGATCGGTCCCCTTTACAAAACAAATTCAAGAATGGTGGCGATTATTTATCGAGGTAAAACTCGGTAACACGAATATAGAACTATAACATTACTCAGTAATAAGACGAATAATTTTATAAAAGCGAGTTTTATCCCCAAAAGTCGACTTTCTATCTACTATTGACATGATGTTCTTGACCTTTATGATTCACTATTTTAATAGGGCAAAGGCAGATGAACTTATTTCTGCAGGCCATTGTATGCATAGTGCGAATAAACAAACTGTTAACTGAGGCAAATAACTGTCTTGTACTTGTTTATTTTGTCAATTTAAAGTATGTTAATCTAGCACACCTTTACAAAGAATATCTTAGTTGCAAAATTAAAACTGATGTTGAGTCATAATTTCTAACATAATCAAATTATTATTCACTGCGAGATGCCTCAACACTAGTACAATGGTATATCACTTAAAAAAAAATTGTATAACTACTTTATATTCAGAGATCATGATTAATGTCAGCTCATTGAAAAGTTAATTTATTATTCATTACTTACTTTGATATTATGTTTTCCTTGTACAACAGCAAAACATACAAATGCACAGAAGACACAACATCGAGAGATTCTGATTCATTAATACATGAATATGTGGAAGCGACACAATCTATGTACTGTTGGAATCATCCAAAAGTCCGGGAGAATTGGAAAACAGTTTGCGCGGCTGTCATACTCCTTCTGGTTGGAGTAGGTCTCCTGGGCATGGGTGCATTTGCTGTTGCTGAACCTGAAAATGGATTACAGGGGGCTGTGTTTTTTGTAGCAGGTATGATCTGCTTTGTACCTGGTGCATATCATGTAGTATACATATGGCTAGCAGCTCGTGGCCAAAGGGGATATGATTTCTACCATTTACCATTATTTACTTGATCATTTGTATTTAAATACTTTTTTTAAGGCATGGAGATGTAAAATGAAGTTAAAGTATATCAAAAAGAAATAACAATGATGCTGTAGTGAAAATGTGTGCTCTCTAATTACAATATTGTAATAATCGAATATGAAATACTTACTACTTGTAAACAATTTTGAAGAGAATGCAATAGCTAAAGAAATCATTAACAAAGTAATCATGTATGAAAAATTATTTCTAATTTAAGAGTGAGATATATAAATCTTTGATCTATTTATTTACAGTTTGATTAAACTATATTATTTATGTTGAATCTGTCCATCTAGCTTTAGCAAATAACCTTTAATCTTGTAAATATTTAATAAATACAAATGAAATGAATATAAAATAGTTGAAATTTAAATGGTTACCTTATTTGAAGGTATAAGGAATCTAAAATATGAAGTATTATGATAAAGCATTGAAGTGCCTAATGTTCAAGAATATCTAATACTCTTGTACTTATTAGCATATATGCAGTGGCTGCCGCTATTTTTTGTTAGAAAAAACAATGGAAAATTCTTATTTATAAAAAAAAATTGTGGCAGTAAAGAGCAATTTTGTTTAAATATTTGTATTTCATAATAGCTTTTTCTCATGAAATAATTGATAGCTTCCCATATTTTGTCACATGTAGTATGTAAAACATCTAATAAATATTTGTAATACCTCAGTTAAATATAATATAGATTACTTATGATACATGTAAACATTCACATAAATATTTTGAATTTCAGTCATGTGAATTAAAATAATGTTATCTTATTCCATATTCATGATACAACTACAACAAAGCTGTCTTGTCAATTTACTTTTCTGGTTTTTTTTTCTATTATACAGCCAAACTATTATACAAAAAAATTAATTACTTATAAGAACCTAACTATTCTATATAACTACTCATTCATTTTGTGTTTTATTATTATTATTATACTTTAATAGTATAATCCTTTTTGGGGTTTCACTATTATAAGTATATTCATAATATTAGTTATTAAATATCTAACAAATAATAAATTATTGATAATAATAGTGTCTTAGTATGATCACATTAGCTTCTATGTTTAGTATAGGATATATAAAAATGTTCTCTTTTATTTTTGAAAGATTAATTATTCACTGATATTATTAACTTGACAATGATGTTGTAAATATACTATTATGGATATAGTTATTGGGATTCCACCTATCCTTAGTAGAAGTTGTTTTAACTATTATATTGAATTAAAATCTATTCTATGACCATCTTTCTAAAAGTTAGAAATGGAAGATTGTTAAAGCACATAGTAGATGGATAGTGATGGGTGATTTTTTCCTCAACATTAATATTTGATTACATACCCAAGATGTAAAACACCTACACATAACTTACTCTTCAGCAAATATTCCTGTATGGTGGTATCTAATATTTAAGTTTTTATGTTTTTTATAATTTGTGATATAGTGACTGATTTTTGTGTGACATATCAAATGTGTAATTTTATATCATAGAGGCATTATAGCTAGAACAGGGAAGTCCAGCTTCCAGCAGTTCTTAATATAACAAGTGGGAGAAGATGTGTTACTATATCTGTCTTTCTCTCTCTCTACCAAATCTAACCAAGGGTTGTTACCACTTATAGGCAAAGCCATATAACTTTCCAATTTCAACTATAATACCTCTATGTTTTATACAAGTTTTGGGAAGCAAATATGAATCATGTATATTCTTTAAGGCTTGATGTTCCTGCTGTTTTTTATTTTGTCTTTGCTTCAATTTGTAAATAATTAGCAATTTAATAAATTAGTAGAATTGATATTGTGGTATTTATTTCATCATTTTGAAATCACCTTATTTAATTTCAAATTCTATTAAGACCATTTAAGTTAAGTAAACTAATGAAATGTGTAATAATCAACATTTATTTATTTACTAACCATATTGCTTAAGTTAGATTTTTTATACATATTCGCCTTAACTTAAAGTGTTGCAGGAATCTCAATTCACCATTCCAGTTTCTAAGAACCTCTACTTGATTATGGTCTAGTAAATCGGGCATTTCCAAACCACATGTTTCAAATTCCTCTTGCTCTTTTTTCTTTGTTATGTTGATGACATCTTCTCTGCTAGCATGTTGACGATTTTTTCTGTGCCCAATAGAATTTTTTAAGGCAATTTGTTGTAATTCATCATCAAATCGTGTCAAATATGACTGAATAAGTTGCAAAGTCTGTTCTTTTGTTAGTACGGCGGTATCATCAGGTAATCTCTCTTTGAACCACAGAAGTTTTTCACCAATGAGGTTATTTTTTATATCGGTACCAAGTTTTTTTCGATCTCTTTTCTCACCTTTCTTTAATTTCTTAGCAAGCGATAGAGTTTTTCTGCTGTTAGGATGTTTTAATTTATCTACACTATTCTTTGTTTTAGGCATTTTAATTAATGGTTTGATTGATGTCTTGTTTGACACAATATTTAATGGAAATATTTTAATTATTTTCAAGTTTTTCCATATGCCTCTTCTATGATTAACCCAGCGTGTAGTTCAGTTTAATAGCATTGTCAAAGGTTCTTCTTCTTCTTAACTTTGTCAAAGGTTTATCTAACCATTTAATTTTAATTGTAAAAAAAAAACAAATTATTTTTATACACTAAACCTCACCACAGACCAGTAAGGATATACTACCATGAAGTAACTTATATATATAGTACTATATACTCTATGGATATCACAGATTACGGTGCCACAGAGTGGACGACAAAGATTATAAAACAGATGTGCCACACTACGTATCACTCCTTGGAGTAACAGTGTTCTGTGACGAAACCCCTTACCTCTGAATCAAAGCACCTCAGGGGCCGCGTTAGTAGGTACCTACCTGCCGTAGCTTAGCGAGTAGGGATAAAAGATATATCAAATAACCGATATCGACGCCCCAAATATCAATATCGAAAGAATAGACTTATCGATATCGTATAAGTCAACATCTCGAAACCTAATATCAAATAATCCTACGAGTAAATATATATACATATATTAGTTATCCAAATTTTAACATCCAACTGCATCTTCACATGTGATATTACATTAGTAACTTATGTAATATGACTTCGTAATTCTGATTTTTGCTTTTTAGTATTTTTTTATTGTTATGATTTGAAAATAAAGTGTTGTTCCCAATCTAATCGTAATCTTTTTAAAGTGACAATAAAACATTTTCCTATTGTGAAGGAGCATGCTTTCTGAACGCCATTCTTTAAAAGCAACACACACAGAATGAAAAGTTCGAAGGATCCTTTGTCTACACTAAACGTCACGTTTCTCGAGTTCGAAGTAGGAACAAGTTTAGTAGCCAGGTAGTAGCCGCCACTAATGGTTGGCCGATTTAAAAAAAAATGAGATTAAACGTAATTTATTTACTTAAGGTTTTTACAAAAAAGAAAAAATGTATCGATATATCGGCTTTGTGAAACTATGCCAACGGTTCGCAAAACTATGGCTTGAGACCTTGTACTAAGAACAACCGACAAGAAACTCAGCAAGGGCTGGTATTTTCCCACTGTTTTATTTCACACAGAGAAGTTTTACTGGAATGTGACTTAATTAGTCACTTTCCATTATAATATCAGTAATAACAAGACATATTTTTCTATTTGACCGCAGAGATTTTTAAAAGAGCGTGACTTCTCTAGATATTTAATATATTTCAATAAAACTGATTTCTAGAGTAGGTTGAGTAGGAAGTTTTTTGGTAAACCATGGTTTAATACGAATACTGGGCTACAATTTGAAATAATGTTGTCCTTTAATTTGAAAACTCTTGGGTAATAATTCTTTCCAAGGTAATATAATTTAATTTTTTGAACTATATTATACTGTATATTAGCAACACCTACACCTACATTTTCAGAGTCGGATGATTTAGAAGCATCTGAAAAAATAAAATTATGATTTTTCCAGTTTTTATCTACATTAAAATTAAATAAAATATTGTTCCTATATCATTTTTATCAATACCTATATTAAAACAAATATCAGGAGTATAACACAAAGATTCAAAGGTATTATTAAATATCGGCAAAATAGGAGAACGATAAATAGGAGCTTGAATAGCTAAAAGTTTTCTGTAACTAGTGATGAGACAAGTAGTAGGTTTATGTCTCCAATACTTAAGAGAGCGAGCATATTATTCAAGGGGTCTAGTTTCTCAAAGATAGGGTGGAGAGAAAGGGTGGTAAGCTTTGAATAGGAATTTATCACTAAGGAATTGTCTTCTTAGATAAAGAGGTGGTTCCGCACATTCAACTTGCATTGCATTTGTAGGCGATGATTTCATAGCACCTATAATTAATCCCAATGATTTAAACTGTATCGGATCTAATTTCTTAAAGGCAGTAACATTACCTCCTTGAAGTAAAAATGTACCATAATCAAGCAAACTTCTTACTAGAGCGTTATATATAAGTCTCAGTGCAGACGGGTGTGCACCCCACCAAACTCCAGATAAACATCTCATCATATTAAGAACTTTTTCACATTTAGTTACCACATAATCACAATGCTGATAACCCGAGAGTTTTGAATCCAATACAACACCAAGAAATTTAGTGAAGGAATTATTTTGAATTGAAATTTCATCATACACAACATGTACATCTGATGAATTACGTTTTCTAGTGAACAATACTATTGTACTTTTCTCGACTGATAATTCTAGACCGTTAATCTCAAGCCATCTTTTAAGTTGTCTCAAGGCAGAATTTAAATTATTATCAGCGATCTCAACAGAGTTATTAATGGAGTATAAAAGTAAATCATCGGCATATTGAAGAATCTGAATATTATCTAAACAATTTTCTAGATCGTAAACATAAATGTTGTATAATAATGGACTTAATACAGATCCCTGCGGGAGTTCTTTCCTTACTAACCTAGTTAGTCTTGTACCATTCAGGAGGTCTAAGTGAATGTACCTTTCTGAGAGCACACAAGAGATAAATTTGATTAGCATTACCGGAACATTCATATCTATTAATTTTTGTATGAGTTTAGTTATAATAACATTATCATATGCGGCATGAATATCTAAAAATGCTGCCAATACATAATCATTGCTAGAAAAAGCTAAATGAATATCGGGAACTATAATGCCAATACTGTCAATAGTGCTTTTGCGTTTCCTTAATCCAAACTGACTCTTTGATAATATGTTATTAAAAAAAATAGTAAGAATGAGCTGTATCACTTAAATTTACAAAAAATGAGTATGGTATCCCATCTTCACCAGGCAAACTATCTTTTACATTACTTAAGACACCAACAATACAATACTTAAGACAAGTTCAGCGAGAGAAATTGGACTATTAAGAGTTTGATTTATTGAAAGTGGAATAAAATTATTAATGTTCATGGACTCTGATTCTAAAACTGTCGGAGGCGCCAAATGATCCATATAAGAGTCAGCTAAAGAAGAATCGATAATATTATGAGAATGAGAGTTAAACGCTGATCTAAAACGTTTGATATTACGCCACAGGTCGGATGGACATGAGTTGGGAGAGAGAGAGGCACAAAAAGAGATCTTACCGTTTCTTTTCTTCTGCTTTAATAACTTTCTTGTAGTTTTAATTATGCTACAGAGTTGTTGGTAGTTGTCAAGTGAAAGCTTATACTTTTTCAGCTTATATTTTTTTTCAGCTTCTTTACGTTACTTAATAGCATTAGTGCATTCATGATCCCACCACTTAGGTCATGTGATTTTGTCAGAAACTGTACCTTTTATTGGAAAATTTACATCAGCAGCTTCTTTAAGATATTCAGCTAATGCTTTAGAACAATCTGAAATTTCAGACTGAATTATATTAGGTAGTTTTGAAATTTTTGTATCAACCGTTGTTCTGAATTTCTGCCATCCAGCGTTGCATAATCTGTATTTAAGGCGCGCATTACGTCTAAAATTGAATGTATATACCTTATCTGTCGAACTTATTACTAAAGGGAAATGGTCATTGCCACATATTGAATCAAGGGAATTCCAATTCATTTTTGAAGTTAATCCAGGAGTGCAAATAGATAGGTCATGTATTTAATAAACATAAATTATGTGAGTCTATGATTTCTAATAATTGTTGTCCAGCAGTGTCAGTTATTCCACTACCCCAACTGCAGTGATGTAAGTAGCTCGGTGGCGTAGTGGATAAGCGCCGCGGCCTCGCGGGCCGTTGTCATTAAGCAACTTTTTTTTTTTGACGTTGAAGTATACAATTCCACTGTAGGATTTTTAGATCCATTTTTGGTGATTAGGTTAGATATTATTTCAACTATAATGACAACGTTGGACGGTTTTAATGTATGTTTTGTTAACAAAGTATTAAGTAATGAAATAACTGTTTCAGTTACATTTTTATTTTCAAATTCTTCATTGGTACTTGGTTTAAATGCAGAACCATTTGATGAGGTACAAGGCATATCATAATCACTTATAATCTTATTATGTGTTAGCTGGTCATATCCTTTCGTTGAAATTATCGGTGGACGTGGTTTTAAGTAAACAGTCTTTTAATATGAGGTATTTTGTGATTTTTGATCCTGTCTCTTATAATTATTTATGTCAGATATTTGATTAGTTGCTACAACATCAGCATATGGTTTTGATATTGGTGGGTGGAGTTTGCTAGCTTCCATGTAAGAGATACTGCTTTGGGACATAGTCAATTTAATGCCTTTTGGACGTTGGAATTCCGGACAGATTTTATTCGTAGCCTAATGAAACCCTAAACACATTATACGCAGTGCACAACTTTCCTCCACTGAACAGTTTTCACTTTTATGAACCTGAGCACATTTGAAACATCTCGGAGGTGACCGACAAACAAGTTTTGTGTGTCCATATCGACAACAATTAAAGCATTGGATTATTGGGTAGGTATAGAGTTCAACTGGTAGCGCATTGTAACAAATGTATACTCTTTTAGGAAGAACTTGCCCATCGAAGGTAAATACGACAGACTGAGTTGGTTTCCAAATCACTGACCCATCAACGTGAACTTTATAATTAAGTCTCCGTAATTTTATAATTTCTCCACCACCCATTGGAATAGAGACATTGCTTTTAATTTCTTCTAGTGTCCAGTCCGCTGGTTCACTACGTACAAGTTAAGTTACAATACCAAGTTTAATAACATTAAATACGGGAATAAATGCACGAAGTTTAAAATCGATCAAATTTTTATTATTTAAAAAGTCATTGGCATCTTTAATTGTAGAAAACCATACAGTACATCTATTACGACCTATCCTTTTAACACTTGTGGCGACTGATACATAGCGACATCTAACTCATCGCACTAACATCGCCACAACAATCGATAGCGAGAAGACTAGCATCGTCACAGCCATCGATAGCAAGACGAACTGCAATAAGTTTCAACAGCAAGTAACGAGATGGCGCTGTACCAATACAAGCAGCATAAATTAATAACTACAAGACATTTAGAACAAAGAAACCTACATCGCACAGAATAAGTTTCATTACCAATTAACATAAATAGAACGTCCAACCTACATCGGTTGGACCGCGGTCCCCGGGCTAACAACACCTAGCTCGGAGGGAGACAATTATCCTTTAGTCTCCCTGGCCAGTTGTCTCCTTCACCACAATAGGGACTCCAATCTTCAATCTTACGGTTCCTAAAGTGGTGACCCCAGCAGAACATCAGCAACCTTCAGCATCACATCGCAGCCATCACTCTTCATCAACAGCCTCTCACCCTTCATCATCAGCTTCTTATCCCTCATCAGCACAGCCACTTCAGCAGCAAGCCAGCCAACACCAAGGTCCATCACAGCAGCATCAACGGCGCTTCCTGGATACTTGGCACCACTCGACGGCATCATCCCGACCTGGTCCTCGCAGCCCACGACCGGACCTCAGTTCACACACAACTCACCGGCGTGGCAGTTCTGCACACCAGCAGCTTCGGTCCCGACGTCACTACCTGGCACTTGCAAGCTCTGAAGCACTGACTGCATACCACCTACTATCAACATGGATCGACCTTCGGTCTAGGGGGAAAGTACTGTGGCGACTGATACATAGCGACATCTAACTCATCGCACTAACATCGCCACAACAATCGATAGCGAGAAGACTAGCATCGTCACAGCCATCGATAGCAAGACGAACTGCAATAAGTTTCAACAGCAAGTAACGAGATGGCGCTGTACCAATACAAGCAGCATAAATTAATAACTACAAGACATTTAGAACAAAGAAACCTACATCGCACAGAATAAGTTTCATTACCAATTAACATAAATAGAACGTCCAACCTACATCGGTTGGACCGCGGTCCCCGGGCTAACAACACCTAGCTCGGAGGGAGACAATTATCCTTTAGTCTCCCTGGCCAGTTGTCTCCGTCACTACAGTAGGGACCACACCTTCAATCTTACGGTTCCTAAACACTTCCTGTCACAATATTTTGAAAATGATTTTTCTTTAAAAAGTTGCCAATAGTAAAAGGATGAAGTGTGGAGCCATCATCCGGAGAGTCTTGAATTCTTTGTACATGAACAATATACGGGGATAAATCTGTAGAAATAAAATATTTACGACCTACCTCTGCACGTGGGAATAAAGTAGAATCAGCCTTTGAGTCGTCTCTCTGTTTGTTATTGCTAATTATGGGAGTTGTTGGTTCTTTAAATTCTACATTTTTATCTAATAAAATACATTGACAATCTATTTCGCTAGAAGTACCTGAACCTATATGTGAGCTTCTCTTTCTCTTTTTATTACAGTTTTTACAACGCTTATGGTATCTGGACCTTTTACGCGTCCATCCATCCGCATTGCTTATAGAGGCGTCAGTGTCCATTTCGTTATTAGAATTATTATTTACAGTTATATTACATCCAACAGGGGGACCCAGGCCAGGACCTAAGTCCCTCGCGGTTAGATCCGGTGGTTTATTCATACAAATGTATCCATACAATAGGTAAATATTATAAAAACTTACCGAAAATATACAGGATAAATATACAAAAATATAATTACAATACACTAATTATAGAAATATAACACTACACAACTTATCTGATTCGTTTAAATTAACAAAACAAAATTTTTAAAATTTTGCAAGAAAAATTTCGTCGGCCTAGTTTAAAGTTTCTCGCGCTTTTTTTCAATAGAATAGTTAATGACTAATCTTAGTTTTAGAAAAACTTTATTTCGAATGGATGGCAAAAACGTCATTCTAGCCAAAAGTCATGTTATTTTGTACAAGTAATTAGTTTATTTGATACGTAACGGGTAAGTACATAGATAATAAACGCATATTTTAGTACAATTATCGTTTTTTATGGTCTCTGTTACTGATTAGTTATAATTATACCAAAAGCTATACGTTCAAATAGATTACTGCAACCAAAATGTCAGACAGTGATGAAATGAAATGAAAGGTTTTATTCAAGTAAGCTTGTTAGCACTTTTGAATCATCCAAAAATATTTTTTCCCCTACCACTTGTTCAGGACGTCTTTTAGCTGACAAGAAGAACAAGCGAAAGAAACTTACCAGCTTTTTATCATAAGTAATGACATTTACATAAATCATGTCATTACCAAAATAATACATATATTGAACAATAATAAATGCAAGTTTCAGTCTGTAGGACATAGGTTGGTACTAGTCTTGCCAGGTGTCCCGATTTACGTGGGACGTCCCGATTATCAGGGGTCCGAGGACGCGTCCCGATTTGTACCTAATCGGGACGCTAAATGTACCGAAAAATCGAGCATTTTTATTCAAAAAAAATTTTTTTTTTCATACTATCAAGTCCATTTTTGAAAGACCCGAACTATATTTATCTATGTCTGAACGCAAAAAAGCTACCTAACTAGTACCTATTAGTATGTCATGAGGAAGATTAAGAAATCAATTATTTATTAAGGTTTTATTTACATTACTAATTAATGTTGAATCTAAGCTATATGATTACGGTTAGATTTTCATTTGTTATTTTAAAAAGAGTGTATTGTATTTATGGTTAATGTTTGTATGTAAGTTTCTTTATTCCCCTATCACTTTGGATATTAATGTAGGTATAGGGCGTTAGGGTGCTATACATTTGTTTTATATTTAATATGGCTGACATATACAATTAAAAAAATTAATAATAAAAAAAAAATGTTTTAGCAATTTAGATTGACTATAGCAATAAGGTTATCAAAATAGATTTAAAAGAAATAAAATAAAAGATTTTTTTTTATAAATAACTAATTTACAAAAACGCGACTGCCAAAAACGAGCTAAAAAAAGAATAAGCTGTAATATGTTTCGACTAAACTTCTCATTGCAGTCGGGGAACATTTGGATTATAAATGTTTCATAGAACGAATTCAAACAACGAACAATCTTCATTGGCGAACAATGATACTCGGGCATAAATACAGCGCTCGCGCAACTTATTTTCTAATGCATCGGGCATCGATAATTCATGGAGTCGTCTCCATTTTTCAATTTAATTTTCAAAAGTATTACTCTTAATCAAACTAGATGTTGCTATGCAATTTTTAACATTTTTAGTAGACTTGCAAAGAATATTCGGTAAGTATTCGGCTGCTTTTGTTATAGCTGCTGCTGAATAACATGGAATTATTTGGTATTCTATCGAATACCGAATGTTTATGTACCTAATATATTTTGTTGTAATAAGATAATTGTTAAAATGAAATAAATTAATGATTAATTTTATAATAATATTGTTTTCACATTTATTACAAAATTTAACGACTTTTTTTGCATTTGAATTGTTGTCGTAATCAAAGTTTAAGAGTGGAAGGTTATGGTGTAGAAAAAATATTTTTTCTGCATTATAAGAAAGTAGTTAACTTCTTTTTTGCTCGTAGACTAGCCCAGTTCCAGATAAAAGACGATCTGAATAAACACTACTTCCTGGCGCCGATAATTATTTTGCTGCAATCTTGATCAAAAACGGAAATTTATATATTTGCTTGCTGTAATATGTTATTAATACTTAAAAATGATCTATTTCTGTCTCAACTGCATTTTATCTTTTGATACAAGTTTTGTTGCCACATAATGGCCGAATACCTAATGCCTAATATTCGGTTATTTGGCCAGAAAGCTCGCCGAATATTCGCTAATCGGCATATGGACGAATATACTATTCATTGCAAGTCTAATTTACAATATTTAAACAAAATATATTTATGTGTTTCGATTTTGTTTAATGTAATAAATAAATCATAGATCATTATCGATTTTTAGCTCTTTATGTTTATTTTATATAGAAACTATTAATTTTAAAATTTTATTTAGAATAGAAACTTTTTTTTTTATCTTTAGTCCATTTGACATAATTATTTCCGGTCATGATTCGACAAAATGATAATAATACTCGTACCATCATGTAGTGGACATTGATTATAGTAGATGTTTATATACATATTTTCTTATTAGAAAGTCTGTCGCAAAATCAGATGCTGACAGAAACTCCTTTGCTTATAATATGCAAATAGGTATATCAGCTTAATTTGGAATTAGCGATACTTGATACTTAAGTAAAATGTAATAAATTTCTATTACAATAATATGCTAATAAAGTAATATACTTATTTCTCCAGTATTTGTAATTTGTCTCGGTGTTTGTAATCAAATCAAATCTCAATCACCCACTTCTCAGTTTCTGATTGAGCTGAAATTTGTCAGTTGACTTAATTACGCGTGACTATGTAATCATTTATTTAATTTTAAATCTAATTTTGTTGTTAATCCAATATGGCCCCCGTAACAAAATGGCGGCATACATATTTGAAGATAACCCACCCAATATGGAGATTAAATGAAAGGGCTTACCTTGTAGAATACAACACATTGTAAAAAAAACTAAAATCCAAGATAGTCGCCAGTACAAAATGGCGTATCAGGCACATATTTTTGTTCAACCAACCCAATATAGGTACCAAATGAAAATAAGACGGATTTTATTTCAATGACGAAAAGTTACTAATAAAATCAAAAGAAAAAAAAAACTTTTTAAAACAAGCTTTTATTTTTTATTTCAAAATACATATTTGCGTAAGTATTAAATATTTTCGTTTTTATATCAGACACATTTTTTTAAATAAAAGCGAGCGACAGACTTGATTGACTAGTTCACAAATAAATAAATATTTTTTTATTTGTGAACTAGTCAATCAAGTCAAATTATTATTATTTAGAATTCGTTCACAATTTTTATACGCAATAACTTTTTGTCAATCCCTAAAATTAGTAAAATGTGTATTTTTAGTTTTTTTACGGTCAATAATTAGTTCACAATTTTTTTCGCAATAACGTCTTTGTCAATTCTTAAAATTACTAAATTGTATTTTCAGTTTTTTCCGGGTCAGTGTGATTAAATAAGAACAGAAGCTGTTGTATAGGTACTTCTATTCTTTCTTTCAAGGTCAAATGTACGTAAATTAATATTATTTTATTGTTAATCTCGTTATTTATTATTATTCTATGTTAAGGTTTTTATTTTAAACCTTTAATTATAAAAAAGTACTTGTTTTCTTGTCTGTCCCGATTTACAACCCCAAATCCCGATTAATTACACGCGCTGTCCCGATTAATAATAAATTGGACTTGGCAACGCTATAACGAAGTCAACGAATCGTAACTAAAAAGTATCAAATAAAAATAAATAATTTAAAGAAAAACAAAAAACCCGACTGCGTAGAAACGAATCTTAAAAAATACATGAAAAGATTAACTTAAATAAAAACTAAAAAGAAAGAAACAAGCCCAGTAGTTTAGAATTCTGTTAAGTAATACAGAACAGAACGACTCACAGTCGGGGCCCATTCAAATTTTACTATTCAAATCTTCCCAATTGATAACAATTTCAGAAATGAGTGTGTTTTCAGCAGAGTGTTACGCAATTTACATTGCACTTAAATTTATATCTAAAGAACAGCATTTTCGTAGGCTTATAGTATCAGACAGCATGAGTGTTTTAGAAACCCTGAGAAATAACAAATTATCTGCCGATACAAACTATTTAATACATTAAAAACAACACATATGGTTGAAGCTAACTCAACAAGGTTTTGAAATGATTTTTATCTGGACACCATCTTTAGCGTTGGAACGTCAACTCGTGTGAAGTCGGGGCCGATCGACTAACACACAGTCGAAATGAGTTCCCTTATTTTACACAGAATTTATACAATATACACTGAAAACATGTCAAATGAAATACATGGTAACTTTTCAATTATTCATAACAGATTATATTTTAGTTATGCCAATAATTCTAGCTCGCTCTCCCTGAGGGCGAGTCTTATCAAATTATCAATCATCCAGTCTCCCCACCCTGAGGACGAGCCTTACCAAATTATCAATCATCTGGCCTCCCCTTCCTGAGGGCAAGTCTTACCAAATTATCATCATCCAGTCTCTCCTCTCTGAGGGCGAGCCTTACCAAATTATCAATCATCTGGCCTCCCCTCCCTGAGGGCGAGCCTTACCAAATTAACATCATCTGGCGTCCCCTTCCTGAGGGCGAGTCTTACCAAATTATCATCATCCAGCCTCCCCTCCCTGAGGGCGAGCCTTACCAAATTATCAATCATCTGGCCTCCCCTCCCTGAGGGCGAGCCTTACCAAATTATCATCATTCAGCCTCCCCTCCCTGAGGGCGAGCATTACCAAATTATCAGTCACCTGGCCTCCCCTCCCTGAGGGCGAGCCTTACCAAATTATCATCATTCAGCCTCCCCTCCCTGAGGGCGAGCTTTACCAACAAGTCGTCAATTGTGCTACCCGCCCTCCCTGAGGGCGAGCTTCCAAGAAGTCATCAATTGTTCTACCCGCCCTCCCCGAGGGCGAGCGTCCAAGAAGTCATCAATTGTTCTACCCGCCCTCCCTGAGGGCGAGCGTCAGAGAAGTCATCAATCATCAAGCCCGCTCCTCCTGAGAGCGAGCGTCCAACAAGCCATCAAGCTGGTCACCGGCCACATGTCCTCAGCCGGTCTGACTTCCCTGAAGTCGCAACTTATATCATAACAAAACTATAATCACGTGAACTATATCAACTCGTCAACCCGTCTACTAGTCGCGGTTCCTCGGCCAGTCTTACATCCCAGAATAACGGAATTTCCTTATAAACTCATTACTCATTGACTCCCCAAATTGTAATCCATGCAATAACGCTGATCAGACTCTGGATCACATTATCTTTAATTGTCCGTCGTTCAACATACAACGCCTTGCTCTAGGATCAACTTTTGCAAGTGTATAAGAATCCGGAAAATATCACGCGCTCTATACAAGACCTTCTAAAGAATACTGATACATATTCAGCATTATATACATACATATCCTCAACCTTCAAAGATATTTAATTTAATTTGGCGTTAGCCTGCACCCAAAAGAAAATTAAGAGACTATTAAACTATGACGTGGCTGTATGGATGAAAGTCCTTTGCCTAACCTAAAAAGAATGAAGTGATTAAAAATAAAAATTGCATTAAAATCATAGAATCATAGAATTAATTTATTAAAACTTTTTCATGTATACTTTTGCTCTCGGCCTTTTCTTCTCTTTTCTTTAATATATACTTTTACTATTTGATTAAAACTCCGTCTTGAGGTTTTAGTTTTTGATAAAATTTTATGAAAATTACCTAGCTGTTATCATGATAAAAAGACCGAAACCTGGTGAAGGCGAAGATGACTTACTTCAAATGCAGGAAGAATTTCTAAAACAGAAAAGCCTAAACCCAAATCTTCAAGCAGCAGCACAAGTTACTAATTTACGTCCATCTCAACCATCTAAAAGAGCGAGTACAAGTGATTCGAGAGGTAGAAAACCCTCAAAATATGCACAATCGAAGGGTCTCCGAAATCACGAAGAAAAACGGGCTCGAATTGAAGATACAACAAACTCAGTAATGGGTGATGTTTTAGAAAAAAATATGGAAAGAGATGTTGCAACCTTAGGCCTCGATAATGATAATGTATACTTCCCAAAAGTGATACCTTCAATATTAGGTA
The DNA here is from genome assembly GCA_918026875.4 of Diatraea saccharalis. Lineage (NCBI taxonomy): Eukaryota > Metazoa > Arthropoda > Insecta > Lepidoptera > Crambidae > Diatraea > Diatraea saccharalis. The sequence goes on along the minus strand of OU893334.1, from coordinate 18,703,069 downwards.
ACATTGTTGAAAGAAATGTCAGTGACTCTATTGATCTGTCTTTTAAATCAATGCCTGCTGAAGGATTTCCAGTTGTATGTAAACATAATATTATTACTGATAATAGTGGCATTGTGCCGAAAAATCAATTTTTAAATCAATCAAATTCTATCAGTTGCATGGATATTGACCAACCATCTACTTCTGAATGTAATAAAGCAACAAATAAATCTTTCAAACAGCCTTCTAATTTACCAACAAGAAGTTTTGTTCTCTCATCCAAAGATTCCAATGAAATACACAATGAAAACATAAAAATTTTAAGTGTGATGTCTGAAGATGAAATATTGCAAGAACGTACAAAATTATTGACTACACTGGATCCAAAGATAGTTGAATATCTTAAAGCCATAAGGCAACAAAGACCTTCAGAAAAATCAGATGGGGATAAAAAAGTAAATACTTCAGAGAAAGAATCGCAAGAACTGGATGTGCCACAAGGTTTGGATGATGACAATGATACTTTATGGGAAAATGATATTCTGTCCCATCCTTCACTTAGCAGGTGGTTACATTTTGATTCCTTCGAAAAGGATAAGTTAGAATGGATGAAAGGTATCAAGAAGAGCAAAGAAGTGCAACCCAATGAGCCATATGAAGCAAGATTTGACTTTAAAGGATATTTAATGCCTTACACCATAGAGTATACAGAATCTACTAAATCTCTTTTCCATCATGGTGAAGAGCCACATCGTCCTGGTTACACAGTTTCTGAGCTGTTAGAACTTTCTCGGTCTGCAGTCATCCAACAGAGAGCTATGGCATTGAATACTATTGCTGGTATACTTGATTATCATAACATGGGTACCTACAAAGATGTGATAGAGATTCCATTGAGTAAACTTTTTTTTGTGATCAGGTTTGCTATGGATGAAAACAAAACCATTATTTTAGAGCCAGCATTAAGGGCTATGCGAAATTTGCTTTACCATAAATTAGATGAAGCATGCCTTGATGCTTTGATTGGATTTGAGGAGGGCACCCAACAACCATGCTTGGAAAATGACAAGTCTGAAATAGAAGAGCTAGATTCAAAAGAAACAGAATTGAAAGATTTCCATTTGGCTGAAATTGACATAATATCAGCTCTTCTGAGGACCAATATCCTTCAGAGGCTATACTATATTCTGGAAAACATTAAACCTAGCTTTAATTGTGTACAATATTCCATTCAAATTTTAATAAGATTAGCAAGAGATTCAGTTGAAACTGCAAATCTAATAATTGAAAGTGACCATCTGATGAAAACTCTAATTGAAAAATTTGTGCCTACAACGGGCATCAACTTTACTTTTGAACCTGAAATTGTTTACAATGGCAAGCCAATATTGTCTGCACTAAAACTTCTTCGAGTACTTACATTGCAAACACAAAACATTGGCATGAAGTTAGCTATGAATTATGAGATTCTGCAACCAATATCAGGTTATATAAGCTCTGGTGTTGAGGGCACCTATGGCTTAAAGATCCAAACAGAAGCATTTTGCATTCTTACAAATTTGTTGCAGTATGATATTGGAACAGATATTTCTAAATCCCTTTTTCCTGTCATAATTATGGCATTATACAAACATGTACAAGGCACAAATGTATTTGTACATTCATCATTAACATCACTCACACATGCAGCAGTGGTGCTGCAATTTTTAAATGTGTTTTTACGTTTTAACATGGTTAACATGCATAGTTACAAGCAACAAATTTATCCTTTGCTTAAAGAAGGTGTCCAGAAATGGATAATGCAATTGGCAAGCTCTGAACACTATACTTGTGGCCACTTGAGGCTTGTGTCTTCTATTTTGGACTGCTGTAAAACCATTTTGATTAATGAAAATGTGGTAATCAAAGTTTTAGGTGATTTGTTAAAAGTTTTAGAGCCTTCACAATGTTTCAAACAAATGTTAAAATACCTAGTGCCTTCTTCAAATCTATTGTCTGGTATTAAAAACAGTGATCTTTATTTAATACGAAATTTAAAGAATCTTGGGACATCTGTAGTGGATAGATCACAAATAATATTACCCCTTTTAAACACATTATCCCCTTTGCCATTTTTAGCTTCACTTTATAAAGTATTAAGTTACATAAATGATAGAGTGTTAACACAAATGTATATAGACCATTTAAAGGAATATTTAATAAATATAGTTAAAAAAGTGCCATCACTATGTGATAATTGGTTTACTAGAATGGAAATAGATTTTCTATTTTTTGCCATAAAAGTAGCAATTCAGAGTGACATGCCAGAATCAAATAAAGAATTAATTTATTCAGTATCAAGCAAACTGTGTTATATAATGAGAAATGATAAAAAATATGACCTGAATTATATTTTTAGAAACATTGTGTTTAATAAACACTTCTTTTCAGCTGAAACACTGTTAAATCTTGTATCCTTGTCTGATACTGAAGGATTTTCAAAAGTATTGTCATCAATAGATGATATAAGGCTGTGTTACAGTAAAGTTATAAACTCAAATTATAGATACACCGGCCCTAACATCATGTTGCGTGATTGGCAGCAGCCAATACTGCCGAGAGATTGGATATATTTGCCTATACTCTTGTTGTACAGCAAAAGTCAAGAATTCGAAATGTCACCAACAAATGTCGGTACCTACGCCAAAAGGGCAGCGAGAAATGAGTCCACTCAAAAGGAGCTTATTATCGTTTGTAGTTTAGAATGGATATTGTTTTACGAATCATGTTTTCCAGACTTACTCAAAGATATTGACATTACAGACAGGTTTTGCAGAATAATGTGTGTATTCCTTTGTGATAACTCTTTATTTTTGGATGAGAATGTAAATATATTACTGAAAAAGTGTACTCAACTCCTATTTAAGAAGAAATCGCCATTTAATTTTGATAAACAATTAACTGGCTTACATAACTTTCAAGATTTCTACACGCAGTGCTTGGAACAATTTCAGTCAGTAAGCTATGGAGATGCAGCATTCGCTGCGTGCGTTCTTGTACCTATTGCTCAGAAGCATAACGTAAAATGGCGTAAGCTTTTATGGTCGGAATATGCTGGTTGTCTGAGAGCTCTTGATTGCCCAGAAGACTTACTGTGCTACAAAATAAACGAATATTTATACCCAGTAGAAACAGATGAATCTCTCATCCGGTCCTATCGTCAAGCACTTTCAAGCAATCTATTACGGCCTGCCACAATAGTTCATAGGATAGCACTACATCATGTCGAAATGTATAATAAAAAACGAATTGATGTTTAACTACTTGTTAAGGATATTATTGTATTTATTCATAAAAAATAAAATTAGAGTTTATTAATGAAGGCTTTATGTTTTTTTTTAAACTAAATAATAACGAGTGATACATTCCTAATTCTGCTTCTTCTAACAGCGTGCCTAGCACACAAGTATACTCCAAAATTGTGAAGAGAATTCATGGTGATATTCATCCCAAAACCAGGTCAACCTGTCTATAGTGATCCAAAATCAGTTAGACCAATCAGTCTCTCATCTTTTTCCTTAAAACTTTAGAGAGATTGTGTGACAGAGAGCTTAAGGACAACCAAATGAAAACATACTACTGTAAATCGACAAAATCTGCGCTTCACTCTGTAGTAAGTACGATAGAAGGAAGTCTCAAAAGGAAGTAGACATATCTAAGTTCATAGACATTGAAGGAGCCTTTAACAAAACTAGCTTCGACAGCATAGCCAAAGCTCTTGCAGCTCACGCTGTGGAGGATACCATCGCATTATGGGTAAACAATATGCTGCGTAACAAACTAAAGACCAAAAGGCGTCCCATTCACAATGCTATACGGGAAAAATATTCTTAATGAAAAATGCTTCATCATCAGCCCAGAAGGCTGATGTCAATCCGGCAGGTCACAGTTAGGACTAATAAGCTATGTACACACGGCCATACTGTTAACTACAAATTAAAGATTCTTTAATTGTTGCACGAAATTTTATGTTAAGTATTTTCCAGTATTTATTTGTGTAAGAAAGGCATTGTGGAGAAAGGTGTAAGTTTAGGTTTAGCTAAAAAATTATTAGTGACTAGCTGTGCCCGCGACTTCGTCTGCGTGGGAAGTATTTTGGTAGAATTATTTTTTGCCTATGAATGGAGTCAAATCGAATAAGATCAATGGGCCATAATCCACTATGCGGGCTTAATGCTGATCGGTGGGTGTTAACGTTGCTGATATAGCCAGGACTAACGGCTTAACGTGCATTGTGTCAGTGTTGTGCACAGTGCTCAAGATAATAATGTTTTGGTGACCCATCCTGCTAACGGTCCTTACGAATGTTATTTTTCTATCTATTTTCTCGTTTCTCGCGCTCTGGTTGTCGCTTGTGTCTGAGAATTTTATTCGTACCTTTAAACTATCCTTCTTTTGTTTTGATCTTTTTAAATCATTATTATTTGTCTAGTTGTATGCACAATTGGCTATTTATTGTTCTATTTTCCATGTAATGCTAGGTTGGCTGGAAGAAATCGCTGGCTAGCGATGAGTTTGTCATTTGTACTTAGTAAAATAAGTATTCATGTATGTCCTTGTTGTTCAGTATTTACTTACTTATTTAACTGCAATTTAAACCGAATTCGCTAACCCACTACGCCATCGGACCTCTTATACCTAAGCTATACTAATATTATAAAGAGGAAAGATTTGGTTGTTTGTTTGTTTGCATCAAATTTGCTCCAAAACTACTGGACCGATAGTTTCAGAGTGATTCCGACCTACGGGAAGTTACATCAGACGCGGATGTCATAAGCTATAATTTTGCAGTAAAGTCGCGGGAAAACAGCTTGTTCATTATACCCTGTGAAAACTTATCTGCGGTACGCCTGTGGAGCATGAAGGCAACACGGGTTGGCAATAATCGAAACTTCTTTCTCGATCTCTATTGTGAAAACTGCGAGCTCTTTCAGAGCCCAAGCGCATTTTTCTATCAAAGGAAGCTTCATACTCATATTATAATGCATGTATGTTACGATCAGCAGTTAGATGCGCTATGCAATCTTCAGAAGTTTCCTGAGATCAAACGCTTGTTGTATGAGTTCTCCGAGAGCTCAAGAGATTGTCCCTGACTGTAAATGCTTCAAATTCAACTTTATTGTTCATGAGCCTCGCGATGGGCAGTTGAATACGCTTCGCGTTTTTCAGGTGTATTCCGAGACCGAGCGCTTTCCGTCCGATCTCGTTCTTTGTCAATAAAAGTTGGTCGGTACATGTCTGACAGAAGATACGTGGATTTATTGATATAAAAAATATATACATATTCCGAGTAGCTCCGTGGCGTATTGGATAAGCGCCGCGGCCCCCAATCGTTGTCGTTAAGCAACTTTCGCAAGGGTCGGTCACGGGATGGGTGACCAAAAAATTGCGAAAGTTGCTTAACAACTGCAATCGCGGGCCATGGCGCTTATTCACTACGCCACCGAGCTACTCTGAACTGACTCTCAGACTCGCGTAATATTATATGAGTGTTGTGACCAATGAATAAACCATTATTTCCAGCGACGAACTGAAAATACCAGCTTTTAAGGACGTATATACAGCAATTTGTATGTTAAAAAAAAAAACAAAAAGAGTATTAACATAAAATTTAGTAATAAGTGAAAAAAAATATAACTCGAGTTGTCTTTACGTTCTTAACTTCAGTTGACGTGAATCTTACTTTTTTAACGTCGTGGAAAAGCTTCTGACATTGTCTCTGTTACCTGGCAAGCAACAGGGGATGAGTAGGATTCTCCTCCGTGAATCCAACAGTGAGCTGCCCAGTGGGTCCCCAGAGGTCTACTCACCAAAACCAATACGCTACACCCTCTCATGGGAGATGAAATCCGGCAAGCTATGGCCGAGTCACCAAGACACTCAAGTATTGGACCATTGGTCCCCTTGCAGATGGAAAATTGGAGAGGCTCGGGTAAATCGAGTGCCTCTCCCAGATAGACGAAACCGTGCAATGCGGGGGCGGCTGCCAACCACCTCCGCTTGCCCCGACGACGACGTGAACCTAATCTGATAAAAATACGTTATGCGTTCACTGTAAACTAATCGATGCTTAATTGCATCATCGGAAGGCTCTTTTCGCTTGTTCTTCTGCTCGCGTGATCGTATACCACACATCCATTATAAGCTGAGCCCTATTTAATATGATTGGTTTTATATAAATGAGGTCAACTTACTTCTAGTGGTCAAATTTTGGAATCTTATTTTTTTTGTTGTCATCATACAAATCGCTCACTGAATACAACAGTGGCACAACTGAAAATTTAGGTACCTAGAGTTATTCAAAGATTCGAATATAAAAACGCATCATTTATTTTATGCAACAGAGAGCGGAGCCAAACAGCTTACAGTTTGCCCACTAGATGGCATAGGTGTCGGTAATGCATTGACAAAATCTCTTTATATTATACTGCAACAGTGACACATCTTTAGTCGGTCGCCTGGACAAGTCCACGAGTTGAATCACGAATTCTTTAGTGATTTAAAAAGTCTCGTCAGTGAAACAGCAAATAACTTCAATATTGATGAAGAGGGAGACTGGTTTAATTTTAACGATATTTGCGTTATTAAAGTAAATAAAAATGATCCACGCACTTACTATTATAAAACTTCCTACGCAGACATTGAACTACTATTAGCTCAATGTATTAGCTCAATGTACGCAGATGATGAATTTAAGGCTGTGAAAGTGACTCATTCGAAAACTAGAAAGAATTTGAAGGCCCTGAAAGGGTTTCAATTGTCAAAAGCTTATCCTGAAACATTTGCAATTTCTTAAAAAAAGTTTCATGACTTGCAATCTTTGATAAATAATACAATTCCACGGTGTCATTCTGATTTTTACAATAATTTAAAACATGAATGATTTAATTAAGCCCATCATTGTTTTTGTTAAGAAGAAGGACGTTTATTTTTTATTGTTTTTGATATTTTTTCAGTTTTTTTAATGCTTGTTCTTTCTGTGTAAAAGGAAGACTTGATTTTTATTTGTTTTTGTCAATTTTACAGCTAAATATATTTTTTTTAAATACTTACCACCTATATTTGTTTACTACGGAGTGTTTGACATTTCAGTGCTTAGAAATACGTTGATTATTTTTTTCTGCTTATTGTCATTTTTTAAAGAAGGATTTTATATTTTTTTTATTTTGGATAGTATTTGTTTGGAGAGTAGCGTTAAGTTTATTTTTATTTTAAGAAGTTTTGGTTTAGTATACTTTATTAATAGCTTTGTTGTTTAAAGACAAATAGTAATCCTATTAATATTATAAAGGCGAAAGTTTGTAAGTATGGATGTATGGATGTTTGTTACTCTTTCACGAAAAAACTACTGGACGGATTTGGATAAAACTTTACAGCAATATAGGTTATACATCAGAATAACACATAGGGTACTTTTTACTGGGAAAACTTCTCACTCCCACGGGATACCGACTTCCACGCGGACGAAGTCGCGGGCGTCCACTAGTGTAAAATAAATATATATTTTTATTTTTCAAGAGTTATTACATCTATTAGAAAATAGTAAACTCGACATAATGGTTCCTAATATTACCTAATAGTTCCTAATATTAAGTAAATAGTTTCCATATTTAATTTTAAGCTAAGAATGACAGATTGAAATATAATCCAGGAATTAAATAATACCTAAGTTTTTTTACATTTTTCATAAAAATATTTAGTCTATGCTACCAAAATTGTTCTTTTTAAATAAGACTGATTTTAATGATAATATTGTTACGTATAACTTGTGTAAACAGTATATTGAGAAAACTTTTTTGTTTCTTAATTGAACTTTATACACTGATGTGTATAGAATATTAGTAATTTTTCCGTTTTTTTTTAAATATTTTTAAGGAAAATTACTGTGGACTGGTATTTTAATGCCATCGCAAAATTCTTATGCAAATAAAAGTACAGAAAATGATTTCATTTGTTTTAAATGTATTTATTTAAAATAATTTGCCTTTGACCCAATTAAAAAAGCTCTAAAATATTTTATGCAATATAGACATAATTCTGAAGTACCCACTTTGCAAGCTTATAAATAAAAATATACTAATAGAATATTTTTTATTTTTTCTTTAAATTATCTATGTGATCCCACAGAATATAAAAAACGTAATAGTAATAATATAATACGAACGATTTAACTGTTATGCTAAACAATTGACGCGCGCGATAATTTTCGTAAACTTCGGAGACCGTTTTCTCAAAATTATGATTTTTGAGTTGTGCCACTGTTGTATTCAGTGAGCGAAATTATCATTTTATAGACAATATCAATTCGTAGCTCGGTGGCGCTACAGATAAGCGCCGATGCGCACGATCGCTATTGCTAAACAATTTTCGCAAGAACTCTTGTGTTCATGATATGGGTGACCAAAAATTATTAAACAAAGGCCTGAAGCCCTGCAGTTTGGCTGTAAAAGAGTTAATGATGATGAACCATATATCAAAGATGAAAATTTAATAAAACAGTTAATATTTCATAGCAATTTTGACGAACATGTCATTTCAAATTAACATAACTTTTTTATTTTTTAACCGATTGAAATAAATCTTGCACTAAATGAAGAATACCACAATATAATAGTGAAAACTGCATTTAAATCGGTCCAGCCGTTTCTGAGATTATCGTGCACAAACGCACAGACAAACCGACAAACAGACAAAAAATTAAAAATCATTGTTTTGTGTTCTATTACACTTATAAATGTCCCTCATAACAGTTTTTTTCATATATCTTCAATGTACAGAGATCGATCAGTTACGTTTTTATTATAGTATAGATCAATATTGTTATTTCACCAAAGTTGAGGTAATAATGCTTGTTACAGAAACAAGTATATTTTAATATTTTCCCTTGTTTGTTACAGATTTCAATGCAAACAGTTTGTCGCCGTTTTAATAAATTCAACCTATAGCCAAACAAAACCTACCAACCAAAAAAATACTGAAACAAGCGGACTAATCTTTTGTCTTCAGTACTACAATTTTGACTGAAATATTTGTGGATGAGAAGACTTTCAATTCAATAGTCAAAAAATGTTATATACCTAATAAAAAACGTCAACTTGTTATCTGTAGCTCATTTTTAATACAACTAATTTTTTATTTAATGTTTGAATTAGAGTAATAAAATTAATTACACAAACTGAAAATAAAATTAAATAATAATTGTTATGTATTTATATATTTATTAATTATATAGTACATTACGATATTAGTGCGTTATGATGGTTAGATATAACATACGAGGCGGAATTTCAGCCCGAGCCTTAGGCGAGGGCGTAATTGAGCCGAGCATGTTATAACCAATACGCACGTATATCGTACCACGTTTTTTAACTAACACATTTGCAAGGAAACAGAAAAAAAAACATTTTATATTGTGTTCATTTTTAATTATTAAAACAGTGAAATTACAATTATTAAAATGATTATAGTTGTAGTTGGTTTTTTAATTATGTTATTATTATTATTACTATTCATAATGTCATTGTTTTTTGTTAGGGTAAATGTTGGAAATGACGAAACTTCTTGAAAGGCGGCAGAAGAGCATTGTAAAGCTGGAAACAAATTACCGGACGCGGCTGTCAGTCGCGACTTATAGGCATCTAGGTAATGAATGTACACTAAGCTGTTCAGACTATCGGATGTAAGTCGTGGACGTAACCTTGGGCTGACGGTATGCACGGGGTGCGGGACGCGTCCTTGCATCAGAAGGACGCTGTCGACGCGAGAGATTCCACGTGTCCACGTGCGTTAAAATGGAGGAATGAAGTTTATAGCGACGTACATTCATCTCTTAATAATTGTGGATACAAAGTGTGAAATTTACCACACTCCGTTCTTTTTTTAATTATGTCATGGACCCAAAAGCTTCTTTTTATTTTCTTTCTGGCTGAACAACATAAAGCTGCTGCCGCTAATGAGGAAGTATTAAAAAAAAATAAAGAAACTACAAAAAATTATGTTACTAGATGGCAGCACAAATTGTTGGATCTAAACGTCAATTCATGACGATAAACCAAAGAGAATAGATTTGTTAGTGTTGTTATGGATCTGATAACTTGGATTAATATCGAGTTGAAATTTAACTAGTTCGAGTTATGCAATCGCAACTCGATTAATACAAAGTAATCTTTGAATAAATTTATTTTTTATTTGTATAGAGGAAAATGGAAACTAACATAATGGAAGTGAGCACAGAGGCTTTTTAAATTTATGGAAATCAATTGAATGCTGTGATATAATTAAAAGTGGCATCTAACTACGGTATACAATAATATTACGTTTTATAAATAAAATAGGTACTTATGTCATAGTAGGTCTAGGAATTTTTCATTTTAATATTTAACAAAAGTTCTGAAAAAATAACAACTAGGTAAGTTAGTTTTATTGCTATTAGTTGTTTGTTGAACTTACAACAACAAAACTACATCAATGAAGAATGTTACTAGGTATGCCAAATCGCTTGAAATTTTGTCTCAATAAAGCCCTTATGTATACAAATACACTAGTTTTTGTTGCAGTCAAAAATACCTAGTAATTTTGATTTTATATGCATTCAAAGTTTCGAAAAATATCGAATCCCGCTAACAGCCATGTGACCGCTTGTGACGTCATGTCACAACGCACCGCGCCCCGCTTAGTATCAAGTCGCCAGCGGTTATAGTAGATATAATAGCTTGCGCAGTATTTTGTTGTGTTTTCGCCCATGTATTAAGTTTATAGTCTAATAATATTAAATATTATTCGATTAATAAAATAGACGAAGGATTCGAAAAAGGGCAATCGGATAATCTACCTAAAATAAATGGATTAAAAATTGCACATTATTTATTAACAAATAATAATTTCGTTGCCGCCGAAATGCGAGGAATAAAAATGCATAGGTAAGTAAACTTTCCTTGCTACTATTGATGCTTAATAGTTTATCTGTTCTAAATTGTTTTATCAAAACAAAATTTGCAACTAATATCGTAATGGAAGAATGAAATTCAAATATTAGAAGTACCTACCTACCATTAAATTTTTACGTTAAAGACAAATTACAGACTTCGTCCAGATCTGTTCAGTAGTTTTTGCGTGAAAGATAACAAACAAACACACACACAAACTTTCGCATTTATAATATAAGTAGGAAGTAGGATAGGTACCTAGGATGTAGATGTAGTGGGTTAAACGTTACAGATGTTCTAAACCTTTTTTTATTTGTATTTTTTTTTTACTAACAAAATACGTAAGGCCATTTTATCAAATTATTTTTTTGTTGCAAATATAGAAGTTTGAACAGATGTTCTAAACCTTTTTTATTTATTAGTATTTTTTTAACTAACAAAATACTTAAGGCTATTTATTTTTATTTGAAACTTATTTCAGATCGGCAAGAAACAGCTATGACAATGATGTTATTGGTTATGTTCTAGTTAAAAGAGTAGGTGATTTAAGTATGTACGGTTAAATGTAGAATCACGCCAGAACACCGCGTACGTACCACACCTTATCATTGCAGTTTAGAATGCAATGAAAAGGATCAAGAAGTATTAAACGTAAACTGCGAAGATTGTGCCGCCAGCAGAGGTGGCTGTAAACATACTGTAGCATTTTTAATGTGGCTACATCGTCGAAATTGAAAAAAATCTAAGCTCTCAGATGTTGGTGCCACAATGAAAACGATTAAAACTAAACATTTTGGCACAAGTGGTATAACACTTCATTTAGCCGGTCAGAATGAAATTTTTTTTTGACAAAGTAGTATTAAAACTTAAAGAGCTTCAAATACAGTGTTCTCTTTCACATTTTGTATGTGAAAAAAAAGAGGTTGAAAAGATGTCTATTTATCATAAAGATGTCTATAAAAAACAACTTTCCCGGCGAATTAGTAGTTGTATTTTTACATTTAGGCACAACACATGATTTCCTAGAATTTGGATTGGACATTTTTAAAAGTATTTAGGTAAAATTTCGACGGCACGGGCGCGCGACTGCGAGCGGACTAAGTGAGCCAGACTGAGCGTGTTGTGCAATGACGTCACATCGTCACCGGCAGCCCGCGTCGTGCGGTTACAACTTGTTTTACTTCTAAATCGGAAAGTAATTGTCGTATCGAAGTAATTCTTTCACTAGTATTTTTTATTTTTGACAGAAAATATGGAGTGCTAATAAAAAAAAATTGTTAACATTCTTCATTCTCAATATTTTTTTTATATTATGTATGGTGAATGAATGAATAGGGTTTATTAATCAGCAATAAAAGTCATAAAAACAATAATTTTTAAGAAAAATCCGTTTATTATCTATAAACTTACCCGATATGTATCAAATATACTATATATTCGTAGATAAATAACATAACTGCTGGCTAAAATGACGTTTGTGCAAAGTGTAACGTGCAAATAACTTGTGCTTTCGAAATTAAGACTTTATAAAACTATTATCAGTTATTAAATGTTATATTCATAATTAAATCATCTTAATAAACATTCAGCAATTAACAAGAAACGTCTGCTCTAAACGAACAGCAAGGTTGTAACTTTAAATTTCAAATGTCAAAGGCACGTACAGTTATTATATTGCTACTGATCTTGCATGTCGACGGCGGACGTTGAGCCATGTGTTAAGTTAATTCGTACGGCGGGTTTGTTCTTTTTACAATAATACAATAATATTGTTAATAATAATTTGAATTCCTACACATTTGAATTCTAGAAATCCGTTTTATTGAAATATATTATTTACTAAGTACCTAGAGTTGTTATGGTCTCTTAAAATCTCTGCGGTGGTATCGTGTGCGTTAGGTGGTTACGATCCCTCAAATATAGTATAGTTGAGTTGTTTAGTTGAAATTAAAAGCAGCCCTTGCTGAGTTTCTTGCCGTTTCTTGTCAGTAAGAGATCTCCCGCCTTAGTTTTGCGAACCATTGGTAAAGTTTTCGACTTTCACAAGTACTATGTAACAGTCTAGATTGAATTGATTTTGATATTTATATTAATATCATTCTTTTTGTGGATGCATAATGACACTTCATCTTCATCATCATTTTTGTTCTCCATTCCAAACCTGAATTCGACGAAAGTTACGAGCAACCAATAAGTTGGCTCATCACTAATGTTGACGTATCAACCAAACATCGTTCCTTAAATTAAAATAAATTAAAATTAGTTTGAAAGTGAGACATTATAAGAAACACAAAACGATGTCATATTCATTAATCGAAAATACTCAATTTACATTTATTACGTCAGAAATAAAATTTGAATGAATATCATAAACAAAATCCAAAACTCGCGAGTGACATCTAGTATGATTTCTTGAACTAATTTTTATTTTTTAAATACTTCCTCATTCGAAAAATTCATCCTCACTTTCACTACTCGACATGTTTGATGTTTGAAGACTGTGCAAACTTATAAGTCGCGGCTGTCAGCCGCGTCCGTCAGCCGCGTCCGATAATTTGTTTTCAGCTTAACTCGTCATTAGTTGTAAATAAAAAAAATATTATCAGTAGAACTAGAGGGGCGCGGCTCAGGGCAAAACGTCTTCGTTTGTGGCTCCAAATTTATTGCCTGAGTTATTTTGGCACTTACATTTGCGTTGTTTTGGATGGGATCTTCTACATAAGATTCTGCTACTGCGTTAGAACGCCACCCGCCATGCCGCTTTAAAGTCAATATATCAGCTCCCGAATCAGCAAGTAATGTAGCTGACGTTCTTCTGAAACTGTGCCCTGTATAACAATCAGCATCCGGCAATCCTAAAAACTTGGCGACTTCCTTTGGCATGGCACCGAATTTATTTATGCCAATAGGTTGCGCAGTACATTTACCTTTTTGGTAATTCTGAAAGAAATGATTATCGGGGTATTTTGTTTCTAGTGTTTGGGATTTCAATTAAAAGTATTTTGCCTTGATTTTCAATGTCATTAGCGGTAATATTGTGAAGCTCTTGCCATCTACATGCACCATTAATACCAAATATTAACGCAACCTGAAAAGAAATAAAAATGTGTTAGATAAGGTATACCTAGGAACTTAGCTTACAGACTGTCGTTAAAAAATATGTAAAAGAGTATGTACAGTAGGTAGATAAATACATAAAATAAGGAGGCAAACTGACCTTTGTAGCCAGGTACTGGCTATCTGGAGCATCTCTTAGAAACTTTTCGACGTAATTTGATGACAGTACCTTAGATTTTTTCTTTATAAAACCATCAGAGCGTCTCTTTAAAAATGCAATGAGATTTGAATATAAATTAATATCGACACCATTTTTCATCTTGAGGGTTCTTTTCAGCATAGAATATGTTGTCCACAACGAGCTAGGCTTATACAGGAATATTTTTTTTTTCCAGTGCAAAAATTTTTTTTGATTGTTCAGTATCAGTAATAGAACACTTTTCCATAATTAATAAAAATTTTTTTTTTAATATTTTTATCCCTATCAAACGGTAGAATATGGACACATTTTTTAAAATAAAACTTCAATGAAAACGTCTTCTCTTGCGTAAACCACCGTGCATCCCCGCCGCGCCCGGTAGCCCCCTGCCACAGCCCCCACCGCCCCGCCGGGACCGAGCGACGCGCGCGACAGTGGCGGCAGTGAGACTCATACTCACGCGCCGATGTGACGTGCCCACGCGTTCCCGCGCACGCGACGCGCCCGCCGTCGTGAGTTTTACGAGATGGTACGAGTTTATCTTCTGAGTGGTGAGAACCTACATAAGCGCATTTCGGAGAAAGTATGCGACGAAGAGCATATCTCGTATGCGGGCCTTTGGGATCCGTAACCCCCTCGGTCCCTAATGCTTCGAACCATTTTAACAGACGAAGTCCCAGAGTCAGTACCCACGATGCGGCGTGTTTCTTTGGTGTGAGCCAGCCGGTATTGAAGCTGCTAAAAACAGCCGGACTCCATCCGTACCACTTTCAGCCGGTTCAGCAGTTCCATGACCTAGACCCAGTACCACGTCGAGCCTTACGTGAGTGGCTTCTACATCACCGCGATGCAAACATCTTGTGGACGGATGAGGCATTGTTCACACGTGAGGGACTGTTTCTTATGGGAAGAAGTCAAACGCCGGGATGTAGAGGAGGCACAAAGTCTAGAAGACTTAACAATAAAAAATAATAACGCTTTTAGTGAAGTGAAAAGTGACACTAGTGTTTTAAACAAATTAAATGACAATTTAATGAAATGTGCACGTTTATGTCTGGACAGACGTGGACTTCATTTTGAACAAATATTAAAATACATGGTAAGTAATTAGTTAGGTATTTGTTTTGATTCAACATTATTGTAAATACGTAGTTGATTCCAATTTTTTTAAATACGCTTTAACGTAGAAGTACCTATGTAACTTCGGCATAACGTTAATATTTTTTTCTAGGTAACGAATTTGTTTCTCTTTTATTTTTTTTTGCATTTTGATGGTCTTAATCATAAAAGTATGAAGGGAAAATTGGAATTACTCTTAGAAATCACCTCAGATCATGGCATAAAATCTAGTTCGAATCTAACAAAATGAGCGGTCAGTGACCCGTGTAGATAGGTACCTACGAGTACATACTTACGGCGTCGAATGAGCGCTCAGCTGACGCACGGCGCGCGGTGTCCATAAATTAAGTTTTATAATCTCGATCTTTGATAAGCGATAACTTTATTTTTTAGTATTAGAACATATCAAAATAAAAAATACGTGTTTGTTTAAATTACTTAAAGTTTATTTTCACAAAATCTTCGCAGTGGTTTTAAATTATTCCTGTATATACTAGCTAGTTCATTAAAATACGCCAAAACTACATTTTCGGAAAATGACTTGGCATTTTTCATGTTTTTCCACTTCAAGAAATTTTCATACGTGGTTATGTATCTGTTTTTGGTTATTGACGGCAGTAAGCTGTCGCATGCGGTTCGCGCTTCTGTTAGTATTCTTCATTATTGAAAGTTGTCATTTTTAGATATGCACAATATAAGTACAAAGAAAGAAAATTTGAGAAAAATGGCGCGAGGATTATTTTCTGCCGTAGCTGCGTGAAAATGTTGGCAAAGACGTTAGAGCATGTAGCCAAGTTTTTAAATTACCGAATAAACTGTTTTTTTTTTTATTTTCAATAAACTCAATCTGTGAATGTACACTGTTGATTTCTCGCCATTTTAACAGCGCACTAGCGCTGCCTACTGACTGGCGCCGCGCGGCGATTAGTTCGAATTTGAATAGCAACTGCGCGCGAAATGGCAAATAATACTGTTATGGGATTTGTATGGACTATAACTAAACTATTTGCTTTGGTAACACACGTGTTTTTTATGACCCGCTTTACATATTTAAAACCGGTGGAATTACATCAGCTTTACGAGCACAGGTGTTAAAAAATAAGTTACTATTCTCTTTTAATGGTCACAGTCATTGGATATTTTAGTTAATACCGACTAATTTTACAGAATAAATATATTTCAATTATGTAAATTCACATTTAGTATATTTTGCTGCTCAAGGTAGAGTGTGTACAGTTTATCCCAATAATGAGGAATTTTATTTTTTGTGCCTGTAGCTGCATACAATAAATACTTGTGTGATGAATATCTGTAGGTATTTGTTCAGTGTATGGGTTGTGATATATTCACATATGTATATATCCATATTTTAAACGGTTTTATTTAGCTTGCCCTATTTGTTTGTTTATTTATTTATTTGGGTCAAATAGTCAACAATCAAATAGTCAAATAGTCGACAGCTCAAAAACATTGGGACGAGCGGCTCTGTAAATTGGTACGGAATAATCTATTAAACACGTCTACCAATTCTGCAGAGCATGCTCGTCTCTTAGCTGTCGCTGAGTGGGGATCCGGTCTTTGGTTACAAGTCATGCCGTCATCCACTGTTGGGACACTTCTAAATAATACAACTTTTTGTCTTCGCCTGGGGGCAACCTGTAATCTCCCCCATCTTTGCCCTTGCGGTGAAACGGTGGACTCTTTAGGTCATCACGGCTTATCTTGTAGCAGAAGTGGTGGTCGTATCTCTTGGCATGCAAGTATCAATGATATCATCCGTCAAGCTCTTGCTACGGCGTCAGTGCCAGCCATTCTAGAACCGAACGGGCTGACTCGCGACGACAGTAAGAGACCTGATGGGATGTCTTTGGTACCTTAGAGGATGGGTCGACCCCTAGTATGGGATGCCACCTGCGTTGATACTTTGGCGCCAACTCATCTTCCACGAACATGTCTTGAGGCGGGTGTAGCCGCCGCTGCTGCAGAAAGCCTCAAACGGCGAAAATATTCAGGTATAAGTAATACCTACATATTTCAGCCGTTTGGGGTCGAAACGATAGGTCCGTGGGGCCCTGGAGCCCATCGTCTTTATCAAGAGTTAAAAAAGAAACTTTTTGACAGGTCAGGTGATCAGAAGGCTGGTTTGTACCTCGCCCAAAGAATTAGTTTAGCTATTCAAAGAGGATACGCTCGCAGCCTTCTGGGTACCTTACCTGTAGGCAATGATCTGGGAGACATTTTTATTTAATGTAGTTATCATTTTTAGATAATAAAATAAAATAAAAAAATAAAATAATAAAATAAAATAAAAATAAAAAGCCTTTTATTTCCTACTAAGTATTTAAAAAAACATGTAAATATCTATGAGTTAGTAATTTTTATGTAATATATTTATATTGTTAGTTACATAGTTCGTTTATAGGAACCCCTCTACAGGTGAAGGCCTCCTCCATGGACATCCAGTTGTCTCTATTCTGGGCTATCTCTATCCAGTTAGGACCCGTTATTCTTTTAATCTCGTCTTCCCATCTCGCTTTCGGTCTACCTCTCCTCCTTTTTCCTATTGGGCCTTCCCATTGCGTTAGTCTCTTTGTCCATCTTTGATCCTGGAGACGTGCCACATGTCCCGCCCATTTCCATTTTTGTGTTAAGGCAAATTCAAGCCCGTCTTTCACTTTCGTTGTTTGTCGTATTTTTGTGTGTCTGATCTTCTGGAGTTTTTTTATGTTTAACATGCTGCGTTCTATGCCTCTCTGACAAGTTACAAGTTTGTTTCTCACTTTATCGGTGTACTTCCAGGTTTGACAGCCTAGATAAGTAGTTTTAATTTATTAGACCTTTTGTTCAAACATTGTTAAGAAATAAACATACTATTAATACATAACAATGTAAGTTAATTTACTTATAATCTTAGATTAATATAATATAAGTTTATAATATCGAGAACACGATTACATTCAATAGATTTATAAATTAAGACTATTATTGATTGCAAGAAAAGGTCAAATATTATATAATTTATTTTATGAAAATATAATTTACTTAAATAAGTTTTTTTTTATTCTTTAACACAAATGCATAAATTTATATATTTATTATTAATATATTATTAGATCCTTATAATATATTATATTATTATTAATATATGATTAGATAGATCTGCTCCACTCAGTAGCGGCGTTAGGGTAGGGCGCGGTTGGGCGACCGCCCAGGGGCGCTGGCAAAAAGGGGCGCCGCAGGCCGCGGCGCCCCTTTTTCGTCCGGCGCTTCTTTCTGATTCTGTATAATGAGGAAGTATTTTAAAAAAACGAAAGCACTACAAAAATACCTCCACCTAGATGGCGACTCTAGCAAAAGTTGATTTTTGCAGGAAACGAATGGAACAAAGATAGTAATTTCCGTTCATTTTAACTAATATATTAAAAAACTGAAATTTGAAAAGTTCGAAACTTAGATATCAATACAAATACGAAAAAGTACAAATAGAATATGAGTTGTTAATTGAGTTTTGAAAACTAATTTACTTTTAAACATGAAAGAAAACTGGAAGGGTTGTCATGGAGAAATCAAGAACATACCGTAGCGACATCTAGTTTGATTTCGGGAACTAATGTTTTTTTTTCTAATACTTCCTCATTTCCCACAGACGCCCTCTTCCCTTCCTCATTGAACAAGGCCTACTGGGTCGGCGAAAAAAGAACGAGAACCTTGAGGATTTTTTTTTATTTTCAAGTTGCCTCACTTTCAGCATGATTTGAAAGGAAACTTAACAAGAAAAATATTATATTATGATAAAACAGAACAACATACCGATTACCAATACCAAGATATGTATTTTATTAGGTAATATGACGTACATTGGCGGGCATTATCGCTCGGTCATTTAATAAAAATTTTCGTTTGAGCATGTTTAAACGTTAAGTTGAAGCTAAAATGCTGCAATACAAACGAATGCATCGGCAGTGGAACCACTGTCTGGCAAGTCAGATGGAATAGCTACTCAAGAGATTGTGGATGAAAAATCCTGAAGTAAGGGAGCAAGTTGTGCTATGATTACAGATGCTGCTCAGGATAAATCTGTTATTGATGTACAACAAATACATGTACTAGATGATTTTGATACTGTTGTCCCGAATATAGCGGATCCAGCTACTTGTCCACTTATTTGAAATGGCAAAATAATTGATTTATATAATAAGTAGTGGCCCACTGCAAACTCACTGTCACAAAGTTACAACAATTACACAAAGTTATAGATAACAATTATGTCACACCCTGTTAGGGTAAAATTGAATCTGTACTTACCTAATGATGTGATCCCTCAAAAATGAATCAGCTACTTATACGCTATTTATATGTCTACTTTTTAAATAAAATTAATGTCACTATATAGTTGGAACAAGAACATCGTAACGTAGCGTTAAACGTTTGATTATTATGTTTGTTTGTTTTAAAATAATCGAATAATTGTTTTAAGAGCGTCCACTTATGTCGAGCAAGAAGATAATTGTTGATTGTGTTCTTCTTCGTCAAAAATTAAAAGAGATAGATCTAGGGAATCCCCGATTATAGAAAAACACATTGTTTCTGTATGGTTGGAAAGTCGGGGATTCCCGAGGAATTAAACCGATTGAACACTACTTTCCATTCTAATGCTGCCAACTTAACAATCTACCTAAATTTAGGGAAGATCACAAGTAAGTAGGCCGGGTCGGCGAAAAAAAGACAATTTGAGTTGCAGTTAGAGGGCGCCGAAGAAATTTCACCCAGGGCGCCAGTAGTGCTAAAACCGGCACTGGCTCCACTCCATATAAATATTGCACCGTAGGCCGCCCAAGTTATATACCTATAATAGCCAAATTTCAGCTTAACCAAAAACTGTAATGTGGATCAAATTTAGCATGCTATTGCAAGCTATTACTTACATTATTTTGCAACATCGATTTAAAAAATAATCAATCTATCCAATTATTGAAAAATCGAGCCCAAGAACCGTTGAGTCAGGTTAGAACTATACCTAATATTAGGGGTCATACATAAATTACGTCACACGATTTTCATGATTTTTTTGCCCCTCCCCCCGTCCTAGTCACAGCTGGTCACATTTGTAAGACTCCCCCCTCTTAGTGTGATGTTACATATTTTAAAAGGTTTTTGTAAAGTAATAGTTTAATGTTAGTGTTTTAACACTTAGATTATAATAGATTTTGAAATGTGACGTCACGAAATTTAGGACCCTCCCACCCCCTTGTCACACAATGTCACACTTTGTCGACCCCCTCCCTCCCCCCTTGACGTGTGACGTAATTTATGGATGGCCCCTTACATTTCCGAAATATTTTTTACAAAATATCAAACAACTCAAAATAAATTATTTCATTTATGAACTAATACAAAATCTCAAATAATACATCATGCAATACAAAATCGAATGCCTTGGACATATAGCAAAATAGCACTATAGTACCTTCTTTTTTATCTAGAGACGAGATAACATTTTGAATTAAGTTAAAACACGCAAGAGTAGTAGATTTTCCTTTCTGAAAGCTATATTGTTCTGATGTTATTAAGTTGAACTTCGAATAAAAATTCACTAATCTTTTTTTCATAGCCTTCTCGAATATTTTTGATATTACAGGTATAAATGTAACCGGGCGATAGTTCTCCACTGTTTGTTTATCTTTTTTTTTATAGATGGGTTTAACAATCGAGAATTTGAGAGCATCAGGGAAGCACCCGGTTTCGAATAATAAATTTATCAAAAACGTTAATATATGTGTTAACTCATATTTACAGAATTTTAGAACCTTCGTTGATATTTCATCATATCGCCAAGAATTTGAGTTATTCAAAGACTGTATAATGTTAAGAAGTTCGTTCCGTTACCGGCTCCAGAATCATCGAATGAGATAACCATTATGCTTTATACCAGTACTGTAAGATTTTGGGATTTCTGGTTCTGTTTCATGCCTAATAAGTTTCTAAGATGCTTTACAAACATTCTGACTGCACTGAAGATACTTGTTATTACAATTTTTTGAGCTGTTGATATGCAATTTTTGAGCATACGTGAGTATCGTGTATAAGCCTGCTTATTGTCATTAGTTTTATGTTTATAATATTTAATTCAAAGCCGTCTTTTCACTTTCAAACTAATTTTAAACCCTTACAAATCCATTTTGGTTTAGTAATTTTATTGTTAATTTTAATTTTTGGAAAACAAGATTCGTAGAGCACACAAAATAGCTCGTAGAAAATATTAAATGCCTTATTTATGTACGATGTATTGTAAACATATGATGTTTTATACATGAAATACAAAATTTTCATTTTCCGAACGTAAAGAGCTTATCATAAATCTTATATATATACAAATTTTGTGTCACGATGTATGTTGCCAATAAACTCCAAAACTACTGAATTGATTTCAATCAAATTTCACATGTACCCGTATTTTGGTCTAACTTACTGGATAGGATAGTTATCATCTTAATTATTCGCTTATGTCGTGAATGTAAACGAATAAAATGTACTAATTAATTGTTTCTTAAGCAAGTGTTTATTTACTGTTTAGTTTTATGAAGTTCTCATAGATGGCGGTGTACGTTGATTCATAGATAAAATTCTTCAAAATCGTTCGACATCTAGGTTGCAAATACACCCAATAGATGGAACTGTGTTCTGTTTCTTAGAATATATATTTTATTACTTTATTTCACGTAATATTTATATATGCTCACGACATAACTGTATTATTTTAATGGTTAGTGACTGATATTTTTATAATTATACTGCTTATTATGTCACAATATTATTACCATTAATAAAAATAAAAAATGTTTGTACTATTTTTGTTAGAGAATTATTAAAGTCTTGACGCCAAATTTTAATCAAAGTTTAAAGATCACGCCATCAAATTCTATCGAGTCGCCATCTCAGGTTTAAATGTCCAAAGCTTTGGTATTTAATTCGTTCTCGAGACCTCCTCTGAGCGTAAACAAAGCTCCCTCTAGAACCTTCGAGACCCACTATAGAGAAATAAAATATGGCGGTACGAAGTTCGCCGGGTTAGCTAGTGTATAAGTATATTACTCGTAGAAATAACTTTAAAATTAAAGTTGAAATTTGGATAAATAAATATCTAATTTCATTGGGTATTTTTGTACTATGGAAAACAGGGAAATTAGGATCAAAATAATTAGGTTTAAACCTAAAAAGTATCATAGATTAAAAATAATTATCGCAGGTTTGATGACATTTATAAAGTACTATCCAGCATACAAACACTAAATGCTAACAAAAAATTGGAAATGATAAATGTGACCGAGGAAGTTGATAAAATTAATAAACCAAAACCCAAGGAAAGACTTGCTTCATTGTGAGAAAACGAATTGCGACATTATTTTGGAATAGATTTTATTTTTCAATTGCTATAGGTATATTTAATGAATGTAAAATAAAGCTATCAGTATTCAGCATTCTCACAAAACTGATATAGTTATGCATCGAAATATCAGAAACGATAGGAAGGAAATTATACTTCGATGTTTTGGCCGAAAAATTTTCATATATTATTCGTTGGTTGTAATGATTAAATAGCAAAATAAATTAAAAGATGAAATTGCATTATCATCAAAATTATTAGTAATACCTTTAAATACCAAAAAAGAATGTTCGCTGGCTACACTAGTTTTGGCGCGAAATTCCTGTGACTTTGACAGTTATGTTTGACTTTTGACAATTTGCAGCAGATGTTTTCGTCTTGTTTCCGTTTTATGATGTTTTTCAGTGTTTTCTTTACTTAGTTTTACAATGTTTAGATGATAATTTATATATTTAGGCTAAAATG
Source organism: Diatraea saccharalis (assembly GCA_918026875.4). NCBI lineage: Eukaryota > Metazoa > Arthropoda > Insecta > Lepidoptera > Crambidae > Diatraea > Diatraea saccharalis. Next base: position 18,679,902 of record OU893334.1, on the reverse strand, counting down.
TTCATAGAAGATCTCAGGAATGATTTTTATAATGTTTTATTAGGAAACGTAAGTATTGTGCGGAGTGTAGAATTGACCCGCTCTTTTGTTTACGAATTATTAATTTGTAGCATTTTCTTACAGCGAGTGTTACTTCTTGTTCATTACGACGTAGACGCAATATGCACTTGTAAAATACTCCAAGGATTGTTTAAATGTGATAACATATCGTATACTCTCGTGCCTGTTGGTGGTGTAGCAGAGTTGAAAACTGCATATGAAGAGAACAACGAAGAAATTAAATACGTTGTACTTGTGAATTGTGGCGGGACCATAGATCTTGTGGATATACTTCAGCCTGAAGAGGATGTAGTGTTTTTTGTATTAGACTCTCATAAGCCAACAGATATTTGTAATGTATATAGTGATGGTCAGGTTAGTTTGATAAAATACCGTAATAAAAACTGCAGTTAAAATATCATAATATTTAACCAAATTTTTTTATTGCCTTTCAATTTTCTAATTTAAACTTTATTTTAGGTTAGATTAGTATACAAAGACATTGAAGAAAACATTCCCAATTTTGATGATATTTTTAGAGAAGATGAAGATGAGGTGAGTGCTATTGTAAAAGATATGTTAGTTGATTTAAGAAAGAATTAATCTTAAATATAATTTGTATATAATTTTGTAAAGTTCTTGTTTTTTGGTTTTACTGTATTTTAATTAATGAGAGAGAATATATCTTCAATTTGCTCAGGAGGAGGAGAAACATGAAAGTGGAATGGAAGCACTGGAGGCAGCAGTAGAGCGCAGACGTGAACATCGAGCGTGGGAGGAACGGCGGCATACACTCATGTTCAATTACACACAGTTTTCTTACTATGGGAAACCGGTAATGTATTAAACTCAGTAGGGTTTGTTAAGTATTTTCTCATAGGAACAATTTAACCTATCTCCTGGCTGGAATTTTTAATGCTATTTATGTATAGTACAGTGTTCTACTGTAGAAGCACCAAATATTAATTTAACTATAAAAATGAAGGAAATGATAAATAATAACCAGAAACAAGAATTAAGAAAGGTGCAATTAAATATTTACAAGATTCACACATCTGGATATGTCTTGTTTTATGCGTAATTTAGTTTTTACACATAAAGCACTGTGCTGGTTTCCATTCTAATATCTTAATATATACAAAAACCAATAATAGCCAAAATTAAGTGCTCAGTTTAAAAATGTTGTTAAATGTTGTAAAAATGTTTTACTACGTGTACGTCAGCTGTTTATCTGTGCCGTGTTATTTGTGTGAGGAATGTCTGTTTCATGTATGGTAAGATCTGTGTCAGGCATTGCAACGGTTCTCAGGCATCATATAAACATGGCATGTTTTTTTCACAAACAAAAACTTTTTGAAGTCTTAAGTGCAGAAAATTGAAGCCACTTAATGTAAACATGGCATGTATGTGTGTTCTATGGGTGGTCAGAGTGCGTGCGTGGCGCTAGAGCTGTCGTGGTTGGTGTCGCGATGTGGATGGGTGGCGTTGTGGGCGGGCAGCGTGGCAGCCGCTAGTCACGTGGCGTTGTGTGCACGTACTCCTGCTCAGTGCCTGCTGGATACCGACGCGTTGCATCGACGCGTCGCTAGCACTCAACACGCCAACAACGACACCGTAAAAACTGTTTCTTTATATTATTTTCTTATTTATAATAACTGGAAATTGATTGATTTTATTAACCTCAAAATAGTTCAGTTCGCTCATTCCTTTGATTCATTTGTTGTTTGTTATCCCTTGACTGGGTAAAAAAAGATATTGTTTGACCAAAGAAAGATATACGGGATACCAGATAATAATCCTGTGTATATGTGTCATATTTCAACAAAATCCATCATATCGGGATCTAGTATTGAGCCCGCCAGGTCCAGCTAGTTACATACACGCCTGTACACAGAGGTGTTTCCGTGTAACAGTCTTGTCGCGTGGTCCTGGAAAAAGACGCGTGGTTACCGCTATACCGGTGGTGGTCGCTGGAGGCGGCGCTGCGCCACGCGCCTGTGATCGCTCCGCATATGCGGCTACACACTCACGCGGGAGCCGCCACGCTTCGACAGTTGCTTGCTGACATGGGGTCAGTACAGATCATTAACACATTATTTCCATTCATATTGTGTCATCATTGAATATTGTTTTTTATTTTATTTCCTGAAATGGCAACTGTACAGTATATTCTAAAGGATGATAATTATTTTAAAATTGTTTGTGCTAGCCATTTTACTGGAAAGTAACTTCAAATTCTTGAAATAATTGTAGTGACAATTTACAATTTTTAGAAGTTCACAGATTCGGAATTTCTTTACAGTGTACTGAGCGTGCTAGAGTATCTGTCATCGTGTTTCTCTGTGTTAGATTATCCCTGCAGCAAGTGCGCCATTCGTACCGCTCTATGGAAGTGGAGCTGCTTTACAGTGTATTGAGCGCGCTAGATTATCTACCATCGTGTCTCTCTGTGTTAGGTTTCCCCTGCAGCAGGCGCGTCAGTCGTACCGCTCTATGGACGTGGAGCTGCGTCACAGTGTACTGAGCTCGCTAGAGTCATGTGCTCCGCGTCATCGGTTGCCGGTGCCGTCACAAGCGGCCTTCCTGCTACAGAGGCCTCACGCGCCGCCGCAGTCTGCACATGATATGGTCTACGCCATACTGGCACTCATAGAACATGTGAGTCAATAAATTAAAGTTCAGGCCCTGATCTATTATTTTTTTTAAGCACGGCAGAAACTTCGTGTCGCGCCCTTCCTCTACCCTCGTCCCGTAGGTATTTTATAAAGTACATTTTGGTGCCCCCCTGACACTGGCGGCCGGGGCAAGGCACCCCTTCTTGCCCCTGTCTAGATCCGGGCCTGGTAACGTTTAAGGTGCGAATCTGTGGGTCACGGCAGAAGAAAGCAGCAAATGGCGTTGGGATGTGTCGCAACGGAGGACAGCATTACTTCGCAGAATTAATTTGTATGAGACCGATTCCGTAATATAACTGCAAAAGATGCTCTACAGGACGCGTCAAGTAATTGCAATCGCTGTTGCGGTTCGTACTTTTTGCTGCGACCCACAGAATCTCACCTTAACATATACGTAACAATTCATCCAAAATGGCAATGATTTGTACCGCGCCGATTTGTACTGTAATGATTTGTAAATCAAGAAAATACCAACGCCATCTATTGACGTTCCATTTTATCACACGTTGATCCTTACAGGAGAGTATTCCGAAAGCTGAAGGGTTTCAGCACGCGTTGGCTGCGTTAGACACGGAGGGGGGCGTGAATGATAGCACGCGTTTAGGAATAGAGGCGGCCAAACTCGCTCTGGAAGCTGTCGCTAAGATCGCCCACGATACTCTCAGTGGGAGAAAATTACATCTTGCCGGACCGTTCAGTTACTTCATAGTGCAGGAGGTAGGTGTTGTTTATTTCTTTTAGACTGATTTTAATATTCTTTATACAAAGAAGTTTATTCATCAATTTAAGACATTTATTTTATTACTTACACAATATAGCTTGTAACAGATGGTTAAGATGCTATAATATGATATCCTTAAATATAATATCGCCCATACATTCCAAAGATAATATAATATTTTCATATTAAGTATCTTAACATGAAATATTATAAACTTTATATTATCATATCTAAACCGTTACTTAAAAGAATAAATAAAACAAATTATCTAACGTTTTTTGCCTACTACTAAGGATTTTATTTTGAACTTCTTTTTGTTGACAAGAGGAAAGGGCAAAATAAACTTATCAGCTGTTATTTGTAGGAATGACATTTAAATAAACCATGTGTCATTATATTTACAAAAATAATAATAAAGAAACAGATAATTCATTTGTTAATCAATTAACGTATGTAGTGAAAGATTTGTGTTTTTGTTGTTTTCGATAAGTAATAAATAAGACATGACTACTTTTGCCAATGCTGTAAAATCATCTGGTTTTTGCAGACTAAATATTTTTCGCGTATTGTTTTGTCTGTCGTAACCTCAATACAAACATAAATCGTTATTTTTCTAAAAATAGGTAAAACATAATTTCCCAAGGCTATCAATTGCCACAGGGGTGTTCAACGCATTAGCATTTTGCGAGAGTCGTAAGAATTAACTTGACACACTGAAGGTCTATTATTTGTCTTCGAATGAAAATTCGGAGAGTTACGAGCCGTTCTTTTACAATCGTATTAGATTAGCATTTCGAAAACAGACGAGATTTATTTTTTTGAGAAATAAAATATGCCTTAGTTCCGTGAACTATTTATTTCTCGGTAGTCCTCAGAAGTTGCTCGAGTTACACACTAAGGGGGCAGGTGTCATGTTAATAAATCGTGGCGTAGGGTACTGCGGAATGTCGGTGGGTGCGGGGCGCGTGGTGGCTGGGCGTCCTGTCTCGGTGGGTGTGGGCGGGGGCGGGGGGCACGCGGCCCCTACTTGCCTCCGCCCCCCTCACGCCCGACACCTGTCTGCTGCTAGGGGTACCGCCGCGCGCGCATCAGGAGCCCCGCAAGTTAGTATAACATCACACGCCACACACGTTTTCGCCCTACTCTTCTACTCGACAGACACGTTTCCTTGCCCCACATTCCTATTACACTTATACATTGTCTTGTTCTACAGTGCATACATAGTGCTTTTGCCCCACTTTTACTCCACCGAGTCCAGGTTTCGGAGAGATCATGGTAATTATATTGATACGTAAACTTTATTTGTTATTAAAAGGGAATCATATTTAAACAACTATCAAATGTGGTTTCTCTGATTTTCATTTCACTTTTTATTCAATTTCACAGTTCATTTTGTTGTTTATTTTTTTTTGTATAATTTTAAATAATTTATAACAAAATAAATAAAAGTTTATACAATTTATCAATGCTTATCTGTATTTTAAAAATGTTGCCAGTAACTATGGATAATCAACAAAAAATAATTATCTTGATAACAATGAACCCTGCCACTGACGTATTTTCTTGTCTCCAGTTTTACACCAAAACATTTTCTTGTTCCTCAGTCCCACTCTGCTGATAAAAATTTTTGCCCTATGATCTTATTCTAATGTTACATCATGTTGCCCAAGAGTCCCATTCCAATACATTTTCTTGCTCCATGTTGCTACATTAATGGATTCTTGTCCTAGTTCTACTTCACCGGCACATTTCCTTACTCCCAGTTGTACATTGATACATTTGTACTCCAGCCCTATTCCACCGGCACATTTTCTTGCCTCCAATCTTACACTATTATGTAGTCCTACACTAATACGTTTTCATGCCCTACAGTCTTACTCCACTGGTACATAGTTTTAACTTATTAATGTCACAAACGTCCATTAACGTTTAACGACGCCTCTAGCTCTAATGAATGTCAAATTTGAATGGGTATTGTCGCTTTAAACTAATGAAAGTTCTAATGGATGTTTGTGCATCTGGCTAAATATTTTCTTAATAAAAAAAATGCTTAAAAAATCCACTCAGAATGCCGGCGACTGCTCTAAATATAGGATAGAATTGCGAAATGTCATTGGTTCGAGTCTCATTTCAGAGCCCTGGCACTCTGGCAAAGTTTTTAAACATTTTTCATTAAGAATATTTTTCAGTATAGCATTGTGACTGCATAATTGATCAAATATAATAATAATATCTTCTCGACTTAAAATTATTTTCTATTGATACATTAAACGGGACTTAAAATCGGGAGGCTTTTCAAAGAGACAGATATTGTCAAAAACTCCATTAACCAAAAGTGGTCACAATCTCTGCCGGTTTGATTTAAAAAATTAACTATTCTATGTTTTCTCTGACCTGTACTTTGTGGTACCTCCATTGTGGGTTTAGTTACTTGAGATATGAACGAGTATTTTGAAAAAGAATTTTCCCTTATTTTATGTAACATATTTAACAAAAGAAATAGTATATCTGAATTTCTTTCCTCAGTCTGTTTGGTGCTGCGTTCGAACAAGCGGCGACTAAGAGCGGAGTTACGGTATCATTAGACTTTCTAGATTCTTCAGTCATAACATTACCGATCGCACAACGAACTCAATTCCTAGACGCGCTAACTGCGCTACTGGCATAGTTGCATAATGTAAGGGGTGTTTTATTTGGCTACCAATCGTACGAGCGATTAAACAATTGTGATTTTGTCGCGCGATGTTTTTATCTCGCCCGTGCCGTCCTTCGATTCTCGTGTTGCTGTGTAAACATGTATACAATTTTGACACTATTTATTACTATAACTTGCTTCTTGCCGCGTTATTGTCTACATGGAATAAAGAACAAAATTAGTCTATAATACACTAAGCTTTGTCAAAATGATTGGATATTGAAGAAAAACTTAAATACTCTGTAGTAAGCATTGTCCTATCTAATCTATGTTTCTCAATATTTACATGAATATGTCAAAATTGCATACATATATTTTCCGATAGCTACCTCATATATCATGTTATTCTGAAAACAATTTACAAATGTTAATAATTTCAAATTATCATGAATATGTATTTATTATCAGCAGTTAGTGTTCAGGTGTGCCGTTCAAAGGCGCTTAATTGTTGATATTTTTTATAATGAATTTTATAAAATGCATTGTCCTGACTAGACCTCTCCCGTGTTAAAATCTGGATCCTCCCTTTTTGACGCCACAGATTCATTATTTTTAACTGTTAAAAGATGGCGCTAGCATTCTGCTCAATTTACTGTTTACTTAATCAGATTTATATAAGTTTTCCAAATACGTAGGTAATATAATTAATGTATTTAATTACTGATACAAGATTTTTTTGAAAATTTTAAGAAATTGAAGTATTAAAAAATATAATAAATGACAACCTTAGTTGCAAAAATTAATAGGCCATATCATGCTATAAACACTCTTTTAAATATGACAATAGAGATCGTAATTGAAAAACTGCTTCAATAATGAATACATTGTTATTGAACCGAGATATATAGGCGTAATTGTCTAATTTTAAAATCTATTACAATCCCTTTCAAACCTATAGCGGTTATGATAGTGATTTATGGAATGATGTATAACTTTTTAAGTCATAATTGCTTTTGGAACGAATGGTGATTTGATTAATATCAATGTCATATACAATTAATTTCGTTCGACATTTCCCAGTAGCTGTCAGATATTAATCAGATTAACGTAAAATAAACGATATCGTTCATTCAATAACTCTCAAATAAACATCGTGATTGCAATTGCCATCACATGTTAAATTCAAAGTGATTGTGATAGATTTTAATATTAGACAATTAGGCCACTGGTTGTCATACAGCCAGTTGCATGAACGTCCAATAAAATTGTCATTCGTTCAAAGTGATATTTATGCAACTGACTGATAGACTATTGGTTATAGGTAAATTTTGTTGCAATAATATTGATACTATTGAAGTTATCGATATGCAACTGGATCATAACATTGCTGTACCATATTATGCATGTATAAAATTGTAATAACATAAGTATGTAATTAATTTAACAATTTAATTATTATTATTAATTTTACATAATTGATTCATTCGACATTAATAAGTCTAGTATGTTTTAGTTTTGTGATTGACTTTCCAGAATTATGAACTTCATTAATGTATATCAAGAACTGTCATATTTTTGCTGTAAAACTGAATTTGACTTCCATTTAATAATTTATTTTTTGTGAAAATAATAAAATAATAATCAATACATAACTTTTATTTATAAAATATTTTTTCTATAAAACAACTTAGTACATAAATCTTATATAAATTAAAATAGTTAATAAATTGATAATATTGCATTTACACCCTTCAAATAATATGAATCTATCAAATATAAATTATACATTGAACTAAATAACCTAGATTTGATAAGATAATGATATCAATTATGACCATCACAGCTATAATTTATTATGAATGAAATTATTTATGAGATTCAAGGCCCATTTTGGTTGGTCATGTGGTACCATGTGTCCAGCATTACGGACCAAAACTTCAGTCAAATTGCCAGCTTTTTTAAAATATCCTGCTATTTCACCATCAACTCTCCATATATTTCTTTTAGCCACTTTATACTCTGTTGCTGAAGAAAATTCAAGCTTATGTAAGAAATTCTCTGTTAAAGGATATGCAACTATGATGTCAAGCTGTCCATTGTAAAACATTATCCGGTAATGTGAAAGGAGCTCTGCAATATAAGGTGCTACAGATTTAAGTATATCAAATATTAAATTGAATTGTACTTCCTCACCGGAGTTGAAAGGAAGACCACCAACATGTACGATACGTCTTATTTTATCATTATGTAGTAAATCAGTGAACACAGATAAATTATCCAAGCTTTGTGTGTTTAAAATGTTATAGTAATCTTTGAAACCGGTATATGATTTAAAATATGAAAAATTGGTCAAATCTCCATCAATAAGTGTGTTCATAAGGAAATCAGCATTTTCCCAATGATTTTTCTTTATTTCCACTTCAATGTTAGACTGCATTTTTTCAAAGACAACCAACTGATTGTCGTCTATTAGACCATGCTGATAAAGGTAATTGCCGTAGTCCATTTGATTAATTGGGTCACAATATGCATTTCCCATTGCTAAACATTTCAAATTGATGGGTATATTGCTACTATTAGCATTCTGATTATGTATCTCTATAGCTAATGCTGGCACATACTTTCCTGCATATGATTCTCCAGCAATGCAAAAAGAGTTTTTTCTCAGATCGGGAAATAGAGTAAAAAACTGTTGTAGAGCACTGTAAAGTCCCTTAGCTATACAAGTTTCATTAGTACAATATCCTTCCTCACTTTGTGTAAAGCTGAAGCCTGTCCCCACAGGATTGTCTATAAAAATTACATGATTATCTAATGCCCAATGGTACTTTCTTAACTTAAAACCACTTTTATTAGCTATCAATGGCCCCAATTCCGTGAATAGTCCAAATAGAGAACTCCCTCCAGGGCCGCCTTGAAGCCAAAGAATCACGGGTGCGTCTACTTTCTTAGAGAATGGTGTAAAATACCAAAAATATAAGTTTGAATTGTACGTTTCATCTACGGTGAAAAAGCCGGCATAACTTGGGTAACCTGTTAACTCCGGCAAAGCTACTCTGGACAGGTTTTGAGCTAGATTTATAGACCTTTTCTTCAGATATGGTGTAAGAATCAATGGGTCTCCAGCATCTCCATCGGTCTTTGCCTCTAGTTTCACCCGAGGATACGGAGAAAAGAAAGCTAGCGTTTGTGGGAATAAACTTATGCATACATAAAAAATGTTGATGAGCGTAGGTATAAAATTTTTTGTATACATTATATTGATAATTTCATGAGAATATTCAACATTCCAAGCGGAACTTGCACTTTATTGCGATATTTTTTGTGCAAATATGAAAAATATTTTGACAGATTTTTGTATACTTTGTGATTGTTGTCACAGAATAGAGTAAGTAGTCGTAGCCAATCACAGAACACTTTTACTCAAGGAACATATACTCTTGCTTTTACTCCAAGCCAATGGTGTGCGGAATCTATTACAATCATGAAGCTAAAGAAATAACTGGAGACCAAACTCCTCCATACCTACTTGAAGCATAAAAATTTGACCTTGAATGTTTTCTATTTCATTCCTTAGGTCCCCTTCCTCTCTTTCTAATAGGGTGTCCACACAACTACAAAATAAAGGAGACAAGTTTAAAGAGTAGAACATTAAGGAAAAAAAAGGTATCAAATTTTCCTAGGTAGATGTAAAGTTTACACATGATATTAATAGATCTAAACTAGATTCTTCGTCAAATATGAAATTGACTTTATTAAAGTTCCGTACAAAAAGCCTTTTTTCCGAATCTACTGAACCAAATCTTGTAAAATTTGTCATCCTTTGACCTAAACACAGATATTCAAAATAACTAATTTGTTATAATAAATAAGGGTTATTTTCGGGGGACAAATGAGGAAATTTAAAAAAGTTTTGCTAGCCTTACTGTGACGACACAGTACGTACAGTACGTATAATAGTATTTAAAGAGTCTCGTTAGGGGGTTCTCAAATAAAAAAATAACAATTTTTGAGTTTGATTAAAACTTAGCAGTGTGGGAATTAGAGTTGGCAAAAAACTCTTCTTAATGATCACCAGCCCATTAATGTACCCACAATCCATTCCGGATTGGAGGGTATTTACAACTGCAGACACAATCGGGACAAACTGCTTAACGTGCCTTCCAAAGCACGGAGTAGATCTAATATGCAAAGTGACCTACAAGACTGCAGACTACGATTGTCAGCTTACCTTCCTTCCGACCGAATAGGGATGATGACTGGGTAAAAAAATGCAATTCTATTTAGTCCGTCAGTCAGTTAATAGAAAGATAAGTATTTTTTTTTTACTTCAATTTAACAAGAAATAGCTTAGATAACATGCATTAAAGTTGAGGAGTGGGGGCTCGCTACGTCACAGTTGAGTAGAAAACGTACCCTAACGTGACATCATGCGAAATTTCAACTCCATGCAACGCTGTAATTTTATGATTACGAAAAAAATTAAAAAATACGTGTTTAATAGTTTACCTGACGGACAAACAAACAAAAATTAGTCATCATCCCTATTGAAATGGAATAAGCACCCAGTAAATATTTCACCCTTTAGTCAATTTACTGATTTACATATCACATTCTTCTCTTACATTCTCAGATAAAAATAAAACAACATTATGTTATTTTTAAATTTAATTTATATGTGACTAAAAAAGTATACTTTTGATGACAATAAATACTATTTGATTGTTACCATAGCAAGTTTTCCGGACAACCTACGACGAGATGTTGAAGGTGTAGAAGGCATGGTAAATGAATCACTTTTTAGATCAGATTGTCCCGACTGGAAAAAAAAACGAATTATGATTTATTTTGTCTAAACCCTGCCATTAGGGAATTAAGATATTACGAGACCATTTTTTCATGACATATTACATTAAGTAAAATAAAAATATTTTATTCCTTCCAAATGTGAACTTGTGGCTCGACGACCTTTTTCTCTTGTGTGTCATCTTAAATACGCGTACTTAAAAAGGACCTCGAGCCACAAGTTCGCGTTTGGAAGGAATAAAATATTTTTATAAAAAGGAATTGTTGTATGCTTTAACCGATTCTCTATTATATAATCAGTAGCCACAAAATGATTACTGAATATTGTTGCAGTTTTATAAAACTTATTTTTTTATTTGACACTCGATAGCCATTAACTTCTCCTTATTAGATCTTTGGGCAAACTAAAAGTGAAATAAAAAATATTAAGTTCAGTTTTATTGTTTATCCTTTATCTTCTTTTCATGGTCACCATATTAGTGTTTGTTTATTTTTATTTTAGAATGTGAACTGTGCTTTTATTAGAAAATTTCTGAAATATGCTACTGTAAACAATTAAATCATATATTACTTTAGATACTATATTATTGTAAATTATCAAAAATTGAAGGATTCTACGTTAAAAACATTATTTTTATAAAATGCAAGCAGTCATCAATTAAAGTAACTTACGACTCACCTGGGAAATACCAAAGAACATCCAGGATGCCATTTGCTTCCGCAACCTAGGACTACACATTTCTGAACCATTTTTTACTATTTGATAGCGAGAAACGTTTATATATGAATCATAATTTTCGAGTTGACGAAATTAGTAATTGTCATTCGCCATATTGACACACACGAGGTTGCCATTTTTTGAGGATGCCATTTACCACAACAATGGGGAAATGTAGAAAAAAAATTACGGTGTCTTATTCATATAGCATGGGTACGGTGATGTTTGGGGTTTGAAGTTTTTAGATACAAAAACTCGATGCTATTGAATTTATTTCTAATAGAGATAAACGGTTTTGAGATCCACATATAAAACAGGATTTGAGAATAATATTTATTCATCAACTGTTAACAAATGTCATCGTTTCCATTCTATGTGAAACGGTCTATGGTGGAATATAATTTTACAATTTATAGGTTTTAATAGGTTTCATAGGTTTGAATTATTCAACAAATTAAATTGCAAGTCTGGATTATTGATTAATGCGATTGACATGACGACGGTAAAAAGTTAATAATTTTTATTAATTTGCAGTATCTGCCTTCTGATTATAATATTTGCGTAGCATTTTTTATTATAGATTTTATTTGATTGTAGTTATTGCTTAATAACCCTTTTGTTAAAGTTTTTTGTTACATTGGATTGGATTTCAGAGTACAATCTTATTTCAGATATATAAATAAAGTTTCAAATGTTGTAAAACTATACTATGAGTATCAATTGTCAAAAAGTTTATGAAACATAAAATTAGCGAATAACACCAATGACCGGTACAGATTTCAGGAAAATTTAGATTAATGACATAGCTACCCAAGAGTCCAACGAAAGGTCAATAGAGGTCAAATAACTTTGCTTCAACCAATAGTTCTGAGTTTGGCCTCCAGTTCTTTTACTTTATCTTCATGATTACAATTAATTGATTTTTAAAATAATCAGTTACTCTCAATTATGATAATCTCTGAAACGGCTGGACCGATTTTGTCGGGACTTTCAATGGCAGATAGCTTATGTGATAAGGAATTACTAAGGTTAATTTCCACGCGGACAAAATCGCGGGTACAGCTAATTTTATTCTATTAATTTTGCATTCCCAATGCTGGTACGGTTAACATTGTCTTAAAATGGATTTTTAAGTATTGTTCATTAACTTGGATGCCTTTAAATACGATGGAATTAATCTGAAATCATTAATACACTTTTTGGGATTTTTTTTTAAATAATCATTGACACAAATCGATTACATGTTATAATAATCGAATCGGCACATCATTAGTACCTAGTAGCAGTAGTTTTGTTTATAGGACAGGCGAATTTTTTTTCAAAAGGTTTTACCGGCCCTGGCTTCCATGGCCTGCAGCCGTGTCTTTATATTGAGATAATTTATATGTTTACAAGCGTTTCCCTTAAATATCTATATATTTCTGGGATTTACAAGCCCATTACAAGATTTATTGCACATCTTGTAATTGGCGGGGTACATCATTCACAGTTTTTTCTATATTTGTTGCCAATATTAGGCTTTGCATATCGAAAATTGGTCATTTCAGAACAAAGTGTTCAAGATTTGCAGTTTCGTTTAATTGATAATATAGCTTGTTGCTGCTTTCAGTCAGTTTTATTTAAAACAAAGTTGCTAGAAATCGGCAGTGATCTAGTCGCAATCGGTTGATGGCAGTGGCGTAGCTAGGTTACCTAGGGCCCTGGGGCAAATAAAAAAATGGGGCCCACTGCTATCAAAACTGGAAAGGTTTTTTGAAGTAAAATCATTAAATATACAAATACTTTAAATGACTGTATTATCGACTTTAATGCTAAGGAACTTTATCATTAGCTCTTTTTCGTGCATGGGCAGGTAATAAAACTATTAAACACTAACAACATAAATTACAATTATTTTGATACTTGTTGTAGGTATTGGGCAATTAAACGAAATAGAAAAGATTCAAGGGTTTATTATATATTTATTTATTCATAGATACGTTGCACCAGCTTACTGTTATTTAACCTATCGCCATGCAAGCTATTTACAAAAATTATCAATTGATATATTTTGCCTAGAAGTACTTGCAGAAGGCTGACTAAAAAACTTGTAAATTTTGGGCAACTTTTGTTTACTTTCTTCTCTTTCTTGGCGTTGTTTGCGTTTAAATGCACCACTAGGTTTTTTTGTCCTGTTTTCTAATTTATTTATATTTGTACATAAATAAATTAGAAAAATTGTAGGTACTCACTGTTCACTGACAACGTTACAAGTAAAAGGAAAGCGAAACGTAACGATACGATACAAGACGTCGTTGGGGAATCCCCAGCAAACATTTTATCGCTGCCAGTGTTACCACATTTGACGGTTTAAAAAATGACAAAAAAACATCACGTAATTGAAGGACGGCCCTCTACCGCATGTGACTTGTATTTTGCACGGTATTTTGAGTTAGGGCGCTTGTGCACTACACTGAATTTTCATGTCCGGTGATCCGATTTTTTCAGGTCCAATATGTCAGGCCATATTGGAGGTAGGTAATGCGCGCTTGTGCACTGTCAGGAATTTTAGCGTCCGGTTTTTTCTATTCCGGACCGGTTTTTTCAGGTCCGTGATGGCGGCAATGAAAAATGTGTTTACGCTTGTGCACTGCTGTGTCCGAGATCCGGAAAATTCATAAGGAATAGGCTTGGGAAAATATAATCGATTTGAATCGATATTTATTTCGGCGATATTGTTAATTTCCAATAAACTTATAATCGATATTTATTGTAGATTATAAAAAGCTATATTTTATATGATGATTTAATATAGTTGGTATATATCACTGCATATGCTTTGGCAAACTCAGTATAGTTCTAATTTGATCAGCGTATGCTTCTAGTATCGATACTTAGCTAGATTTTAGAATCGTATAAAAAGTAAAGACACTCAATGTCTTTTTCGAATTTAATTAAATTTGAAATGAATGTTTGTGTCATTAATAAATTTAAAAAAAAGAAGTATTCTAAATGAAAAATATTTCTGCTAAAAGAAACTACACCACGCGTATAAAATTATGCCTATATATAATACAGTCAACTGATCTCGTAAAGTTCATTTAGCATAATAATTCTCCGCTTACACGGCACTAATTTCGATTTGTTTACGAAATGGCGCCACCGATTGGTCTATCTCTGTAATCGCTGAAAGTTGTTTTTACAAAACTACGAAAAAATAGCACGTTTAAAAATTTAAACATCAAGTACTAGATTATTATCAGTAATTTTATTCTAATGTCACAGATATTTTTAGTTATTGTATGTGAATAATGCTGTTCCTAAATTAGTAAGGGTATAAGTTTTACATCTGATAGTAGTTATAAAAATGCTTTCGTCTTGCCATAATTTATTGTGGTTTATGTAAAATGATCAGGTCATTATTTAGGTACCGTTCTACGTCTTCGAGCGCAATTACCGACGTTCCAAAAATCTCATCGTACCTAGCGTAAGTGACGTGTAGCTTCAAAGAGAGCTGTCCTACACTGCGCCGCTTTGATCAGAGAAAAAACGGACAAGTGCACAAGCTTCTCATCCGGGTTTTTCATGTCATTCCGGACCGGAAAAATCGGACCGCCGCACCTGAAAATTCAGTGTAGTGCACAAGCGCCCTTATATATTAGGTAGTCGAAAGCTATCGATTTCTTAACGTAACTATGTATACGTACTATAATCAAATAAAATTGAATTTTTGTATGGACCAGTACAAAAAATTTATTGACATACGCTTACTTACTCCTGATACATTAACTTTTTAACCATTCTGGAAAAATATCTTGACTCGAAGTTCATAATCGCTAATCACAAAAACGCATATTGATAAATAATAATATGCAGATATTGATATCCGACAAATTGATGAAAACATTAATAACACTGTCAACCCACACAAATAATTTAGGGGAATTCCCTTTTTTATAACTTTGGAATTTCTCACAACTGAGTTGCCATGATGCCATGTCATATTTATTTTGAAAATGGGAGAAATTTTCAAAAGTTGAGTTCGATTGAGATTTTCTGGCAAAGATTCGAGGGCCCCCTGAGCTTGAGGGCCCCGGGGCACTGCCCCGCCTAGCCCCTTAGTAGCTACGCCACTGGTCAGATCCCTTTTTCTATACAGAAAACAACAAATACCTCAATTCGAAGCTACTCATAGTGAACTCTGCACATTAGATTTAAGGCGCCTATTACACTACCCAATCTATCGGGCCCGATCCATGTGTCTGGTACAATTTTTGATAGCAGGGGTTCTGATATCAATGATTTTAGCGAAATTGAAAATTTATAATTATTTATTCTTAATTTTTTATAAATTACAATATTAAAAACTAATGCTCCTCCTTTCTATTATTGTTGTGCCCGACAGGGTCCACAGTGAGACTAACTTAATTATGTAACATTATTTTAAATTACCTATGGAAACAATTAACTTATCGAGTATTGAGTATTTATACTTTAAGTCATGATATGCATTTCCCGTTGCTAAACATTTTAAGGTTACAGCACAGCTAACCGTTATTTAGCGCTTACACTAGTTCTAAATAGCGTATATTGTTTTTTTTATATATAAGGTATGATAAAAGTTTAATATATGATCAAATTGTGCAGAACTCATGCTGAAGTAGTTTAAACTGCATAGTTGGTCTCTTAGAAGCAAATATTTTTCACCCAACATTTTGTTTTATTATTTACGCCCGCAGTTAAAGTATGGGCTATGCCAATTTTTTGGTACTTTGTGAGCGCAGGAGCCATCATTTCAACGCTACGTTTGCATGCCAACTGAGTTAGGGAGGCGATCTAGTGCAGTGTAATCACAACGACGCCAACCGCCCTAAATCGAGGCCGATATATCGGGACCGATTTATTTATATAAAATACTTATAGGTAGTAGGATGGTGTTATCGGTGTTTTGGGTGAGTAGCTTATGCTAGATATGTTGAGTTTGTACACTCACTCAGACATATACGGTTGCACATCGTGGTCAGATTTCCACATAATGTCAAATTTGTGCAATGAATTTTAGCTCTATAACCAACGTTTTAAGGTTTAAAATAGAATGGGAAAATTTGATAATATGTAAAACCTGACGTTGTTGAACAAATTATAATAATATTAGTCAAAGAGTAATGTATTATAGATATTAGTTGATAAGGTTTTTCCAGAGGCGAGGCGTTCATTTGCAAATGTGAATAATAGCGTAATTATAATCATGTTTCGTGTAGTATCGTTGTTGTGTGTTTTTCAATTTTTCCTTCTGGGTCATAGTTTTCTCCATAAATATCCGAAAATAAAGCTGAGGCAAAGAGATGGAGGTGACGCTGGTGACCCATTGTTCCTCACTCCTTATGTCGAGAGCGGTAATATTACAGAAGGCCGGGAGTTAGCACGAGTCCCGTTCACAGAGAGCTTGCGAATTAAAAGTTACGCCGGCTATTTCACCGTCAACAAGAAATACGACTCTAACCAATTCTTCTGGTACTTCCCGGCCATGATTCCAGATAACAAATTCGCACCTGTAGTGGTATGGTTGCAAGGAGGTCCTGGTGCCACTTCACTTTACGGTCTTTTTACAGAAAATGGACCTATTAGAGTTAGAAATGAGAAGTTTGAACGCAGGAAGTATACATGGGCGTTGAGTCATCACGTCATCTATATTGATAACCCTGTCGGCACTGGATTTAGCTTCACAAAGGATCCGAATGGATACTGTACTAATCAAACACAGGTTGGTGAAGAACTCTACTCTACTGTAATACAGTTTCTTCAGCTGTTCCCTGAGCTGCAGACAAACAAATTCTTTGTTACTGGAGAATCGTACGCTGGGAAGTATGTGCCTGCTTTAGCTTACACGATTCACAAGAAAAATCCAACTGCTCAAATAAAAGTCAACTTGAAAGGTATAGCTATTGGTAACGGTTTAAGTGACCCTGAACACCAACTGTTGTATGGTAAATATTTGTACCAAATCGGCCTTATAGATTGGAACCAGGCTCAAGTTTTTGAACAATATGAAAAAAAGACTGCAGAGTATATTCAGAATAAACAATGGATTGAAGCTTTTGAAACATTTGATACATTACTGAATGGTGATTTAATTGATGGCAAAAGTATTTTTTATAATATGACTGGTTTCAATTTCTATTTTAATTATTTACATACCAAAGATTATAACAGTTATGAAGATTTTGGGCCAATGCTTCAAAAGACTTATGTGCGCAAAGCAATCCATGTTGGTGAATTGCCTTTTAATAATGGGACAATTGTTGAGCAACATTTGAAAGAAGATGTAATGAAATCTGTCGCTCCATGGATAACAGAACTCTTGGATAACTATTATGTTGTAATTTATAATGGACAATTAGATATTATAGTTGCCTATCCTTTAACTGTTAATTACTTGAAGAATCTCAATTTCACTGGATCTGAGGATTATAAGACTGCTAAAAGATATCAATGGAATGTGGACGGAGAGCTTGCAGGATATGTAAAGCAGGCAGGGAAGCTTGTAGAAATAATGGTGAGGAATGCAGGTCACATGGTACCTGGAGACCAGCCTAAATGGGCTCTAGATCTGATAACAAGATTTACTCATGAGAAAACATATTCTTTCCATGCAAAAAAGCACCACAAATATAGTCACAACAAGAAAATTAAGTCACATGGAATTTATTGATTGTACAATTGTTACCATTTCAAGAATAATCCAGTTCAGTCCTGTTTCTAATAAAACAAGTTTCTTAAAGTATGAATAAAACTAAATCTTGCCATTTACATATGGATAGTATCTGTTTGATTTTTTTATTGAATACAAATAATATTTACTATGTTATATTGTTTTAATAAAGCTTTTACCTACTCCTTTCATATGTATCTGAAATAAGGGTTGCTATAGAATGTCCAATCATTATTACTGCATTTAATATCAAGAAATTAGAAAATGGGGTATGTTATTAATAAGACAGAAATCACAATATCAATTTCACTTTACTCATTAAACCTACAAATTTTAGTATTTGGACAAAGTGGGATCTGCTGGCACACATCCCTAACTTATAAAAATTGATCACATGTCAAATCTTATTTTATGTAAACAAACTTAGTATAAGAAATGTGTAACAAAAAACATTGTTACCTACTTAATTATCTTAGTAATTGTTGCAAAAAGGGAATGAAAACTTATTATAAAATTTATCGTCCTTCTATATAGGTTGACAGCTCTATCTCCTCAGGAAGTTCTGTAATGTTGACATCAAAACGATCCTGGACTTCATTTAAGATCTTGGCATCATTTTCATCTGACACCATAGTAATAGCCAGCCCTTTAGTACCGAATCTTCCTGCTCGGGCTACACGGTGCAAATAAGTATCAGAATCCTCAGGCATATCATAATTGAATACAATGTTGACCCTCTCAATATCCATACCACGGCCAAATAGGTTAGTTGCAACAAGAATCCTCTTCTGGAAGTCCTTGAATTGCTGATAGCGTGAAAGGCGCTCATCTTGTGTCATGTTTCTATGTATACCAATAGCAGGGAAGTTCTGGTCAGTCAGTAGTTGAGCAAGAGCTATACAACGCTGTACAGATTTCACAAATATAACAACTTGGTTAAACTCCAGTACATCCAAAAGCTCAAATAGCTTTTTGTTTTTCTCATTTTCCTTCAGTTTCACATAGTGTTGCTGTAAGCCATGCAAAGTTAGCTTAGCTTCGTCATCAACATACACTTCCATAGGATCTTGCATAAATTTTTTACACACTGGTCTGATCTCTTTACTCAATGTAGCAGAGAACATCATCACTTGTTTACCGTGGGGAGTATTTCTAAAGATCTCTTGTACGTCACGTCTCATGTCTAGAGATTCGAGCATTTTATCACATTCGTCCAGAATAAAGTGCTTCAGATGCTTCAAATTCAGCTTTTTACTATTCACTAAAGCTAAAATTCTTCCAGGAGTACCAACAACGATGTGTGGACAAGCCGTTTTCAATACTTCTTCATCTTTTTGAATAGGCATTCCGCCAAAGAATACAGATACTCTGACACCGGCCATGTATTTAGAGAATCTTTCATATTCCTTGCTAATCTGGAAGGCTAATTCTCTCGTATGGCACATTACTAACACGTAAACATGGTTTTCAGATGGTTCTAATTGTTGCAATGTTGCCAAAACAAATACGGCGGTTTTACCCATACCGGACTTGGCTTGACAGAGAATATCCATTCCCAAAACTGCCTGCGGAATGCATTCATGCTGAACTTCAGATGGATGCTCGAAACCACAATCAACGATGGCTCTTAAAATCTCTGGTTTCAGCAAGAAATCCCTGAAACCGGAGCTATGAATTGATACATATGATCCTTTAACCTCTTTTTTTGGCGCCGCATCTGCCGCTCCGTCGGCGGTTTGTTGATCTGCCTGCTCTTCGTCTTCGTAGTCCAGAAGATCGTCGTTATCAGCCATGATGTGTATCTAAGTTTACTTAATTAGGGTGTTTTAAAGAATTAACTACGAGGGCTCCCACGTGAAATAAATTAGGAAAATCTATTTCACAATAATGGCGGCGTCGGCGTCAAATAAAAACTTGTCTATGTCGATCTATCTATGGGCGTCAACACAATAGTGTTGTTCGAGATTCTTTATATGCCGTTATTGATGTAGAAATTGTATCGATTTATATAAAATGTTTCCGCGAATCTATTTAATGAAGTAGGTATGATACAATGTTTAATAAATAATACGAGGGTCAAACTGAAAGTTCTTAGAACTGGCCACTTATAAACAATATAATAAAAAAATAATTCTAAAATTTGAAAATATAACTCTTTGCCAATATTACTGAGTATATATTTCATTCATTTGTCATTTGTTTTACGATTTGACGGCAAATTGAAAATTGTCTGTGTCACGTCATCATGAATTTAACACGAGAAAATTTTCGTGCAATGATTTTTTATGACTTTCGATGTCATTTAAGTCTACAAGAAAGTTATGATAGACTACGATTGGCCTTTCACGATGAAGCCCCATCTCGTGCGACTGTTTACAACTGGTTTAATGAGTTTAAACGTGGTCGCACTAATCTCACTGATGATTTACGTGAGGGACGGCCTTCTACGGCGACGACTGAAGATAACATCTGTGTTGTGCGGCGTATGATAGAGACTGACAAAAGAGTGACCTATCAACAGATTCGGACAAGCTTAGGCATCGGTATGAGTCAAGTGCACAAAATCCTCCACGAACATTTAGCGGTCAGGAAGCTTTGCGCCCGGTGGATACCTCATAATTTGACTGAGGCTCAAAAACTCCATCGTGTGGATTGGTGTCGTAAAATGATTGAAAGATTTAACGTAGGAGACTCAAATGCTGTGTTCGACATACTAACAGGTGACGAAAGCTGGATTTACTGTTATGATCCTAAAACCAAAAGACAATCTGCTCAGTGGGTGTTTCCTTTCGAGGAGTTGCCAACTAAAGTGAAGAGAGATCGAAGTGCGGGAAAAAAAATGGTGGCCTCGTTCTTTGGAAGGATAGGTCATTTTGCAACAATTGTGTTAGAGGATCAAAAAACAGTTTCTGCAGAATGGTACACTACCAATTGTTTGCCACTTGTCTTGGAAAAAGTTCGAGAGAAACGACCTCGCAGTAGGATCCTCCTTCACCACGACAACGCCTCGTCGCACACCGCCAAGCGAACGATCGACTATTTGGCGACATCAAACGTTGAATTACTGGGTCACCCGCCGTATAGCCCCGACCTCGCGCCTTGTGATTTTTATTTATTTCCAAAAATTAAAGAAAAACTTAAAGGAAAGCGGTTTATGAATGCTGAAGAAGCGGTGGCTGCGTATCGCGATGCCATTGAAGAGACCCCTAAGGACGAGTGGGCAAAGTGCTTTTCCCAGTGGTTCCATCGCATGCAGCGGTGTATTGACGTGAATGGACAATATTTTGAAAAGATATAATAAAACTAATAACTGGCTAATGTAATCAGTTTTTGATTTTCTAAGAACTTTCAGTTTGACCCTCGTAATGACATAATGCATAAAATAGAATACTGTATTGTATTTGTCGCAGCCAAATGGTTAAAACATCCGTTCAATCATTAATTTAATTGAATGGTGCCAGTCAAATAAAAGGCTAGCTACTCAATTGGTCGGCTGATTATACCACTTGGTTGCGAAAAATTCTGCTTCTGCAGCTGTACGATTTCAGTATGCCACAGCCGCACTTGTCAAGGCGCGATATTATGATACCATCTCATGTGTATATTAAATTTGTGTTATCTAATATTTTTGTTTCAAATATTTATTATTTTTATACGATTGCTATACAGGCATAGAGAATAGTGCCGAGATGATGCAACATTTCTAATGATACTCCATTATCATTAGAAATGTTACATCATCTCGGATGTATGATGGTTTTAAAAAAAATATGAATATCTGTTTTAGGGTTCCTTTCCTGGAAAGGAAAAACGGAACCCTTATAGGACCAGTATGTTGTCAATCCGTTCATCCGTCTGTCCCTTTTACTTCGAAACACGTGCAGGTATTAAGCTGAAATTTATATTAAATATTCAGATCTAATGTCCCTTGGAGCCATGGAGTAGACTGGAAAAAGCATCGTCTCATTCTTGGTACAAATACATCTCACCGATTAGTAGTGAAGAGGTCAGTTTCGGCGGTGTTTATTGGTTGCTAAGGTGGTAAAAAGATCGATATCGATAAAAGAGGTTAAAAATTACAAAATAATAACAAATCATTGTATTTACAATAAAAAAGAAATAATTTACATACGTTAAAATAAATAGTTAAAATGATCGCTACAAAGATTTGATAATACTTATAATTTCACTTATTATCCTCCTGAGTAGTATGTAAGAAATGGTAGTATAATTACATCTTAGAAAGAAAAACATCTTATAGCGCCATCTAACAAAATCTGCTCGTACTTTTAATTTTATCGAGTAGTCTAAATATCTGTCCGCTATACTGAGTTGTGATTGGCTAAGGAAGTGGCTAAGATTTTCTTTAATCATTCATTCCACGGGGACGATGGCGTCGGTACCGAAACCGCGTGGTAAAAAGTATTTCATAACAAAGATTTGTTATGAAATACTATGTTTTTTGTAAATATTTTAGTAGCTATTTATTTGTTTTGATGCATTTATCCGTGTTACATAATATTTCAATCATTGTAATGCCTAGTAACCACAAAATTAACCATATAATCTTTATGTTGTACTAGTAAAACATAAGTTCCCAACGACGTGTGTGTTCACGTAAAACATTTACACTTTCATGGTTTGCGTGAAAATGAAATAACGGACATCTTGTAGGAGACTTGTGGGATGAAGATTACCAAACAGAAGAGGTCCATTCATCAAGATATGGAGATAGCAGTGACTTTGACACCGGATCTTCGGGCTCAGGAGATGGAATCCGCCCGGTGTCTGAAAATTCATTCTGTTTTTTGTCTTTGATACCCCCAGTAGTCATGCAGGTGACACCGCATACGTGGTGGTCGACCCAGAGGCTGTGTAAGAACCAGAGATGGTCGAGGACAAAGCGCAGTATCGACAGCCGCTAATAATACATGGACCCGGTAATTTCTCTCCTTTACAAAAACCTTTGTATCAGCCAATATACTTGTTAATAAATACAGAAACATGGGAAGACAAAGACTTTTTCAAACAATATCCTAAGAGATTTTTTGACATTTAGTGGTGTGCTATCAATATCAATAACTTAACTAAGCCAAGGTCGGCACCGATTCATAGTTATAATTTCTTGAAGGCCGATTATAATGAGGAAGTATTTAAAAAAAATAAAGAAACTACAAAAAAATATGTCACTAGATGGCAGCACAAATTATTGGATCTAAACGTCAATTCATGACGTTAAAGCAAAGAGAATAGAATTGAAGAACTCGGATTAATATCGAGTTTAAAATTAGTTCGAGTTATGCAAACGCAACTCGATTAATACAAAGTAATTTTTGAATAAATTTCTTTTTTATTTGTATAGAGCAGCCATATTCAACCTGCGGCCCGCCGGGCCTTTGTGATTGGCCCACTTGGAATTTTAAAACTTCGACATAGTTTTAAAATGTCGCGCCCATCAGAAAAACTGTTGAAAGTTTGCTGTTTCAAAATTTGGTCTACATTGCACGAGGCTTCATCATAACCTAATATTAGAAAGGTTACAAAATAATATATTGTGTAGTTGGCTTTATTGTGACCACCTTTATTTTTTTCAATAAACACATCGCCAATTTGGAATTATGTTTTTTTATCTACATACTTTTGCGGTCCGCGATTCAAGATCGAAACGTGATTGTGGCCCCATTAAAAAAAAGGTTGAGTATGGCTGGTATAGGCGAAAATGGAAACTAACATAATGGAAGTGAGCACAGAGGTTTTTTTTTTTATTTATGTAAAGCAACAAAATTCATAAAAACGATAATTATAATAAAAAAATCGTTTATCTATATACTTACCCGATATGTATCAAATATACTAGGTATTCGTACAAAATAACATGACTTCTGTCTAAAATTTGTGCTTTCGAAATTAAGACTTTAAAAAACTACGATCAGTTATTAAATCTTATATTCATAATTAAATCATCTTAATAAACATTCAGCAATCAACAAGAAACGTATGTTCTAAACGAACAGCAAGGTTATAATATTTCAAAATCACAAAGACGCGTACAGTTATTATACTATTGCTACTGATCTTGCATGTCGACGGTTAAGTTAATTTGTATGGTGGGTATGTGCTTTTTGTTTCTTATAATAATATTGTTAATAATAGATTGACTTCCTACACAACCTACTCTAGAAATCAGTTTTATTGAAATATATTATTTACTAAGTACCTAGAGTAGTCATGCTCTCTTAAAATCTCTGCGGTGGTGTCGTGTTCGTTAGGTCGTTATGTTCCCTCAAATATAGTTTATTTGAGTCGTATACATAGTTGAAATTAAAAAAGCAACCTTCGCTGAGTTTCTTGCCGATTCTTGTCAGTACATGATCTCCCGCCTTAGTTTTGCGAACCATTGGCAAAGTTTTCGACTTTCACAAGTAGTATGTAACAGCCTAGATTGAATGGATTTTTGATATTTATATTGATATCATTCGTTTTGTGGATGCATAATGATACATACAAATACAAGCTGAATTCTGCGCTCTGCTTTTTGTTCTTCATTCCAAACCTGAATTCGGATGAAAGTTACGAGCAACCAATAAGTTGGCTCATCACTAATGTTGATGTATCAACCAAACATCGTCCCTTTATACGTAACATAATAAACAACTTAAACTTACGATTAAAATTAATTTGAAAGTTAGATATTATAAGAAACACAAAATTATGTTTTATTAATTTTTAAAATCCAAACATCGCGAGTGACGTCTAGTATGATTTCAAAAACTAATTTTTATTTTTTAAATACTTCCTCATTGTTTTGTAGAGTTTCACACGCCAAACTTTTTATAAGTCATTACTGTTTCTTTTTAGTTTTTACTTTCTGAAAACTATGTATTAACAACAAAGTATTAACAAAGTAATAACTATGTTATTTATTACTTTCTGAGATGACAAGTGATGATATAGTGGGCCTCATAAGGAAGCTAAAGGTTGCTTGGAGGGCAATGGAAAGGGTTATGCTCGGGGTTTCTTTGCGAGATCCAGTGCCGGTTTTAGTACTACTAGCGCCCTGGGCCAAATTTCTTCGGCGCCCTCTTACTGCAATTCAATTACAATCAGTTACTACTACATACTACAAATCAGTTATTTGTCTTTTTTTTCGCCGACTTACTTGTAATTTTCCCTAAATTTAGGTAGATTGTTAAGTTGGCAGCGTTAGAATCACAGAAATAAATCTAGCTAGAAGGAAAATGTTCGTCGATTTATATGGAGACCGAGCGTGCCACATTTTGTGTAGGTATCATGACGTCACGATCTTAATTTAGTGATGGAAGACATAATTTCACTTGCATCGAATACATGTTGTATTTGAAACGGCATACCGATTCTTATCGACTGAAAAAGCGATATCGATCGACTGAGACCAACGTGTACAGTCTGTCTATAAAGTCATGAAAAGAATGTTTGAGGAACTAACATTAGACACAAGTATGACAACACTGAATCAAAGTACATCGACTGTCAACAACTTGATTTTTAATTCGATTTTCTGCATTTTTGATTTGTTTTGATTAAACTGAAGCTACTTCTTCTTAACTCCGTCGAAAAGTGTTAAAAATGAAGAGAATTAATCAGAGTGAAGCTCAGGATATTATTTATAAAGTTTTTCAGTGATGTTTATTGGAACAAGAAGCTGGACACATTTTATCATATTTGTAGGATGTTAAAGCTCGAACGGCATTTATGGCTGGTATATAATCGTGTTACTGATTGAGTTTTGGTTACCAGAAGTTTCAAATTTACTAAATATATGAATTTAAGTCTAAAACAAGTATTGATTACATTATGTATTTATAGGTTAGATTGAAAATGTTAGAAGGCTATATTGTAGTGCGGCCCGAACTTTCAATACTTTTGGATAATCAAATTTATCATTGATTTTAATCTTAATAAAAAATATACCTGTTAGGAATGTACGATTTTTACCTACGTACGCCAATAAAAAGTTTGTGCTTTATATTACTAAAATTATAGCATTAATTTGATCATTGTGGCGATTCCATTCTTTTTGCCAAATACCTATAGGTATTACATTTTTAAAACTTACTTTCAGGAAAATCAGAGAATATAGTGATACGTATTGTAGATGAAGGTTATAAAAATGGTGGCATATTTGAAACCCCTGGGAAACATAGATAGTCGTCCTAAGAAATAAATGGTTAACTGCAACATTTGTGCACTTCGACAAAAGATTCAGTTCTTTTACTCTGTGAAAAAAAGAGGTACCTATATGAAGAAAACATCAGTGGATTGCCAAAACCGATCTGGATTTTAATTGTAGCCTCGAAGTTCTGCGTTAAATTCTGAAATAAATTGGGTGCTCTTACAAGGAGTGTCAAAGTAACAGGTTTTAATCGAACACAAGCACACATTGCAGTAAAACGAGAAAACAACATGGCAATTATAAAAAAAAAGATTTATCAATTACTATATTGTAATCTTCAATGTAGAATAAACTCATTGTCTACGAATTATACGCCTTTCTTTACCTTTTCTGGGGTAATAAAAGTAAAAAAATAATCCTACTATCAAAATCATTTGTCTCACTACACAGGGTTGCTACGTGCACGATCGTAGCGCCCTCAATTTTTTTCATGACTTTATAGACAGACTACCATTTTGCTTAAATATTATGTATATGTCACGAACTCACGAATGTAATTTAGTGAATCGGCGCAAAAAGATTTTATGCGATAGAATAGAAATCGGCATTTTTCTGTGGGCAAACACTTTGTAGTAGCCGCTACCCCCTCCCGACACGCTACACATTTTTACGTCCTGTGTTGTTATGTTATGTTTCACGGCGGGCTTTTCTGCAACTCGATACTCAGTGCCTATTTTGCATGACACGGGGTTGCTTTAGTCCTGCCAGCCCAGCTCCTCCAGGAAGCCCGTAAGATCTCGAACTCTGCCGCATGCTTCCACTAGTATCCTTGGGCTTCATAGATATGTAGTCCTTTTGTCTTAATAGGCTCCTGCATTCCAGTATCACATGAGTGCACAAGCGCTTATGTGATACTGGAATGGAGACTGAGGAGACAATCTCCTCAGTCTCCATGCACGCCCTGCTTAGAGGACTGTCAGAATAACCCATGTTATATAGGTGTTTGTTAAAGTTTCCATGTTCAGTAAGTATACCTACTATTTGCCTTAGAGTCCTGTTGCTTCAATCCATTTATTTATAATATTAGGATAATACGGAAAACTAAAACAAAAATTACAGTATAATTCAATATAAAATTAATTATCCTTTCTTCTGCTTTCAAAAACGATATTTTTTTAATCGGGTAAAAAAATCGCATTGTACAGCACTATTCTCCATTTTTGAGAGAAAAAATGATAATTTGTCCTCCAACAAATTGACCTTGAATCATACGTCGATGGTTTTACAAGCACAGCTGGACTGACAAATTAAAGCCGCAATGGAAAGCTATTACTGGACACATGACCGTTTTGATAAAAATAATACGGAGCAACAAAACTAATGATTTTTAATTCAAAATAGATATATCAAGGCAAATAGTTACTTACCGATGGAAGGAAATACCTCGACTATAAGATCCAACCATATTGGTGGTGTTTGAGCAGGTAATTATCGAATAACGCAAAGTGGACTGAGCCTCGCGGCGAGCAATGAAGCTGTCTAGACATCGTTTCGGCACGCGAAGTACGTACACTTTTTCCTTCTAACTAGATATATTTCTGTGGTTAGAATAGAACGTAGTGTTCAATCGGTTTAATTTCTCGGGAATCCCCGATTTTCCGACCATACAGAAACAATGTGTTTTTCTATAATCGGGGATTCCCTAGATCTATCTCTTTTAATTTTTGGCGAAGAAGAACACAATCAACAATTATCTTCTTGCTTGACATAAGTGGAGGCTCTTCAAACAATTATTCGATTATTTTAAAACAATCAAATACAGTAATCAAACGTTTAACGCTACGTTACGATGCTCTTGTTCCAACTATATAGTGACACTAGTTTTATTTTAAAAGTAGACATATAAATAGTGTATAAGTAGCAGATTCAGTTTTTTAATATGTTAGTTAAAATGAACCGAAATGACTGTTTTTGTTCCATTCGTTTCCTGCAAAAATCAACTTTTGCTAGAGTCGCCATCTAGGTGGAGGTATTTTTGTAGTGCTTTCGTTTTTTTTAAATACTTCCTCATAATGCAGAATCAGAAAGAAGCGCCGGACGAAAAAGAAGGGGCGCCGCAGGCCGCGGCGCCCCTTTTCGTCCGGCGCCCCTGGGCGGTCGCCCAACCGCGCCCTACCCTAACGCCGCTACTGGCGAGATCGAATCAGAAATGATGAGATCCGCAGAAGAACGAAAGTCACCGACATAGCCCAAAGAATTGCGAACCTCAAGTGGCAGTGGGCAGGGCACATCGCTCGCAGAACTGACGGCCATTGGGGCGGTAAGGTCCTGGAATAGCGACCGTGTACCGGGAGATGCAGCGTTGGTAGGCCCCCCACAAGGTGGACCACCGATTTGGTGAAGGTCGCGGGAAGCCGCTAGATGCGGGAGGCGCAAGACCGATCACATTGTGGATCTTTGTGGGAGGCCTATGCCCAGCAATGGTCGCCTCTCGGCTGAAATGATGATGATGATGATGATGATGTAAAGATACTACATTTCTTAATTTAGGTGAACAAAACTGATGTTGTATATATACTACATTGAGAAAATCTAGATTTTCAGACAGATATTCTTTTTATTATTTTTTTGAGAGCCTACGTTACTTAATAAATGAACCATATAATTTATGTTTATCAATTTGAAAAAAAAAAGTTTGGTGTTTCTCAGGAGGTTATAGAGTAAAATTAAAAAATTCAAATAATTTTGTGGTAAAAATAATAAAGCCGATAATTTTTGTATTTACTTTTTGTAACGCACTACTTATGGATCTTCATTTGGACCATAGTCCCGTATCACAAACTGTCATTATAAAGTCAAATGAACATTGGTAGTTCTATAACACAAGCAAGACTCAATTGTTTTAATCCTGTGAAACGGCTTTTAGTTACTTTAATAATAAAATCTTAATTTACAGAAATATGGTTTTACAAGTTGTTAACAATTTTTAAATACCTAGCATATTTTGTCAGGACGACCTGCAAATATTATAAGTCATACATGTCATTTTTAAAAAGAAATATAAGAATGTCAACATATTTTTTTTTTCAATATGGACTTGTTCCGTTATTCAACATAATTCCAAAAAATTAAATACAAATTGTCACTAAAATTGAATGAAATTGATATAAAAAATGTCAGAATCTTTATCAAATAATTAAAAATAAATAAATACAAAAATGTCAATTATAATTATATAAATTATCAAAATGTTAATGCCAATAAAAATGTTAACAAATTTACGATTATATGTCATACACAAGTGGCCGCCAGCGACTTCGTCCGCATTTTCCATTATTTCTTCGCTCCTAATAGTTGTATATAAAAATGAGTACGCAGATCTTTGGGAGTCATATAGTTGCATAAACTTGATTGTAGTTAATAAACCTTAATTTGTAACGGTGATCTTTCTTTTTTTATTCTGTCTATATTTCTACATCGGCGTCATTGTTTTCTTTGCTGGAAGAGTGCTTAGAATCTAATACACGGTTTATATGTAGCAATAAGATAGATAACGCCTAGGGATATAATAATATACTATAACATAGTTTTACGAAATAGCTTCATTATTTTATTGACATCGCATATTTTTGTATTTACTTATCTAGTTATAAATCTACCATAGATTCCATATCCATACTAAACTTAATTAGACTTATGGATAAAACGAAAGGTTATACCTAGACCCGATTAGATTTATTGTAGTACTAGTTTCCGCCAGCGACTTCGCCTGTGTTTTCCATTATTTCTTCACTCCTAATAGTTGCAGCGTGATGTTATATAGCCTAAAGCCTTCCTCGATAAATGGTCTATTTAACACAAAAAGAATTTTACAATTCGAACCAGTAGTTCCTGAGATTAGCGCGTTCAAACAAACAAAGAAACAAACTCTTCAGCTTTATAATATTAGTACAGATAAACCGTAGTGTGCGAATGTACCAGTCTTAACGACTCTTTTGGCTCGAGAGTTGCAGCTTCGTTAGGTGCGCCAACCGCTCGTCTCCCGTTTTCCCAACATTTCCCTTCACTGCTCTGCTCCTATTGATTGTAGCGTGATGAAAAGTATACTATAACCAGCTCAGGAGTATGAAAAATAATTGTACCAAGTTTCGTTAAAATTCGTCGAGTAGTTTTTCTTTCTATTACGGTTATACAGACAGACAGACAAAAATTTTACTGATTGCATTTTTGGCATCAGTATCGATCTCTATCACCCCCTGATAGTTATTTTGGAAAAATATTTCATGTACAGAATTGACCTCTCTACAGATTTATTATAAATATTGATTTTTATCTTTAAAGAAGTCATTTATGGTATAATATAATTCATCAATTAAAAAATCCAACAAATGCTTTCTGAATTTAGTAAATGTCAGTGTTTTTATCTGATTAGGTAGATATTAGGTAGATGACGGATTGCCATACATAATTGAGCCATACCATAGGTATTATCGTAATAAACAGAAATGACAATAATTTCCTAAATAATTTGTGTTTTATTTAAAATCAACATCGGCCCTTAAAATTTAACCACCCGATACTTCTGGACAAAATATTTCTATTGATAATTTTTGTAAATAGTTTGCATGGCGATAGGTTTAATAACAGTAAGCTGGTGCAACGTATCTATGAATAAATAAATATATAATAAACCCTTGAATCTTTTCTATTTCGTTTTATTGCCCAATACCTACACCAAGTATAAAAATAATTGTAATTTATGTTGTTAGAGTTTAATAGTTTTATTACCTGCCCATGTACGAAAAAGAGCTGATGATAAAGTTGCTTAGCATTTTTAAAGTATTTGTATATTTAATGATTTTACTTCAAAAACCTTACCAATTTTGATAGCAGTGGGCCCCATTTTTTTATTTGCCCCAGGGCCCTAGGATACCTAGCTACGCCACTCAGACTATAAAAAATACTGTCCATCCAACGTATTCAATTTTAAACTTTAATGAATTAAGAGTAGAGTTCAAAAACCTATTGCAGTGAGATTGTGACCATCTTTTGTAGCTTAGCTCTGTAGCAAAAAAATTGAATATTTTTCTAATTGTTTTGTAGTGTTCAATTATATTGTTTATGGTATGCATTCTGATTTTCTTTCTGATGTTGTTTATAAAAGCGAAGTAAATTTTGTTAATTAATATGTAAGCCATCTGTTCATCTAGGTTTTGAAAAAACATATTTAATTTTATTTAATTAATCTCAGATTTGTAAAATACCTAAAATTACAGACTAAATAAACTTCTTGATTCTACCTCTAGGTTAGAACTCTAAGATTCTTAACATTATATCATTATAGTAGCATTTGTGAATAGTAGTAGGTCTTTAATATTTCATGAATTTATAATTGGAAAGAATGCAATTTTATCCAATGAATACATCAGGAAGGGCATAAAAACGGCCTGGAAAGTTATTTGGAATTAATTATACAGTACAAAGCTGTGGAGCTGCCAGTCTGACGTCAGCCAGCAGTGCCACAAAGAACGTTTATGTCCGAAACTATTTAAGTTGGCTATTTGTCCTTGGTTCGTAACGTAGTGCTTAGTCAATAAGGGACTAGAAGGATCTAGAATTCATTTCAGAAACGAAGAGGGTGGCGCTGCTAGCCTGACAGCCATTTTTGGCGTTCCTCTGAAACTGGCGCCTGTGGTGAACAATTCATGAGGTTCCTTATCACATGTTTGGTCTCTTCATAGAAATCTCAGCGGTTATATCTCTGATATTTAAGTTTTAAACTGTCCACGGAAATTTGAGATCTTGTGGTAATCTGACCTGCAGACTAACGCCCACTCCTCGCTCTCAAAGGCTGTACTTTGACAAAAGATGACAAAAGGTTGATACCATATCATACAGAAAGACGTCGATACACAAATAAAACAAGTTGAAATCTAAACTTTATTTGGTTTGATACAAAACTTATATCATAAACCACACCGCTACATACAATTAAACAAACACGAATTCTGGTGCTAAAATGTAACTACGTAACTTATCTAACATTTCTCACTATAAGGTTTTAGCGGTTTGAAATCCGCGTTCCCGCTTAAATACGCGTCTACAAAGTTCTGAACGGAGTCTGTGGTTATTTCATCTCCATACTTCATGGTTACCATTCTTTGTCGCGGGAAATCTATGGCTGTCAGAAGCGGAACAGCATCATCGAGGCCGATGTGTTCCCTGAGCATGTCGGCACTATCTGTCCCATCGACTCCTATAAAAAACATGACATGTTTGAATGATTTCTTTTTGACCCTCGAGTGTTTCGAGGTGGGGTAATCGAAATCCATTGTTTCGTCGTCCGACGAGTTTTGGTATGGGCAGAAGCCTGGAAACTGAATGCTGCATTCTTCGTAGTAAGATTCAGCTGAGGGAGTCAGAACAGATTCTGCAAACTCTATCTCGGAATCTTCATCGTCTGAAAAGAAAGTTAGGTACGTTAATTTTAGACGCTTTTAAGAACGATAGAAGTCGTAGCTGTTGCTGAATTTGTGAGGTAGGTAAAATTATAAAGAGAAATGATTTTAGTGTTTGTTTGCATTAAATAGGCCGTAGGCTCTAAAACTACTTCCTGAATCGACTTTAAAAACACTTTCATTTACGGCCAGTTACATCATACACGGAAAACAGTATATGTTCGTTCCTAGCCGTTGTGCACTTATGTAACCTTATAAGTGTATAACTGAAATGCTAACACACGTATTATACATACGAATTGATTGAGAATCAACAGTGCTATCTTATTGCATGAGAAACAAAATTCACTTAGTAGTTGTTTACCGATGAACAAAACAAGAGCAGGATGACGCGCCATCTTGAGGAGTGCTTGCTCTGTCAGCACGGATACCGCCCGCTGTCCCCACGGGAAATTCTGGATAAGCAATGTCATATTTTATTTTAGTTAGCATATTCGGCATTAGACGGATTGAAATGAAATATTTATTTAGACGAAGAGTTCTAAGAAGGCATTCTGAAAAAAGCTATTAAACCTATAAGGGGTTTAAATAGGAAATTGAAACTACAACTCGTGCGAATTAACATGACACCTGACGGTCTATTCTAGTTCTCCGTAAGCGAAATTTCATCAATTTTCGAAACGCTAATACGACTCCAATAAATAATAATTATAAATAAATAATCCGATAATTTATAATGGAACGGAAATGAGGCCTGACACTGCTTTAGATGCAACATCAACAATCTTCATGGATATTATTTAACAAAATTGAACGATTTGAAATTTACCGAATTTTCATTCGACGACAAATAGAATAGGGTCTATTAAATTTACTTTTCTCCATAAAGTGTTATTATTTTATTAATTAATTTAAATTGACACGCAAAGACATTCAGTTTTGATACATTCATTTCAATAAACATGACTACTGATTGGATTCACATCAAAGACGTTGGCGTTTAGATTATTGAAATGTGACGTCATACGATGCTCATCCGTCATAGCCGCCTGCATTTTAGTTCTTGTAATCCATTATGAATTTTTAATTCACAAGTTTTTTTGGAAAAATAAAATAAACTTACAATTTATTTTAATACAAAAATACTATATATACGTATTGTAAAAATATGAATAAAATAATTTATTGTTATTATATCTGTCAAGTAGCCAATTTCAACTGTCTCTCTTTCTTGTAGCTATTCTCTCATAAAAATAATTCTACATACCAGTCCCAATGGGTCAGCAGTGAGGTGACTCCTGCCGTTAGCTGTGAGGATCTTCCCATCTCCATCAGTGATGACCAGAGCCGGTATGCCCGCTACTCCCAGCGCGGCCGGCAGTGCCAGTCTTGCTTCAGACGCGGACCATGGCACAGCCAACGCGCCGACAGTATTCACCGTCTGAAGTGTCCGATTATACGACTGTTCGCTCCTGTAATTGTATTTTTTCCATAAATCATCTATACTTTATCATCTTAGTTATTTGTTATACAAGAGTCCAAAGTTACTTTTTAACCTCGTGCTCATAACCGAGGGTATGTTCCGATATACACTGCGACCACTGAACAGTATGACGTCAATTTAGTGTATACTAGTTTAGTGTGGTACTGGAAGCCCGTTCCTTTATAGCTAGTTTTACTGGTGACTTTTTAAAACGGAACGCAGTCCAGTATACTGTTAATCCTATTTTTTGGCGCCATTTTCAAATTTGTTAATGAAAGGTGAATATAAATATAAAGATTCCCTCTTTTCAAAAGAAAATTGGAAAATTGTATAAAAAAATTATTTATCAATTAAATCCATCTTATAAATAAACGTAAGTATTTTTTTGTTTATTTAGAAACTTATCATTTTCTGATTCTGTTTCGACTGATCACGTGATCAAAAGCACTGCGAGCACCTTACCTCGAAATCTCCAGTGCTCACAGTACAAATATGGCGGCAATTTATGATGTCATAAATTTCCCTAGGGTACTGTAGCAGTGTACTGGCAGTCCATAACGGAACGGATTTTTCAGCAGTAAGACCACTGCGCAGTGCTCGCAGTGTATATCGGAAGTCGGAACATATCCCGAGTAAGCGCTGTGCTCATGATTCAATTTAATAATCCTGAGCGGTAGCGAGAGAATCAAAACCTCATGGGTTGTATGATAAATTCGGTACCATGAAGTAAATAGGTTTAATGATGTTTTGAATTGATGCATATGATGTTCTAAAACAGTGAGCGCACATGATGTTCTATATTAAATTTGGTTTATCCTCTGGCGGATAAAAATTTTAGGGCATGCCGAAGTTATTTTGTGGATTGGACAAACGCTAAGATAATAGTAATAATAATAATAATAAATAAAACCCCATGAGCAGTGAAAAATAGGTTGAAAATTTGTATGAAACTTTATGTTTGATTATAAATGAGTAAATACGCGGTAAATTGTTTGTGATTTTTTTATCCTTAAGGGGTCAAATAAGAATTGGAAGTTTTCATGGAAGTCCGTCATTGTTAGCAGGTTTCAAAATTCAAAATGAGAAGGTTCTATGGAAAAAGTTTTCATATATACTATTTTCAGTTTTTATTTTTATACTGATATGTGACGGTACCTGGTATGACGGTTCACGGTACTGAATAATCTGGACGGTGGAAGTGGATTCCACTTCAGAGGAGGAGACGGAGCATCGTAGCAACAGTCAGCCCGTGACCACGGCCGGTGTAATCCGGTCGAAACGTCGCGATATATAGGTAGGTGAAAAACCTAATTATAAATCTATCGCTTTAATAGCCGTTACCAATAAGCGCTACTAGAGAATATATTTATTCGACCTAAATTTTTAGTGCATGTACGTTTTAATATTGAAGTAAATTGTTATATTTTAACGATATAAAAATAAACCAGATTGTCTGACATCTGCAGGCAGCTTTATCGGGTTAAATTAATTCCCCCTGAACTTAAGAGCAAGGGAATTAGTGAGACAGAGAGTGGTTACTGAGTGCCAGTTAAATGGTGTGGAGTTAATAAGATTTACGTGTTATTTTCATTATGTTACGTGTTATTTTCATGTCAGTTTTTTTTCTGGAGGGACTCGATGGCATAAAAGTTTATGAACAGTGGTTGTTTATGATAACTTACGTAAAATAAAAAGGATATAAGTATATTCCTAATTATAACAAGAAATGGCAACAACGGTGAAATTAATGGGTATATATATGATATTTTCTATAGAGAAATTTGTATAAAATCTCTTTTTTCTCTGTTTGTCTTAGAAATATGTTATTGTTTTCTTATTTTCATTTACAGCTTTGGACGTTATTTCGTACGCGCCCTCTTAACACCTATCAATCCATATTTATTTTCCATATGCCTTAGGCATGAACCGATGATGATATAATGAACAATTTTTCTCATTGTATTAATGGTAAGTATTTGTAAATTGTATAGTAAACATAAATTATGTATATCACATTCACATACCTGATAACTGATTATTTAAAAAAGTATGTTAATCAATAAAACACAATTTAAAAATAAGGATGATTAAATCAGATTCTGTCGTTATTTTTACTAAAAACATTGTAAAAGCATAATCAAAGTAAAATAAAAACTATACTAAATCATAATTACCGACAACCACCTGATGGCCTATTCTATTTATCTGAAACGAAAATACATCTATTTTCGAAATGCTACTACTGTTCTCAAGAAAGCATTTTTCAACGGAGGTAGCGTAGGAGGAGATAGCACATGATGCACAGATAAGATTTTAATAAAATTAAATAGTGATAATAATTTGAAATTTCCGAATTTTCGTTCGAGGATAAATATGTTAATTTGTACTAGTTATATATTATATAATTATGAGGTGCTCGATGGCGCAGTGGCTAGCGCGTTCGGTCTGCCATTCGGTTATTAAGCATCTTTCGCAATGGTCGGTCATAGGATAGGTGTCCAAAAAATATTATCTAGAACTCCTCCGTGTTTCGGAAGGCACGTTAAGCCGTTGATCCCGGCTTCATCTGCAGTCGTTTATACCCACCAATCTACGCAGGGCCCGCGTGGTGGCCCATCCTCCCTATTTCGATTCCATCCGTAGAGAACGCCTGAGCCCTAAAAGTGGGAACATTATTAGGATGATGCTGATGTGATGATGAAGCATCTTGCACTCTTCAAATCTATTTATTAAACACACAAATAAGTGATTTTCCTTGAATGTAATTGACTGGTTCATAAATTTATTATATTGGGCAATTTTCGTAAGTTAAACTCGGCAGTAGTCCATTCGCAGCCAATCCAATCCCCTAAATCTGACGGGATTGCCCGTAACGGAGGCAATACGAACAAGGATTTTCTGTTCCCGAATATGGTCATAAACAGGATTCAAAGTAGTATCAAAGTTATTGGAAGTCAAATAGAACTATCATAACTCAAATATTTGTAATAGCATTTTTTCTTCAAATTTGTTTTAGGGCTTTATGAAGTGTACATTCATTCATTCAATGAAGAATAATATATTTTGTTTGCATTTTATTGATCTCATTGGTATTATACTGGTATCTCATTGCTTGTTTTTACTCATTAAATTTAGGTTACGTCGGTAGGTAGGGGAGACCTAGGTGAGTTGTGACAGAGGTGAGTTGTGACAAGGAGGATTTCTCTCTACGTATTATAGTAAGCGAGATGGCATTAACGCTTGTTTGTCGTTCTCGACACGCGCTACACGACTCAGTACCTGTCGACGGTGCTTGTGGCACAGTTGCGTAAATATATCGTCAGTGTACAAAAAATTACGAAAAGTAAGTTTTTCTTCAAAATATTATTTGAATATATATCATAACTTAGTATATGTGCATTGATGTGTTATTTTTTCTTAAGTTATGTAGTTATTTAAGTCTCAATACGTGGCACTGATTTTTTGTATGCGCATCGTATTTAGAAAATATGAATTATTATTCGGACCAAGACGTCATTTTGAACACCTAGGAGAGTTGTGACAGCCTGTCACAACTCTCCTAACTTACTCCAAATTTCTGCTGGGCTATTTTTACATTTTTTTTTATTAACTTTAGATGTTTGTTGGTGTGTTAGTAGTTACTTAAGGTGTATAATGGCATACCGCATACTTATTTTTTTGAGAATACCAAATAACTATACACGAGAGACTGAAAATCTAAGAATGTTAAGAAGCGTGTCTTAAGCGAAGAAAAAAAAAGAAACCTAAAAAAGCAAAGAAGACTAATAAGAAGAATAGAACAAGTGATGAAGAAGATGTAGAAAATAATTGCTTTTATTTGGTTTGCCTTGAAGCCTATGCAGACAGCAGATCGAATGATCAGTGGGTCCAAAGCCTGCAATGCAAAGGCTAGGCACAGTTAGATTGTACTGGGGACGAACTTCATTACGTTTGGCATAAATGTAAATCTGATTAGATTAAGATTTTATACTGATGAGAATACTCTCATAACAAGTAATTATAATATTTTCATTAACTAAATATTGTATCGCTTTGAGATCAATCATATTATTGTAGTATTAATATTAATACTATGTTGTTTTAGTTGGTAGGTATTAAAAGATGATTAATCAAATCAAATCAATCTTTATTGTTGATCGCAGGTTATATAAAGATATTGGATGCAAGGACTGAATAGTTACACCGTGATCTGCCTAAAAAGCATACAATATTTGTAGGTTAGTAATTGTCAACTAATCTAATCAATAACATGTTATGTCAAAAATTCAACTAATTCATTAAGTATTTATACATTTACAAAGTACTGTCAGCTATATACTCGTTTACACTATAATATGTTTTAGCTACTAATAATTTATAAAGTTTTCTTTTAAAAACATTACAATTATTCAGATTACGTTACGTGTTTTTGGAATTTTATCAATAATTTTTGGAGCCATACAAAAGATACTTTTGTTCAACTGAGCTGTCTTAGAGGGTATCGTACACAATTTGTCTCGATGACGCAATCTCGTCTTATTTTCAAATAGTTGTTGATCCTGTTTGACAAAAATACCAACTTCGAATATATAGATTGATGGCAGGGTCATAATATTTAGTTTAATAAAATATGCTCCTAACAAATTTTTTCTGGGCTTTAAAGGCAGTTACAGAATCAGTCGAATATCCCCAAAATATAATCATAACATATAACCGTATCGAACAGTAGAAACTACGTACGCGTGATAAGCTGTAAGGACCGTGCACTGATTCGCGATCCTACTAAGTTTGTACAGTGCACAAGAATACTGCGACAACTTTTTGCAAACATTCAGTGTGTGTTTTCCAAGTCAAATTTATTATTATAGTACTGATTAAAGTACTGATTTGATAAAAAAAACGTGCTTGATTTATTTATGTCGTATGTAATGGTATTTTTATATCTTATAGCTTAAATACAATGATGTCACAACTTACCTCGGTACCTGTCACAACTTACCTCGGTGGTAGGAGAGTTGTAACAAGGGGAGTGGACTTGAATTTTGTTATTTTTTTCAGAAAATATTATACTTTAATTAATTTTAGTGATGGTTTTGAAAACAGAAGGAATGGCGCTAAAGTAATTCACATGAGTCATAACTGTGGAATGTTTCTTAAGCGAGATAGAGCCCTTTATGTAAAAATTGTCACAACTCTCCTAGGTCTCCCCTACTCTTCTTAACCTGGAAATAGTTTATGTGGCTCGGATAAAACTTGCCTTTATTCGGCCGAAATCATGGAATGGTAGTTGGAATTTACTTTGGGGTGGGGCATAAGTAAAGAAATTCGATAAATAATATTAATTAGTTAATCTT
Organism: Diatraea saccharalis; assembly: GCA_918026875.4. Taxonomy (NCBI): domain Eukaryota; kingdom Metazoa; phylum Arthropoda; class Insecta; order Lepidoptera; family Crambidae; genus Diatraea; species Diatraea saccharalis. The sequence goes on along the minus strand of OU893334.1, from coordinate 18,640,170 downwards.
ATTTCAATAATAACCTGTGGGAGTTTTAGCAGACACTAGTCAAAATAACGGTTTTTTATTGTTATATTCCAATAATAATTAATTTTGATATATTATTTATTTACTTTCGAATTCAGGTTGACGATGGGTGGTAGTTTTTTCTTTATAGCCATGGCAGCTATTAAGTTTTTTTTTTTAAATTATATAAAATAACAAAATTGGCATCCTCTTTTCCAAATAGATAAAAATGGATGAAAAACTAAGTTTGTTGTCAGTTAATTATTTTACACAAATGTTCCTTTAGCAAATTCCTTTATCTTTCATAATAAAATCGACAGTATATACAATATATCCGGGGTGAAGTTGTAAAGCGGTTATAATACCCGGTTAGACGTCGCCCGGGAGGAAACCGGATAAAATGGCCCCTTTTATGAGGCTAGTGTTTAAGTGTTACTCGTAAATTTCATCTGCACGTTTGTTGAAATTGCCTCTGGCATTATTTCGACGAAGGCCTGGGACTAAGCCAAATTAAGGAACATTGGGACAAAGATTTATTACGGCAGTCGTTAGATAACCAGCTATTATAACATAATAATTTTATTGAAAATTGGAATTTATACAACACTCGCTAATATTTCTCTATCTAATATAATATCTCACTAAAAATTTCGAAAAAATATTCTTTATACAACCTAAGGAATGATGTTAATATAACGGAAATCCAGGAGATTTTGTTTATTTAGCATTACACGACATATTAAATTTTCCAGTACATACTTGATATACAATCGCTGATACATATGAGTCAAACTAACAACAAAGCCTAGGTATCAAAATTCTTTTCTGAAAACCGTATCAAAATCAGTTCAGCCTTACGCTAGATAAATCAGACATACATAATAATACATACTGAAAAGACACATTATACGAAACATAAGAATGCATTTTACTTTAAAATAATGAATAGTAAAACGATTAATATTTCCATCAGGGTAAACATACAATATTGTACGTAAAAAATATATTTTGGTAGTCTATCGATTCGTTATTTCCGTTTTCAATATTAATTATTCATAGTCTTATCTGAATCGAAATCTGACAAAGATAGAAAATATATCTGATTTCTTAAGTAATTAGTTCTCGTCGCTTTTCTAATTAAAAAATAACCGTTTTGTACTTTCATGGTCATTAGCATTAGACATTAGAGCAGAAATATCAAGGATCCTATAAATATAGGGTAAATTGTACCTAACCCCGTAATATAACAATCAGTCTAATCAGTATTTAATTTGAACAAAAGGCTTCTGTCTAGGCCTCTGTATTCCCAATCATTTGTATAAAGCACCGATTTATGAATTCATTTTTCAAATGATTTTTAAATTTTCAAAAGCTGTAGGTTTCTTTTAATCAACGTACTTGCAATTGTGCTGGTACCATTTACACTGGTTAGGCAGTGTTGTCAGCGTTCTCGTTGATTGCATAGTCATCATAATTGTTAGTTTGATAGTGAGAGGCATTTGCCTACTAAATCGATATGAATCGGCAAGGGAAGGCTGCTAAAAAACGAAGAATGAATATTGGTCCATTTTTTTATTTATTATTTTATTTCACTCTAGAGCTGTCATAAGCTATGAAAACAACCGAATTGATTGAACTGCAAGGTAGACACATTATCATTAGAACCTTGGGCATGCCTCTTTTCGGAGTGTACTTAAATTACTTATAAAATATTTTGACTAAAAACAGTAGTCTACAAATAGTTTACAAATTTTAACCCCCAAAATGTGCACGAGTCCATCTTGCACTTACGATTTTTATCAACATCACCACCATCATCACATCACCAGCCCTTTTACGTCCCCACTGCAGGAGCTCAGGCCTTCCTTATGGATGGTTAAGGAGGATGGGCCATGACCCTCCACGCTGGCCCAATGCGGATTGGAGGGTATTAACGACTGCAAATGCAGCCGGGACCAACGGCTTATCGTGCCTTCCGAAGCACGGAGTAGCTCGAGATAATAATTTTTTGGTCACCCATCCCGTGACCGACCCTTGCGAAAGTTGCTTTACGACAACGATCGCGGGCCGCGGCGCTTATCCACTACGCCACCGACCTACTCTTTTTTTTTATCAACATCTAAGTCGAATAGACTGGCGTCGAATGTGGTCCTTTGGACTGTTTTGACAAAGGAATGTTTCAGTGGGTACGCTTCTGCCATTTCATAAGTACTCACTCTAATGAGAGTGGTACGCACACATTATCTCACTGACTCGCGATGGGGAGTCGATGTAGTCACAAAAAAGGTTGGCGTAGGAGTTTATAGGAATCTGTAACATAGGTTTCGAATGCTATTATTTTTTTTTTATTTTTTTATTTTATTTTATTTTCCAAACAGCGTACAATTACTTAGCTAGGCAGTGATCACTACACTAGGCTCGCAGACCTGAACAGTAGTGACCGAAGGTGAACACCAGAAGAAAACAAAATAATCATTGCACACTTAACTCAAAGAATTATTAGATCATTAGGAAAATTTATAGATCATAGTTTATTATTAATTCTTAAACAATTTAGCAAGGTAAACAATAAATGCGATCGTTCATTTGGGTGTACAAAGGTGTGTAAGTTGTGTAGTGTAAAGTGTTATGTGAAGAATAAGGGCAGCATGTCAGCCAGTTGATGGAAGGAGGTGTTCAGTCTCTGTATAGTTCAGACTCATCAACCAGTTTTTGGTAACTAATTTAGCTTTACGCAAGCAGAAACTATGTACCGGGCTTTTACGGTTTATCCTATTGTAGATATAAGGGTGGGAAAAAAAAGGGAAACGTTGGGCAAATGCGGTGCGAACACTTGGCAGGGGGACCTTAAATATACGCTTTTTAGCCAACGTATAGTAATCGGGGGAATTAATAACCTTTTTATGTTGGGCGCATACAACTCGCCACACGTATAGTTGTCGGACTCGGAGTATTTTGGCTTCCTTATAAAGTGTGTCCGTAGGGTACCGGTAAGGTTTGTTGAGCATGACTTTTAATACTGCACGTTGGGCTCTTTCCAGTTCGATGAAGCTGGTCTTACTTGAACAGCCCCATACACCTATGCAATAAATCAGAAGAGATTGACATAACGAGATATAAACCAAATGAAGTATATCAAGAGGTGCTGACCTCCTGAGAGATTTTACAATATAAATCATTTTTCTTACTCGTGACGAGACATGGGAGATATGCCGGTTAAAAGAGAGATTTTCGTCGATACGTATGCCTAGATATGAGACCCAGTCGGCTCTTTCCACCGACTCACAGTCACAGACACTCCTGTATGTACTGTGATTACAAGTAGCATTTAGTAAATTGCATTTATGTAAAATTAATGGAGGCAAGCTCTTAGGTGAAGAAGTTCTTGTTTTATGGAATGCTATGAACTTTGTCTTTTTTGTATTAAGAGTCAGAAGGTTACGATCAAGCCACTTGGCGATAGGGATCATGCCGTTTTCTGCGAGCCTCATCACATCATTCCACGAAGAATCTTTAAAGAGAACCACTGTATCGTCCGCATAGCATATTATGTCTGCGCCGGGTACAGGGAGGTGAAGAAGGTCATTAATATAGATTGTGAATAGTGTTGCCCTTTGCTGGCATTTATGATTTCATCCCGTTTCATGCGTCTCACTAGTTTCGCCAATATAAGGCGAGGTCGCACTTGAGTTCCAGATGATGTCTTCAGCCTTGGACCAACACGATTTATACAGCATACATCGGTTTCCCTTAAGTCGACACCTAGTTTCTTGGATGTGACAATGATAGTGTTGATAAGGTTTTCACCGGTTTCCTCTGGAATACCAATTATCTCAAGTTCGTTGTTAATGGCGATTTGTTCCTGTGATTCGAGGTCTCTCTGTGATTGGAGAGTCACACACTTAAGGGTTGAGATTTCCCGATGTGCGTCATCCAACTTCCTCTTGAAGTCGGCCATAGTTGCATTCAGAGCGGAGGGGATTGAGAGAACTTGAGTCCGAAGATCTGCAAATTCCTTACGCAAAGCATTAATGCCACTGACTTCCTCTCGCAACTTCTTTATTTCAAGAAGAAGTTCCGACAAATTGATTTTATCCGTACTAGGGTTTATTGTTTTGAGCCTATTTCCTCGGGTAGTATTAACATTCTCTTCACTCGGGTCCTCATTGTTAGCGTTGATAGCTGATCGTACCGGAGTGGTTGAGTTATCACGTTTAGGGCGAGAACAGGAAGACGAAGGACATATCCACTTTGTCCTATATGATGGCAATAGTTTGTTCCATTCTTCAGTCCTTATGTTGAGGCAAAGCAAGTCATAGAACTTTTTACACTTAGCGCATTCCAAATATTCTAAGCTTTGTATGTTCTTACCACATGCCGTGCAAGACTTAGTCATGTTGAACTTAGAGCGGAGTAGTTGCTCGGCTAGTCTAGCGATAATCGAGTTGACTTCAAGTAACCTCTGAATCGTATGCTACAACTGAGTCGTCAAACCGATCGGTACAACTACTTTCGTAGCAGGTCTTGGGGTCGTAGCAAAACGTAGCACTCGTAGATACGTAGCGCTATGATTGGAAACGCTCGCAGTGAATGCGATTGTTGCTTTTGACTGATGCGTGCCCAGATACCGCGGCGCAATGCACAAATGTTTACACTTACGCCAGAGGCCCGTGGTTCCAATCCGGTAGCTGACTCAGAAAATGTGAGCTTCCCTTTTTTCAATGCTGAGTATTCTCGGACGCACTGTTCATAGATCTTGAGACAGAAGGGGCGAAGCACCAGGGCTCCAGCACTGATCGCGAGTTTTATTTAAATACTAATGCCAAAAAGTAAACACGTCCGCACCCGAATCAACGCAGTTGACAATTTTATATATTGTAAGATATTCTGGCCTATGATTTCATCTCGTGTAAACACGCATTAAATAGTAGCTTTTTGCGGGTCGTTTAATATCGCTATGATCAATGCCCGTCGATGGGCGATCTTATCATTTATAACGTCTATCAATAAAAAAACATATACAATACTAGGGTATTTCACAAGTAAACGATTCACAGTGGCCACATATCGCGTTTAGAATGTGTCTGTAAGTTTTAACATGGTATAGCGAATTTCGTATTCACAATGCGATTGCTAGGCTAGATATTGCCCGTTACAATTTGGTATCTGACACAGATGGTTTGAAGTATTTTTCTAAATATTTAGTCTATCCTTTATAGGACATAATGTTTAGATCTGTAATATCTGCATCTAAAAATATAAAAAACAATTGTGTAACATTCGAACAAACATTTTAAACCAGTAGAATTAAAATAAGGATAAGTAGGCTCAATGAATTCAAAATTTAATATAATTTATTCAATCTAGGCTGTAACAAGTACTTGTGAAAGAAAGCTATACCATCAGTTAGCAAGTCTACAGCGGGAGACCTTGTACTAAGAAAAACCGATAGGAATATATACCTACTAGGTAGGTAGATGTGAGACGTAATCTTCCAAACTAAAGCACTTATTTGTAAAATTCTTCTACCACGTGAAATGTATTAGAATATCAAATTAATATACTACTTTTTCCTATACCACGTGGTTAACCCAAATTGATTATTTTTGGATCTACGGAAAATACTGTTCATCCTCGGCGTCTTCTAGTGATCACAGATTTAAAAAAATCCCGAAGTCATAAACAGACATCTAGAAACATAAACAATAAACAAGTTGAAGAAAAGTTGAGGAGTTGTTTTATTAAGTGAGTAATGTGCATAGAAAAACAAAATATACCCACTTATCCCAATTTATAAGTTAGTTCAGTTAAATAATATCCAGTAAACGCTTCTAAAAGTATCCCATAAAAGAACAACAACAATATATCACTTCTAAACGCAGAGTTTGTTAAATTATTATATTTTCAGGAAGTTTTGTAACTTCCGTAATATGGCGTTACGACTCTCCATGGGCAGACATCTTGGTGAATGAGATGACAAAAGTACGGAATTTACAAATTCCGCTAAAATAATAAAATAAAATATTAAATGAAAATAAAGCGGCAAAGATAATAAATCAAATACTTTTATGTTTAGTAGTTCAGAAAGAGATATAGATGTGTTGAATTTGTTATGAGACTGGGATGATTTTCAACAAGTGAAGAAAACAGGTGTTCCAAAGTGTTTAAAGCGTGACCAGATTATTTATGGAAGACTTTATAATACATAGTCGTCATTCATCATAATCGAATTAGGTTTATTGACGAGCTGCTGTTTATAAAATACCGGCTATTTTCCCGCTAACTTCGCCGCGTAAATTATAGCTTACGTATATCCCATAGGTTTCTATAATCGGACAGGTTTCGGAATCTACTAAATGAAAATAAATAATAAAATCTTTAGTCTTTATAATATTAGAGTAAACTTTGTCGTTGTTGATTGTCCAAAGTTGTTGAGGTAGCAGAGTAGTTTTACACTTAGGCTTTGATTGGAATAAGCAATAGAAATGGAATATTAATATAATGACCTACTTAGATTCAAGTTTAATGTCACATGTGCAGTTAGCTAACCGCAGTTTTGTTGTACTCGTACTTAAATTCAAGTAGGCAACTATCTTATATAAGTAAATTTAGATGAGTAAAAGGACGCTACCTCTATATGTAAAGGTGAAAATAATTTGTAAAGTATAAAAATATTATAGTTTTTTAGAAATTGTCAGTGAGCCCTAAGCCCCGTTTGTAGCACCAACCGGGACATTCGATACGAATTTTTGATATTAACGAGCACATTATAACTGAAAACTGCCCCACCGGCTATGCAGTGGAGTCTCAGTTTGGTTATTTGGTAGCAGTGTAGACAACAGTCGCGACGGGGAACATGAGTTTGAGGGAGGGGACAACCTGGACGCACCGGGGGCGTAGGGTGTATAGGGCTTGCCAACAGAACTCTGGGAACAGTTTATTTTTTTTGTCCTCAGAACTTCTCCGAGTTATAGAATAAGGGCGCTTGTGCACTACACTGAATTTTCATGTCCGGCGGTCCGATTTTTTCAGGTCCGATATGTCAGGCCATATGTAGGTAATGCGCGCTTGTGCACTGTCAGGAATTTTACCGTCCGGAATTTTACTTTTCTCTATTCCGGACCGGTTTTTTCAGGTCCGTGATGGCGGCTATGAAAAACGTGTTTACGCTTGCCCACTGCTGTGTCCGCGATCCGGAAAATTCATAAGGATTAGCCTTGGGAAAAAATAATCGATTTGTATCGATATTTATTTCGGCAATTTTGTTAATTTCCAATAAACTTATAATCGATATTTATTGTTGATTATAAAATGTTATATTTTATATGATAATTTAATATAGTTGGTATATATATTACCAAAACATATGCAGTGATAATATATATCACTGCATATGTTTTGGCAAACTCGGTATAGTCTATTTTGATCAGCGTATGGTTCTAGTGTGGATACTTAGCTAGATTTTAGAATCGTATTAAAAGTATCAATAGCTTAAGGTAAGACAAATAAGTGTTGTTACGCTTAGACGCCTAAACAACTGAACCTATCTAAATGGAAATTAATATAGTAAATAGACTTAACTTTAAGACATAGGCTATATTTTATCGCGAAATATAAGGGATGAAAGTTTGCCTGGAAATTTGACATTATCAATTTTTTTTAGACAATTGATAAGTATAGATAAATATTTGACAACAGGAGTAATAGTAAAGAATAAACAGAAGACTAACAAAAGTAATTAAGCGACACTCAATGTCTTTTTCGTATTTAATAAAATTTTAAATGTATGTTTGTGTCATTAATGAATTAAAAAAAAGAAGTATTCTAAGGGAATAATATTTCTGCTCAAAGAAACTACACCACGCATATAAAATTATGCCTATATATAATACAGTCAACTGATCTCGTAAAGTTCATTTAGCATAATAATTCTCCGCTAACACGGCACTAATTTTGATTTGTTTACGAAATGGCGCCACCGATTGGTCTATCTCTGTAATCACTGAAAGTTGTTTTTACAAACTTCGAAAAAAAAATAGCACGTTTAAAAATTTAAACATCAAGTACTAGACCATTATCAGTAATTTTATTCTAATGTCACAGATATTTTTAGTTATTGTATGTGAATAATGCTGTTCTTAAATTAGTAAGGGTATAAGTTTTTACATCCGATAGTAAAAAAAATGCTTTCGTCTTGCCATAATTTATTATGGTTTATGTAAAACGATCAGAACATTATTTAGGTACCTTTCTACGTCTTCGAATGGAATTACCGACGTTCCAAAAATCTTATCGTACCTAGCGTAAGTGACGTGTAGCTTCAAAGAGAGCTGCCCTACACTGCGCCGCTCCGATCAGGAAAAAAACGGACAAGTGCACAAGCTACTCATCCGAGTTTTTCATGTCATTCCGGACCAGAAAAAATCGGACCGCCGGACCTGAAAATTCAGTGTAGTGCACAAGCGCCCTAAGGGGGCCGAGACGGTTTCCTTCAAGAATTTTTAAGATAAACATAAAAACAGTATAGAAAATTCACAATTCAAAATAATGATTAAAATCAATTTAAATAAACATATAACTGGTATTCCTTTTTAGTTTTAAATAAAATATGTTAGAAAAATTTTCCCCTAGTTGTCAGCCCTAGGTAGCTATCGGGCATCTGACAGGGAAATGAATCTATGACATTATGACCTCCCACCCGCCCGCTACCGATCTCAAATTTGTTGTTTCGCTGCTGTTTCATATAAAAACGTTTTTATATTTATAAATAACGAAATAACGTAGATGTTGTACATATATGCTTTTTATACTTAAAAATGTATTTAACCAATTACATTTTTTGCAAAGTGCGCATTTCGTACCCTTAAATAATAAATGCAATCTTTCTTCGTTTGATTTCGCTTCTATTATGTTATTATGTCATAATTTATTCAGGTTTGCATAATCACAATGACAACTGCCATATATGTGTTGCAGCCAACTGGTTAAAAAGCCGTTAAATTGGGCGGCTAGCATTATCAATTTAAATTTATTTGTCTCATAAACAATGGTGTCAATTCTGTTGTGTCACTCTCAATTCTAATTTTAATTTGGGCTTGTTTCATGTTTATTCCATAGTCAGACATTATCAAATAAATATAATTATAGTTTTCTTAATCGAAGCTTGACGGGACTAATTCAATTTAGTCTATTTTGTGCAACAGATTTACTACCAATAAGCCCTGTTACATTGTTGAATGATATAACCAACTATATTAATACTTATAGCAACATAATATATCTATTTAACGTGAAACAAGCGAGGCGGCCGTTGGTCGATACGAGTGGACAATGGACCCGGATTATTATTTCATGGGCTCACAATACCAGCTGTATCGGAAACTGCGACGAATCGACAGATGTGACGTGAAAACGGATACGCTTTGTACAAATTGAGTTTCGTCCGGATGGAACGTACGTATTCTTTTTTAAATGTCTTAAAAAAAGTATGGGTTCTAGATTCGAATATGCTTTTTGTATTCTTTTTAATTCAATTTTCCGAGTCAATGTTAATAGATATCGCTAAATTAGTTGTAACCGACTTCAAAATCGAAAAGGAAAAGGTTTATATCACTTTGATTAAATATCACCAAAATACAGACGAAATTTTAGATCAATAAAAAAAAAAAGCGATTTTGTATTCATTCAAAATTGGAAAGGAGTACATATTTCTATGTTCAATTGGTATGTATATAGGTATGTTAACGGATTACTTTTAGAAATTTGAAGCATTTTCTATTAAACTGTCTGTTTTTCCGCGATTTCACCCGTATAAATTATAGCCTAGTCCTATCGAAGCGACTTCGTTTTATACTATGTATAGATAGGTATCTGGTAATATCTAAAATATTATATTATACTCTGCAAATACTAAACGCTTCTGCAAGTATTATTAATAATACCTCTTAATAATATTTATTATTATAGTAGTTGTTCGACTTTTAATTTTCCGGAGTAATATTCCGAGGTTTTCAATATCCTCATCCACTGTTTAAAGGTAAAATGTTACGCGATCCTGCATACGTTTTCTTTTTTAAAAACTTTTATACCGCTAAGCTGAGGGGATCATTTGACTCAATTTCACTTTGGCTTCTATTCGCTAAACGCGGCGCCTCAAAGTAATATCTCGACTTTATTCCAGATTCTTCGGGAGAAAGATAATTTTGCCATAAATTAGGAACGTCCGTAATAAAGTGGCTGTGGAGGGCCCTGGAAATGGTGTGCCTCGATAAATGATGTAACGCTATGAAAGATATAGGTATTATGATGATATGGCTGGAAAAGTATGTAATTTCAAACTTTATATAACTCAAAAGATGTCCAATGTGTTGTAAAACTGCGTTTCAGTTTTTTTAACCGATTTCAAAAAGGCTCCTCTTTTTATTCGAAGTAATGTTCAGATTCATCAAAAATATGAACATGCCACGAACCTGGTGTCATGAAACTGACGTTTACTCGTGAAATTGAAATCGGCGTTAGCTTAATTTTGCAGAATCAATGGCGCTTCAATTACAAGTAGGCATTTATTTTGGAGCAGAAACACATTATCGATTTTGTCACTGAATTATTTTAGTATGTTTTATCGGCCGATTTTTTTCCGTACTGATTTACCAGAGAGTTTAAAATATCGGCCGACTAAAAATTGCTAGGGCATTTCTGCTCTTAGTCGACTTCAAAATTGAAAAGAAGGAGATGATTAGAGAGTCTTGAGATGATTATTAGACAGTCAGTTTATGGGTTAAAGGTTGTTCTAATACATACATATCTTAAAAGTGGTTTTATTTATTCAACAAACTGCTATTGGAGTCGGGCGTTTATCATTCACTAACCTAAAGAAATCTCTATTCGACTTCAATTGCAGATTTTTGAAAAATGAAACCGCTTTTAAAAAAGTATAAACCTAGTCTAATAAGAAATAATTTTGAAAATCGAGCAATATACGTTGAAAAATCGGTTGATCATATAAAGACCTCATTAAGATGGTATTGAGATACGATTATCACTTTACCATTAGGTAGTAGGTACTGTACTAACTTTACCATTAGGTTGAAGTGAGACCCAGAGCGTCGCGATAGCATTCCTAGCATGGCATTCTTGCGGAATTGTCTAGTGTAACGTAACGGTTTTATCCCCCTCCGTTTTGGATTACGACTCTCAAAACCCTTCCCATTGTACTTTTGGAGGGTGTCTAATTATTTTGGAATCTTTAGTCGGGAGGTGAAAATACGGTATAGTTGCGTACTTTATACTATAATATATCTACGCAGAAGATCCACTGCGGCGCAGAGCTAGCCTAGCTGGTTTTATCTGGACATTAATAACGACGATGTTTATATTTCCTATTGTTATAGTCAATGTCATAATTGTATATTTTTGTGGAAATATATGAGTACCTACCATGCAAATAGTTAAATCATAATCTTAGATATCTTTATGAACAATACGACAATTAATACTTTAAAGCAGTTTTCGTTCAAAGAAATATACTTTATGTAAAATTATTCTATGGTAGCGCTGAAATATATATAAGAAATATATATGCTAATGTTATTCCAAGGTAAACAATGCTTGACACAGTAGGCTAATAAAAAGCTAGTGATAATTATTAATCATATAAAAAAAAATCGTTCGATAAAAAAATATATTACAGTCTGAATTGATGTAGGTATTTTATATTTCGATGAGATATCGCCAGTCGCTTGAGCCGAAGCCTCATTTCCAAATCGAGATTCTCAGCAATTTATAGAAGGTCAATTTATCTCGGCAAATATTTATTTATTCCACTCAAATTTACCGTGAATCCTGAATGTTTTATGAGGCTATAAAAATCTTCGGACGGACGCTCGCTACAGCGATTTCTTGTAAAAATCTCAAGAGTTATTGAGGCAAAATTAAAGATCTTTTCAATGATCCGCATTGATATTTTGAAAGGATATTTTCATTGTGTTCGTTAATTCATTCCTGTTCTCGACGCCTTATGTGAATTTTGACAGCTACATGTGTGATAAAATTATATCACATTTATATAAGTACCGGTCGTTCATTCACTTCGAAGAATCAAAAATTTATAATCATTGCGGAACAATGGAAGGCGTAGGTCTGGCAAAAGTTCATAAAACATCAACTTGCCGTAAATAAGTTGCTGAGATAGGTATTATTTACAATCCTTAACTAATATCATAAATGCAAAAGTAACTCTGTCTGTTTATGGGCTAAAGGTTTGTCTGTCTATCGGTCACGTTTACATTGCTGAATCAATTTTGATGAAAATTATGTCCTGGTAAAACACAAAATCGATTTCATCCCGGTAGTCATCCCATAAAGAAGTGAAAAGAAGGGTAGAGCATGTGCCGGGGTTGTTGTATCTCTGAGGTTGCCTCCCCTTCTCGGGAATTAAAAATGTTCGATTGATTTGAGCTATTTTGAAGAGAATGTTTTCAATTCAAGCTCATATTTTTCAAAATTGGATTTGATTCGTCTATCGAGCATATTTTTGATTGTCTATACGTCAGGTAGATTTTTGAATAATATTAAGTACGTATTATTTTTTATGTAATAATACATTCATTACGGCGATACATTGAGTTGCTGGTTGAGATATCGCATGTCGGCACACCTTTGTATGTACATATTCTGCATAGTTTTGATGTAGCGCGCCCCCACTCCTCAAATTTAATGCCTATTATCAAAGCCATTTCCTGTTTAATCTGAAGCAAAAGAATACATATCTGACTGACGGACTAAATATATATATATATGAAAATATAATGCTTTGGATATAAAAGAACTGTTTAAAAAGTTACCATGTATAAACAAATCATGGAAGGTCAGGAAAACAAGGAGTGTCGAATAAGCATGTCGTACCTACCTACAATAATACCTGTGATGCGATACTTGTGATTCGAAAAAAAAAAATCTCAAACTCCATTCTAAAAAGGTTACATTTAAAAAATAGTAAATATAATATTTCTTTTTCAAAACTCATTCGTTGAGTAATATGCAATTACGTATCCTATCAATGAATTACATCCCGAGGGACGTGCGTAACATAGTCACGTATACGGGAATACTATTACTTGAGTTGATTGAGACCGGGGAAAGAGTTCGGAATGTTGCTGAGGGATAATGTAATCCATTTGTTCTATAAGGCCTATTGAGTAGGAACGAAAGTATTTTTCTTTAATGGAGTCAGAAGTAGAGCTGAATATCGACAAAATGTCGGAAAAGGGGCTTTGATTAATATTCTTTCTGTTATAAGTGTTAATTATTTTTCTGTTTTTTATTATAATATTTAAGATATTAGTCCCGGGTACATATACAGTTCAATTAAAGTCCGTCCACCAATTATTTGTTGCAATTATATCCTTAATGAAAAATAAAACGAATACGTTGTTCAGGCGAGATTGTTGTTTTTATCTTTTCAGTAAAATCGAAACGAAACGCTATTGATGATCAATCGTTGTAAATTAGTAAAATAGGCCCCTGAGTGAATTGAAATTCTGGTTTGGATTTTTACAGAATAGCAGGGCTGAAATAACTTCCTTTACACGAAGTAATAATATTGGTTCAATATTTTCGTTCGGAGCCTATTTGATGCAAATAATCAAATCTTTCCTCTTCACAATATAAGATATAAAACAATTATTTATGATTTTTAAATAAAAATTATTTTACAACTGATAGATTTCAGTTTAACTAATATAAATTTTTTTTGTTACATATATGGCTATTTTAATGTAATAAATGTTTCCAAATTCTGGTCTTAAATGTTTCAATTTAAAATACAAATCAAATTATCCTCTTCTATACAACAAAACGGTGAAATAAAATTGCGATTGTTAAATCAATTTAAATCACGGGCCCTCGTTACCCCGCCCTTTGTTTCGCTTTGTTTCCGGAGTGTGGAATTAAAGGCAAGCAGGCGAATTTAATCGGAATATGAATTGGCTTTGAATATGCGGCTGGATCAAATTGCTTTAGATGTTTATGTTGCGCCGCTGTATTACTTTCTTACGACTTTACGGCGCCCGCCGCGTCTATCGGCCTTTGTAACGGCCGCGTTGTACTGTGGATAACAATTGAGTTGTGTAGTATGAAACCTCCTTACCCTCGGACTTCATCCAGTTATTTTTCACGGACTTACAAGTTACAAAACGCACAGAAAAAGTCTAGGTAAAAGTTGATTAAAAGCGTAAATTAAATCGCTTGTAGACAGATTTTGACAACAGAATATGGATAATGTTAGTTTGTTGTTTCAGCAGAAATCGGTCAATTGTTACATGAGAGTTGGATTTAATTAACGGCTAAAACAGACAGTTTATTTAAGACCTTTATTGTCATTAAGAGGCAGAGATCCGGGTCATCTGCCTTGCCTTTTGGTCATTTTAAGATTATGGGCTAGTTTTGACCACTTTGAGAGTTACGAGACGAAGACGAACTTTGATACATATTAGTTTTGCCATAATGAAACATTTTGAAAACCGTTCACGGTAAATCAATATATTTATCTATGCGTTAGTTAGACCGATTTGAAGTTCTAAGTGGCCAAAAAGGGGAACTGGCCAAAACCGGCTCTTCTGCCCTAGTACACATTCCGAGCATCGAATATGATTAACATTGTTTAAATATTTCTGTCAGTTATTTGCTGCTGAAATGTCACGTCATCATGTCGCGTGAAAAGCATTCCTCAGGTCAATGCTCTTCAAAGTATTACAAACCCGGGTAAATCCGATGGTAATCCAACTCCTTACCTAAACTTTTTTATATTTGCTACAAAAGTATAATAATGTTTTAAATTTGCGTTTTCCTTTGATAGGAATCGAAGTTGAATTAGGTAGGTATATCAAACTCATCTGACTGCGACAGCTTATTGTGTAGTTATATTGTACAGGGTAGTTAATGCATAAAAAAAACCCATTTGCCGGGAGCTTTATATCACAATAGCGACGAAAGCTTGCCGTATGCTCGGGATGACTAGTACGGTCTTTGTTTTTTCAACTCTTATGAGATAGTTCTTTTTAAGAATAAGATGAGTTTAAGAATTTTGAAGGATGTTTGAAAATAGCATTTCTGAAGACAATATTGAGAACAATTTGTATGTTTTATAATCATAAATGCCGATGGAAACTTAAAGTGAAGAAAATATATTAATAATAACAAAATTTATTTTCAAAATTTATGTTAGACTAAGCTAGATTAGGCAGGTCTTGAAGAATGTAAAGAATTGGGACAAGCGCTAGTAAATCATGATGATGTTATTTTCATTTTATATGAAGGCAAATAAGCAAGCTACTGACCTGTCACTGGAAACCAGTATAAGCTGTGTGTTAGCGAACTTGGCCCTCCGCTTGCGTACCGCTGATAACGCCGCGCATAGACTCGGTGAGAAGGCTCTGCAGGGTGGACACTGCAACAATACCACTTCGTGTCATCTATCGTAAATGTACAGGGCATCTCCTGCTTATTTAATACTAGCTGTTTTCTCGCGACATCACCAGCGTTAATGTCGTCCACAAGTGATGTAGTTTGTGTAGTTTCCTGTAGGTGAAATAATTTCCATGATCGGGTCAGTATTTCTGAAGGTAAACTCCTACAAACTAATAATTAAAAACCTTTCCATCCTTATTATTCATCATCATCGTCAGCCCTTTATTTTCGTCTCTACTGCAGAGCATGGGCCATAACCCTTCACGCTGGCCCAATGGCGGATTGGCGGGTATTAATGACTGCAAATGCAAATGGGACAAACGGCTTAAGGTGCCTTTCGAAGCATGGAGTAGCTGGAGATACTACATTTTTGGTCACCCATCACGTGACCGACCCTTGCGAAAGTTGCTCAACGACAACGATGGCGTGCCGATTATTATGATTAATTTGAGCATTAAACTTGGTGTAATAAATGAGTTTCTAGGCAATTTTTTATTTGAAACATTTAAAATACTATCGGCCAAGATATTTCAATGCATAAATAGATTGGATTATGTTTGATCAGTCTTCTATTTATTATCTATCTGTAACTCTTTCGTAAACACTAGAATTAATTATAGTTCTACAAAAGTAAGGCAAGTCTTAGTTATAGAGAATGTGAGGACACAATGTTAGTAACAATGCTTGTTGATGTTTTACATGACGTCATTAATCTTTTATTTTATTGACAGAGAGCGTTCTCGATTTTTATGTAAATTTATGTATTGAGCTTTAATAGAAAAAAACAGTATTTTTTTTTCAAATTGGATAATTATTTCTCAATAAGGACTTACTTTAATAACTCTCTCTCTGTTTTACTCCACTGCTTGATATATGCCTCTTGGTAACTTTTCCATCTTGATCGTCTTCCAGTGATTCTGTACCGGGTCGGCCATGCCGTCTTTTTTATACCACCGACCACCTCGTTGGTGGTCTGCCTACATTTCATCTTCCCTTTCGGGGCCTCCAGAGTTAAGAATTTAATAAAACTTAAGCTTAGCGATTATATATCTAAGTACCACTAGTGTTAGTCTTACCCAATGTGCGGCGAAATAGAACACTCTGACAGCATTGGCTGGCAGTTCTCCGTACAGTTTGCTGCCGCTGTCTCCTTGAAGTTGGACACCTCTCAGAACCTCAGTGAGGGGGGGCGCTGGCCACGGAAACCTCTCTCCAGCTGGGTCGGCGAGTAGGGCGTCTCTAACACCTCGCCCTCTCACCACTAATGTAGGCACTCCGACAGCGATACTGTATTTTTGGGTTAACCGCCTCTGTAAAATAATTGTGCATTTTGTAAGTATGCAGTACATTGTTTAGTTGGCTAATCGTTTAAGTCAAATGAGTTTAATTCATATCGAGATTACATATAGGTATCAAGTCACGTAAAATTGAGTTTTATAGCTTTGATACCAAATTGGTGCGTTCGATCTGTGATGTGAAAGTTAAGGTACTCTCACCGAGGCTGGACATAGGATGGGTGACCGAATATTTATTGTCTCGCTTTACACCATCTTTCGGAACTTCGGAAGGCACATTGGTCCTAGCTGTATATGCAGTAGTTAACATTCACTAATCCAAACTGGGCCTGCATAGTTGATTATGGCCCGAACACCCTATTTGATTGATTCCATCTATAGAAGGCCTGTGCCCCAAGAGTTATTTTTTTGAAATAAAGCATGAGTTTAGTATGATTCATTGGAAATTAATTAATTAGGCTTATACTATAAATAGGTAATCATTCAATTAGCTCTTTTATAAGAATTTTTATACATCGGCTTTTTAATAAGAAATATTACGTCGTCCTATCCTTGTAAAGTAGCAATGGATGAATATTTATTTTCAAATCGTAAGTAATCGTGTTGATAATGAGATTACGATGTTCTCACGGTTAAGGCCGAAAGATTTTTTTTCTGTCTCTCCCATCGTTTCACTTCAGCGCCTCTGACCATGTAATTTGAATAGAAATTTACAGATCGTAGATAATTTTATTAAATTCATAGATTAACTTCAATCTGTAAATTTGCTGTTTATCTGCCTGTATGTCTGTTACAGGGATCTTCGATATGGGTATTAGTTAAATCATTTTGTGAAACGTAAGAAGGGAAACAGTTATAGGAAAGAGGACCCGGAGTTGGTTATGATTTGGATGGTGTGAAAAGATAAAGGATAATAAATTGGAGGTAGGACCTGGCACTGCCTCTGATGCACAGATAATCTTTACGGACATGATATTAACTAAATTTGAATATTAAAAGGTTCCCAAGGGATAGAAGTACTTCCAAGGGCGCCTATTTGGTGAACGCTGCCTAAACGGTAAGAGATATTATGCGAATGCTTTCTAAAGGAAATTGGAGAGCTCCAAATTATCTATAAAGAGTCCGCGATGACGTATATTTATGTGCTAAGATTTTTTCAAAACAATAAAAATGTTCTTAAAAGTATATTTAAATTTTTGACCCGTCATTATTGCAAATAAAATTGTCCTTTACGCCAAATCAATTGTATGAGCAGTTTGGATTTTATAACGATGTTTTTGAGAAAAGAAAAACACCCAGCCGATTTTCTAAATAACATTTCATGTGTATGTATCTATTATGACTTAACAGTTTTTTTTTACATTTATTCGATAACTTTTATACGAGTATTTACGAGGGTCAAACTGAAAGTTCTTAGAAAATCAAAAACTGATTACATTAGCCAGTTATTAGTTTTATTATATCTTTTCAAAATATTGTCCATTCACGTCAATACACCGCTGCATGCGATGGAACCACTGGGAAAAGCACTTTGCCCACTCGTCCTTAGGGGTCTCTTCAATGGCATCGCGATACGCAGCCACCGCTTCTTCAGCATTCATAAACCGCTTTCCTTTAAGTTTTTCTTTAATTTTTGGAAATAAATAAAAATCACAAGGCGCGAGGTCGGGGCTATACGGCGGGTGACCCAGTAATTCAACGTTTGATGTCGCCAAATAGTCGATCGTTCGCTTGGCGGTGTGCGACGAGGCGTTGTCGTGGTGAAGGAGGATCCTACTGCGAGGTCGTTTCTCTCGAACTTTTTCCAAGACAAGTGGCAAACAATTGGTAGTGTACCATTCTGCAGAAACTGTTTTTTGATCCTCTAACACAATTGTTGCAAAATGACCTATCCTTCCAAAGAACGAGGCCACCATTTTTTTTCCCGCACTTCGATCTCTCTTCACTTTAGTTGGCAACTCCTCGAAAGGAAACACCCACTGAGCAGATTGTCTTTTGGTTTTAGGATCATAACAGTAAATCCAGCTTTCGTCACCTGTTAGTATGTCGAACACAGCATTTGAGTCACCTCCGTTAAATCTTTCAATCATTTTACGACACCAATCCACACGATGGAGTTTTTGAGCCTCAGTCAAATTATGAGGTATCCACCGGGCGCAAAGCTTCCTGACCGCTAAATGTTCGTGGAGGATTTTGTGCACTTGACTCATACCGATGCCTAAGCTTGTCCGAATCTGTTGATAGGTCACTCTTTTGTCAGTCTCTATCATACGCCGCACAACACAGATGTTATCTTCAGTCGTCGCCGTAGAAGGCCGTCCCTCACGTAAATCATCAGTGAGATTAGTGCGACCACGTTTAAACTCATTAAACCAGTTGTAAACAGTCGCACGAGATGGGGCTTCATCGTGAAAGGCCAATCGTAGTCTATCATAACTTTCTTGTTGACTTAAATGACATCGAAAGTCATAAAAAATCATTGCACGAAAATTTTCTCGTGTTAAATTCATGATGACGTGACACAGACAATTTTCAATTTGCCGCCAAATCGTAAAACAAATGACAAATGAATGAAATATATACTCAGTAATATTGGCAAAGAGTTATATTTTCAAATTTTAGAATTATTTTTTTATTATATTGTTTATAAGTGGCCAGTTCTAAGAACTTTCAGTTTGACCCTCGTATAAAGAGTGTAGTTATGATATCTACATACCCAAGAAGATTATCTAGAATATAAAGCTTTTGTAGTGTTGGAGGATAAAAAAGGTTAGCTGGATGGAAATACAATCGATTGAATAAGTAATCATCGACGAAAATAGACGGCAATTAGGGCTACCGCGTAAAAATTAACATTGGCTTCGATTTGTTGAGATTTTATTGAGTGCATTTTTATTAACCACAATATTAATCAAATCGAAGCCAATTTTGTCACGCGGTTGTTCATTCGACACGATGACTTCTTTAAAACCAGGATGAAAGCAAAAACTATTATTGTGACACTATCGAGAATCATTTAGAAACGCATGGAAAGTTACAATAATCGTGCTAAGCAAAATGTGAATCAACACTAGCTCAGAAACTCGGAAGATGACTTACAGCAGTACATAGGTACTGCTACATATGTACTTATATAGGCATATTCTGGCCCAAAAAGTAACAGAAATAAACGTGAACTTATTTGCATAGGATATTCTCTAGAAACGACATTGTCAAAAACCCGACCCAAAGCGAGTCAAAACTTGCACATTGAGTAAAAATAAATCACGTTTTTTGTATGGGAATTCGGGAATTTTGTGCGGGAAAAAACTAGTAGGCAGATATATCCAAGTATCTTCCTTCTTTTTAGTTGGATACCCGTACCACTAAAAATAAATAAAAGTATTTCTTTATATAAGACATTCTAACAATATGTTGAAACAGCCTTCTAAAGCAGTTTTAAGAGAAAAAAAACACTTGTATTCGGTTTTAACGCTCCAACTGTCATACAGTTCTACTAGTACAGATACCAGTCTCTCGCATAGATTATAAAATTGTTCTACTTAGTTTTTAAGGAGGTTGCTATATTGTGATATCTGTGTGAGAGAACAAATAAAGTTTATTATTTATTATTATTATTAACTACTGTGTTCATAAGACCATTATAAAACTAGGTCTATAATATCTCATAATGCTCGTATAACTGTACGACTGTAATTCTGTACAGGTAACTCGTTAAAAAGATCCCAGTTTATGGCCGATCGTTAACTTCCACTTACTATTAGGGCGGGGTCACAGATGTCTCACCTCACGCCATATGAAATTTCATGTCTTTGGGGAGCGAAAATTTGATGTTACGTAATGATTTATTTTATTTTGTATCATGAAATTTTATTTATTTTCGATAATGAAAAACTACAGAGAAGAATATATATTTGAAAGTTATTGATAAATGGAAATACATAGATAAATAGCTACATTAATCTGATTTTAAACGAAGTTGAATTACAGTAAAACTGTATATAAAAAGATATGATTATTTATATATTTACCTAATGATGAGCCAAATATTATTATTTATATTTATGAAATTCTCTTTATATATAAGTTTAACAAGTATTAATATTAAAAAAAAATATTAGAAAAAAAAATCACCTCTGTATCCCAAATTACTGTATGGAATATCCGGGTTTGCTTTCATGTTTCACTCCACGTAACCTTCACGATTGTTCGGTCTAGCTAGATGTACCCATTGACGATAAGTTGAAAAATAGATCCATATAATGGAAACTAGAACTATTTATTTAAGAAAGTAATAAAAACGTTATTTATACTAATATTATAAACAGGAAAGATTTGGGGAAGACTACCGATTATAAAAACACTCACCTAACCGAAGATATATCATACGTGAGTGATTTATGATATAATTTACGCGTGCTAAGTCGAGGAAAAAGAATGTAGTCAAAAACATGTATTTCTGATTCTTTCTCCTTGCAGACGTCACCAAAGCCATTTTGATCCGACAAAAGTTCAGAAACCAGTCGTAGGTAACAGTGCAAACAAATCGATATCTACAAGCGGTCGTCCGAAAAATATCAACAAAATCTCGTCAACACGAAGTTTCATCGCCACCCTATTCCGAGGCGATAAGGTTTATATTAGAAACATGAATAAATTTTTCAATTGTGGTTGGTTGTACTCGTCTGATTATTATGCATTGGAGGTGCTTATATGGCGGGCGATAGTACGTGACGAACATTTAAAATAATCTTAAGGAATTCGATGTATGTCTTGTTAGAATAATTTTAGTTTTAATGATTGTTAAAATAACTATCTATACATATCTTCCGGATCCCTTTCGGGGTTATTTCTTATATTTTTTATTAATAATGAAAATTTTTCTTAATACAAAATGCTTAAGAAATCCGCGAAAGGTCGAAGGTTCGATTCCCATCTCAGGGTGCCAGGGACCAAGTGGATTTTTTAAGCATTTTGTATTAACAATAATCAGCTATGCTATTCTGCAAAGACTTCTATGTATACTGTTAGACACGCTGTTCAGTTTTGGAAACTATTAACTAAGGTGTTACGGCAACACAACACAGTTTAGTTGATTGTTATGCCGTCTCTCTTACTTCTTCATAATAAGCGAGATGACAATGCGCCCAAGCAGCACGCTCGTACTGTGTCACAATTTTAGTTGCAGGCCAATTCTGTTAATGTTCACTTATTAATGAGGAAGTATTAAAAAAACATTAGTTCCCGAAATCAAACTAGATGTCGCTGCGGTACGTTCTTGATTTCTCCATGACAACCTTTCCGGTTTTCTTTCATGTTTAAAAGTAAATTAGTTTTCAAAACTCAATAAACAACACATATTCTAATTGTACTTTTTCGTATTTGTATTGATATCTAAGTTTCGAACTTTTCAAACTTTAGCTTTTTAATATGTTAGTTAAATGGAACGGATATGACTGTCTTTAGTCCATTCGTTTCCTGCAAAAATCAACTTTTGCTAGAGTCGTCATCTAGTGGAGGTGCTTTTTTAGTGCTTTCGTTTTTTTTTAAATACTTCCTCATTGCATCTCAACGGAATCTCTACTACTTGCTTACTTACAATGTTAAAATATCATTGCTACCTGAAGTCCAATATTATCTATAATTATGTATATATCTGTCACCATCGATGTGGGAGAAAGACATTGCACTAATAATATTGGACTTTTAGTAATAGTACAATGGTAACAAGAATTGTGTCAAAACGGGTTGTAGTTAAAGCGACGAATGGGTAAAAAAAAATATGTATTTAGTCCGTTAGACAGATAATAGAAAAATACGAGGGCGGGATGATAAATAGCTAGCCTGGCATAGAAAAACTTGAATTAGTGTGTTAAAAGTATATTAATTTTTCGACATAGTCTCTTTGCGCTATCTTCATCCATCTATGCTTTAAAGCCTTGATGCCATCCCTGAAGTGGTTTTCTTCAAGCCCTTCAAAATAACTGTCCACGGCAGACATCACCTCGCTATTATTTTCAAATCTTTTTCCACATAAAAAATTTTTGAGCTTAGGGAATAGATGAAAGTCACATGGTGCCAGATCAGGAATTTAATTCTTTGAATTTCGCCATCGCAGTGATGCACGTGTTTTTTTAGCCAGGCCGGGTCTTTTTTCACGAATACACACTTGTAATTTATCCAGTAGATCAGCATAATATTCGCCATTTTTGTTTTGTCCTTTTGGAAGGTAATCAATCATCAATATACCCTTCGAATCCCAAAATACTGACGCCATGACTTTCCCCGCTGATTTCCCGGCTTTTGCTTTCTTTGGAGTCGGGGATCCTTTTTCCATCCATTGTTTAGACTGAATTTTTGATTCAGATATATAGTGGTGAACCCAAGTCTCGTCTGTAGTAACAAACCGTCGCAGAAAATCAGTTGTATTGCTCTTAAAGCGGTCCAAACATTCTTGTGAAATTTGCATACGAACGCGTTTTTGGTCAACTGTAAGCAATCGCGGCACCCAACTTGCGGATAATTTTTTCATACATAATTCTTGATACAAAATGTAATGCTCGGAAAGTTTAAATCTTCGGTCAGCTAAATCACAATTTCTGGAGTAGTAGCACTTTTTGGACGTCCTGGACGTGCTGGTACGGCCACGTTTATATTCAGCCACTCAATTTTTTATGGTCGCATATGAAGGAGCATTTTCTCCCAAAACATCCTTCATCTCCGAAAAAATCTCTCCACCTTTTAATCCTTTTAAATGCAACAACTTTATCACAGATCGTAGCTCAATTTAATCCATTTTGCAGAAAAAACGAGGTTTTTGAAATGTCAATATTTAAAAGAAAAACTATACGATCGATTTGATATTTAGAACACCGGCAGCTAATGAACCAATGAGTAAAATACTAAGGAGATTTTATAACGTTATTTATTATACAAAATATGGGTTGAGCTGGCTATTTATCATCCCGCCTACGTATTTTTTTTGCTTCAATTTACTACGTCAGAGTTTGGTAGAAAATGTACAAAAGTGTGACATCATGCGACAGTACAACTCCATGTGTCGGCGTAATTTTTTGATTGCGCAAAAAATGTATGTATAATATTCTTAAAAAATTATCAAAGTTGAACACGACATTGAGAAACACTGCTGTTGTCACAATATAAAGCAGTCGTTCCCAAAAATTTTTAATCTACTGTCCACTTCGATAATACACTATTTTTAGGCACCTTTATTTTACGACCACTTAAAACTACTATAATTTCAAATTCAACTAATTATTGTAAGCTATATTAGAGGAGACTTTTTCTAACCCGCAAAACTCGCAAAAGTTCCAAATTAATCCTTCTTGAGCCTCTACACGCCCAATTTTTTCTGATCTTTAGATAGATTTTATTTATTATGTGTTTATAAAATTTCGGTAACTAACATTATCAAATTTATGACACATCAGATTATTAAAAGTTATCAGATTATAAAAAAATAACATCAAAATGAGGCTTATCGCAAAATTGCATTATACCAAAATAGGTTTATATAAAAGTTCATGTTGATAACTGTTCAGCTACTGTTTACTATAGCTCACACGTAGTCGTTCACTGGTGTGTAATAAATAATTGATGCGTCTAAAAATAGCGGGAGTCGAACCCGCTCCCCCACCGCGTCGGAAGCATCTGAGTTAAAATAGGTGTTATAGATGATTATGTTATATATTAACATGTCTGGAATCGATGATGTGTCTGGACTTGGTGACGTGTTTGGAACACTTGACGAGCGACACTGATCAACATTCAGTTCAATTTAAGGTTTGGAAGCACAAAGAAAGCCAGACGAAATCAAAGGAAAATAAATAACCAGCGTTTAATAGGTATGTACCTGACTATGGCCTAAGGTATTAGTCTATTATCTAGTTTGAGGCTAGTATGGCTATAGTTATGATAATATTGCTTCACCTAACAATATTTTTGATTTAGAAAAATTAGAAATTTTGATGATAAAACTTAGGATCGAAGTAGGTATAATAATGAATAAATACAGAGGTAGTTAAAACTATTCAGAATTTCATTAACCCCCTTTGTAGTGGTTATTAGGATTATATATTTATTAATAATGAAGTTAGTTATTTATTACATAAAAAAAAATTGGAATTATTTTGAGTTGAATTTACAATTCTTACAGCTTTACTGCTTTACCACTTCTAATCCAAACCACTCGAATTGATAATCTGCTACATTTTTCAAATCGTTCATAAATACTTTATACTTGTTTTTTTTTTTTTTTCAAAATTTACGGGAATTTCAGCTGCTCTGTGACGACAGGAGTTGACAGCAATCAGCTAAAAGCCGTATTGTGGATAGTACCACACGACTCATTAATGGCTAATGGATGATGCAACATGACCGTGCACTATGCAAAATTAAAACATTGTTTTAAACGCAGATTAACCTTAATATACCTATTAATGATCCACTATGATACAAAATCCTCTTTCATCAGTCAAATAAAAAACTATTTTAATGACATTGTCTTCAAAAACTGAATAAAAAATAGAGTATCATTTTTAATGTTGTATGGTAACTGAAACTTTTCATACATAATTTTGTTTATGGTTGTACCATTGATTGACAAGATATTTCTTTAGTTATGAATTATTTACATACGATTGTCTACTAATATTTGCACGCTTTCCGCGTGACGTTACAAACTCTTGTTTGTCGAAAAGCAACGTCATCTGATTGCGAGAAAGTGATAAGATAGATTCGTAAAAAACTTAACAAGGGGTGTTTTTATCTGACATTTTCACGGTTTTCTTTCATAAAATAAGAAAAGTTAAGTTATATAGCTGGATAACGACTATGATCTTTATTTATTTATTATTCAGTAGTTCGACTTCACGTTGTACTCTTAATTACTTAACAAACACTTCAAGGCTAAATGTATATAATGTATCTTTAAGCTCTAAAACATGAGTCATTCTGCGAGCGCCGGTCGATATAGTTCATGAACTAGAAACATCAACCCCAGGTAACTTCCAAATGGACGAACTGCTCTATTTAATGGCACCAGCGAGTTTTACATGGTTTTACCTTACTGTCGTTAATAGTGATGTACAGTAATAAACGATCTAGAAACATAAAAGATCAAGTGAAATCACTGTTTTTCTCTTAAGGTGCCTCCTTAAGTAGTGGAGTAGTAGTCAGTTTAGTCATAATAAATTCATTCATATATACCGGAGCTTCAAACGCCAAAATTAAGCCGGTACACTAGATATGGCAGATAATAAAACCCGAAACATGATGTACATACGTGTAGCTAGGCTACACGCTACACGGTAGAGCCACAGCAGGCCAATTCAATACTAATATTTACGTAATAATACATCTCAAAAAATTGTACTAATAATATTGGACTTTAGGCACTATCTACCTAAAGTCCAATTTTATTAGTACAATGTCTCACTCACACAACAGTGATGAGTGATGACAGATATTTAATAATATTGGACTTAGATATTGCAAAATGCAAGTAAACAGTTGAGATTTCATTTAAGACTATAATTTGTAGTTGTAAGCTCGCAGTTGTCATAAATGACTTTTATATTATTATTATTTATGTTATTTATATTGTATTGTACACACGGCCGCATATCAGACTATACATTGTGGACTTTGTACCTACCGCGATTCGCATAGAACTAACTTCTACTAAATAATAACTCCTTACTAACAGATGCTTACGGTGGAGGTGTGTAGCGTGACGTGATAAATCAATTGACTCAAAATATATTCGGTCAAGCAATATACAATATATCTTTAGGGAATGATAACATATCACTCTTCTATAGTCAGTGAAATATTGTAGTCTATTTACAACAAAACCATTAGGTGTGTAAGGGTGTGCGGTCGCGTGGAAACTTCACAGAAGGGGAGCGCAGAGTTTCCAGACTTACAGGAAAAAATCTGTTTGGCAGAGCGAGCTGATTAAGGGCCGCCGGCCCTTAATGAATATAATGGTATAATGGAAGCTTTAGGATACTTGGCTCTTATTTTTCCACTCGCATATCTAATCGTAATTAAATAACTTGTGAATGGTTACAACGAGTGTATTACAGGCCCGAATCTACTACTTTATCCAACCGGGGCAGAAAAAAGAATCAAATACTAGCTGTGCCCGCGACTTCGTCTGCGTGGGAAAGTATATCAGGAGAATTGTTTCTTTCCTATGGTTGGGACCGAATCGAGTACGATCAATGGCCCATAAAGCACTAAGCGGGCCCAATGCGAAGTGGTGGGTGTTAACGACTACTGATGTCCGGGACCAACGGTTTAACTTGCATTCTGAAGCACGGAGGAGCTTAAGATCATAATGTTTCGGTCATCCACCCAATAAACGGTCCTTAAGATAGTTATATTGTTAGGGAAAATATCTTGAGAACTCATACAGCAAGCGTTTGATCTCAGAAACTTCTGAATCTAACTGCTAATCGTAACACATATGCAGTATTGTTTGTCCTTGAGTTTGAAACTCCCTTTGATAGAGAAATGCTTAAAGAATTCGGACTTTGCAGTATAGAGAGCGAAAAAAGTTGTTTCGATTATCGCTAATCGGTGTTGCCTACAACCTGCCTGTACCCCACAAGCGTAAGCGTATTTAAATAATTGTTAACTAGCCGCGTGAACTATAACCTGTGACACCCGAGTATGACGTTGCTTCCGGTAGGTGAAAGAATTTTTAAAATCGGTTCAGAGGTTTTGGAACCAATTCGATGCAAAAAACAATTAAATTTTTCCTCTTTTTAAGATTAAAGGTTAGCGCATTTGGTTTCCGATGCGGTAAGTAAGCATGTAAAGTCTTTATTGTACAACAAGAATATGACACGAACATACTTATATGTTTTTTATACATAACATTCACAAATATGTACTAAAGACAAACAGCGCTAGCCAGTGATTTCTTTCAGGCAATCTAGCACTGGATGATAAAACATGACAAAAATAATAGATTCCGCATACAATTAGACAGATAAACAAATAACATTTCAAAAGATCAAAATATAAAGATAAACAGTTGAAACAGCGAAAGTATCACTAATACGAGTAGGTATACCTAATGTACGATAAAAATGGTCTGACACTAGAGCAGAGAGAGAAGTGAGAAAAAATAAAGAAAAATAACTATCGTAAGGGCCGTTCATTGGGTGGATGACCAAAAGATTATTATCTTGAGCTCCTCCGTGCTTCGGAATGCAACCATAGGAAAGAAATAATTCTCCTGATATTGATACTCGTACTTTTCCACGCAGACGAAGTCGCGGGCACAGCTAGTATTTAATGTGATTGTTCATATATAATTGAAATCTACTTAAACTGCAGTATCCAAAATATTGAAAATTATTTTTTTTATTTATATTTATATAAATTGTAATAATTTCACAGACAATATCAAAATGTAGCTAGGTAGCGCAACGGATAAGTGACGCTACTTGCGATTGTTGTTGTTAAGCAATTGTCGCATGGGTTGTTTACGGGATGGATGACCAAAACATTATTAAATAAAGGCTTGAGCCTCACTGCATGGGGATATAAAAGAGCTGACGATATCATCGTAACAATATATCAGAGACTAAAATTGAATAATGCAATTAATTTCATAGCAATTTTGGCGAACACAGTACCTCAAATTGATATAACTTTTTTATTTATGAACCGATTGAAATAAAACTAACACTAAATGTTAACGGAAGGTAACCATAATACAATAGTGAACACTGCATTAAAATCGGTTCAGCCGTTTCTGAGATTAGCATGCACAAACGCATAGACAAACAGAAAAAAAATAAAAATCGTTGTTTTGTTAAAATCGCTGTTACGTTTAGAAATACCTCTCCTAGCAGTTTTTTCATGTATCTTCAATGTACAGACATCGATCGGTTACTTTTTATTATAATATAGATAGATATATAGTTAGGTATTTACTGAACACATTAGGTAGGTATTTATAAATACATTGTTATCTATGAATGAGAGAAACTAACGATAAGCTTTCTTTTAAACGAATTCAAGATATTCTTAAAACTTTCGTGATAGAAAATTAACCACTCTAGGGTTACCAGATAAAGAATTTTCATTTTAATATTCATGAAATTTTGCCGAGTTTAAAAATGAAACATAAAACGTACTTAAAAATATCTGTCATTGTAAAATGAATTCTGGATTAAGAAATAAAATACTATTTTATTTAGGTATTCAATTAATACGATGAAATGAATTTTTATATTTTTCTTTTTTTTTTGTGGAATTAGCAAGTAGTAAGTTTGTTTAAAGATCGTACGACAGTTTTCATCCCAAATAAAATGAAAATACATATATCAACACAATCAATGAACTGTAAATTAAGCACGTGGACCTTATTTGCTTTATTTTTTACTAGCTGTTTTCCCGTGACTTTATTATAGCCTATGTCACCCGTGCATGATGTACTCATTGACGTATGTGAAAGAATTTTCATGATCGGATCAGTATTCCGAAGATAACGCCTACCCTACCATGATTATATAATGTCCCAAACAAACTTAAAAAATTAACCCTTTTTATTAACTTATTATGCGAATACTTTTCTTTGATGTAAATATCTAAAAAAAGTGTAAAGATCTAAATAGCATTTCCATTTTGATCCAACCTTTTCCAAGGATAGTGTATATGAAACACAAAAAACACGTTTAGCAACGAGCGCCATGAAAGCGCGGGTAAACCAAGCTTAAGAAGCTAGGGTTGGCAGATTTTTTTCGCAATGAATTTTAATAACAACGTTGCTCAACTTCCTAACTACAAGTCTTTGTGTTTTGTAAATGTAATTTAACGAATTGGTGACAATCACCTAGTATTTCCTTAAATCTTAACTTAATATAAATCTCCTTATCCCATCTGTCCATCAGAATATGATAAATTCAAAATCTGTCGAGCGTTTTTCATGCGGTTTGTCAACAATGGATGGAGAGTAATACATTAAGAAATTTTTGGTGTAAGTATAAATTAAAAAATTAAATCAGAACACTTGGTCCCTCTGTTAACAAGCAAAAAAATTGATACTGTGACGTTCCACTTTGCCTGTACTAGAACATCTTCGTTTGTGAAAGTTAGCAACCCTAAGAGTAAGAGCGGTGAGTAGCGGCGGGCACAGACAGCCCTTCTAGAGACGTCAACCCCTCGACGGCCACTCTGTCCCACCTCAACATGTATATCACAGAAAATATGTACACAACGAGGGCGTATTTTAAATCAGAAAATCGTACAGGTTATATATATTATAAGAGGATAATATTAAACTATTTGTTACCGAGACCAAGAGTTTCATTTTACAAATATTTTTTAACACTAGCTGTTTTCCCCTAAAATTTAAAATTTTTAAGTTGCTACGGTATAAAGAGGTATCGTATTTAACGTATTAGAATTTCGAGTAGGACTTTCTTAATGGACATTTACGTAAAAAATATTTAATTCTGTCAGTTCGGTAAACAAGAGTCGCGCAATTAACGGTAAGGCCAATGAAACGCGACAAATGGCCCTCTTGAGCGAGACGAGCGTGATGAACGAGCGTAGCGAGCGAGATAGCGCGTGAAGTTGATGATTGCAGACCGTAGCGTTTTATTGTGATTACTTTGTAAGTTGTGATGGTTGATAGTATGAAGTAGTTATATTAAAAGAGTTTCTGATTAGATTAGTATTTAGTTTATTTCTCAGACAATGTCGCTATTAACATTTCATGTATACGTATAAATAAATGCGTTTATTTATTAAAATTAGGAGTGATGAAGTATACCGAAAATATTTACCAACTTTAATAAACTACCAACCAAATACCGCTATCATGTCCATCACCTCAACTGCGTATTTTTATGTATATCTATGTTTTATACGTACGTTTTATGTCTTTTACTTCAAATACTAAGTATATTATACAACATATTGAATAGACTAAGCATTTAGATTAGATAAAATTTTAGATTTCTTTTTTCATTAAGCTTATAATGAAAAAAGAAATCTAAATCAGTACTCACATACCAAATCCACTAACTTTTGACTGGTTTTGCACAAAGAAATAACGTCCTACTAGCTATAATTATAAATGCAAAAACCATATTATATTTGTGAGGGTTCTGACATGTACATATATTGTTACAAAGAAAATTATAATTTTTTTATTGAACATAACATTTACTATTTAAGTGTGTTAGTTTAATAAATTGAGGTAAAGTTTTAAAAATATATACAGCTTATTTGAAGTAGTCTCCATTGGCTGCAATACAGTCCTTTAAACATACTTCACTTCCAATCGTAGATATGGATTGTTTTAGGGACTCCAAATTACCATGATGTATAGAGCAAGCTATCTAAAACTATTCATAAGTCATAATCTAACGGATTAAGATTTGGATTAGATGACGGCCAGTCTTGAGCTATGATGAATACCTGAGTGTTCGTTTCTAACTAAAATTGCGAGGTTCGAGCTTTATGACCTAGCACCGAGTCTTGCTAAAAGGACCATTCTTGGTTATTGAACAAGGTGTTGTTAACTACCTTCTCGAGAATGATATCTTGATATATTTGTGCCGATGTTTTGATGCTTTTTTACAAAAATATGGCTCGGTCTCTCCTTCATAGCCACTCCAACCATCACTGAAGTCGGATAATGTACCCACGTTGTACTCTGTTGACTAATCGTGAAGCTTCTTTATGGCTTTGAGCATAAATATGGTTATTTTGTTTGTTAAAATATTGCTGAATTGTAAAAAAATCTCATCCGTATACAAAACATTTCTGTAAACACCTATTGCGTACCGCTTAAGTTCTTGTTTTCTTTACTATTTTGATCGCTTTGATTATCACCCTATTCTTTTTTAAATTATCCGTTAAGAAGCAACCACTGCGTCTCTTATAGGCTCCAAATCCTAACTTATCTTTTAAAATACGCGACATGGTTCTAGGTGCTATCTTCATCTCCCGAAACAAAATCTTTTGTTTGCGGATAGGCTTTCTTTGAATTCTTTTCCTTTCTGCTTTGATCGATTTTTTCGTACAAACACCATGTTGATGGCCTGGAGCTCTATTTTTAAATCATTTGTCTCGCGTCGAGCGCTCGTCTCCTACTGATTTTTGTTCTACATAAAAAAATTGCCATTTCTAATTCGCTCGACTGCAACGAGTGATATGAACCACTCGTGATTTAGCGAGTGATAAAATAAACGTCAAATCTCGAAATTAATAAATAACGATGAAGTGAATTAATAAATGACGTTAATGGCCGTTTTGTTTACATTCACACTTTTTTGTTTATTAAGATGACAGAAAATATGCGATTTAGACTCATGTGACTTAGAAGTCGAGCCTGATTTAGGTCGTATACGGCGGAGATTTTAAAAGAGGGAATCAAAAATCAAGCTCCTGATTATTTTCTATAAGAAGATAGAATAGTGCCGAAATGAAACGAAAATCCTACTTGTATTAAGTCTCGTTTGGATTCTCTCACAATAGGGATGATAACATTTTTTTGTATTGAAAAATATTAAACATGTTTTTTTTTTTGCGTCAGCATTAAATTATGGCAACGCATTGAGTGGAATTATCACCTTTGTACATTTTCTTCATAGTTGTTTTGTAGCGAGCCCCTACTACTCAACTTTAATGCTTCTCATCTAAGTTATTTCTTCAGAGCCCTATTACAAATGTAAACAAACTCGTTACGCCACACAACTTGAGCTCAGACGACCGGTGCATCGCATTTTGTAGTAATGTTGCAGTTATATTTATAGTTTTTATTGAAATAGGATAATATATTTGAGCTTAAACATTAAGAAATCTTTATTACTTAAGAAGTAGGTTATAATTATTCTGACACAAATTTATAATATCATCGTTAATTGGAGAAATTCTCAGTTAACTTATTACCTATTTTCGAAGTTTATTTTTTCTGTATATAATTAATTTTTTTTTAGGCCGCTACGAATTATACGATTTTAGAAGAGAAAAGAAATCGTTTCTTTTCATTTTATTTGTTTAGACCAAGAGCCCAATCTAGACTCTCAAAAAAGTGCCATCTCGCACTCTATGAAATTCTTTCTTTACAATTTAAGGTTTACTTTAAAAAATGCACAGTTTACAAAATACGAAACCGCTCCGAACTCTGCCAATAGTTGTTATTCTGTACTATTCAATAAATCAAAATTAGTAATATATATTTTAATCCGAGATCAAGAACACCAAAATGGACCATTTTGAGCAAAAATCACAGTCAAAATGTAACCCTATGATATAAAAAAAAAACCGTATGTAATATTTTTCTAATATCAGACTAACGGTCGAAATGGATTTTTTAAGCCAGGTAACATCCCTATTCCCATATTATTTGGGTCGTGTTTTATAATCTATTTTATGTAACATATAACACTAAAGTAATAGTCACCTGAACTTCATTTGGTGACACGCAGGTCATA
This sequence comes from Diatraea saccharalis, assembly GCA_918026875.4. Taxonomy (NCBI): domain Eukaryota; kingdom Metazoa; phylum Arthropoda; class Insecta; order Lepidoptera; family Crambidae; genus Diatraea; species Diatraea saccharalis. The sequence continues at coordinate 18,606,926 of OU893334.1, read as the reverse complement.
GGTTTCTGCCCTCTGATATAGATTATGTTACGCTTGATGTAACAAAGGAGATCTTATCACTAGAGAGCAATTAAGGTTAATGTTCTGCTGAAACGACTGTTCGTAGATGGAGGGGCGAGAGGGATGGACTACGTTAAGAGAGATGTGCTGATAGTGGCTACAGTCAGGGATTACCGCGCGTTAATTACTTTAGTTCTAATTCTCTTTGGTTCTAGGTTTGTTTGGGAGTTGAACCTTAGTTTACTAAACATTCGAAATTCCTTTCAATTATTTGAAATATAGGACTACTAGGATAGAAAACGTATTTTATTTTATTTAAAATTTTTAGGCCATTTAATTCTCAATTTTTAGCAGCAAAATTAAAACAAATAGTAAAACCTATTAGACGGCGATAAATAATTAAGTAATAAATTTTCCGAATTTCATTCATTATTAGTTTCAAATTTTTTTTTTTATGGAATAGGGGGCAGACGAGCAGACGGATCACCTGATGGTAAGTGATTACCGCCGCCCATGGACACCTGCAACACCAGAGGGGCTACAAGCGCGCTGCCGGCTTTTGAGGGACGAATATGATCATAGGGAGGGAAGGGTTGAGTGGTAGAGGGAAGGGAATAGGGAGGGGTTAGGCCTCCGGTACCCTCACTCACACGACGAAACATAACGCAAGCGTTGCTTCACGTCGGTTTTCTATGAGGCCGTAGTATCACTCCGGTCGAGCCGGCCCATTCATGCCGAATATTTCAAATAGTACGGAATTGTTTTAACTTTGTCACGAAAGAATTGACGGTATGTTTATTTATTTGGGTTTTTAAAAAGAAAATTCAAAACTTGTCCAGCACGACCTCATCAAACGCAAAATTGGACGGCGAGGCGTCCATATAAGTACATAAACGCATTACGCATTACGCATGTATGTACGTTGCCACCATTGTAGCCATCATTTATAGAAAATTCAGGAGAAGTGTACATAAGTTGTGAAATATACATTTTTTGGGTATTTTTGTGTCACCGTAATATCATATTGCGTTTTTACAATTATTTTATTAATTCACATTAAATAGTTAATATACTTATATCAGAGCGATTGTAAAAGTTTGCTTGGATTAGGTTTTCTTTTAATTTGTGGTAACTTTGTTTTTTTTTTGTTTATTAATAAAATACTTAAAAATTTGTAAATTCACATTGGAATATGACGACTAGTTTTTTATTTTTGATTACGGCATAATTGGACGGTATTTTTGGTACAAAATCAAATTTAAAGTGATTTTTAGCTTATACACACCCTCTCACAATTTTTTTGAAGTTTCATATCGACGCTGAAAAGCAAACACGTAGTAACCTGCAAAACCGAAATGGATATTTAGATCTTTATATTTTCCAAAAAAAAAAAAAACTTATTTTCGTATAAATTGACTAAGGTTCACCTTATTAGTTACCATGGCTTTCCGACCCCGCACCCGTCTTAAGCGACGCTGGCCTACTTGGTAAGACCCGATGCAAGTACCCTCTGGGGAGAGAAGGACCCGGAACCCTGCCGGTTAGTTCAGCCCCACTAACGAGGCCATCACCTACTACGCGGGTTAATGACTGCAATTGCAGCCGGGACTAACGGATTAACGTTCAATTGGAAGCGAGGAGTAGCTCGAAATAATACATTTTGGTCACTTTTCGCATTGGAACCCGTAAGCGCTAACCATTACGCCTTCGAGCTCCCCGAGTTAATAGGTTTAACCAATAAACAATATTTTGATTTTGACAAGCTATATTCATTGAAGATATAATAGATTAATATAGTATTGTGAATGAAAAATTAAATATATAAGATGTGGTCACTGTAGTTAACCAGTATTGTTCAAGTTTTGTATGAGGATGCAATCTGATCCATACTATGTGCGATCGAGCCCGCATTCTGGTGTACAATATGTACACACACATAGCTAGTATAATAGCGTACATCAAGCTATTACAAATGTGTGCCACCGATATCGAATTTTAATTTTCAAACAGTAGGTTTTTGTCATTTACCCCGCCTTTAATTCGACGAAATAACTTATTGTTGCGCCCACAGAGACTTGCAGTATTTTCCCTAGCACGTTTTAAGGTCACCAGTTGTCTTCCTTAAATGTCCTTCAGATTCAACAGGACAAAATACAATTCTGGATACTACCAAGAAAATGTATTCACTAGTAAAATTTAAAAAGCGCCAAATGTTATATTCTTACACCTACCATCATTCGGTTCCCTACATTGTAAATATTAAATTGTGGTCAGCCTGAAGATATATGTTTCTTCACATTATATTTGTTTAGGCAAATTAAACCGAGTCTATATCAATATAAAGATTAAAATCGCGAAAGCCAGATTTCTTCTTGGGCGAGTTAAATATTTAAAAAATAGAATGTTTTTAAGTTGATTAATTAGTGTCTTTTTTACAAACTCTTTGGTATTGTTTCAGATTTATTTATGGCTTATTTTTCGGCAAGTTAAAATAGTAAACAAACAAAACTATTGACCTGAAACTCGATGGGTCATTTATCGTAGGTACCTAATTCCAATATTAATGTGTCAATATTGCGCACGCACCTGTAACAGATATACTAAAAACCCTCCCAACTCCACAGTTGGGGTTCCGAAAGTAATTTAGGGTGAAGTGAAACATGGTATGACGGCACAGAGTAATTACCGAGGGGTAGAATATGCAAGTTACAAAACATTTTCAACACAACACTTTGAAAAACAAATTGTTTTCTTTACCTTAGTTATATTTTTTTCTGTCTAAACATTTCGGTCAGTTGCACATACGTCCATTAAGGTTTAACGATGACTTTAAGCTATAATTAATGTTCTAAATTTAAAAATTGTATTGGTAATGTGACATTAGACTAATGACAATTTTAATGGACGTTTATGCAACAGACGAAAAAAGTTTAAATACTAAACATTCGGTTATAAAAATAGGATCGACCTCTACGTCGAACCTAGAGCACTATCATAGTACCTATAACAGTTCAATCAAATAAAACCTATTTCAAAAGGTTATAAATTATTGCATTAAAGCTCTATGCCGTCACGGCGCTGCTCTCGACGTTGAGTCGGAGGCTGTTTTTAACAGAATATAATAATAGAGTTTACGTTTACATTTTTCTAAGTACATATAGCATTTTAATCATGAATACTGTCGTGAGTGATTGTACAATATCTAGATCAACAAACAAAAATGTGCGGCTTCCTTGATTGGACTTTTTTATTTGATTTACGGCAATTTTGTCGTTCAGTTTTGAGCTTTTAATAGTGTCTTTTTTAAACAACATCTACGGCCAGTTTCACATGTCTTTAAGTAATGTTAATAAAAAAAAATTAAATTATGTTTTCGAATTAATAATTTACACTCGCACAGGAAAGATACAATCATCTACGAGCTTGCAACTATAGCTTTAAAACAATCTCGGTGTTTCTCGTTTCTTTTTTTATGATAAGCCCATTCAGTACCGTGAACGCATTTTCCGTTCCATTGTCTTGTGAAAGTACCTATATATACAGTGAGTTTCTCCTTTCCACTCATTCTACTCGTCTGAATCGCACCCTAAACTCTTCAGGGTTGCATAATTTCCTTACAATTCCACAGGATAAATAACGTTTTCAAGCACCCGAGGTTTTATTCAAGTGGTCGTATTTCACGAGTGCGCCTTGTTTTAAAAATGTTAGCAGTCGTTTGGAGGATGCCTTTGCTTTTTATTTATTTTCTTGTTAGCTAAATTGATAAAGGAATTAAAGTTCCCGAACTTTCGTTTGGTAATTAATATCTATGTATGCATAGTTTTATTAGATTTAATATTAAAATCCATTTTAGTTAATCTGCCAATAATGAAAAGACCGCAAAAAGATGATTTTATGACAACTTACCTTAGTGTCGACATCATGAAAGGGCACAGCAAACCATGGTTTGCCTGTAAGACTACGTCGGAAACCGGCTTCTCTTTCTACGGGACCTTCAGGAGTACCCATGTGAGCCCACAAGACCACTTGCACCACTCTCAAGCGAGGATGGATTCTTTTATACAGTTCCTCTAATCGCACTCCAAAATCATCACTCTCGTCGCTTATATTAGCGAAAGAGAAGTATATACCACACACAGCACCCTCGCCTTCTTCTACACAGTCAGATAGAGCCTCCAAAGTTGACACGTTCTCGAATTGTCCATTTTGTGTACCCGGCGAGTTGCATCTCACAAGCACTTTTCCAAAAAGTTTTTCACGCCAATCCATTTTTTATTTTTCTCAAACATTCGTTGAGTTAAATGCCATCAATTAATTTTCAAAGTACACCAACAAGGTAAATTGGCTGTTGTTGATGATGCACGCTTTGTTTTGATTAAAAAAGACGCAAATATCACGTCGGTAAATGAGGTTCAATAAATTCGAAGTAAATTTAGAAAAGCAATTTATAGTTTATGTCAATGAATAAATAATAACGAAACCGGACGTCAAGTTATTTTGATGCCGGCTTTGAAACGTGGGAGTGAATATAAGTTTTATTTATAAAAGCACGCGTGCGCGGGCCGCTTCACGGTCGTAGCGGGCGATCACCCCGGCTAACAAAGGCAGACTGGAGGAGGGCAAATGAGGGAGCCCTCAGACATAGAGCAAACACACCTAACAAACAGAGGAGACGTAAAAAAATACCTGGCGTTATGTTTGCTTTATTTAATTGACGCCTTGTTTGATTTTCCATCGGCTAACTTGTTATTTCTAACGGCTCTTTTAAAAGTCATAATATGTAAGTAAGGAATCACCCTCTAAAGCAGATAATTGCTGAACAAGGGCGTCACTAATGAGTTTTTAAATGCGAATGCAAACGTAGTTGTTACACTGAAATCCATACGTAGTATAAAACAAAGTCGCTTCCTGCCCTCTGTATACAGAGTTCTTTTAAACTACACAACGGATTTTAATGTACAGAGTGTTTCAAGAGGGAGGTTTATATGTACAATACAGGAGGTGAAACCACTGGCGAAAAGCTAGTTTTACTATAAGAATTGCATTAAGCTTTATAATAATAATATTCTAAACAATTTTACCATGCTCTTTTTCTTTGTATTTCTATGGTAAAAATGAAAAGAATTCACTTTTGGAGTCATTCAAAGTCTATGTTTGTATGTATTCCATAATATAAATATTATATAAATACCACATTTCATTTTCAAAAATAAAGTGTAGTTACAAAAAAAGATATAGATCACCCTTCGCGTTCCGAAATTAAATTACCCGTCTGTTTAATAATCTGTGCACGCGCCTCTCATATCTCACGAGCGCGGCAGGATTGCGAAAGGCTTGAATTAAATCAGAGGGTGAGACAAGGGCAAAAAGTTGCACAGTTTAAGGTAATACTGTGATACTCTGTTTTTGAGTTTTGTACGATAACTGTAAAAGAAATTTAAGATGAAAAAAACGTACCTTATGATATACAATTATGCTAATAGATATTACATTTAATTTCTAGTTTTAGTGATTCGAAAGTAAAAGCTACACTACCTATACTTGCCCTTTTAAGGACGCGTATTACATTTCTTTCAATAAATAGAAGTGGGATATAATACTATTACTAATAATATTAGCTATAGTATATGGTATTAGCGGCTACCAAATTAGAACAGCTTCAATTGGAATGTCTAAGACATCCACCGTACTCCCCGGACCTTGCTCCAAAAGATTTCGATTTTTTTCGAAATTTGGATGGCTTGTTGCAAGGGAAAAAATTCAACTCCGATGGGGCAGTGCAAATCGCCTTCAAAGATTGATTCCCGTCCGAATGGTTTTTTTAGTAGGGGGATCAATGAACTACCTATGAGATGGCAAAAATACAAGATACCAATGGTTTATACTTTGATTAAATAAATTATATATTATACTCGTATTAAAAAATATTCGGCTTTTTGTTCCTCCTATACCAAACACCAATTTCATATGTAAGGACCTAATACTTCCTTATAAAATATTTCTTAGGATTTAGTGATATTGATATATTTTTTTTTACTTAGATAAAACTATTGTAAAAATATTTTAGATTTGGAAATATTTGATTGTTTGTTATAATAATAAGTTCCGAAACTACTGAATCATACGCTGTAATTACTAGCGAAGTCTATAATTTACGCGGGCGAAGTCATGCTATGTAATTTTACGAAATCAGTGAATATACATAATTTTTTTTTATATATGAAGCCTTCTTCCCTACATAAAAATATACATACCCGTTGTATTGGATTATTGTGGTAAAGAAGGAATTTCTAATTCCTCCGTTACCATTGAATAAATGCAAAATATCTTTTGTTTTTATCAGAATTCAAAATCGCATAGGAGGCGGTTACTTATATGTTTGATGGCGATGTATGTTTCCACTAAAGGTTGATATTTAAAATAATTTTTTAATTGGGAGCTTCATGGACCGATGAAATTTTATAGAAATCGAATCACTAGTTTTTCTTTTATTACTAAACAAAATACGCTTTTCAACAGATATAACCTAAATATTTAGATGATATGTTTATTTCAGCTAGAAAACAAAACATTGTGTAAGTATTTTGATTTTATTCAAAATCCGAAAGGAGGATTGCTATGTTCAAGGAGTATATTCATTTTTAATGAAAGTAGGTATGTTTATGGATTTCTTCTTGAATTGTGAATGCAAACAAACAAGCGATCAAATCTTTCCTTTTTTAAATATGATTATAGAATTAATACCAAAAATTATTAGTATTTTTCATTCAACATTTCATAGAATAGAATAGAATATACTAGAATTCATTTATTTTGACAACACACATCACATACAGAATGTACAATTGAAAAAAATAAAAATAAAAAAGACATGAAAAAGAACAGAAAAAATAATAAAAAACAATGCAATGTATAGCAATATGAACGTGAAATTGATCTTACATAATAAAAAGACATTCACTAAGTTGAATTTTCTTATCTACATAGATACGTATTTACAGATAATCAACAGAACTACAACATGGATCAAAACATGTACTTATGAATCACTTTGCAGTTTATGGAACAAACATTTAATTTTTGCCGTGTAATTACTGTACAGAAATTCTATTGATGTTATGTAAGCGTAGGACAGAAGGCCGGTTTTGGCCACTGCACCCTTTTTAGGCCACTTGGAGCTTTAAAGCGTTTTGATAATATCATACACAAATATATTTTTTTTTTTTTAATTGTATAGCTTTATAGCAAAACGTATAGCGTTAACAGTTATGATGTGTTAAAGTTCACTTCTTAGTCACTTTTAAAATGGCTGGCCCTAATTATGAAAAACCAGTAACGCATCAACTACCTATAACCCATTATGACACAGTTCACAAAAAATAAATTATATCTGTCACCATTGACTTGTGAGAAAGACATTGCGCTAATTCATTGATTTTAGGGTAGATAATACACTGGCAAAATACAAGTAGTTGAGACTCCATTGAAATCCGATAATTGCGTAAAAATTAGCAGAATGAGGAAGTATTTAAAAAAAGAAAGCACTAAAAAGCGACTCCACTAGATGGCGACTCTAGCAAAAGTTGTTTTTTGCAGGAAACGAATGGACCGAAAATAGTCATTTCCGTTCCTTTTAACTACCCTATAAGAAAACTGAAATTTGCGTAGTTCACAACTTAGATATCAATACAAATACGAAAAGTACAACTAGAATATGATCTGTTTATTGAGTTCTGAAAACTAATTTACTTTTATACATAAAAGAAAACCAGATGGGTTGTCATGGAGAAATCAAGAAAGTACCGTAGCGACATCAAGTTTGATTTCGGGAACTAATATTTTTTTAAATAATTCCTCATTGACTGAGTGAGGCCTTGTTCTTGTCTATCTCATTGTAGGGCGCAATAAGATTTCTCCTCCCCCGCGTGATCACTTTTTTCGAAACCAGTTCGAAACTAACACCCCTTTTAAAAAGTAGACTAGAAATGTTGACATTTATCCTAACTATGAAAAAAAATATCACTCGAATACACTGCGCTTATTATACCGCTGACCAAATAAAGTAAGAAAATATATTGATAGAATAAATAGCCAGTGCATTTTGTGAAGTGAACAGAGCCTTAAATCAGGGTTCAATGAGCTATTCAAAGCTACTTATGGTGATTTAAAGCCCCCGATCAACAATTTAAGGAGCTGTTTATGGTTAATCGATATTTATATTAGTATCGTAAAAGCGTCCCTCTTTCACGTTTTATCCATAGAATAGTATTATCAGAAGGCGAGAGAGGATTACATTTTTTGTACCTTAAAAATATATTTGTTTAATTAATGGTTTTATAGTCAAAATGTTAGCACTTCATACTAAAATCTCGTGACATTAATTAATTGCTCTGCAAAAATACGTTAGGAATTTTTGTGTTAAAAAGAAAAGCGAGTGTTAATTTATTTCAGTTAGTTAAATCTAAAAATGTTAAATGAAATCCTATGAAAAGTAATCTAGTGCGTGCATAAAATGCAAAACATAGTATTTGAACACACTTATTAACATTCAGAACGTCATTTCGTGCAAATTCTTTAATATCTGCAACTCGTAAATATTGAAACATTTTTCTAAGAATTAAAAAAAACAGCAAATGATTACATATTCCAACATTTTTTTATCAATCGGCTGAAGGTAAAGTTATTTTTATAAAGAAGTACAAAAACAAAAGTTCATCAAACATTGTCATTTTTTGTATATGATCATTTTCAGTGCGGAAGTATTAAAGAAAATAAAGAAACTACCAATATTTATGTCAATAGATGGCAGCACAAATTTTCGGATCTAAATGTCACTTCATGACGTTAAACCAAAGAGAATAGAATTGTCAGTGTTGTTGTGCTGATAACTCTAATTTATTAGATCGAGTTACTCAAACGCAACTCGATTAATACAAAGTAATATTTGAATGAATTTCTTTTTTATTTGTATAAAGGAAAATGGAAACTAACATTATGGAAGTGAGCGTAGGGAAAGATTTTTTTAAGTTATAGAAATCAATAGAATTACTGCTTTGAATTTATTGAGTGGCATTTAGCTACGGTATACAATAATATTACCGTGAAATAGTTTTTAAAAATAAAATACTTATGCTATAGTCGGTCTAGGAAATTTTTATTATAATATTTATCAAAAGTTCTGAAAACAATAAGAACTGGGTAAGTTAGTTTTGTTGCTATTAGTTGTTTATTGAACTTACATTAATAAAACTACATCTAGTCTCAATAATATTTTTATATTATGTGTGGTGAATGAATTAATAGGGTTTATTAATCAGCAACAAAGGTCATAAAACGAAAATTATAATAAAAAACCGTTTAATATCTATATAGTTATCCGATATGTATCAAATATACTAGGTTTTCGTACAAAATAACATGACTTCTGGCTAGAATGACATTTGTGCAAAGTATAACGCGCAAATAAGTTGTCCTTTCGAAATTAAGAATAAAAAATTATGAACAACAAGAAACATCCGTTCGAAACGGACAGCAAGGTTATAACTATAAATATCAAAATTACAAAGACACGTACAGTTATTATACTATCGCTACTGAACTTACATGTCGATGGCGGAAGTCGAGACAGTTGTTATGTTGTTAATTCATATGGTGGGTATGTGCTTTTTTGGTTCTTCTAATAATATTGTCACTTGAGTAGGAAGTCAATCTAAGTAGGTTAACCTACTCTAGAAATCAGTTTTATTGAAAATATATAAAAATCTCTGCGGTGATGTCGTCTACGTCGGGTTGTTACGTTCCCTCAAATATAGTTGAGCTATACGGTGGCTGGCTTATGCGTCAAGCTCGTCAATGGATGCTGCTACTGGGGGTGAGTCTGCGCTGGACTCCTAAATATCGTCCATTACTTTTATTAAGAATATTGTATATTGATTTGTCAATGAGTATGTAGGATTTCTGATATTGTAATGGAAAGTGACTTCATAGTTTAATTAAATCATATTCCAATAAGACTTCTCTATGTTAAATAAATAAGGGAGAAAAAAGCAACCCTTGTCGGTTCTTCTCAGTTTTGCGAACCAATGGCATACTTTTCGACTTTCACAAGTACATATACAGTCTAGACTGAATTGTTTTTTATATTTAAATCAATATCATTCGACATGTGGATACATAATGATTAATGACACATATGGAAATACTGCACATGAAAAAAACAAGCTGAATTCTGCGCTCCGCTTTTTGTTCTTCATTCCAAACCTGAATTCAAATTATTCGGGTCAATGAGGTTGTATTTAAAAAATAAAAATTAGTTCTTGAAATCATACAAGATGTCACTCGCGATGTTTGGATTTTGTTTACGATATTCATTTAAATTTTGGTTCTAACGTAATGAAAGTAAATTGAGTATCGAAAAATAATAAATATGACATCGTTTTGTGTTTCTTATAATATCTAACTTTCAAATTAATTTTAATTTATTTTAATCGTAAGTTTAAGTTGTTTATTATATTACGTGTAAAGGAACGATGTTTGGTTGATACGTCAACATTAGTGATGGGCCAACTAATTGGTTGCTCGTAACTTTCATCCGAATTCAGGTTTGGAATGAAGAACAAAAAGCGGAGCGCAGAAGTCAGCTTGTTTGTATGTGTCATTATCAGAGGTCGGAATTAGGTAGAGTTATTTATGTACTTGCATCGAAATGTTGATATTAATGTGGACCTTCCCGGGATTTCTAATGGACCATCTTGGACATTTTTGGACATCCGATGTCATTGATGTAAGTTTGGCAACGTCGTGCGTACAGTAGTTTAAATTGTGTAAAAGTAAATAACTTTTTATTTAAAAAATCACGGGATTTTTTCTGCTCTTTAAAATTAATCTCGGGATTTGAGGCATATCCACTTTAGTCTTTCGCTGTATGAAATCAATGTAAGTACATGAATAACTCTACCTAATTCCGACCACTGGTCATTATGCATCCACAAAAGGAATGATATTAATATAAATATCAAAATCAATTCAGTCTAGGCTGTTACATAGTACTTGTGAAAGTCGAAAACTTTGCCAATGGTTCTTAAAACTAAGGCAGGAGATCTTGTACTGTTCAGCAACAGCTACTTTTTTAATTTCAACTATACAAGTCAACTATGCTACATTTGAGGGAACGTAACGACCTAAAGCACATGACACCACCGCAGAGATTTTAAAAGAGCATGACTACTCTAGGTACTTAGTAAATAATATATTTCAATAAAACTGATTTCTAGAGTAGGTTGTGTAGGAAGTCAATCTATTATTAACAATATTATTATAAGAAACAAAAAGTACATACCCAACATAGAAATTAACTTAACACATGGCTCGATGTCCGCCGTCGACTTGCAAGATCAGTAGCAATAGTATAATAACTGTACGCGTCTTTGTGATTTTGAAACATTATAACCCTGCTGTTCGTTTAGAACATACGTTTTTTGTATTTAATAATTACTGATCGTAGTTTTTTAAAGTCTTAATTTCGAAAGCACAAATTTTAGCCAGAAGTCATGTTATTTTGTACGAATACCTAGTATATTTGATACATATCGGGTAAGTATATAGATAAACGGTTTTTTTATTATAATTATCGTTTTTATGACTTTTGTTGCTGATTAATAAACCCTATTCATTCATTCACCACACATAATATAAAATATTATTGAGACTTGATGTAGTTTTCTTATTGAAAGTTCAACAAACAACTAATAGCAATAAAACTAACTTATTTGTTATTATTTATTGCTGTAAGGGGCTATGCAGTTCCCTGAGGAACTGAAGTCACTGCGACCTTGAAGATCTATTCTGACTCGCCGCCAAATCTATAGTAGGTAATAGTTGCTTTAAACATCGGTCATCATCGACATCTCTAGCTGCCGTTTACTGACGTATGCAACGTACGATCCATCCATACCTACCTACTAAGTCTGTGGTATGATTTTTTTATATGATATTTGATGCTGTGTAGAATATAAAATGATATTTTACCTTTATAAAGAACAATGTACTAAAGATGTGGCTGTATGGATGTTTTCAAAGCTGTTAAAAAAAAAACAAAAAAAAATTATCTGTTGATGTTTTGTTGCCTGCCGGGTGGTTGCCGGTTTTTTATGTTATTAATATGTTATTAAACTAAATCGGCATGAATTATAGTTTGTAGTATAATCAATAGTGCTTTTAATCAAAGTATTATAAGAGGCGTTGATATTACTACGAAATTGAGAAATAACAAAAAAATTGTTTTTTAATATTATTGATACTAGAAAATCAAATTGTCTAAAAGTTTTACCGAAGTTTTACTATTTATTCAGTCGTAATGTCTACGTATAGTGACTTCATGGATTTAACTCAAACTGACGACGATAATCAAGATATTTTAGAATTACCACAAGGTAGTACATTAAGATTTTCGTCCAATAATGTGTCGCATAACAATGATAATCGTATAATCGTTATTACCATTTATATGATGATGTTACAATTAATTTCAACCTTCTTTATAATATTAACTGAGCATATTTATTATGTTTATGGAACATTCAAGTTAATATTGATTGAAGTCAACATCACAATTTTTGAACATAGAGAAGATGCATTACTCATTATATCCTGCCACCTGTTTGTTAAACTTCTCTTTGTGCTTTGGCCCTGGCGATGTGGTAGATCTTGAACACTTGTTAATATGTATAGATTTTGTGATGGCTCACTAGTAGTCATAGATATTCCATTCTTAAAAAATCTTGTGAATCTTTAAGAATAATATTTTTATGACTAAATTTTTGTTAGAAAGGCATTTAATTAAGTCAGTATTTTTTTTATAAACAATTTAAATTTTATTAAAATATTGATTATAGTTTATGATTCTAAAGTTAAAAAAAAAAATTTTGTTCACATCTTAAATGTTTTTGAGCATACTATAGTTTGTAGTTACTGTTTCTGGAAGCTGTGGTACTTCTTGCACTGAGTCTTATTACTCGGCATCCAATGATTACATATTGCCACAGAATTTGGGAAATCGTAATACCAGAAAAAGTGCTGGCAAAAAATGTGTGGGTATGTAAAGCCATTAATCTTAAATTTACAATTAATCTTAAGGTTTATTACTTATATGCTGTGTGTAATTAAGGTCTTATCTAGTAAGTAATATCACTATTGAGTGATGTTCTATTCTATTAATAAATTTAACTAAGATTGCAGCAGGCAAGTACTTATTGGTGTTAACATACATTAATATGCTTTGAAATGTCAAAAAGCATTTTAAAATATCAGTTTCATAGTAGTAAATGTGAATTGTCTTTATGGCAATACTTCAAGATTATATTTTTTTACCCAATTTAATATAAATAAAAAGTATAGTCTCTTTTGGTATTTAGTTTGATATTGCAATTTCTGAGAAAAAATAATTTTCACTTTTTTGTAGGTAGTCTGGAAATAGCTATAAGCAAAAAGTCTAATACTGCAACTGAGAGACAGGCAAAGAAAAGAAGACAGGCTGAGGAAAAAGCAGCTAAGCTTGCAATTGTTGAAGCTAATAAAATATACAAGCCAGGAGAATGTATGAAGGTATATTTACTAAGCATTTATTACTTTTATTTTGTGAAATTTATTATTTAGTACCTATTTATTATTTAATTATTTTTGGCTAAAGAATATGAAATAAATAATTGAATGATGGCCAGGCTAATATTACTCTTTACCTTTGTCATAAAACATAGCATGTCTACTATGGATATTTATTTTACTTTAATATATTGTTGTGTAATAATTTCAAAAATGCAAGTACACATTAACATATTGATCAGAATAGAGTAGTTTCGGTAGTGAAAAATAAGTCACAAAATTGCACAAAAACTAAAATTTACATCATATTAAACAGAGATTCTGATCTTGAGTCATAAAATAGCACCATTATCTTATTACCTAAAAATTGTTTATTTTGTCTGTATGTCACGTGACTTGAAACACGTCCCAACATTGTGTGATGTTAATGTGGAGACAACTGCCAGATTAGTCATACATACTATTTATAAATCAATATTTTGATATATTTTTATTTCATAATCAATCGTTAGATGGCATTGCTCTGGTTTTTATTGATATCTTTTAAACTTCTACTATGCATATGTTTTGTGCATAAAGTTAAGATTTTTGTATATTAACAAAGACATCATGAATATGATGGATTTATAGGTAGGTATAAAAAACTTAACTTTTTGATGTTATTTTAAGGCAATATAACAAAAATATTGGTTAAATGCTTTGAAAAAAGCTATCAATACTAGTAACAACTGTTTTTAGTAAAAAATAATTCAAGAATTTTCTATTGAAGTCAGCTGGTTAACATTAAGGGTATGTTCCGATATACACTGCGACCACTGAACAGTATGACGTCAATTTAGTATACTGGAAGCCCGTTCCTTTACAGCTAGTTATACTGGTGACTTTTTAAAACGGAACGCAGTCCAGTATACTGTTAATCCTATTTTTTGGCGCCATTTTCAAATTTGTTAATGCAATGTGAATATAAATATAAAGATTCCCTCTTTTCAAAAGAAAATTGGAAAATTGTATAAAAAAATTATTTATCAATTAAATCCATCTTATAAATAAACGTAAGTATTTTTTTTGTTGTTTATTTAGAAACTTATCATTTTCTGATTCTGTTTCGACTGATCACGTGATCAAAAGCACTGCGAGCACCTTACCTCGAAATCTCCAGTGCTCACAGTACAAATATGGCGGCAATTTATGACGTCATAAATTTCCCTAGGGTACTGTAGCAGTGTACTGGCAGTCCATAACGGAACGGATTTTTCAGCAGTAAGACCACTGCGCAGTGCTCGCAGTGTGTATCGGAACATACCCTAAATAGCTTATACAATACTCCTATTTGGAGTTTTGCCTATTCTGCCCATTTGAATAAAGACTTTTTACTGAAATATGAGTGGATGGTCAGTACATGTGCATAGAGATGCACCCGAGTCTGTCGAGCGCGTGGTACATGTCGGACGTGGGTCGCGAGGCGGCGAGTGCGGGGTGCCGCGTGGTGTCGACACCGGATATATGCGACCCGGGACTCGTCATGTGGTCCCGCGCCACCACTCCTACGCTTGTCCGCGACCACGATGGACAGGTGGGTAAGGAATTTTATTTTTTGACGAAAAGATATGCGTATACGAGGTATTGTGGCAGTCACCCCTGCAGACCTATATATAAAAATATATATAAAATAAATAAATTATGAATTATGTTGGAAATGTTAACTTATATGTAAACAATAACGATTAATTTTTATTTTGTTTTTACAAAATTAACTGAAACGCGGGCGGCCATGACGCAGCATCGAATGATGTCACATTACAGTAACTAATTGTCAATGTAAAATGAGAAGGCAACCAGTGGCCTGATTGTCTAATTTTTCAATCTATTATAATAATTTTCATGCGTAAAGCGATTGTGATAGTGATTAATGGAATTGTGTAACTTTTAAAGTCACAATTGCTTTAGGAACGAACGAACGACGAACGATTATTTGAATGATACAGAATTTCACAGATAATTCATTTCGTTTTGTTGTTGTTAAGTTGTGAAATAATCTTTACAATTTCGTATCATCATCATATCAACCGAGAGACGCCCACAATTTCGTATTATTCTAATTAATTCTCCTATTTCGACTAAAGAATAAAATATTTTATTCATGTAAATAAAATAATAGATTTATTAAACCATTTCAAACTTTTGACAAACATGACGTTTATTTCAACAAAAAAAAAGACAAACAAAACCATCGTACTAACAAAACGCACCAAGTGCGTTTTTTTTATGTCAGCTCATCTAGGGATGAATCAAAGCAAGTAAATACAAGTACTTGATAATTTCTATCAATACCAAGTACTTATGGCATCGATACTTTAGAATCGAGTATTAAATAGTATCGTGAAGTAAGAAAGTAAGTGCTTGGTCTATTTATTCTGTGTTACGGTGTGTAAAGTCCATCTTATAAAAAAGTCCCACAGGTGCAGCGGCTCTGTCCCTACACGACTAATCAGTACTAACCCCTACTAATTTCATGCAGTTAGAGATCTATCTAGAGTGGGCACTGCCAACAAAATTTTGAAGCAATACCCAACTAAATACATTCTATATGCATCGCTTTTTTTGTCTAGACCTACTTCTCTTTCTTCATTATATTGCTATTATTATCAATAGTATTAAATCTACTCTGAAAAAACTATAAAAATGACGACGATGGTGAGGCATATAAAACTATTCGATACAAGCAGGTATCGAGTAAAAGTATCAATTCCTACGTGGTATCGTTGAATTCCTGAGCTCGTCATGTATTAAGCTGTGCATCATATGTCAGAAAAGTTGGATAAACTTGCCGTTTCATTTTAAGTTTGAAATATTTATTGATAGCTGTTAAATTTTTTTGTTGTATGTAGAGTTCTGAGTAAATCCACGTATAAAAAAATCGGTAACCCAATAATGGAGGAATTTATTTTTACATCGTGTAATAGTCGCCTTAGTGAAATTTGCAAATTTTGGAATAGTTAAAATAAAACCATTTTATGAAATAGTTATAAATGATTGCTTCTGTAATCGAGTAAGTATTCTTAGTATTATTTCCACCGTAACGAGTGATTATGTTATTTCTAGAATAATAATTATGAGCGTTATTGGGTTTTAAATGTATATAAAGTATATCTAAAGATTTTTTTTTAGACAATTACTTCTAATATTTATTGAAATGTGACGCCACGGCGCAGTGTCAAGTGACTTTTTACTTTATTTTATATATTTTTTGAGAGAAATAAATCTGAAAGTGGTTCAATATTATCATATGAAAGTTGTAAAATACTTTTTGCCAAAAAACAAATTCTGCCAAATAACGATAATCCAAGAAAACATAAGATCGCGTATTTTGCATTTTGCCAACGAACCTCAAACATATTCATATATTCAACAACAATCCCTATCTTTAAACCTATAACTCACTAATTTCTTCACGTTCACTTCGACTATCTCACTATTGATTCGAGAAAAGTGATATTTATAAGTACGGTTACAGGTAAGTGTTAGTCCGTCTCGCGAGCCGTGTTCGCGCGCGCTCTACGTGCTCGAGGCGGCAGCAGCAGCCGAACATGTGCACGCGCACACGCTCGCCGAGCGGCTCGATAACATGCGCGACCTCACCACATGCCAAGTTACCTGTGTTGTACTCGGAGTTAAACAGTACTTCAAGTGAGTGTACACGGAAATAATTATAGGAAAAAATTGTGCACTAAAAGCATTTCTTATTTAGCTGACTAATTAATAAAACAGTACATTAAATAAAGCTTTCTTTTTTCTCCAGAAAATCTCAACGTAATACCGCAAACAGCAATCGACAGTTGATGACGCCCATTGATTTGGAAATGGCTGTAACAGGTTATTTATTATATATTTTACTTCAAAAATAAAGTAAAAATAATTCGGCATCATTAACAATTTTGAATGCCTATATAGATAGATAACTTTACTTACCTTATCTTGTCGTAGAGGGAGGAAAAGAGTTTATGCACTTTCCCTGCCGTTTGACAGGCGACAGGGCATGTGTGGGACTCTCCATCCACACAGACCCGCCCGAAGGGTAGTCAAAAAGGTAGATGTCATACCCACTAAACCCCACATATCGATACCTCCTATAGCGTATAATATCGTAACTGCATTATGAAAAGTTTACAGAACAATCAAAGAAATATTTAAAATAGTTTTCTGAAGTAATATTTATTTTTGAGGTTTATTTATAGATAATATTTGACTTTATAATTGAAAATATACATTTCTAGAATAGACAGATTTCCCGGGCTCAGCCACGATAGTAACTAAGTATCTTTAGAAGCAACAGCTTGCACTCTTTTATACTTGTGTAAAACTTTTTATTTAGTAAATTTCTCTCAAAATTCTATTATTGGGATAGGGTTGATGCCTCGATAATAAAAAAGGAATTGTATTTAGTCATATAATTGAAAAATATATATCGCAGGTTGAGAATGACAGTGTCACTAACCAAAAACAACATATTTCTTACTTTTGACAACATTTTTCTTTGTTAAGTATAAACTTTAAAATGCAAAGATCCCTGTGAACGTAGCTTGCTAGGTGGCGTAGTGACGATACGTTGTTTAGAGGGGCTGATTACAATTTCTTGAACTTTAAACGCTCATTACTCAAAATCGCATTTTTTGCATTGTGTCACTGTCGTTCTCAACCTGCGATATTTTTTTTGCTTCAAGTCAACAGAAAATGGATAGGCATTCAAGTTGAGGAGGTTACAACTGTTTAGAAAATCATGACGATATGAGACGGTTCAACTCAATTTATCGACGATTTACGTAAAAGATAAAAAATAACATGTGTTTAATACTTTTAGAAAATATGCCTCACGGATAAAAGAATATTTTATGCCCGTTTTCACTAACCTAGGACAAGGTATAGCTTAACTAGATATAGCTTAATATTAAGAATAGCATAAGCAGATTTGTCGTTTCACTAAACCTGTAACTCTACCTGTAGCCTTAGTAAGTACTTGCTTAAACAGGTAACGTTTGTCTATGATTTTGCACGCTTTAGTTCGTCTTTTTTTTAATGTATGGTCTATTTGCGTTTGCACAATTCCGCCAACGTCACGTTAGTCGCCTTTACATGTAAAGAGACAATAACAAAAATATATACTTTGAGGCAATAAAACAAGAAAAAATATATGTGGTCTTGTTTTTACACGACCACCTAAATCGTCATTGTTCATATATAAAAAGTCCGAAAATTCAAAAAATCTCATTGTTTATATATTAATTGTAATAGATGTTTATCTATCAATTACGGCCAAAGAGTAAATGAATTCGTCACATTACGCAAATGCCCAGCGTAAGGCGCCGCACAATGCATGTCCTAACTTTAAGCGCTTAATGTCATTAGGTGGCTCCTTCTCATTGGTGAGACGCATTTTACGTGAGACATTGCCCAAATATTTAGTTGTCAGATTTTAGCAACTCCTAAGTTTAGTGAAAACGGGCATATTAGTCTTCTTGTGTATTGAAGAATATACAAGTAATTCTTTTCATTAGTTTGTTTAGGTTTTAATAATCATCCTATTCGAATCCGTGAGAGTATTTTTAATTTCAGTCGTATTTTCTGGTATACATAGCAGCACGTCAGGCTACCATAATATGTTTAATTTCCACAATTGATTTTGAACACTACCCACAAACCATTAAGGTTCAAAATCAAGTGGAGAAATTTGTCAGTTTTATTAGCTTGACGTGTTGTTGAAAGTACATTATATTTTAATGTCGCATATAGATATGTTGGTGACGGCTGGTTGTGATGCGTGGTTCGTAGAGACTCCCAATGAACTGGCTCTACATATAGTACAAGTTACAAAGGCTATAGCAGAAGCACCTTTCAAGTGAGTTATTTTGTTGTCGCTTCCACATTCAACTTAGTAAATGATTTTTATAAAAGATAATTGGAACGAGATTAAAATACCTGTTTTTTATTATTTTTATATATAAAAGGCAAGTAATTATAAATTCGTAGAACGAACGTTCTTTATAGCTAATTTAATTAAAGTCTGCCTCTGCTATGAAATTAAATGCATATAGTACTAGTATTGTATTATGATATCAGTGTTATGTTATAATTTTAAAGTGTGGTGAGGGAAAAATATTCTCCGTTTTACTAAAATTTGAAGACAATTATGATTCCGATATTGATTTAGTTTTTTTTCTAGGCTAGCCAAAAGGGATATAGACGAACAGGCCGACTTTTTCATGAGGGGAGACAACAAGAATTGTATTGCGGTAGATCAAGATGGTGAGTCTGTGGGCTGTTTATTGAATTGTATTCTAAAAGTCACACCGGCACACCAAAACATTACTATAAAAGTTATTGCATTTAATACGCATCGTGCAAATAATTATAGTTTTCGTTTCATCGAAATCGGGACAGGATAACCGAAATAGTGTTGTAAAGGAGATTGTCTTTTTCTGTATCATATTGCGTCGCTGGTATTACAAAAAAAAAGAAATGTTTTATTTACTACTGATTTTTAAGCCACATTAATGACCCCATTTAAAAGTGAAAATAATTAATTAACAATTTGCCTACAAAACTAACAAATCCCCATACAAAAAAGGGCATTCTCTTTAAACAGCTTTTTTAAATTTGCGTTTCTTAACGCGCTATGCGATGACGTCACGTTGCGACGCGACAATCGGGTTCGACTGCGGGTGATCGAAGTGTTTATGTTTAAATGGATAAAATTTGATTTTGTTAAGTAACATTAAATATTTTAAATGTTTGTTATTGCGTCTGTGTTATAAATTAATTTGGATAATATTCTTACTGAATTAACATCGTGATAGAAAAGAGTTTTGTAAGAGGACAGTCGGATAACCTACTAAAAGTAGTATTTTTTATGGTTGCGCGATATTTGTCTAAGAATGGTGATTATGTCAAAGAATGGTGAATGGTGAGCAGCTGAAATGCGAGGAGTAAAACTGAATAAATAAGTAATGTCTATCTACTCATTTATGTGACTAGGTATTTCAATCAAGTCTTGCTAAATGAGTACTGTTTGTTTATTGTCGATATTTAAATGGCGGCAGGGGTTACAAACATTTTCCAAGTTGTGAAAGTTCAACACAAACCTCCAAAAACATTAAATGAGAATAAAGGCCTCTTAAATTATTTTATGTTAAACAAGCAGGAGTGACAAACTTTTTCTCAATTTCATTTTTAATGTAGATTTTTTTTTGGTTAGAGATTTACAACAAGTTCATTTCATTCTTAATGTCAAATAAACTGAATGGTTATTATATTTTATCGATTTTGATTTACAATGATATACTAAAAAATATTCTGGATGGTTTTCTTACTTAATTTTGCGATATGCTGATAACAAAAATCATTGGTGTGACTCTTTACAGCGCCCTTCTCTATCGGACTCTGGCAAGGGTACTTTTCTAACGTGCTTTTGTGTGTTGCCATTATCAGGTAGAAATGTGAGTAGTCTGTGGCAGCAGATGTTGTCAGTGTTGCCTCACTCTAGTCTGGAAGTGTCGCGTGCGATCCGCGCCGAATATGATTCACCGAGAGCATTGCACGAGGTAAATTGATTTTAAACTGCTTTTTTTTAAATATGTGAATCGGAATTCCGTACTTGAAATAAACAATAAATGCTCACTTCAAATATACTCAACATCCATCCATGCATTCATAGAACTATATTCATATTTTTTTTACTATCAATGATGTTAAAAATATTTGAGAGAGTAGGTACTCTATAATAGACTGGATAGCTAGTCGACTTCAATTAATTTTTTGTAGCGTCAGCAATATAACTTTAATTATAAATATTCTTTCTTAAAAATTAATTTTGTCACAATATTTTAATTTTATTTTAATTTATATTGATCAAAGGAAAGTGGATCTTGGATTTTTCGTAGACTTTAGAAAAGCATTAGCAGACTTGGCCGGTTTTTTATCGTAAAGATTTTACTATTTTATTATTAAGTTTAATATTAAGTGAAATTTAAGAATTATTTGGTGCATATTTATTATTATTATATATTTATTGAATTTCTGTGCGCGTTTGTTGATTTTTGGTGCACACATTTTGTATGTGTAGTCGCTACTACAAGCGGATGGTGTGAACAAGTTATCGTCGTTGGGCGTGTCCCGCGCGGGAGTGCCGGGAGCGCGCGCCAGAAGACTCGGTCCTGAGTTCGCGACTAAACTACATACATTGTTCACATGTGAAGACGGAGACGCATTAGTTGGCTGAATACCTACTATTAAATATGTTTTTGTATAAATAAATGTTTTATTTACTTATATGTATAAAACGGAGACCCCATAAGCTATAATTAATAATGGTGATGATGACTAATGGTCCAGAGTTCCATTGTACCTTGAAGTGGAAGTAGAAGAAATGCTGGGAAATGCAAAGCGGGTAAAAAGAGCGTATATCATGGTTTTTTCGCATAGAGGATTTTTTATGATTTTTCATTTTATATAATTAAATCAACTTCGTTATCGATTTTTTTTTATAGTATACACCTAGTCTATTATAGGTTATATGTGAAATAATCAGTCTGATTAAAAGTTCATTGGTCATATTAGACATTCCGCCGGTTTTGATAATAATACGTAGTTTAAAAGGAAATCAGGTAATTTTTGTGAAGTGCTATGAATTTAGCATGGGAATGTGAAATAGTTTAATGTTTAACATTAAATGCAGAATGGTTGAATGAAAATCAGTCTAAATATTTTTGCTAAGATTTGGCTGAATGATTGTAACCGTCAACCCTTTGCTTTTTTTACTTAAAACAGCAACAATTGTCAATGTCATTGCTGTTAAACTTCAATTTCAATGTTGTTTTTGTGTGTCGTCACATATGGTTTACATAAAGAGAAAGGGCGCGAACATTCAAAGTGTTAGGCGGGATATTTGAAATAAAATTTAAAACTATTCCTTCACAAGCCCTTTTTAGCTCAATAAATTTTTATTCCTATCTTTACGTATATGTAAACTGATTAATATACGATTTCATAATAATGAACGAAGAGAGTGGCGGCAGGCCTGCATCCAAAAGAAAATTAGTAGGCGGAGAAGACTGTCCACCACCGATTAAGATGGCGGCAAATTTTATCACAAATAAAAGAGGCGTTTTCAAAGACTATGTCCATATGTACACAGAAGATTGCAAAAAAGAATATCCATTATTAATATCTTCATCCTCTCCCAACACAAAACTTGATTTAATGAAGATAAATAACATATTAAAATCTTGTACTGGTCTGATGTATGTAAAACGCATTGGCAATTTCCTTTTCAAAGCTTATTTTTCCACAAAAAAAGATGCAAATGCATTTCTTTTAGATAAATCTTTATTAGAAAAACATGATTGGCAAGCAAAAATTCCCTATGATCGTCTGGAAAGTCTAGGAATAATAAAAGTACCACAAGAAATTAAAGAGGAAGATTTATTAACAAATATAAAATCGAATTATGAAGTAATAGGTGTGAAACGCTTCATGAGGAAGAATCAGGATGGATCATTCTCCCCTACACCAACAGTGCTTGTTACATTTCTGAGCTCAACTCGTCCTGATCATGTGACTTATGATTTTATGTGGTTTGATGTAAAGGAATATATCAAACCTGTGCGCCAGTGTTTTGTCTGTTACAAATTTGGACACAGCCGTGGATCCTGCAGAAGCTCTCAAGTATGCTCTATATGTTCTGGGAATCACTTCTTTAAAGAATGCACCAATAAAGACAAACTTAAATGCATCAATTGCAATGGTACTCACATGGCTATCAGCAACACTTGCCCTATTAAATCAGCCAAAAATCAAGAACTGAAAGATCGAATTAGTGGCAAACAAACTTATGCTACAGTCACCTCTAAAGTTCAGACAGTAACTTCAGATATCCCAAGATCTGATACTTCTACACCAAAACATCACTTGAAGCTACTTAATGCACCACAGAAAAGATTGTTATTTACAGATATTCTTAACTCAGATGATGTGCTAAATGTATTAACAAAAACACTTGTAGACATTGCTGTAAATAAGAAAGATGCTCATTCAGGTAACACTATCTCATCAAAACTCATAAAAGAAACTCTTATTTCCAATTTTAATTCCTAATTTTATGGACAGTGAGGTTGGTATTAATGAATTTCACATTTGTCATTGGAATTGTCGCAGCATTTTATCTAAATTAGACCAATTTAAATATTTTCTCAATAATTATTCTTCCAAATTCGATTTAATTCTTCTAAATGAAACTTGGCTTGATACTTCAAAGCTATTTAAGTTGCCTGGTTACAAAATTATTCGACGTGATTCTGATCATCCTCATGGTGGCATAGCAGTTGCTATCAAAGACAAGCATGTTCATAAAGTAATTAATACACCATCAAATTATCACTTTCAAAATTTATTAATTTCAGTCAAGACTGGCTACACTTGTGTTGATATACTATGTGTGTATGTACCTCCTCCACCTAAGGGTAAATTTGATTTAGAAATGCTTTCAAATTCATATAAATATATTAAAAACAGAAACTATTTATTGATTGGTGACTTCAATGCTCATCATTCATCCTGGGGCTCTAGGTATAACGACAGAAGGGGCAATATAATTAATTCTTTTGCTGACGACCATAATCTTATTTGCCTAAATGATCACACAGTCACAACTTTTGCATCGTATAATCAGAACGGCAACGTTTTGGACTTGGTTTTTGCATCACCTGCGGTAAGTTCAAGTTGTACATTCTCTGTTTACGACGATTTGATAAGCAGTAATCATTTTCCCGTTTTAATTAGCTTTCTGTATCACGACCATATCAGTTTTTCATCATCTGCAAAGAACGTAAATTCTCAGAATATTTCAGATAGTTCTTCTTACTTGGCTGATGTTAACTTTCTAAAAATAGATTGGTTAAAATTTTCCCAGCTATGTGATGATGCTTTTTCCTGTTTTACTTTAGAATCGGATCCTTTAACAAACTATACTTCATTTATTGAAAATTTATGTAATATTTTAATGACATTTCCTAAAAAACAAAAATTCAGTTGCCATAACAGAAAACGCAAGCCTACTATTTGGTGGAATGATATTTGTTCTCTAGCAGTTAAAAGAGCTAAACTCGCTCTAAACTCATTTAAAAAATATCCTACTTTAGAAAATTATATTTTATATAAGCAATTCGATGCTAAAAAGAAAAGAATATTAGCTGAACAAAAGCTTTCAAGTTGGGCCAATTTTTGTAATTCCTTTAACAGAACTACACCTGTTAAAATAATTTGGGATCAAATTAGAAGATTTAAATTTGCTAAATTAGGAAATATTTCTAGGTCACATTATTTTGATAATCAGTCCAACGCATGGGCTTATTTAAATAATATAACTCCTTCGAATTCTTCTGATATAAATTCCTATAATTTAGATTCGTACTTCACATCCAAGGGAAGTGAGTCAGCGAAATGGATCCAAAATCCCTTTCATATGTTTGAATTTGAAGCTGCCTTAAATAATAAAAAGAATACTTCACCAGGCCCTGATTATATTCCATATTCTGTCATTAAAAATCTTTCTGAAAACGCAAAAAGTCTTCTTTTAAATATATACAATCAACTATGGAAAAATAATATTATACCTCCTATCTGGAAGACTCAGATTGTAATACCTATTTTAAAACCTAATAAGGATGGCAATAGCTCAGATGCGTATAGACCCATCTCTTTGACTTCGTGCTTAGCAAAGTTATTTGAGACAATGTTAAAAAATAGATTAGAATGGTTTATCGAACATAACTCTCTTATACCTGATTACCAGTTTGGTTTTCGCAAGGGAAAGAGCACGATGTACAATTTAGGTTGTTTATTAGGCGACATACAAAGTAATCTTAGAAAAAATAAAATAACTATCGCCGTTTTTCTAGACATAAAAGGCGCATTCGATAATATTAAACACGAGTACTTGATTCAAACTTTAAGTTCATTAGGTATTCCTGGTCCAGTTTTATTTTGGATTTTTCAGTTTTTAAATGGTCGCTCCGTTACATTAAAAATTAGGGATAATTTATACGGTCCGTGTAAGTCTTTTAAAGGTACCCCCCAAGGATCAGTTATTTCACCACTACTTTTTATTTTAAGTCTTGTAAATTTTATGAAACTCATACCGAATTTAGTTAAATATACTTTCTATGCTGATGACGTTGTTATATACTTAGACTGTGAAGATCTGTGTAAGGGTGAACGAATTATGAACAATTGTCTTACCTATCTTAGTAACTTGTTAAATAATCAATTAGAACTAGAAGTAAACGTAAACAAAAGTTCAGTTATGCTCTTTGCCTATAGTTGCCCTGTCAGTCCTCGTATATATTATAATAATACTCTTATACCTTACAAAACGTCTGAGAAGTATTTAGGTATCATACTTGATTCAGAATTATCTTGGGGTCCCCACATTACATATTCATGTAAAAAAGCA
Organism: Diatraea saccharalis; assembly: GCA_918026875.4. Lineage (NCBI taxonomy): Eukaryota > Metazoa > Arthropoda > Insecta > Lepidoptera > Crambidae > Diatraea > Diatraea saccharalis. Next base: position 18,580,825 of record OU893334.1, on the reverse strand, counting down.
GAATTGCGTTTAAATATTTTGAAATCTCTGGTTGGGGTTAACTGGGGCTCTGATCCAAAAATATTGAAAAGCTTTTTTATTTCTACAGTTCGTAGTCAATTAGATTATGGTAGTATTTTTTATGCTCACGCATCCAAACAGTTTCTGAAAAAACTAGATATTGTTCAAAATAAAGGGCTAAGAATAGTTACAGGGGCTATGATATCTTCTCCTATAAATTCCTTAGAAGTCGAATCTGGAGTACCGCCTTTACATATAAGAAGAAGTTATTTATCAGAAAAATTTTGTCTGAATTTAATTAGTCGTGACAATGTTTTAGTTAGTCGTTACCTTGAAAATTTTGCAATCCCTAATTATAATAATATTCCTATACCTGCGATGCCTTCCATTACAGAATCAATCACCTATTTAAACTTTGAATTTCAAGATATAATTTATTGGTCGTTTAAACCTCCTTGTTTCTCTTACAACTTTGCAGTAATGCTACGTGATGTTGAAGTTACGTTAACGAGATTCGATTCAAAACAAGACTTTTATGAGTTTCTGAGCGAGAAAAAAGATTACATAAAAATTTATACTGATGGTTCTAAAACAAATAATCGCACTAGTTTTGCATTTTACGATTCTTGTAATAAAATTGGTAAAGTTTATTCATGTGATCACAATTTCTCAATTTTTTCTGCTGAAATCTTAGGCATGATTTATGCTGTTAAATATATATTATTGAATTTCAGTTCATCATCATTTTTCAAATTTATAATACTTAGTGATTCTATGAGTGGACTGTTTGCATTAAAGGATAAATGTATTGATGTGAAATGTAACTACTTAGTTTATGAACTTAGAAACCTGGTTGAACTATTGAATCAATGTAATTTATTAATTGAATTTTGTTGGGTACCGGGACATTCCGGCATATTTGGGAATGAGCTCGTAGATAAACTTGCACGATCCGCACAGAATATAACACTGATAAATGATTACAAAGTGCCATATAGTGATTTAATAATTCGTCTAAAAGAAAATATGATCAAACGATGGACTATATCCCTAGCCAATTCACGTCTTACTAAGGGTAAATGGCATGCCGAAATTGTCCCTGTGCCCACCACTAAAGCCTGGTTTGAGAAATTGACTACCCCGAATAGGAACTTCATAACATCATTTTGTAGATTAAGAATAGGTCATTGTAAATTCCCATCCCATCTTCACCGCCTCGGATTAAGCGACAGTGCATTGTGTAAATATTGTACAGAGACAATATGTGACCTTCAGCATTTATTTTTTAATTGTAAATATTTTAACTTGCAGCGTCTTCTTTTTGTTTCTTTGTGTACAGATCATCTAAAAAACAAAATTTTTCCAAAAAATGTGCAGGACATGCTTAAAATAGTTGATTTGTATGTAATAATTTATCATTTTTATAGTAATACTTTTGGTCTTCTGTAAATGATTATATCAAATATGATTCTTCTTTCTTACATTTAATATTTAATATTTATATAACATAATTTTAAGGGTTTTTTAGTCTAAGGATTTTGTAGTAGTGTTTAGTTCTAATTATATGTATGCACTAAAGGATTAAGCTGATGGCCTTGGTAGCCAATGCTCTTTATAATAAAAAAAAAAAAAAAAAAAAATTTTTGTGTGTCGTTCTGTGCTTCACTTAACCTTAATTTTATGTAATAAATTATTTTAAACTTTTAATTCACACTGTGGTACAATAATAATTATCAGAAATATAACTATGACTGTGTACTTATCAAGAATCGTGTATAGTACCGTGCGCAGCGCATCAATGAGATGTTTCAATGTACCGGAACAATTTCTTCCACAACTTAATCTATACTCAAAGAAAAACTCTTTTTTGTGTCTACCGTGTATTATAAAGACTAGGAATTACTCAACTGGAGACGTTCGTTCGCCTGTAGTATTAGAAAATCCGTCGATACCTTTGAAAAAGAAGATACTATATAAAAAAGCGAGCTTGGATGAATTGACTAACAAAGAAGGACATTACCTATCTTTAGCCTACGTGACCGCGAACAGCTACGATTTGAAGGGCCTAAAGGAAGCTTTGGTGGAGCAGAAGTTATATGAACCGGCAACGTAAACATTATTTTGTTTTAATTGTTATCTTTTTATGATGCAATATTAAAATAATTGAGCAATTATTATCATACACAACAATATATATATCTCTAAAAAATGTAACCCACCAAATTGCACCTTCGATAATGGGATCTAATCATAATACAACAAATTGTGTCAACATTTACAGAGTCAAGGACCAGAACAAATCAACTATATATATATTTGGTGGGTTACATTTTTTAGAGATGTGTAAAAATGAAATAAATAAATTTGCACATATATAAAACTAATTATTAACATCATAAATATTATTACCCATCTCTAAAAACATCCAGATGCTAAATTGCACTTCCGATGATGGGGTATTTTTATGATATACAAAAGAGATATTTTTATAAACTATATTCACTCAATAATCATTGTTATTAATTTAACTGTATCATATTCAAATATGTTTCAGGTTACAAGCACAGGAGGTGGGTGATGTGGTGATAGCAAATGCAGTGTACAGTGTCGGATCAGAGCCGAGAGAGATAATTTTCTTCAGGGAAGGTGCTGTAGTATTCTGGAATTGTACAGAATTGGAGGCCAGCAATGTTTTGGAATTAGTTAGAAAGTAAATATATAGTATTAATCAAATTACATTTGTTTTGAAGTAATTTTTGATCACCATGAGTATGTGTTTACAGAATATAATAGAATCAGGCATTATCTTGTAGAAGTACATTGCTATAATTGTGGAACTATGATATCTAGCAACTTCCATACCCATTCATATGACCTGCCATATACCACTTATACACAAATTCACATGTACAAACGGTTACACAATTCGCAAAAATCATTGTGTTTTACACCCCTCCAGGGACCATTCCTTAGGTTTGGAACAATCATTAAAGGTTGAAAAAATTGATGAATGGTGAAAAAAAAATCTTACTAACCAAAAGAACAACTCTTAAAACAGCATTACTTTCATTGTTATTGTATACAAAAAATTCTTTGGAATCTGGTGGTTGAATGGTTGTGGAAGCCAGCTTTAACAGTTGTTGAAGATTTAACAAAATAAAATACTTCTATTTGTCCATTTAAAAGTGAAGTCCCAATTTTTTTAACAAAGCAAGTGAAAGTAATATAAAAATACATCAGACATATCTTATGCTGCATGGAGAAAAGTCTTATGAAGATAAAGAGCAGATCAAAACCAACAAGTAGGATGCAATAATAAAAAGAATATTAAAATAAAACATAGAAGAAAACCTAAGTTTTATGAATGATGGAAAATATTAGATATCCATAATTCTTAATAGCGATGACAACAAATTATTGTTTGTTTGTCCGTCAGGTAGATTATTGAAGAATATTTAATACAGTTTTTTTTTATTTCTTGCATAATCAATAAATTACGGTGACACATTGAGTTGAAATGTCACATGACGTCATGCTTTTGTACATTTCCTACAAACTGTGACTGGTGAGCCCCCAACCATAATGTCTATAATCTAAGCCATTTCTTGTTTAAATTGAGGCAAAAAAAATGTATCTAATATTTTGATATTATCTGACTTATGGACCAAAAAGAAATTCTTTTCTTTTTTAATGTTCAGTTCATTTTATGTTGAGAGTTATTTCTTAAAATCTAACCTATATTCGTTTTTTAAGTATACATTCTAATATTAATGTTATATATATGCATTTATGTTAATGACAAAACGAAAATTTACATATAAACACTTTTATATTTATTTTCAGATTTGAAATTGATAGTTATCCAAGAGATGTGATTGAAAAGGAGAGAGAAATAATGACTTACAGTTATCAACCAAATGCGTAAGTATTTCAAATTGTTTAATGAAATTTTGGTATTTCGTTTTTTAATTATAATATTCAAAAACAATTTTATTTCCAGAAAAAAGTGTTACCTACAAGAGTCTGGTTTTGTGTTAGTGCCGGAGAAGGATAATTTATTGGAAAAGTTCGCTTTCAGGTAAATAAAACTATATTTGTTTAATTTTTTAATCATAAAGGTAGTTTTATGTTTATACAGTTAATTCATTTTTAAATTTTCAAATATAATAAATTTGAAAATTTATTTGTGGGGTATATCTATATATTTATATCTTCACGCCATATCCCTGGGTATAAGTTTAGTATATATGGTGAAAATGTAAAAAAATATAAATTGTAACATGTGAGTCTGAGGAGGTGCCTAACAAATGATTGACCAGTTTTCCACTAAATAGAAATATTGTAATCCACCTGTAGCCATGCAATGGCGCAATCAGCGCGTCTAGGAGCATGGGAGGCGCGACTTGAAGCACTCGCCGCTGCCGTCAGAAGACATTCGCTACTGATGCAGCGAGACGGCATCGCACACATACAACACAAGGAGGTAGACCTAACTCACTAACGCTACTAAAATCTTTTTCACATAGCATGAATACGGTGACGTTACGGATTTGAAGTTTTTAATGATGTGGTAATCAAAAATTTATACATCGAATTCATTTATAATAGAGACAACCGATTATAACAGAATTTAAGAATAATATTTATTCATCAACAAGACGAAACACTATAAAAATACAACATTTTATTATAGTTAAGTTTTACCGTTACAACAAAAATATTTCTCTTTAAATTTTTTTTAAAGAAAATTAAAAATTCTCCTTCCAAGTATGATGTTTTGAACTTGAGGGTTAGATTTCAGTAATTATGGCTATTAAAATTATTTGTGTTTTAATATGCAAATTAAAATAAATATTAATATGTATACACACAAACTATTTTTTATAATGATGGTTAATATTTAACGATTATTTGAAACACAAATTGCTTGAAATGGCTTTGTTAACATTCAAAACTATATAGTTAATAGTTAATAATAGTTGAGTCAAGTAGATTTTAACTTTATCATCAGCCTACTAAGGTAGGGAACGCAATAACGGGATTGAGAAGGGCTGTGTATTGGAAGTGTATTCTTATGATATTTTTTCTCTTTATTGGAAATAGCTAATAATTACATATTGTTTATTAATAATGACATTAAATAAGTAAACATGAAGTCAAATAAGTATTCTTTAGGTATTGATTCCCTTGCGAGTAGTTGCGAGTTTGAAAATGTGCTGCTTAAATATGCTATTTCTTTTGATTGCGTTGACATAGAAGTTTGATTTTGTTACAGCTTAAAGGACCTGGATATTTGATATGCATTTCAATTTAATTCCTCTACACGTTCACGAGGAAAGGAGTAGCATAGAGTAGTAACTTTGAAATTATTCGGCTTTCGAAATTTTTCCTTTATATGTGCTATAAGACTTTCGTACCAAATTTCAAGATTCTGAGTTCAAGGCTAGTGCCCGGTAGGTTTTGATTCCGAAGATTTGCGGCATAAAAGGCTGTACCTTTTGTATCTTTTGATTCCAGCACTATGACGTATATTTCTAAAACACATTAAACTTTAGTTATTTTCAGATAGGAAGTCGAACACTAAATTGAATGAAACACAGATTTTTCAATTTCGAGAATTACTCCCAAACACCGTAATGTTAATTTTTGTACCAGGTAGTCCGCAAGTTGGGTGAGCTGTTCTCGCTGCGGCACCAGTTGAACGTGGAATCGGATCTGCTGGACACGCCCGACTTCTACTGGGAGCAGGAACAGCTGGAGAGGATCTACTCCACTACCGTCGCGTATTTTACTATACCCAGACGGACTAGGGTGAGTACAAATAAATATCACTTCACTAAATAAAAAAAAAGTTTTAAACTTTGTAACAGTTTGAAAAGTCAAATGAGAGAATAGGTTCTATGTTATGCTTTTAGTTGAGATGGTTACACATTGTTCTGAGAATCTGAACTGAAATTATTAAAGGACTGAATCTATTTAAAAAAGAGAAAACATATGAGTTTTGTTACCTCATGAAACAATAAATTGTTTCATTACATAAATCGAGTAGCAACTTAGAGCTATTCGCGTGTTATCTAAATAAAATTTTAAAAGTTTATAGGTATGTGCTTGATTAATTCCAAACTTACTCTGAGAGTCCTATTTACAAAGGGTCGCTTAACAACCGAAGCTGGTGTTGAATTACATATTGCAATAAAGGTGTTGATTGTTTCTTTTAAAACATTGATCAGAAATTTCACTAGCAGTGAATTTAGAGATACATCAATATACTTTTATAATTATTTACTGAGTATAGTCCCCTGTTAAAATGGGTGTTCCACAGGGCTCTATTCTTGGTCCTTTCTTATTTTTAATTAAAATAAATGCCTTAAGGTCATAAAAGACAATTGTGAAATAATATTGTTTAAAATGGCACTTTTTAAACTAAACAAGGACTGTCATTCAATAGCCTATGAAAATTTTATCTCTAAAGTAGGACATTGAAGCAATATGAATATTTTCTTTTAAATAAAAGAAATTTCGTTTCTCTTCAAATTCGTATTACCTAATATTAATCACAGATTCATTCAAACGTAAAGTAGCTATTTTTTGTTATTGTAGTTGATTGTGCTTAGATGAAATTCTTGCACTCTATGTTTATCAGTCTTTATCAGTGATTCCTTAAGATCATATAGAGACCCGACTGTGTTTAAATCTCACATATTAGACGAGTTTTTCTCAAAAGCATTGGTTCTTAAACATTCTTTCACGTACAACATATGAATAGTTTTTCTGGTTTCGATGGTTGTGTGAAAAGAATAATGTTTGGAAACCAATACTCTATGTACCGGTATCCAGGTGTTGAACGAGCGGCTGTCACACTGCGTGGAGCTTCTGCAGTTGTTATCTCAGTGGGCATCAGATCGGCACCACGTCCGATTGGAGTGGATGATCATCGTCCTCATCATGGTGGAGGTTTGCTTCGAGCTGCTGCACTTCTTTGAGAGGTATCGCACCGAGCAGATTGCCTAGCTATACCACATATATTTATTTTGATTAAGTTTCGAATTTTTACTTCAAATTTAAAGGTGACTCACTTAAGTGATTACAGTTTGTGCGTCAATGGTGACGTCATAATTAAACGCCCGCTAACGATATAATCAAAGTTAAATCAAAGTGTATCTAATTAGTTTTTCTTTGGACAGTAGAACGTAAATGTAATGAATATAGAGTAGGGAGACCAGAATTTCAGCTGTCCTTTGGTTAGAAAGAGGGAGAAGTCTGCGGCTCATGTCTGTCTTTACTTGCGCTTGCGTAGTTACCGCGGAGAGGAAGCAGAAGAATGACTTATGATGTTTTTGACGACCCTACGTTGGGTTCCCGATGATATAATAAAAAAAGAATAAAAAAACGATATTTCAAATCAGGGATATAAAGAACATTGATTAAGGAAGAAGATATACGACACACCATTATCATTACACTGACTGTCTTTTACTGCGCATTCGTTAGTAGAAGGAGATGCTAAGTTACGGCGATCTCCACTCTCTCTAATCGAGGAATGGGGCCCGCTTACAGACAGGCGGTGTCTTTCCTACTTTATTTATATTTATAGGAAATTTATTTCATTTTAATTGAAGATATATGACGCCAATTTTCGCTAATATGATAATTGTATTTGGGATTATCTGTGATTTGTGAATTAGCTGTAAGACGTAAATGCAGATGAGTTCGTGTTGATTTTAAAGAGCAATCGTTTATTCTATTTCTAAATAGCGCCATCTATCGGTGAACGTTCGAAATCTTTAACCTTTGTTGATTAGTAGATAAGTCATAAGCCAAAGTTGTTCTCTAGTTTATGAGAAACAAGTTTTCTACGCATTTATTTATTTATATATGTATCCTTTCGTTAATATATGTTGTATTATTGTATTAGCTACATATACATTAATTATTATTATTTATATATGATATTATAAATTCGCATTTATATATGAATGAAAATAAATATATATATATTTGATATTTTATAGTGTCTGAACTTAGTTGTGAAAATTGAAATAATAATATAAATATTAAATGAAAATGTTTATTATGTAGTGTGTTGAGGTGATATTTTTATATGTAATTAAAACAAAGTCAGTACATCAAGGGCCTTATTGTCTAAGTAATTTTAAAATCTATCGCAATCCTTTTCCATTCGCTCACTGAATACTACAGTGGCACAACTCAAAAATCATTTTTTCGAGAAAACGCCACAACATTGTGGTGGCATCCCATAGATAATTTAAAGAAAAAATAAAAGACTTAACAGTAATAATATAATACAAACGATTTAACTGTTCTGCTAAAAAAAATGATTTTCATAATTATAAATATATTAAATTTTCATAACTTCGGAGAGCGTTTCTCGAAATATAGTTTTTGAGTTGTGCCACTGTAGTATTCAGTGAGCGATATGGCATTTGAAAGGTATTCACGAACTTAAGCTAGTATTATTTGACATGTGGTAGCGATTGCCATCACGAGTCGTTTAAGATATTGAACGAACGTTATGATTAACTGACATAGATATATTCGACGGTAACAGATATACATTCAAAAAGAAAGTAATGTCACTATTTAATTCAAGGATTATGTCATCATAATCAACATTAACATATCTGTATCACACTGTTTTTCTGTTTTGCAAAGTTCAACTTGGACTAAAATTAATATCATTAGCTTTAATGCTGCTCCATTTTAATCATGCTAGAGATACATATTATTGGGTATAATTGGATTTTGCAAGATAAATAACAAGTTATGTTTTGTATTAATTATATTCTGTTTTGTATCTTAATAAATAAATAAATAAACTGCAATCTTTCGACGAGTTTAACTAAGTTTTTATTATGCTTCTGGGTGATTCAAATCGTCATTCGTTCTAAAAGCATTTAAAAAAAAAATCTATAAATCGCTATCACAATCGCTGTATATTTGAAAGGGATTAGACTTTATTTTAAAATTAGACAATTAGCCTACAAGTTCTACAAAATTGACAAATGTTTTCAATTAATTTTCTACGTTAATATATATGTAGAAATAACTTGACCTGCACACATAAATAATTGTGAAAGTAGTTTGTTAACAGACTCTTTATGCCAAATACTAATTAGTAATGCAGCTTTATATATTATTAAGATTAAGATATAATAGTTTATTGATTTTGTAGTAAATTTACTTTAAAAAATGTTAAATAGTGGTGTAATAAAAATTGACTTAAATAAATTTGTTATAATTTCTCATACTTAAATTAAGATAATTTCTAACACTGTTTTGATATGTTTCGTGAGTTGTTTCGTCGTTTATTATGCTGGTAACGTATTCATCTTTATGCTTTAAAGTAGGACAAAGCATGATTAAATGTACGATATTCTAAGTTTGTTTTAAGCGTACATATGCTGATCGAAGCTGAAATCGAACTCGGTATCAGTGATTATTACTATAATGATTTGATTTTTAATAGAATAAAGAGCTTGACAACGAAAAAAAAAACTCATTTTCAAGGGTGGGAAATAATAAGGTACACATTTGGGCAGCTGTTCTCCAAGGTATTCCGCTCAAACACTTTATTTTTTTAAAAGAGAAACTTTTTAAGCCTTTTTCATTAAGAATATTTTTCAGTATGGCATTGTGAATGTAAAATTGATCAAATATAATAAAGACGAAATTGATGGTTGAGCTTTTCTTTAAAACTTATAGGTGAAGAATGGAGATTTTTTATAAAATGTATCTGAAATGGAGTAGAGAGATACGCTCGCGTGTCGAAGTGGCAATGCGCAGTTCGATTTGTTTAATTTAGTTTTAAGTCAAATCCGAAAAAACCGGATCGAGTTTTAAAACCAGATTTTAAAAAGTTCTATAATCCCGGATTTTCGAATTCCGAAGTATCCGGATTGCATTCCCTACTCTATGCTAAGATTCCCCATGCGCCATAATAGTTGAAAGTTGCTGTTTGTACATTGTAAATATCTCGATAATAAATTCCACGATGCCCGAACCGACCGCATGATTAAATCAGTCTTATTTTAGTAATGAAAAGGTATAAAAGCACTAGGTTTCCGTTTCACACTCGGCGGGGTCAGGTGATAGCGCGTTATTGGATTGTTCGTTCCAAAATAAGTTAGTGTTCTACTTACATACAGTTGTGCTTAACTGTACATACATTTTATTTCTTTTGTGTTAGTGGTGGTTTATAACGACTGATTGCCATGGTTAGAATTACTAATTATTTTAATGGGTTGCGTGCGGCATTTTAAATAAAACAGAGACACCACTCCTCTAGAGGGCATGGCAGATCGATTCGATAGTTAGTTTTTATTCAGCTTCTCATTATGAAAAGAAATTCTGTTTAGTTCGTCACTCAATAGAATAATATTATATAAGTATTTTTTATACTTCAATTTAACAAGAAATAACTGAGATAATAGGTAATAAAGTTGAGGAGACGGGGCTCATTATGTCTCAACTAACAAACGTACGAAGGAGTGACGTCATGTGATATTTCAACTCAATGTATCTCCGTTTATTCATTTTTTATATCTTAATTTATTGATTACGGAAAAAAATAAAAATGAATACGTGTTTAATATTCTTCCATAATTGAAAAGAATAAAAAGATTAAGTTTCTCTAGAAACTGACAATGTGCTTGCGTCATGTTAATTAACTTTCGTTAAGGTTCTAGTAAGTATGGTGTTGTGAAATAAACCTATAGAGGTTTATCAGACTTCCGAAAGAAAGAAGGCGTGTCTTCGAATGGGCAACTGTACAATTACTAATGACGATTTCGACCCCCGTGGCCGACTGGGTCGCATATTGGTTTGGTCGCCATCTCTGAAGTCTCGGGTCCGTTTCCCGGTCGGATTAATATTGAAAAGGTGCTGCGGTATCCTCGCTATCTCAGATACTGAATAATATTAGGGTTAGCTACTCATCTTTCAACCTAAGCAATGCTATCTAATATTTATTTATAAAAAAGAGGTAAAGCAATAGAATAGGGAGTATTACGCAAAGCTTTCTGTAGATGGCGGCACATGTAGTAAACAAAAGAAATAAAAAGTCTTTTGGAAATTAATGATATGCGGTAATGATGTGTTATTGGATAAAATTACATTCTTTCTAATTGTATATTTAAAAAAAAAATTGTACCTACTATACTCATACAATACTAATGACTTTTATAAAAATTGTTTACTATATGTTCTAGTGGTGCAGTCTGGCGACAGAAAGTTGCGTTATATGGCCTATAGTCGGATATTATAATAGTTTCTTAAAACAGCCGAGTTCTAACTCGGTTATTTTTGTTCTGCAGGAGTTTTATGAACGATGACTGGCAGTACAGGAAACAACGCCGTGCCGTCCCCACTTCGTTTGAAGACAAAATGCTGGAGGAATTGTTTATACTTGACACATGATGGGCGTATCTATTATTATGTAGAAACTAGCTGTTTCCCCTAATTAATCCATGACTTCGCCAGCGTATATTATATCACATGCGTATGATGTAGCTTCCCATAGGTGAAACAATTTTTAATGTCGGTCCAGTTGTTTCAGAGCCTACTCGATGAAAACAAACAATAAAATCTTTCCTTTTTATAATATTAATAAAGATTATATACCCCTAGATATACAGTCACAAGCACATCAGGTGAAGCTGAAATCATAAAATTTTGCCAATGATTTTAAACCTAATTGCGTTAGTGGTTATGTTAGAAATCGACTGGCTAGTATTTCGGCTGTCACTTCAGGCATGTAAATCTTATTTGCCCTGTAAAGACTGATTTTACTTAATAGTCTTAATAGAAATCTCGCTGAAATACAGCCAGTTGCACAAACGTCCAACGTAAATAGTTTAGATATAAATTTGTTACTATACGTAGTGGACATTTGTGGAACTGACCTATAACATTCCTTATAGTTATGTATAAAGACGTAAGTATTAAAACATTAGTTGTATTTGGTAATTGTGCAAATGAAATTTTACTTTTAATAATTCAAGTGATCATGTTGGTGATTAAAGAAGTTTTATATATTTTTTATAGAAATAAATAAGTTGAAAAACATATACCTATTTTCTTTTCATTAGTCTGCATTTATTAAATTTTCTATTCGATTCGATTGTTATTTTAGAAAGTTCATTAAAGATAAATATTTAATTTATTTTAAAAATACGAATCCCGAAGACCATTTACCATATCAACAGTATTTCAGCACACACTCTCATAGTATGATATTCTAATTTGTTAGAAGAAAATTGGCAATAGCTTTCTGTCATCAAATCTGTCATTGTTTGTATGCAAATTAAAATCATACCACCTCAGAAAAAAATAAGTTTAAATTTAGTAAAATAAGCTCATTAAATAACGTAAGGAGGTGGCGTTTTAATTTCCTAGTATTTTATGTTCATGCAATAATAGTATTCCTAACTTATGTATGTTAAAGTGGCAAAGGATGAATGATCGTATAGAAATAATTATTTGCCTACCCTACAAGGTACTATGGAATTGGGTAAAGCGAGATGGCGCTAGTCTAGATCTTCTGTCTCGCTCTAGCCCCACGTAAATAATTAATGTCACCACTGTTGGGTAGGTCTTTCCTATGGATGGAATTGAAACGAACAGGTAGAATGAGCCATGACTCGCCATACGGACAATAACGGATTTTTGGGTGTTAACGACTGCCGATACTGACGAGGTCAAAAGCTTGACGTGCTTTTCGAAGTAAGAATAGGCTTGACATGAGTTCTAGGTCACCTATCCTTTGACTAACCTTTGCCTTTTATTTTCGCATCGCGGGCTGAACGCGCCAAGCAATGCGCCATCGAACTTCTCACATGGTTAGCGCTTTATAAGTAGTTAAAGCAATGGTCAGCGCCTTATAGGTATTAATAGCAAATTTAAAGTTTAGTAAAATTAAGTAAAAAGTAACTGGGCTTACGATAAGTCGTATTCGTAATGTTCATATGCCCAGAATCAGGCGTTGCACGGTTGTTGATGATGATTATTTGTCTCTAGGTTCTAATTCGCCACGTAGAGGTTGTATTAAATTGTTAATATATTTCATTAACTTTCATATTTTTGTTAAAAATTGTATTTAACACCGTTTTAGAAAGACATCGACAGTTACTTTAAATAAATGGTAGGTAGGTATAATTAGTTATTTATTATTTTGGTTTTTGCTTCTTGATTTTTCTATAGTTATTTCTGTTTTATTATTGATTAAAACTAATGGTTAAAAATGCAGGTTTAAGTGTGACAACAAATACAATTTCCATAGGACACCAAAGGGTGTACTATTCAATCGACCAAAAACAATGCATCGTAAACAAAGGCCTGCATATAGGTATACTGGGTGAATTTACACAAAGCGATCAACTGTACGTAATAAATAATAATGACAAACACACAGATGAATGATGAATATAACACACTACTACATACCTATATTGCTAAAGTTCCAAATTAAGTAGGTAAAATTATATTAATGCTATAATTTATCTAGAAACTTATATAGCTTATATTAACTAAGCTATTTTAGAAAATAGTTTAGAAATTATTGTTTTGCGGTAGGGCGTTGAAATGCTCTCTGGACTTTTATTAATACTAAAGGTTGTACATATTTAAAAAATCATACACATATTATAGTACAGTATACTTAACTGACCTAACCGAACCAGTAGATTACTATATGTGTATGTACATTAAGTATGTGCACTTAGAAATTTAGCGCGTTTAAAATTACTTTCAATTATTATAATAATAACATATAATACTATTATAATATTAACATAGTAAACATTTACCCCACCTCTATTAATAATACAACCTTTATCAAGGAAATACTAATTATAAATATTATTTCACTTGTGGACTGTGCTCTCCGATTTATCGTATCGTGTGTTTTAATGGAGTAGCTAGCGTTGCCGGCAAAAGCATCCAATCCCGTTGTCGCGTGTGTCGTGTCGCGTGTGGCAGGAAATGTCGCGCGTCACGACGACACAACGTGACATGTTCCGTTCTATTGTGATCTGGACACATCAATATTCAGCTTTACTAGTTTGCAATGAATACTGAAACACAATGAATGTTAATTTTACAACCTTTCTGGCCGTGTAACTCGCACGCCGGTTTCAAAGTAGCGCCATCTCTGAAGTTCTGGGTTTAATTTCCGAACGGATCAATGTAGAAAATTTTAAAAGTTTATAGCTCCATATTGCCAAACCATTGTGCCGAGTATGATCATATTTGGTAAAGCTTAAATCCTATAAAAAAGATTTAAAGTTAATTTTACCACAGCAATCCCGTCATTGACCTGTTTTCAACCTTTCTGGAAAATTTTAAAAGTTTATAGCTCCATATTGCCAAACCATTGTGCCGAGTATGATCATATTTGGTACAGATAAAGCTTAAATCCTATAAAAAAGATTTAAAGTTAATTTTACCACACCAATCCCGTCATTGACCTGTGAGGGTTGCTTAACTTTCGCGATCTAGCCACCATTGCATCAACGAGCTTTTCTTTCTTATGTTGAATTTTATTTTCTTATTCAACATTCATTTATTTATTGGTTGTTTAAAAATTTATTGGCCCCCTATTACTATGCCAATAGTCGCATAGACCTGTAATGACGTTTTTATTTTATTTTAAAATATGTAGCTTTTTACTTTTCAAAGTCAAAATCAAAAATGTAACGATAACCCTAATCATTATAACTAGTTCTTCAATAAAGAACAGCACATCTGGAGAAATAAAATAAATTAGAATTGGAACTAATGCTATGCTCAACAAACATTGCATGCAATAAATACAAACGATAAAAAGAAGCAGCCACGCAAGTGGAAACGGAAATCGTACGAATACATATAATTTTAATTTGTATTTCGAATGGCGGTCGGGATTTGCGAAAAGTCCCCCACATCTGCGCTTGTGTAAAAAACAAAACAGCATCACGCATGCGCGTACTAACTCAACATTTGTCATCCCAGTCAGCTGTCAACTGCAGGGTGGTCTCGCGAGCCCTCACACGTTCTGTTTCTGTATTGTAAAACCTCAAGCACTGGCTATATTTTTAGGTTAGGTTGAACATAAACAATATATAGTTATACCATTGTATATAATAGGCTGTGTTAGTGTTGTAGACTAAATAAATGTCGCAGTCCGGATGTCAAAATAAGAGTTCTTTTTTCAAATATTTTGGTGACGTTTAGTGAATCTAATTTGCCGTCTGCAGAATTTCAATCGCTAACAGTGATTTGGGAATATAACAGGTTCGTATTTGATTTATTACCTGCTAAATATATCTACAAAGAGGATAGAAAATATTCAAGGAAATACTTTTCTGCACTCAAAAAAATGTTTCAAACAAGAACCATAAATTAAAAAAAAATACGTAAGGTGTTTTATTGTGTTTAAGAAAATTTATCTATGAATGTATGCCCCCCAACACTGACTTAATTTCTTAAAAATACTTACTTGATAAAGCAACTGTTTCTCAAACCAAAGACTGTTTGTTAACCGGTCTTGTATTAGGACTACTAAGCTACAGAAGACTTAATGAGATCACCTAAGACCCGTATGACCTAAGACCTAACGAGATGCTTTAAAACCTAAAATACATAAAACCTAATGAGATGAGATAAGACAAATGAGATGTTCTAAACCCTGGAAGAGCTAAGACCACAGAATAGAAAAAAGGCCAAGACCTTTACGAGATGATGTAATGAAAGGTGATATAAGATAGGCACAAAGTTTTTCAATTGATCCTATCTCAGATATAAAAAGGTACGTACCTGTTATTTTGCTAGGTGGTGGGCACTGTAACGTCTTACAACTCCTGAGGATGGGAGTGATGGTAGCAAGATTTGTTGCCGTTTGTTCTGCGCTAGATATCAAAGTTCCACAGTTTTGTAGTTATTGTGAACGCAAAAAAAAAATACAAATTTTAATGGTTTATTTTCAAGAATTTACTCTAAATAGGATAGCCTCTTAATTAGAGTATTTATTTCGCTCCTATTTGCTCCTATTTGCCGAGTCATTATGAGAATTATACATCTTGAATGCAAATTCTAAGAGTTATTGAAAGCAAACAACTTTTAAACGATTTCATCGCGTTTGTTTTTAGTTTTATTGACGTTTCTGACCTTTTACAGGTCCCCTATTCACATAAGACTATGGTGTCGATTGTCTTTTTGCTTGTCCCGTAAGATCTTGAGGCTGCCCTGTATATCCTTTTTAGGTGTAATGCTGACACAGGGTGGGATGAGGTCGTGGTCCCGGCATCTTTTCAAGAAATTAAACAGTGTTATCTTTCTTGTGCGTTTAGTTTAGAGCTCTTCCAATCGGCAAAATTTATTAGCGATGTCCAGGCCGTACTAAATTACATATTGATTTCTTATATTTTCACGCGCATTATCCATAAATGAAACAACTTTTCAACGGTTTCATCGCGTTTGTATTTAGTTTTATTATAACTAAACGTGTTGCTTTTATGAAACCTAAAATGAGAACAAGTTCGGTGTTTACTTTGTGTTTTTTTTTGAGTTTCCAGCCTCGACATGGCACGTTCTACTTTATACAAAAGGTCGTAAATTAGGGTACGGTAGATGATTTTATTTCGATAGCGCAATGGTTAGAGTGTTTGGTTTGCGATCGGCCGAGTGATCAAAAAATTATTATCTCGAGCTCCTCTGTGCTTCAAAAGGCATGTTAAGACATCGAAATAAATGATATTTAAATGCGCTGGTCGCAGACGATCAGAAACACATCTGAAAATATCTGGGGAAAGCAGTTAGATAAAGTATAGAATTACTTTTACATACTTTGAGGAGTCGATGATAGGTTCCAAGAAAATTAAAAAAACAAAACAAAAATTTTACTTGTAAAAACATCCAGTCATTATTCTCTTTATGTTTCATTAAATCCTTAGACGGAACCAAAAGAAGTTGCAGGCGTATTCGTTGCTGTTAACTTGCAGGTAGAAAAGGATTCTATAACTAAGTGTTACACGTCCAATGAAGCAAAACCTTCGCCATGCTATTGTTAGCGAAACAGGCTTTTTAAATGTGTGTTTTGGTTTTAGTTCTATAAATACACTAACGTGGCATTAACATTATTTTTTCTTATTTCTGTAACGTCCGAATCAAACAAAAAGTAACTTTCAACGGTTTCGCCTGCGTGGTCCTGTATTATATAGATATATTTTTATCTATTAAAATCACCCTATCTATTCCGCTATTATATAAAAAGGCCGCATTAAAATCCGTTGCGTATTTTTAAAGATCTAAGCATACATAGTGACAGACAGACGGACATACTATGAAGCGTTAGTGAAATTGGTTGGAGTATGTAGAAAAATAAATAAGTCAGCATTCTGAATGCAAAATTCATTAAAAATAATAAATTTTTCATTTAAAACGAAATATACAAGGCAAAGTAGATTTTCATATTTTTTTAGAATATATATATTTTTGCTTAGCCTCTAACTTGTCAAATAATTTTATAATAAAAAGTTTGTCAGTGTATTTATAACTAAATATTTTACAGTCTTGGATGTAAAAAACTTGAAATATTAATGTTAAAAATGAAAAAAAAAAACCTTTAAAAGAAACAAAAATAAACCGCGACCCTGCCAGGATTCGAACCTGGAATCTTCTGATCCGTAGTCAGACGCGTTATCCGTTGCGCCACAGGGCCTCTGTAATTACGGCTGAAAATACGGTCCATTTTCCTTGAGGGAGCTTTTGCGTAGTTCGATATAAAAGCTTTGATGAAAAAAATCCTAATTAAAATATGGCGGGTTTGAAACGTTTTTTATTATTAATGGAAATTTTGATTTAGTATGGCAGGCGGCTATTTTAGTACACTATCATAAGTGTCGGGTGTGTCAAATGAAAAAGTTTTGTAAGAAAAATAAGAAAACTATAACATTGCATTCTAAAATCAATAAATGAAACAGGATATTCTAGATAATATTTTTTTAAATAAATCGAAAGACAAAGTAAAAAAATATCAATTTTAAAAAATTATAAAAAGCACAACTGAAGCCATTTTTCTAAAAATTCAGATGTTGCCATTTGTCTACGAAACCCTGACAATAATAAATAGCAAAGTTTTTTTTATTTCTCATTTACACGATCGGCAGCCCTAATTACATGTGCCAGACAGGGTGGTGGGTAAAACCTTGACTAGGTGGGGGAACCGGGGAAGGGCATAGATGTGTAGCTAGGGTATCGGTGTGGGACATTTGTAACGTAGATTTGATACGACTGAAGAGAACGAGTTATTTATTTTATAATACTTAGCGGTTTTACCGCGAGTGCGACTTCGTACTGCGTAAATTATAGTTCGTATTTACAATCAATATTTATTTAAGTAATTTACATATACTATGCGAAGTGAGACATTTCTCAGTGCGATCTTTATACAAAACCATTTAACTTCTAAACAATATTTATATTATTATTATTATTAAATAATTATGGACATAACTACGCATTGACGTTCATCAAGAAAAATGAAGAGCCAATGAGTTATTTTTACTAAGTATAGTTCTATTTATCTTTAAAATACTTGTAAAAACAATCAGGTACAAGGTATTTAAGATATAAACATAAAAATAGCACTGAAATGCAAAATTTTATAGTTTTATAGGGAAGTAAGTAGGTAGGTATTAACCTGAAAACTACCAGAAGAATAAAATCTTAATGCCATTAGCAATTGATAAATGGGTGACACTGGAAGACCTCTAGCAGTTTATTTATGGAGGTCTTTATTTATCAGCGGTAAGAGCATGAAAAGTACTTCATTTTTACAAAACCTATAGAGGCGTTGAAATTCCTCTGAACTGTAATAACCAAATGGATCTTGGGAATCTCGTATCACTTTTCTTGTAGTTATTGTTTCTATCATTAACATTATTATCAAATTCTTCTTCGATACTGTAATCCATTAGAAAATAAAAAAAATACAATAAACTTAATATCATACCAAATCTTGAGAAACAAACATAACCTAAATTACGTTATAAATTGGATACGATGCGTAGCTTAAAACAGCTCGCAAGCTACTTTACCTATGCGTTCACTCAAAGTCATGTATAGTGCCGACCGTCACTCAAGTAAGTATTGTTTATGAATTGGTTTTAGTAACTCTGTGCGTCTACGCACACTGTAAGACCTCACAGTAATGTTTGTGAATACGGGTAATGTCACTCAAACCTTCCCGTGGGTGAAAGAACTTTTATGACCAGGTAAGTATTTTTGTAGATTGTCCTTTATAAACAAACAAAGTTAGATCCTATTATAACTTAGATTTACGAACCGACGGCGTAGCTCTTAACAATAGGCGGATAGGCGGCGAATAGGATGGCGTAATTTTCACAAGTGCTTGTAACAGCCTAGACTAAATAAATAATTTTGATTTTTGTTGTTATACAATGTTTTGTCTTTCGTTCGAACTTTATGTGTTTCTTCTTTACTCTAAGGTGTAATACCTACATGTTTTAAACATTCATCCGAAAGTTTTGAGTGGT
Source organism: Diatraea saccharalis (assembly GCA_918026875.4). Lineage (NCBI taxonomy): Eukaryota > Metazoa > Arthropoda > Insecta > Lepidoptera > Crambidae > Diatraea > Diatraea saccharalis. The sequence continues at coordinate 18,561,275 of OU893334.1, read as the reverse complement.
TTTCGGAATTAATAGATTTAGAGAACACTTGTTATACTTTAACGGAATATTATAAAGGCATATAATAAATTTGGTATACGGATTAGTCAAAACGTGAAATACTATATTTATCTCAAAAGAGACTTATTCAGGAGAATGCTATTGAACTCAGTCGCCTATTATTTAATTCATAAGCTACAGAAAACCTACGTCCGAATTTAATAGCATTTTCTTTTGAGATAAGTATTATTTTTCACTTTTTGTAAGTTTGAAATCGGTTCTATTATTTTAATGCAAAGATTTCTATATCTATTAGGCAAAGTACATAGGCCTACTTCGTCCGTTCTGTTACTAACTTTAGTCTTGTATACAAATAGTATTAAAAAGAGCTGTTATGAAAAAAAAGCAAAATAAATCACATTTCCGACGGTTTTGTCACACTTAGAACGTGAAAATTTTTCTCAGCAGAAAAACAAACTTAAGACTAAAATTAACTATTTTGCATCGTAATAAGTATTTATTTTTTTATTGTAAATAGATAGATACTTATATATATCTATTTAAAATAGCTACTTTAGGTAAGATAGATATAATAGCTACTTACTTATGAGTATCTTTGTAGACGAGCGCTTTACGGAGAATTTTTGCAATAACCATAATAGTTTGGGAGTAGTTTTCGATTATGTCTTACCCTCCCAGCCTCAAACCAGGCTTTAAATGATTTTAAATTAAAAGTTGTGGTAGCTCGGTGACGAGATAACGCGATCGTTGTTGTTAAGTAATTTCGGAAGGGTCGGTTACGGGATGGGTGACCAATAAATTATTATTTCGGGCTATACCGTACTTCGGTAGCCACGTTTAGACTTTTGACCCGCCATTTGCAGTCGTTTATACCACCCAATTCGCATTGGGCCAGCGTGGAGGGTCATGGTCCATCCTCCTTAACAATCCATAAGGCAGGCCCCTGCAGTGGGGACGGTCACTGACGTGGGCCAGATGGAGAAAAGGGCTGATGATGATGACGATGGTTCGCACACACCGTCTTTTAATAATTTCTGCGACAAAATATTAGGTCACGTATTGAGGCGGAATTCTGGTCTAAATTATCAGGAGTATGATTGCCATGTCATTTTTTTCGATATCTTGACTAATTTTGTTTAACTGTCCGTCTGACTATTGAAGAATATTAAAAGGGTTTATTTATTATTTTTGCCTTAATTAATTTACAATGGCGATAGATTGAGTAGAAATATTACATGACGTTACGCTTTTGTACATTTTCTATAAAACTGTCATGTAGTAAGCCCTCCTTACTCCCATTATCTAAGCCATTTCTTGTTTATATTGAAGCAAAAAGAAATACGTATGTCATATTTTTCTATTATCTGATTGACAGCCTAATAGAATCTCCTTTTTTACCTTCAGTAATTAAATTATTATAAACATAAAGGCTTCCTCATAAATTATTTCATCCATTGCTTAGGCCAAATATCCCCTGGTAAAAAATCCGTATTATATGACCTATAATACGGATGGATTTTTTTTTCGCGATCAAATAGACGCACGGTGCCCGGTGGGAGTGAGTTTTATAAAAATATTATTTTTCAAAGATGTTATATTGATCGAATATTTGAGATGTTCAAAAGAATACTTTTGTCCGTCTGTCCATCTATAGTTTGTCGCTTGTTAAGCTGTTAAATGCATTCACATGCATTTCCGCCGCACCCTCTACTCTTGATTGATTAGGGACGAGCACCTATCGATATGAAGTATTGAATCGAATTATTAAATTTATTTTTTAATCAAACAATATCGATTATGTTGTTTGATGAAACCTATTCTTTTTTTATTTTGAAAACTTACTGCTATTCTTTTATTTAATTGCACAAACATTAAGTTTAGACATTGACTCATTTTACCTATTACACCTTTAGATATGGCGGATAAAGTGGATTTTTTATGCATTTTCCATTAAGAATATTTTTCAGTATAGCATTCTGATAAATAAGAACAAATTTTCATCCTAATCGAAAGTTTAAATATTTATTAAAATAAATCTTTCGGTTGTTTGTTGCGATTGCTTTAATATTGATGACAATACGCTCTGTAGCGACAAAGTAAAAAGTGCTAGAAAAAATCGTCAGTCATGTTAGGTCCTGGGTCGCCCAAATTGCAAAGGGTCATGGGTTCGAGTTCCATCTCAGAGTGCCAGGTACATAGTGGATTTTTAAGCATTTTTTAATTAAGAATATTTCAAGATAACTTTTGTTTAATTTTAAACAATATTTTTTAATATATTAATTATTTTTATTACTCCTATACATTGTTACGTAATGTTTTTTAAATGGGGTGGGGGGGATATTAAGTAATTATTTAGTAAAGAAGGCCTGAAATTGGCAAAAACTGAAATATGTAATTACCTAATAAATTGATGACTTCTTGTAAAGTACCTTGTAAGATACCTAGATGTCATATACATTACAGATATAAATAGATTATTAAATATCATCACTTAAGCTCTTATCTCAAGATAAGCAAATACTTGGGTTGAGGGTATCAGAAATGACACATGGAAAAATTTATCGTCCACATTTAACTATCTCAGAAAAATATGCGAGTAATATATGAGAAATGTGTCGTGTAGCGCTTCGTTCTCTCTGCACAGTAGTAATTGTGTGAATTAATGATATTTGCACGTATCCGAAATTAATACTGAGAAATAGAAAATGATTGTAACTCGAGTGCTCGCTATCACTATATGAATATTTTTATAATATAAACTTATCTACATGCTACAAAGCGATGTATGACTACTGTTTATAACATTTTTTAAGGGTCGACCGTGTTTTTCATTACCTCACCTAATTCTGTATTGATTGTTATAAAATGTTATGATATTAAATGCTTAAACAAAGTAAACTTAACTAAGGCAGTTTATTTCTAGAATATTTTTGTATAACTTATTTAAAATGTATTCATTTAAAACAGAAAAAAAGTACTGAGTGATTATATCTTTTTAATTATTTGATTGAATTACTTCGGCTACAATTCGATAGTAGTGTAAGTAATGACGATAAGCAAGATACCATGTCACTGTGTAATTGAATTTTATTGTCATATGTCACCTTGAGTATTGTGATTGATTAATCCATAGTATGTTAATTGAATCACTCGGTGTTACGATTCAGCAAGCTCAGATTACGATTGCTTTAGGGGCTTCCTATTATTTTAGTCTTTGACGTCAGAGGAAGCCCTGACATACCTCTCATAATCTGTCCTATGATTCTGTAAAAAAACGAATTCGAATTCACTCACGTGTCCTCACTCAATCACGTCATTAAGTGAAAAAAAATATTGATTCCATTTTGGTATAAAAATTATACGTGCCTCAGATATTCTATTCTTATGTCATTTCGAAATTCACCTCACTTGTGTCACGAAACGTTATTACCAATTAAAGATTGAGCGGATGCTGCTTTTGAAGTGAATACCAGAGTGACCCGAGAGTTGAGTTTGTATGAAAGTTATGAAAAAAGAAAACGGAAGACTTACGCAGTAGATACCGTGCCTAGTGAGCTTCAGTTTTTATATATATTCATTTATTCATATTCACAGACTGACGTTATTAAATAATTTCTCGAAATGGCAAATAATAAATAATACGGTTATTTCGTTTCTAAATCAGCAATTTATTACTTTAATTTATCGACTATCGATAAAATCAATAGTCATCACTATCGGATGCAGTTAATTCATCTCGACAGTTATTGAGCTGAACGAGTGCCCTGCCCGATCGTAGGGGCCAATACTAAATGTTGATCCAAACAATGAATGTTATTGCCCTGCACATATTTAAAGTCGGTCAATTGTAAGTACTTAGCGAGAATATTAAGTGCTCCTTAATGTTAATGTTATTATTACAAATGCCATAGATTTATTTCTATTGATCATATAAATGTTTAAAAATAATAGAGTTGTATTAAACGTATAATTATTATTTTCCTTCATCTTTTATACAAGTTTTGTGACTTACGAGGGGTTCGTATGTACGAGTCGAGGTTTCAACGTGAATTTTCAACGCGAGTATGCTTTGTTAACAATAAGTAAAGATATTGTGCAAACATAACAAAATTACTTAAAGTTAAATAAACAGTTAAAGCTTTAGCAGTATTTTAGAGAAAGTAGCTGATATAGTCTTGTGGTGTTTAGTTCTTGGAATAGAATGATCCAATTGTATTTTTGTCTAACTAGAATTAATAACAGTTTTTCATAATACCTACGAACCATTTAAGAACCATAGATGTCAAAATATTAGAATTAGGTGTTATGATTAATTATCTGGTATTTTAAGATAAGTTTAATATGAAGGTTAATACTCGTAGGTCAAATAGGTTGTGCGTAAATGCTTAATATTTTATTTATCATTCTCCTCTGTATTCCCATTTATTAGTCTTCGTGACGGATGTCGATATTCAATTTACTGTTGAATTGAAAATTGATAATAATTAAATAAAAAAATCTAGTATTTTTCTTTTCCATCTTTTCAATTAATCAGTCTATTTTTATATATTTTTAAATATAATTTTATTAATTGTGATAAGTGCATACTGAGGAACACTAATATACTTCCTAAATAATCGTTATCATTGCGTTACATATAAAGATAATAATTGTTTTTTAACTTATCGTACGCTTTGTAATGGGACTACGTGCGCCCTGACACATATAGCATTATGACTGAACATCGATACTTTAAAAACGAGGAATATATATATAATAATATAACATATTTATGATGAGATTCACATTCTAAAATTATATGCCTTTAATATTTTACAAGTCGTAGATAATAATTTGATTTCCCAATTTATACAGTCATAGTTTTCCGCCAGCGGCTTCGCCCGTGTGGACTTGTATTATACATAAAAACCTTTTGAATCACCATATCTATGAAAAAACCGCATCAAATTCCGTTGCGTAGTTTTAAAAAATTAAGCATACATAGGTATATAGGGACAGAGAAAGCGACTTTATTTTATACTATGTAGTGATTTCAGTTTTCTTATTCCGAAGCCGATGTGTCCACAAGAACATTAAATTGATTCAAGCTCTTAGTTTGATAAATAAATTCCATATTTCAACTTTTGTTTAAAGCTGGTTACAGTTAAGTTATGAGAGCTATGAAATTGGTCAAATATTAAAAAAAAAAAAATCCTACATTGAACATTAGAATTAATATTATCTACATATACTATAAATATTATAAAGAGTTAAAGTTTCTAAGTTTGTTTATAGGTGTAATCATTAGAAATACTGATCCGATCATGAAAATTCCTTCACCTGTGTTACATCATACGGTGCCATAGACTATAATTTACGTGGGCGGGAAAACAGCTAAGTGAATTATAAACAAATATTCGTTTGAATTTATAACAACACGATATTTACTTTATAATCCTTGTTGATTATAAATATAGTAATAACATTATCATGAAGATTAAATTCAGAAATTATTGATAAATAGCAACAGCTAGATATTTTTACCTTTGGACATTTGGTGATAGTATATCTATGAAAGAAGTATTTTATCTGAAAGAGTATAGAGAGTCTTGAGAGGCGTTCTCTGTACAAAGTATAGTGAACTAAATGGTGACGTTTAAGTGTTAGGACGTATATATTTTTATTTTTTTATCATTTAGGTGCTTTATAAAAGGCATGTGACGATGATCGCTAATTAAACCATGTTAACTTCAATAGTTCGGTGGCGTAGTGGTTAAGCCCCGCGGCACACCAACATTGTGATTAAGGTACTTTCGCAAGGGTCGGTCACCGGATGGGTGACCGATCAAAAAAAATAATCTTGAGCTACTTCGGAAGTCACGTTAAGCCGTTGGTCCCGGTTGCATTTGCAGTATTAGCAATCCGCTTTTGGCCAGCGTGGAAGGTCGTGGCCTGTCCTCCTTAACCATCCATAAGGAAGGCCTGAGCCTGAGATAAGGATGATGATGAATTTCAAAAAAGCTTTTAGGCTCTCTTTAATTAAGCTTTATTTCTAAACATAACACAGATTTTCATTTTAAACGGTGGATTCTTGTTTGGCTTTATATACAAGATGTTTTAGAAAATAATGTCGATATATTATTTTAATCTTATTAATTCTGTAAGAGCGATCATAAAATCATTAAAGATTCTCAAACACTGTGCACTACTTTATTTTAGGTAAAATAAATTTCAGAAGAGCAATTTTAATATAAATAACGAGTAATTCCTCATAATTCAAATGTAATAATGTGAGCGAAGTTTGACAAGTACTATGGTGATGGTATTATAGTATTATATCTAGTCCGTATCTAAAAATATATTCAAAGTTCAACTGTGTGAAAACTTGTGTGCATTTTATATGGAGAGTAGCTGTTTCCCACGACTTTGTGTATATTATATCTGTTCTAAGTCCAGTAGTTTCGGAGCCTATTGAATGCAAGCGAATAATAAAAATATAAATATGTAATTTTTATATTTAGCTCCTTTTCACGAAATATACTGTTGTCTACTCTTATAGGGAACACGCGTGATTTTAGTAAATATATGTAGGTAATCTTCCAACAGTAGATCAAAAGCTGTTAATTAAGGAATATCATGTAAATCGCGCTTTGATCTATCCCTATCCTAAAGATCCCTAAAGTTTCCTGTTGTAAGTAAACATATTCACTGGCATTTTACATAGCAGCTGTTGATAATAAAAGGGAGGGGAGAAGATGCACCGTACTGTACACGCATCTATTTCTAAACACAAGTTCATTAACGTCGCTTCATTATCACTAGTGATGGGAAAGTATCGATGAATAGTTAGCGATACAACTTTGGAATCGTGCTTTTATATAAAAAAAATTACATATTTTATCGTTAAATCTATTCGTTTTTCGTTATATATATTTTAGCACGATATATATAGACTTTTAGAAATTTTTAGAAATTTGAATGAAAACTGGTGTTGGCTGGCTACTTACTAAGAAAAGAAGACGATAAAAAAAAATTACTACTACTATTGACCTTATTTAAAAAATAAAGGACATTGTACAACGTTCTGTGGTTGTTAATATATTGTTTGCAAGTATAAATTCAATTTAACACCGGATCCGGAAATAAAAGCCGGTGGTATTAAAGAACTGACCGGAATCAAAGTGATTTTTAATAAAATTCAATACATATGATTGACAGGAGGTGTCTTGACACACCTATTTCACGCACCGCTTAATATTTAGCGGCATGTTATACAAATTAGAACTTTAATGCTCCAGTTTTACAAAAGTTGTTTGCGAATCAACAACGGATATGATTTTTTGATCAATTGGAGCGTAGTATTGATTTGAATAATGAATTTTATGGTAATATATTTGATTAGTACGTCAATGACTTATACATAAATTTAAGAAATACATTCTATTAGGCGTTTAATTATTATGGTACAAGATTATCTCAAATATAGTCCACTATGTTGTTGTATTGAAAGTTTTCAAGAACCATAACAAGTAGTTATTGCGGTTTCGAATATGTATATTTGGCTGAAGTATGAAGACGATCGTTGAAAATGTCAAAAAATATAGGTAAATTAGACCCATCTGACGCTAAAGTAAGTAATTGAGTTTTTGTTATAAATAAATAAGTCGTTAATCTTAACCAAAAAGAGAACAGAAAAAACAGGTTTATTTGTTCCATTTTGAAAGTTAACATAATTTCTATGATTAGCAAAGAGTTCTTATAAGTATTTGTGGGCGACAAGCCTGGGGCGTAGTGGAGTAACATCTAAAGCTGTCAAGGTGCACGGAAAGTGCATTGTTATCTGTCGATCTAGTTAGTTTCTGTCGCCACGAAATAATTGGTGCGCGGGCGCCTACATATGACCCAGACGTTATGTCGAGTTGTTTGTCCTATTAAACGTGTTGCCAGTAGTCACTATTTTTATTCTGAAGTAATTTAAAAAATTGAAATAATTCAATTTACAATATAACTCATTACACTAGATCATTTTATATATTTAATTTATTAGGTTATATGGGAAAGAAAACAAAAGTAATTTTTTATTGTTTTGATATCAATTGGAACTTTATTAATACACAATAATAATACATACAATTTATTTAGTTTGAAATACAGCCCAGCTTAATATTATTAGTTATGTAATCAAAAAATACATGAAAACAATTAAATGAGTAATAGCGATCCTGTATTTGCTTCACAACATTATGACAATTTTGTATCAATCATATCAGTTATATGCTATAACTGACTGTATTTGCTATATTTGCTATATATTATTTATTTTGAAACCAAGATAATAAACTTACCGATTTATACGACTTTATGCAGATATCCTACATTATCTTATTCTAAGCGAAAATAAAATGCTAAATATTTATCATTTAATGCCTTCTATTTTTCATTCCGATATTTTTTATATTAGTTCATACTTATTTTTTTCTTATCCTGACTTATATTCTTATTAGATTAATATATGTTGTGTGACTTACCTAATAAATAACCTATAGGTTATTTAAATATAGCCGACCTAAATTGTGAGAACTAGCAACACTGTCCTACACTGATATCTGTGCTTACAGCATTTATTCTAACCTGTCTTCAAGGAGACATTTCTTCACTACGCCTAGTATACGCTTCTCAATCATCTCACTGTCAAATCTGATACGTTAGTTACATGGAGCTTATAGTAATTATTGTAACATGATAATCCGCCCTCTTAATCTCGATTTCTATTAACCTTATAACGATACATTAGCTGTGTTTGTTACAAACAAGTTTTATTTATAAACAATTTATTTATTTACAGGGTTACCAACATAACTTGCAGTGGATAGTTGCTAAGAAGTAAAACTTGCTGTTAACTAACTCTCACTTACCATTAAGGCAAACACAGGATGTATAATTAAAAATAATTATAAAAATTAAATTAAAATTAAGTATGTTAATATATACAAATATAAAATAAAACAGTAACTAACTAACTATATGCAACCTCCAGTACATCACTAGACTTTGGACGTTCAAATAAATCAAAGGATATGCTACCATAATGTATCGACTCTGAGATTTAGGGAAATAAAACAAACAGTTTAAAAGTTGTTTTATTGATGGATATTGCGCGTGAAAATATAAAAAAAATTAATAACTATCCATCTAAATTGTATATTACGGTGTCTCATTTAAATTGAAATCGTTTAGTTTATCGATAAAATTGATTGACATTTCCGTTTTTGTTGCATCTCCCTATTCCAGCGTAAAGTGCATGCGGGCGACCCAATATACCCTATGTAGTTTCTGGACCCAATGCTGACGTCTAATACGTATATATACAAGAAAATATGTTATATAAAAAACTAATATTACGTTCGTTATAGTAAATCATAGATACGATAATTTTCTTTCATTTAAACTACTAATATAGGAGACAAAGGAGAAAAAATATGTCTATAAACACGTTATTGCTTATTATATCATACTGTATTACTTACGAGTATATTAATTAATTTATCTGACACCTGAAAGCCAATTGTATTTCTCCGAAAACGAAATTTCGTTTTTTTTTTCAAAATATTGAAACGCATGTTTATAATTTTATAATGAAACGGAAGTAAGACCTGATACTGTCTTTGATGCAGAGATAATCGTCATGGATATGATTTTAATAAAATTAAAAACACAAGAAATTAGCCCGTCGCGCCGCGCTTCTAATACCCCGTTTACACATACGAGTAGCATGGTGTTGCGGTTTACAAAGTACGGTGCAGATCACGGTACAAAGCACAGTATACAGCAGTTAGAATTTAGTATATCGTACGCTGAGAACGATAGTAACAAAATGCCAAAAATGATATTTTGAGTAATGAGCGTTTAAAGTTCAAGAAATTGTAATCCGCCCCTCTAAACAACGTATCGTCACTACGCCACCTAGCAGTTTCTATGCAAGCTACGTTCACAGGGATCTTTGCATTTAAAAGTTTATACTTAACAAATAAAAATGTTGCCAAAAGTAAAAAATACGTCGTTTTTGGTTAGTGACATTGTCATTCTCAGCGCGCGATGGTTTTTCACTAAAAAGATATATTAGACTATATCTAAGATTAGATTTTAAATATAAATGAAGAGAAATATTATTTACATATCATGCTGTATGAAAAAAAATTGCAGTGATTGGAAACTTAGGTACCCTATAATAAGATCACTGGTAAATGATACAACTAGGTTGTTTATTTATATCACAGAGAGATCAAATTTCGACATTTATAAACCTCATCAGATTTTAAATGTTTCCATATAGAATTACTTAGGGAGAATGGGTTATCCATTAAGCGGGCCTAAAGTGGATTGTAGGGAATTAACTACTGAAGATACTTATACAACAGGCGCTAAAGCCAAAGTCAAACTCAAATTATTTATTCAATTAAAGTCATAGTTATATATGTATATATATATATATATATATATACTAGAATTTAGTAAAAACTACAAAAGCAACTTAACATTTATTTTTATTTATTTAATCATGTAACCATGTTTGCCGATATGAATCACAAGTATCTTTTGAGAAACAGGGTCCATCACGTCTTTTGGGTGCCAGAAAAATGGAAACTCAAGAAATTCACCAGGTTTTAACAGGATTAATAACAATTAAGAATACCGGTTAAAAGTGCCTTCTCGAGAACGGCGTTTGTGAAACAAAATTTTGGTCACCCATCCCGTCACTGACATATGTGGAAGTTGCTTATCTTTCACAATCGCAGACTGAAATCACCAACCAATGCGCCATTGACTTCCTCTGCTTAACCATATGTTAACATAAAACTTTTACTATCTTCCCTTGAAATCGTTACTAAAGTCATGTGCAATCGTTAACTACGAGTAATACAGACATCCATAAATTTTAGAAATTAGTCCTTGTTGCGTCGTGATTGCAGCTAAATTTGTATGAAAGTGTTTTTCTCTAAACTATATTTAATGCGTTTACCAGACTTGGTCACAAAACTTTTGTTTTGTTACGCGGTAGTTGGTTCGTTTGTTGCTCCAGAGACATCCTGTTGTTGTTAATGTTTGGGAATTTAGGTAATTTTTATTATAGAAATGTACACTATTATGGCGCATACATCTATTATGGCGTATCGGAATTTGGAGACAATGAAGAAACCATAACAACCAGACCCGAGACAGTATACTGTTTCTTCGATTTTGCTATAGAAAAATCCATTTTCTACATTGAAACTGACGTGCGAACCACTTGGCTACGAAGGTCGTCGAAGTACGTCTTGCATTAGAAATTCCTCCTTTCCGAATTTGAATGAATACAAAATGTGTTATCTTTTGTTTTTCGCTGATATAAACATGTCATCTATGTATTTAGGTGATATCTAATGAAAAGCATAGTTGTTTTGGTATAAAAAGAAAAATATTGATTCGATTTTCATAAAAATTTTAATTGAACCACCCCGGTCTATTCAGCTACTGAATTAAAAAAAATCGGTTAATAATTCACAAAAAAATCAGAGGTTATCGTTTTCGAAGTCGAAAATACGGTTTTGACACGCAATTTGCTATTTATCTAATTGGTGGATGAAATTTAGTATATTAGAGGATTCCATCAGACAATCTCCTAAATTTATCGTTAAACAGAAAGCTCACACTTTTTTCTTAGGTCGTTTATGAAAATATAAATTAATTTGTAGTATAGTACTATATTTTTTAGTTGACTTTATCATGTTTTTCCGTTTCCTAAAGTTTGACTGGTAAATAATACTATTAGCATTAAGTCCACCTCTTGTACCAATTCAATGGTCAATAAATGAGTTAAATAAATAAATAGTTAATTTCACAAAAAACCTAAACATTAATAAACAAATATGTCAGTCTTTAAACCTTGTTGGCGCCTTTTTGTCACGGAATCTGCAAGAAATCTAGATAGTTATGATGTATGTGTGTCACTAAAAATAACGTTACCATTAAAAACATATGGTTATGTTCAGTATTAGTAATACCGCACGTGTCTGTGGTTCGTTTGCCTTATAGAAAACGCATAAACGCAGTGATCACTAGTAAAAAAACAACCAGTTTATGTGTCTGTGATGTGTACTCGTTTTGGCGCCTTATGTGGTGGTCTGTGTAGGGTTGAACCACGGTGGAAATTGAATATAAATCCTCCATAAAGCTGAGCATAAAGAAAAAGAAGTTGTTTCTATCTCATCGGGCCCAGCAATTAAATTACGTAACACTCGTAACTATCTCGATTATTGTAAAAGTTCTTGGTTAAGCTCTCGAGTACAAAGTCTCACTTTATCAATTTTGCTTAGATATAATATAAGAAAATAGTACGAGTATTATTATAATAAATAAGATATAAAAAGAATTATGAATTCAATTTTTTTTATCGAGAATATTTTATAAATTACTCTTTTAACCGTTTTATTACATTATGTAGTATTATTATTTTAACCACATCTTCTTTTTACATTATTTCCCTGTACAAAACAAATTGAAAATAATTAATTTTTGGTATACACGCACTTTAATTAATAAAGGATTAACGAAAATAATTCAGGAAATTTTACATATTATGGTACTTTGACGTGCAGTCGTATGTACAGTTAACTGAAGTATATGAGGTTTAAATTTTAATGTTTATGATCAATTTTGAAACGAATGAACTACCCGACTATCAATTTTTTTGATAAGAAATTATAGGAAATTATGGTAGTGTAATATATAACAGCAAATATGACATAACCTTGCTTTTAAACTTTTATAAAATGGTTTTAAATATGTCTGCCAGCCCTGTTGCATTGGTGTATGGTTGCGCAAGTTCAGCGTGCATGCGGCGTATATTTTGGTCGGTGCATTAGTCCGGGGGTCGGGGAGGTTGCTGGAGTACACCAGTGTTTCTTAACCATTTTCGGACCATGACCCCAAAAGGAAAGTAGTAATAAAATAAGCAATAACTTTTGGATTTAAAAACATACACAATGTGAATTTTATTTCTGTTTTATAGCTAACAAGAATAATGAAATCAAGAGTGGTCTGTTATCTGTCGGTTTGGGAGGAAACAATGACAAAACTGATACATAATGTGAATTTACGAGTAGAAGCCGAGAAAGGCCATGATGCACTCTTCACGATAAAGTCAATCGCGTGCTGTTAGAAGGTGATGTCGGAAGTAATAAAAACCAGTGAGCATGCCTGAGAAGAGTAATGGAAATGGAGGAGACGAAAGATCTATGCAAGGACAGTGCCTTGTAGCATTCGGTTCTCTCTGCCTACCTTGCAAGGGATGCACCATGAAGATATAGATAGTTAGAACCATAGTGACATTTAACAACTTAGCTGTAATACAGTTGGCGAAGGATTACCGTGTTGTAAGTGGTTATTTTGGAGTAATTTTATGAATGACTGTAAAATAGTTTAAAAATTAAACCTATGACTTTGATGATGTGAGTTAGAAAGAAATGCATGTTGAGATGGCAGTTGATTGAGAAGTATGAATGATTCATTGATGCAATTTATTTTCCGGGAAATTGATAGGGACTCGATAATAATTAAAAGGGCTAGAAAATTATGGGACCATAAATTAGACTTCTCATAGTTAAACTCCTACACCCCCCAGGGGTCCGTGATCTACGGGTTAAGAAACACTGGTCTGCACCACCACAAATAGTCGGCTCCTTATTTAGACATAATTAATATGTACTGTTTTGTGTTACCATACAGAGGACTAAGTGAAATTGGGCAATGTATATTGAGCTGTATTTAAAATTTGATCAGGATTTAGATGTTTTTATTTTTGTTTGAATAATGCAAGACAATGGGATATTTTTGCATAATTTTTGCTTTTATATCGATTAGTATTACTATAAAGATTTGTATTAATAAAATTCTGTTTTGTTTATTTGAAGTTGAAAGTCTTCAAAAGCGCTATTAGCTTAAATAAATTTTAACTTATATTGTATAACACAATTATGCGTTCACAGATAAACATTGTCTAGTTAAATAACAATGATATAGAGTCATTATCAACTTTCTTTTGTACGTTTTTTGTTTTTCTCAATAAAATGATATATCTTTTTATTTAGGTAAATATAGGTATAAATTATGATGTAATGAGAGAAATGATAGAATGACAAAAAAAATTGCTAACGATTGAGGGATTACATAACAATATTTTTTTAAGGAGAATAGTATCTTTTGGTATGGACCTACCATACATATAGTAGGTATAAGTGTTGCTGATTTATGGTACTGTGCAATTAACTTAAACTTAAATCTGCCAATATAAATACATCACATTTGTATTCATGCATAAGTTAAATTCACTTTGTATAAATTTGCTTACAGCCGGCAGCTATTTGATAAGCTTAAAATAGAAATGTTTAGGGCTGACATTTTTATTTACAAATTTGAAATGTTGAAAATATGTAAGTAACTATTCTATATTTGAAAGTTTTTTTAATTTATCTTTTTTTTTTATTTATTATCAAGTAAAGAAACATGAATGAATGAATGACTGAAATACTCTTTATTGTACACACCATAATTGAATGAACAAATATATAATAATCTAACAGAACAGTACAATTGGCGTCCTTATTGCTAAAAAGCAATATTTTCCAGGCAACCTTAAGTAAAGAAACATATACATAACAAACAGTTTACGATAACAACTAAAGACCAAGGTTTGAGTTGTTAATCTATTCAAACAAACAGAAAATCTAAGCTATGGAGACTAGCTGGAAAGCAGTCAGCTGTTTGTTTATTCTCTTTTTGATTAATATTTGTAATAGTTAGATGAGCTTAGTTAGCATTATCTATAACTAGTCGACATAAGTAATAACTTGAGAAAATGTCATAACTCAAGCAAATATTTTTAACCAATAAACGAAAACTTGAGGCGAGTAAGAACTGTTAATAGCTTATTGACTGTTACTTCATTCAAATAAAAAAAATGGTAAAAAATATCCGCTAAAGTTACTGACATATTCTTATGTAAATCGAGTAATAGAGCTGCTCTACCAACTAACATGGTCATGATTCGATTTGGCTATATTTGACCAATATGTTGGCGAAAAAGTTTGGAAAATTCACGGAAAGTAATTCCCACTTGTGGACGCTATCACAATCTATCTTTGCCATAACATTCGCTAGAATGTTGGCTACTGTGTAGACCGGATCATATCACTATAATTATGGAAGAACTCGATTGATCGGATTACATAAAAGTGATCCCAAAACAGATATATCTTACTATAGCCCAACATCCCTTTTAAGGCGCAGCTAGAAATTGTTTATGAAAGTCATTACAAACAGACTTAAAAATCACCTGGATGCATTTCAGCCAGTGGATCAAGATTCAGTGGTATAATCAGCTTAGGAATTGGGCGACTAGCCCTTTAATTTAATGGCGCCATTCAATTTCATAGAATTATATAGTTCAGACAATCAACTAATTTTCTGCCGTAAAAACATACATACATTTTGAGAAGACTTTTGATAAGCTCGAGATTTGGGCACTATTGCAATCTCTTATGCGATGCCATATTGACTGTCGCTATATCGACCTCATTAAAAATAAATATAAGTACACAACCATGATTGTTGGAGTAGCTGGAAGAACAGTGCCTATAAGGTTGGAGAGAGGTAAGAGGCAGGGTGACACCATACCACCAAAGCTATTTACAGATTTGCAAGAGGTCATCTTTAAGACACTGGAATGGATTAGATTTAGTATAAGGATTGACAGCGAACATCTCATCGATTTACGTTTTGCGGACGATATTATCATATTTGCTGAAAGCGGGGATGTGGTTCAGCTTATGCTGTTGTCGTTAGCTAATGCATGTCGAATAATCAAATCGATGGCACTAACCTAGCAGAGGTCACTAAATATGTATAACTAGGACATACAATTAACATGGAAAACAACTTGAGCTATGACGAGCGAGAGCTTTGTATAATTGCCGATATTTTTTTTAGATCCAACATGCCGATGCATCTTAAAAAGCGCGCTTTCGACCGAAATTAAAATTTGGTTGTGAGACGTCACTAACAGATGGCATAATGTGGAGACTCAATGTAACTCAAAGATCCATGAAAAGATCTATGCTTCAGATATAGATACCGAGATACGTAAACGGACTGGTGTTGTGGATGTAGGGAAGCGAGTGGCTAAATTAAAGTGGTAATGGGCTAGCCATATTATGAGTTGCTCAGACGGACGTTGGGCCAAAAGATAACTATATGGGGGCCACAAACTTCCAGCAGGAAACCAGGAAGACCAAAGGCGTGATGTCCGATGACATTGTTCAAATAGCCGGAAAATCATGGATGCGTGAGACAGACAAATGCTGATGGAGAAGAAGAAGCGTAGACCGGATATTACTATCTTTCTTCTTGTCCCTGCGTTTTCGTATTCAAATACATTTTTGTTGTCAATGGTTATATAATTATATTCAGTAATTTTTATTTCCAAATCTCATTCTTCGTAGTAATCACAACGCTTTTCCTTTTTATAATATTAACTGACTGAGAAATTCCTTTTGACATCCTTTATAATGTCATAGATAAGCACAACGAGTTATTGTTCTAATTGCAGTTACTATAACACTAATTAGCATTCATCAGGCATGTCTCTATAAGACTATCTCGATCGGTTAGTGGATCAAGGTTCATTTTATGATATTATATACGTATATGCTACCTACTAACTAAGAATGCTTTTTGATTTATAAACTGCATACGAATGAATTACGTAATCATTTAGTTAATTTAATTATTATGGTGGAAAGTGACTTCGTTCATATCCTAATGAAGTAAATTTTCGATAAATCCTATACTTGCATTTCTCAAAGTGTGCCTCAAACCTTGGGGCGAAAGCTGTTCTAAATAATCTCCCCGCTAGCTACAATTGTAATTGTAAGAATAATTCTATTTAATTAATGACATTCATCATCATCATCATCAGCCGGAAGACGTCCACTGCTGAACATAGGTCTCCCCCTTTGAACGCCACGACGGACGACATTGCGCCAGCTGCATCCAGTGGCCGCCCGCGACTCGGACGATGTCGTCCGTCCATCTAGTCGGGGTCGACCCACGCTGCGTCTTCCAATTAATGACATGTGCCTACGGAATAACGTTTCAATAAAACCAAATTAAAATTAGATTTAGTTAATGAACGGTGCAACAGAATTGGAACCGTTATATGTATATAACTACCTCAATCTTAATGCGGTCAACATTTAATGTCATAAATACATAAATGTGTACTTTGATTGCGTACATACATTAAGGATGACACGTGGCATGCGGCATATTAACGTGCAATGTTGATTGAAATAAACTGCACTACGTCTCAGTCGGGTTCACTAGCGTCGTATAACCGGTAATTGAATGGAATTGAAACTGAAATTAAAACGCTTAGCAATTACGTAGTAGCCCCTGTACATTTTTAATAATAAATTTTACTGAAATAGGATTTTTTACCATCATCAGCTTAAAAACAGGTCTAGTTTTTGGATGGAATTGAATTGAATTGAGTCTGGAGAATGGGCCATGACCCACCACTAGGGCCTAATGTGCATTGGTGGGTTTTAATGGCTGCAGATTTAGTTGGGACCAATGGATAAACGAGTTTTTTGATCCCGAAATAATAATTTTTGTTTATTCATTATATGACATTACTTTGCTAAACGTACTTAACTTTTATTTCTGCTTAGCATCGCAGACCAAAACGCGCTAATCACTGTGCCGCCCTTCGTGCACATCATTTTCTCATATTGATAGTAATATGGCTTGAAATTTATATGCCCTACTAATACATTTTTTAAAACAAAAGAATCTTCCTCAAATCAAATTCTTATTTTCAGGTACTGGCAAATTAGCACTAGAATTTCATTCAAAGGTAAGCAATTTCTTAATTTATGTTTTAGTGAACTTCTGATAGTCTGATAGGTAAGAACCCGGCGGGATAATTGCTGGATCCTGAATCTATCTCCGCAGAGGGCTTTACACAGGTAAGCTAACCTGCGTGGCTCTATTCTGTCCTTTTCAAGACGTGGATGGCGAATCCTGGTTTAAGGCTTAAAGGTGCATTTCCCGTGCGGTATCGATAAATTACGAACAGTTTGTATGGGAAAATTAATTTGATACTTTATTATTTTCATTGTAAATTACTTGAATTTTGTCACAATTTAACTTTTCTTGGACTTGTGCAAGTATTTCAAAACCAAAATTAGCTTCGTATTCGAGTTTTGTTGAGATTAGGAACTTCTTGCCAATTTTATAAAATCAATGTGTTATCACATTAGACACACATAGGAGCTAGATGGTGCAGACTTTAAGCAATTTTCTTAAGGGATAGTCACAGGATGGGTGAATAAACAAAAATTATCTCTTGTTCGTCCGTGCTTCGGAAAGCATATAGAGTCATTGGGCCTAGTTGTAACTGTAGTCATTAAATCCCATCATTCCATACTGACTATACTCGTATAATTAATGCAATCTCTTCCTCACACATTAATGGCGACAAAAATATAAAAATGCAAGTAGTATTCTATTAAGATGCGATTATTACGTAACTAATCATTAGCAGAATTGACCTGCTGTTCCTTAGCAGCGTAACCGATTTACTAAGTTCGTTTTCCCTCTTTATATTGGGTAGAAAATTTTGTATTTGATCGAACATGCCTGTTTTTCCTTCTTCCTTCCTTCTTAAGGTGTTATATTAGTTGTGAGTGGTCGCAGCGATCACCACATTATCTTTAGTGATAATTTCGAGACAAGTACACTTGCCGCAATTGCAATTTATGGCTTGACATGGCGCCTGCCAATCTGCAACAATATAAGTATAGTGTAGTTCATAACATTCCTATACAGTAGGTCAATGCTGTTAAATTGTAGGACTTTAACAAAAATAATAATACTTATCAATCAGTCACTTTAAGTAGATTGCCTAAAAATTCGTGGAAATACGCTCGATAGCGAAAGTAATAATTACACGAGATATTCGACAGTCAATTGGTTAGAGTGTGTTTATAAATTCTAATCCAATCTCAGGCACTCTGAGTGTTGTTTAAATATTTCTCTAAAAGATCTGCACTACTGTCATATACAACTAAAGGTATACTTAGTTTATTTTTTGGGGGTATTTTTGGAAATACTGATCTGATAATATAAATTCACCATTATATTCACATTTACCTATATCATGCATAGGTTTTAATTTATGCGGGTGAATATTATGAATACAACATTTATCAGATAGATACTAAATTGTTAAAGTTTTTAAATGTTATACAAAATAAGTGTAAATATAAAACTTATAGTAAAAAAATATTAAATATTCAGACAATAATAGTCAAATATATTATCGGGTTAAGAAAGTAAATCAAGTAATAACATCTGCAAATGTTGTTTTATAGTACAGTATCTGTAATAAAATCAATCTCGACCTCGACATTGAGTAGAACACTGTCACAGAGTAGAGGTCTAATCAAATGAAAACAATTTCAAAAGGTAACAAAAGACTTAGTGCTCACGATTAACATACTGTGTAACGAGTACACTATGGTTGCATTAAACGTTCAATTTGCGGCGGAATGCGCATGCACATTGATAGGTTTATACATTTTTAATGGATGGGTGTTGCTGTTAATAAGTGGTTTTTATTTCGCCACTAACTTCCGTGTTACTTGTCTTTTTGTTATATGTGCATTTAATGAAACTGATACTGAGCCGATGAAATATTCTGTAATTTGCATTTTAAAGTGTTGTATATTTAATTAATGACAATATTTTTTAAGTCTTGTTTTTTTATTACCTGTGTTTTGTAGCAATATATTTATATTTAATATAATTATTTCATAAAATACATTTTGAACTATTTTAAATTCATGTAATTTTTATTTTTTGTTTATGAGATTATAATTCTGTCTCGTCGGTGAATATACGCTATTGTTTATTAAACGTTGGTCTTCGGGGCAGCTAATTACTGGGTAAAATACCCGGAAAACGGGTAATTTTGCATGTTTTATGAATGCGAACGGATATTTTAAATTTCATTTCCAATGATTAATATGTTCGTCGTTTATTATGAATTTTAAAATCTTTGATAGTTATTTAATTTTATGTTCGGTGATCAAAACTGCGTATTTTGTGATTGTTTATCGGGTTAAACTTCGATGATTTCAATCTCGCAACACTGTTTATGACATTTTAAAATATTTTTAACAAATTCTGTACTCATAGCAATAAAATAATAACAGACAGGTCCCTCGCCAAAGATTTTATATTTCTTTATGACTTTGGTCAATATTATACTTTAGAATTCATTTGTAGATAAGGAAGTGTCGCCGATATACGAGTGGTTAGATATATAACGCAATTAAAATTGGCGAGTGAAAAACTCTATACAGTAGAGAACCAAAGACAATAAAAGTTTGATTGGAATATAAAATAGTTGCCAAAGTCGACATAGTGAGTTTTTACATTATCCTTATTAAAGCGACATGCTGACTGACACTAATTAAGGTAATAGTGACATAAAAATTTGTGCACCTATTTTAATGCTGGTGTGCAATTGTTAAGAAAAAGCAAATTAATTGTGCACAAAAGAAATGAAGTCTAAATAAACTGTTTTTAAAAAGAACTACCTATGTCATGAAGAAGTGAAAAAATTTGATCAAAACGCAAAGAAACATTTTTCAGTAAAGAAATACATAACTACCTCTAAAGTGTAACTAGTTGAAATATTCTTTGATGCTTTCGCGATATATATAAGACATTATTTGTTTCATTTTGATAAATCCATTGTAATCCTACGTCATCGTTAATGGAGCTCTTAGAAATATACCACAATATACACGACTCGAAAGCAATATTAACATTTCTAGATTAAAGTCCAATTGATCAATCAGTAGGTAATCTAGCGAGTGATTGAGAGTGTCGGCTTAATATACCGAAGTAAAACATGTGAGCTCAGATCGTATTTGATAAAACAAAAAAGGGCGTTATTCCAGCAAATATTAAGATGACCGTTTTCTGGTCAAATTCATTTTCTTGGACATTTTTGTAGTAAAATTAATCACAATATGGGTACGGTTTCTTTGATATATGTTGTTCTAAGTAGGTATTGAGAAGGAACTTGACTACATAGGGTATCCTAGCGCGGAATCCAGGGAAACTAAATAAAACAAACATTTTATATTATTCTTTAAGTTGTGTAGACCTTATATACATATACTGAAGTGTATTAAGTGTTCTAAATTTAATTTTTTATGGAGCGATAATCATTATTACGTCTTGTTGCATAAACCCATTCTGTGTAAAGTCCGCAGGCTGCCTCTGCCCACATCTCACCCACTAGCGTTTTTACCGACCAACAGATATATATGTATATGTTAAAGTATTCGCGCTAATTATTAATGGCCATCATTATTATAATTATATTGCCGTATCTGTCATGTATTAGATCATTAAGGCTGATGTTCTGCGGGTCTTTATAAGTTATGGCAACGTTAAGAATTTTTCATGGCCTCCGTTATAACTAGTGAAATTGATAAAATCAGTCAAGTTCTAGTCAAATTTATATACGAAAATATTTTAAATAACTAAGCTTTTCGGTCATTTTATAACGGTATAATGACGTTTTTTGTGTAAATTGTATGATCCTAGTAGTTATAAGAAAAAATACAAAGAAAAATGTTTAAAAATGTCATTCCTACCCAGCTATTAATATAAATACAAGGGTGTTTCCGTATTCATTCTAAGTTTTTTTAGTAATGTTTGCTTTAGGATGAGTAAGGAATACGTTTGGGATGAATTGAGAAAAACGTTTTAAGGTTAAGTTTTAAAAACTAGTTTAGGATGACAAAAGAAATGGGATGAGACGTTATAGAATGAATACGGAACAACTCAAATTTAGCAATGTGAATGTGAACAATGCAATATGATCAGACATAATAAAAATTAACGATTTCAAAATAGTAACAAGGTTGACCGTTTCAAAAGACAGTGTAGCAAAAGGAACGTAGAAAAATAATATCCTTATTGTAATCTAAATTCTACGTAAATAAATTATTAAATTAAACAACTTTTTAAAGTTTAATTTCCGGGACCACTGACCTTGCAAAGAGCCGAAAAAATTTTAAAATGAACTATACATAGAAGGATAATGAAATTTTTAAATACAATTAGGTTATGTTCGATTGTTGCGGTTTGTATAATCAAAGGCAAATATTCTTTTAATTTCATTGATTATAATATTGGTTGAGCTCTCATCTTTCAGCGAGATTCATGGTATAATAGTAAAACATGTTGAAGACATTCCGTCTTATTATAAAACGAGAATTAAAGTTAGTAAGTCTTTTGTTCGAACCATTGGTCGATAAAAGCATATTGACAAGAACAGAAGAGGTAACGACAAAAGAAGTCCTCATTTTATAATAAGACAGTGTCACTGTCATGACAACTTCATAATAAATATTATAATAATTACGACCATGATAAAACTTATCACAATTAATCTAAGTTATTACGGCTTTGTTCAGTGATAAATGTCCCTGAGGAAATCTCATTTTCTTTTGATCTAAGCAAAAGAAAATTAGACTGCAATCAGTATAGTGGTGTTGTTTAGGACAAGTCCTAATAGAAATAGACAATGATGGAGATAGTAAATTTGTTTATTGAAAGAAACTCAATTCCTATTTAATTCCCATTCCCTATCATTTTCATTGCCTCCAATACTGAGCCACCGTAGTGAACCTTTATTACCTTGAACCTCTCTGTTGTGTGGCAGCGACTTATTGGTTACAGAAAAACAGGGGGCCAATTCTACTAAAACTGATCGAAACCGAAAACGGATCGAAACCGAACGAAACTACAGTTTTTAATGGTTTTCCTATTCTACAAAGTGATATACGATACAATTCCAGTTCTATTTTAGCTGTTCCAGTTCTATTTTAGCTGGAATTGTATCGTATGTCACTTAGTAGAATAGAAAAGCCATTTAAAACTGTAGTTTCATTCGGTTTCATCCAGATTACTGTACCAGAGGATTAACAAACGATGTATGTTGATATATTCTATCTATCTCAATTCATATTTCTATTAAATTAACTATATCGAATTGTATAACCGTACAATTAATTTTATCAGTATTCTTATGATGTTAACCCGATATTACCTGAAGAATTCTGAGAAAACCTATTATAGTATGTTGTTCGAATATTTCAACATCTCACGGTGTTGACGTAAGGATTTTTGGACATTTCTCCTCGTCACCACGTGTCGTCCAAGGTCAGAGCTCGTTAGAGGTCCACTCACGTTCGGCAGCCACTCGTCAATGCCTTAAAGGTGCGCCCACGTCCACAAGTGGGCGAAGATATCGTCTACATTGCTTTTTTAAGTTCTTTATACGTTTCCATATAATTATGACACAAGTATTGCGTTAGGGAGGATGATCCTTGAGAATTTGTGAATGAAACTTTATCCATATAGTTTTAATTTTGTTTCGTTTACAAACAAAATATGAGTACATTAGAGCAAATATAATAAGACTTATTCAGAATCTCATAGCTTGGACCATTGGACGATGCGAGCTATTTAGCACAGATAATAGTTATGATAGGGTAGCGGTACGCCAAGAAATATTATAAATATTTTTAAGGGGATTAAATTAGCAATCCTATCTATTAAAGCGAAAATTATTAGGGCGAAAAGCTAGTATTTTATTAGAGCAATGAAGTTATTTATAATGTTTCAGGTTTGGGTGTTCCAGTACCTTCGTTGTTTCAGATTCGAGTGGCTTACTTATCCTGGAGAATGAGCAATGTATGCGATGTTGTCAAATATTGTAAATAATTTAAAAAAAAAACTTAGTTTAACTTAGTTGAATTGTCAACTATAACATTTAGCGGGACAACATTTTTTAATTTAGAAATTCAAGTTTCTGCCAAATTTTATCATAAATCTTCTAAGTAGGTAGTTTTCGCGAAAAAATAACAGCCTAATAACTTTCATATTTACGGTACGAATATTACTAGGATTAGCGGATAATCAACTTTCCATATTAGTGGCTTCGATTTGTTGTTTTTCTCAGTTAACACCGAAATGATGACAAAATGGTTAGCGAAAACTTGCCTATCCGATCGTTTTATTTTTATCAGCATACTACTAATGGTTTTGTATGTCAGATTTGAAAAGTGTGTTTTACTGTACAATTTCATTATAAGAGTGTGTTAGATCTAAATTAATAATTTGAATGTGAAAGTGCGTTTGCTAGTTTCTCTTTCGTGCTGAAACAGAGCAATGTATCGATCTGTTTTTCAGTATGAACATTTAATTTCCAAATTATATTCAAAACTTCAATCATTATGTCTGATATATTGACATTTGAAATTTGGACAGGATCTCTTTTCGCTAACCTAGTCATGATTAATAATTATGTTTTCTTGGTAAATTCGTTTTAATCTGATCTTTGGTGTGGTAAACATACGTAGCGTTCAGAAAACAAGTTAATATCAAACATCTCAATCCTCAGATTAGTGAGAGGGCACTGACTTGTGAAGCGGCATGAGTCACAGTGTAATAATTTTCAATAGATATACTGGCATAAAAAGACGATAGTTTGTCGGTACAAAGAAGAAAAATCCTGTTTTTTGGGTAACATAGGTCGAGAAAGAGAATATTTTATCAACGACTTCCGTAGCCGAGTAGGTTAAATGTCACCGTTCAAGGTGTCGCCATCCCAAGGTCCCGAGTTCGATTCCCGGTAATGTAGAAAATTGATTTTTCTATATTCTCTAATGCGGGAGTTCGAGCTATATTTTAAAGTGTAGCTAAATATAGCTAGATATATTCTAATGTTACTTTGTCTAATATTAATTTGTTTTATTTATTTTTGATATCTTAGCGTCTATCAATGTTGTTATTGGCATATGTTAATATTGTAGAGTTTATAAGCAAGTAGCTCAATTTTATAAGGGTTACGTACACCGGATTTCCAAGATTTCAATCCACCTTCAAGATTTAATCTTTTCTGTATCAAAGCAATTGAGAAAATTTGTTTAAACTAAGTAAGTAGTAAGCAGCATTTAGTCGTAACTCACAACTATATATTAAGACATTCTTCACGTCTACCGTTCCCTTTATATGTTAGTCTTTTAATTCCTATAATTATGGTCGAAAATTATTAAATGCGCATTTACAAGAGCGATTAAAAATGAAAATAAAATACGATTTTAGAAAATAATGGCGTTTTGATTCTACTCAACACATATGCAGTGTTATAGAATCGTGTAACGGTTGTACTGTTAGTTTGTTTATACTGTGGTTTGATAAAGTTTGCGATTTACTTCTGAGAAGAAGCTAACTGTATATTTTAAATATAGAGCTTTCAGATAACGCATATCAAGTCCTAAACATTTGTATTAAACACGTTCTCGCTTTCTTACATGACATTCTTATTGTCACAACTAAGTGAATATCATAAAATGTAAACTAAACAATAAATGAGCCTTCTTAGAAATAAGGCAGCAATGAATGATTACTAATTTCTTTTCTGCATACTCCTTTATCTTTACGCCGGATAATAATTGCGTGAAAAAATCAAATTTGTTTTATATAATTATGGATTTTGTGTTAATTATTGAAGAATATTAAATACATTTTTTATTGCGTTATCAATAAATTACGGCGATACATCGTGTTGAAATGTCGCATGAAATCACGCTTTTGTAGCTTACAAAACAGTGACGTAGCGAGCTCCCACTCCTTAACTTTAATATCTATTATCTAAGCCATTTCTTGTTTAAATTGAAGCATACGTATGTGATATAATACGCATCTATTATATTACTATTATCTGACTGACGGATAAAATTGAATATCTTTTTTTTTATAGTCGTCATCCCTATTAACTATAGGGTTTTAAAATGACGTGACGATTTTTGAGATTTAATGTAACTATTATGATGACATAGGTTATCGACTATCTCGTTCAAAACTTTCCTACTAATACAGGTCTGCTTACGGTGGTGACAGCTAATAGATAGACTGTTTTGTTTAATTAAAGATTTAGAAAAAGGACTTAACACAAAAAAAGACAAATAGCAGTAACAGTCAAACAAACGGTTACACTTAATCAAAGAAGAAACGATGTCCAACAACAAATCCACAAAAGAGGTTTTAATTCTATTTAAAAATAAGTCATCTACATAGTAAAACGAACTAACTGCTATATTTTTAAACAGACTATTGTTTTTCATCAGCAGTTTCGCCCATATAGCCTTGTATTATAAATATTAACCTTCCTCTCGAATCACTGTGTATATTGATAAAATTCGTTGTGCAGTTTAAAACTGTTTTATACTATGTATAGGTTTATCTAGGTTTTTTGTACACTTTTGAGTACCCCAAGGGTAAAAACGGGATTCTATTACGTTACAATAAAAAACAGAATAAAATAAATATTTAAGGGGGCTCTTATACAACAAACATGACGAGTATGCATTGGAGATTCTTTCTCTGAATGGTGCTCTACGTCTGCTAGTGTTCTTCAAGGTGGCGTGCTTTCTCCTTTATTGTTCGCTATTTTCATTAATTCCATTACCTAGAATATTTCATTCATCTACCATTAGTATGCAGAATACCTTCAAATTTTCGCGCAAGAACGATTGGAGAACCTGGGTGACGCTATTGATAGCATTAATGGTGATTTGGTCCGTATAGCATCCTGGAGTTCCTCTTTTGGACTGAAGGTCAACCCTAAGAAGTCTCAATGTATAATTATTGGTAGTCCTTACTTTGTCTCTATAATTGATTTTGGGCAACTGCCGACAGTAACTTTAAATGAAACAATGATCCCATTTACAGACACAGTCTGAAATCTAGAACTTGGGGACCACAGGTTGCAGAAGTGAGTAGATGAATGTTTGCTACGGCAAGGCCTGTGGCTCTTACGTAATTTTCTAACTTCTAACTTAACTTTTTGTTCTTTCATATATTATCATTTATGTAATATATATTTATTATTATAATTATGTACGTAGTGTACGTAATTATGTAAATAACTATGTAATTGTTAAAGTTAAGTACGCTTAAAATAAATAAATAATTTTAACTTTGCAATGCGCACACCTCACCCTTGATTTCTTCTCACAATTTAGTTTGCCTGGAAGAAATCGCTGTTAAGCAACAAGGCCGCCTATTGTACAATTAGGACTTTCATGTTCTATATATATATATAGAGTGTTGTACAATGAAATGTTAATAAATAAATAAATAAACATGTTTTTTTTTGTGATTGTGAATGGTTACGGAACTCTTTTTGAGAAAGACGAATCTGATTTCCGACAATTTCAACTGTCTAGCTATCACGGCTCATGAGATACAACTTGGTGACAGACGGACGAACAGCAGTGTTTTAGTAATAGGGTCCCGTTAACCCATCCAATATAGAACTTCTTCCTTATCGGTTAAAATTGATAGAAATTTGTCTTCTTACAATAACTTGATGAGTTGCTGTGAGTGCAAAGATCAACTTCGTATTTTATGATAGGAATGTATTTTCTAGTCGACGTCAATTAACCCAAGAAGCTTTCTACAGAAATGTCACTTACAGATATTTTCGAGGTGTCAAATTGAATTTCAACTTGGAGACAAAAACGGTAAGTCCCTATTCAACAGGAAGTTTCTTTATAGGTATAATACAGAAAGACTCGGCCAAGGCCGCTGGCGAAAAGTTAGTTAAAAGAAATTGAAACATGGTTAATATAAGATCTTTACGGATGTTAAGCATCTTTTACAGAGTCCGGTCATCAGAGTGGTGGTCAAAAATCTAGGGCCTAACTTGCCTACCGAACCACGGACATGTTCGTAACCATCAATATTGTACACCTATCCCGTGATCGGCTTTTGCGAAAACCGCTAACCATAGGTAAAGAGCTCCATGTATCGAGCTTGAGCGGAGCAGCCGCCTATCACTCCAGCCATGATTCTAGCCATAGAATACGACATATAAGCGAAGATATTGCGATATTTCGTTTCATTTTACTACTTTGACATGTATTTACTTTAGTAACAAAGAACGGACGATAAAGAATGATAATTATGGATTTAACAGCAATGTTAGCTAGAACTAAGGCTAGAGAGTTAGACGGCCACACTCCTGAATTCCAAACCTTTCTCATTCATTTATTCTGCTTAAGTTCAGTAGGTGCTTTGCCAAAAATGTAAGGCCTGGCAAATAAAATAAAAAAACACTACGTGTATACTTTTTTTATATAAGATTAAGTGCATATTTACTTGAGCTAAAAACTATATTTATTTCTATTGCCCTTATTGTTGTCTCCTATTAAACTTTTAATATAGATCTTTATCAGCAAGGACTATTATACAAATATTATGTCTGTAATAAACAACAATTTACAATTATTTTAGTTCATTTTTTATTATATAGTTATCGTTTTTAACACGCGTCCTTAACACCCAGGCGGGCGGTTGAATAAATAAGTCATGAATAACGTACTCGTAGGTACAGTTCGAGAAATAAGTTTAGGAGCGATTGCGTAGTTTTTAAAAACTCCTAGCGACTTGAATTCTATTCAAGATTTTGCTTTATAACAACTCTTTTGAATAATATAACAGTCAATATTTGTTTATAACTCATTCAGATTTTATAGTATCTATAAAGAAAAATAGACCCAAGCTTTAGTAAACACTTTTAATAATACTAGTTGCTTTCCTGCGACTTCGGCGTAAATGATAACCGAAGTCATCAACGTATAATGTATATTTCAGACATTGAAAGAATTCTAAATGTAAACTAACAAACAAATTTTCTCTCTTCACAATATTAGTATAAAAAACATAGTCCTATCCGTCTGTATGTTTGAACGTTTATGTGTATAATTCATTATACTTTTGTGTGAATTAATTGAAGTATGATAAAGATTGTTGAATATGGCGTGAAAATCGTGATAAATAGAAGCTTACTCCTTGTTAATTGGCAAAGTGCAAAGCCAGATTGAGATATTAGTAGAAAATAATTCTAAGTATTTAATTAGGATGTTATCATTAAGATGTTTCATACTGTTTCAATATTTGTATAGAAATTCCTGCGTGATAAGTATTGAACTTAAGAGGGGTGCGTAAAGGCATGAGACTTATCCTGTAGAAAAAGACAGAGGATGGTCAATTTCCTCATAAAAATATTTTTTAATTAACACTCGTAAATCTTCACTATTTCTGTTAAACTTCTTCGTGAAGCCCCCGAGTTAAAAGCGCATCTTTTATCAATAACATGACTGTGATCATGGCGCTTACAATAGCGCTGAAATATCGGAGAATCGATAAATATAAGATACATATATACTTCAATTGAAAATTAATGCTTTTGCTGGTAGAATTGAAAATCAATTGAGGAAACTTGAAATATTGTAATAGTCTGACGTGCATCCGTGTGTACATGGTATCAACCCTGTAATTAACAATTTTAAGAATAACAATAAAATAAAATGTGTGAATAATTTTTTTACCGAACTATACCTTATTACTCGCAACCGCAAGCAAGATTTTTTGCTCAATTCAGTTTTTTGCCGTAAACAAAGTGTAACATTCGCGAGTGGGCGTTTATGGCTCTCCTTATAGAGGCGTCGTTATAGAGTTACATAATGACCGTGGCACGTTTCGTTCCACTTGGATTCTTTGGATTGATATGATCTCGGATTGTGTTTTTGTTATTAAATTGTTGCCTGTCATTTAAGCGATCAGCTCAATCGCTGAAAATTAGAGAATAAAACAAATAGTTTATATCTAATTTATAATAGTTTAAACGTTTGTATTGAAACTCAAAGATACAAGACTACGTAATGTAGAAATGTCTGATATATTTGCCATGAAAGTGTATTTGATTGTCTAAGAAAGATGTACTGAAATAATTCTTTATGAAAAAAAAAAAAAAATTTAAAATAAGACAAATGACATCGCTAACAGATTGCGGATTTACTGGACTCGTTGACACTACAAAAGTAAGAGGATTGTTATGGGGCTTTTACGGCCTTGAAAATTATTCAAATTTCAGGTTGATCTAGATGCGATTATCTTGAAAATTTAGTATTTAAATATTAGAGAACATACCTATTTTTAGATGTAACTTTTTTTAAATATTACAAATATATGTTTTGTGTCACAGTTTTTTCATAGATTTAAATTAGAAAATGTTGCATTCTTGCGCTTATAAAAAATATATTAAAATTAAGCATCGGAAAGGGGTGAATTTTGGCGAAAAATACAAACATTCCAAACTTTGGGCTTGTAAAGAACATACAAGTAATAGTAGAATATGCATACCGGATGAACATTATTAATGAAAACTAAATAAATATTTTCTGAGATATTTAATTATAAAAATTCATTGATGCGATCAACCTGAAATCTATGTAACATTCTGGTACCTTTCAGGTGCCGGAAAAGTCCTTTTTGGGTCCTCATCCTTTTACCTTATTAGGATGTAGATAATAGTAGATGAAATTTTGGTATACATTCGTATTTCGAATTTCGATATTAGAAAGGCTTCTTAGCTAAAACCAGAGAAACAAGCGTGATGTTATAAAAAGCTACAAATATTCATAAGCGTGTTTGGTATGTCGCCGCCATTTTCTACCTATTTTGTCTATGAGCATGATTTTATATCAGTCGTAATTGTTAGATTCAAGTGGAATGTAACTAAGGGTCAATGCTTACGGTCAGAGGCCCTTTGTCCAAAATTGGTGAGTGTTAAGGCCCGAGGCCAGTATCGCAAATGTTCTCCTTTTTAGGCTCGGCCTAAGGTAAATGAGTAGCGAAATTATGGCCTTAGCGGACAGTTTAGGGTTATGTACTTGAGAACACTTCCTGATTTATTTATTTATTTAATATTTACTTCTATTATAAAACCGCTGGACAAATGGATTTAATGCTGAAGCTGGCCGTCGGTCTACTAGAAATAATGAAAATATTAGGCTATTAATAAACGAAATTGCTAAAAATAAAACAGAAGTTTCGAAAATACGAAGAAATAATATGCTTAAAAATTAAACAATAAACGTTTATTATATTTCAATATCCTATAATAAACATGTATTTATATTAAAAAATAGTAGGAGTTCGATAGCGCAGTGGTTAGCGCACTCGGCTTGCGCACTATGGTTGATAAGCAACTTTCGTAATTCGGGAGACCAAAAATTTATTATCATGACCTCCTTCATGCTTCGGAAGGCATCTAAGCAGTTGGTCCCGGCTACATCAGCAGTCCCGCGTGGTAGGTCATGGCCCATTCTCCCTTTTATATTTGATTCGATCCCTTCTATCGGGAAGGCCTGAGCCCCAGAAGTGGGGACACAATAGGCTGGTCATGGATTAAAAATTACTTATTGCTTTTCCGCGCCTACGTAACGTTAAAACTCGTACCTAAGGGTATGTAAGAAAAAGTAATGTAACTTTTATTTTTCAAAACGTACGGATACGATTCTCGAACTGAGAACTAGTTTTTTCAATGTATGAGTGCAGTTTTTCTTGTTAGTAAATCGATGAGATGGTTGCTAAAAACAAATCTTTGAATGTCTTATAGTTTTAGACTTACACTGTTATCCCTTTTGGATGTTACATCCTGAATAAAGCGGGTTTGCATGTTACCTGGGACTCCCTAGTTTTTTAACCTTTCAAATAACCTTAAACTCGTATGTTTTCATGTCATTGATAAATCAACTGCCTGTATAGAATATATTCCAATGAAAAATATACCTAAAGCATTTAACCTCAGAATGGATTAAGGCCAGATCCTTGACTTCTAGCCACAGGCATTCTGAGCGCACTCAGGACATGCGCACACGCACAATAGTCCTTAGATACATGCTTATCGGCAACTATAAATTCCATTCTGTCATTGTCAGTTCATTCATTAGACGGTAATCGGTAAGTGTCCATGAGGTTATGGACCAGCCGACGACAGAATAAGCACGCATAGTATGGCGAACTCGAGAGATTCGAGAAACGGATAGAAAGTGAGATATTGTTAGGTGGTGCCGACAAAAAAATCACATTCGATGTAGATAAAGTCTTATAAAATGTGGAATTGAGTTAGTTCTTGGTTTAAAAAACATGGGTAAAAGATGATTTGAACCATTAGCCGCTTAAAATAAGTTGACAATGACAAGAAAAACGTGAAATTGAGAAGTGTCAACTTATTTTGGCTATGTCCCAACACGCTTAGTGCGCATTGGTGGGTATTAACGACCGCAGGAACAGCCGGGACCAACGTTCGAGATAAAAATTTTTGGTCACCCATCTTATGACTGGCCATTGTGAAAATTGCTTAAGAACCGTATCGCAGACCAAGCGCGCTAACCACTGCACCATAATATTATTATGTTCTTTGAAATCAAAATGTATGTTACTCGTTTATTATGTATTGCGTTTTATGTTTCGAAGAAGATACTCGTAGTTACTAATGAAATTAAATTATAAAATAATTGAGCTTGACAGAGCACTTGCTTAAAGCTATTAATAAACTCAGTAAGGCTTTTACTATACAGTAAAGGATTAAAAATTAGAGTAAACCAATTACGGACTGTTCTGTATTAAAAAAGGCATAACAAACAGACATTAAAAACCTCCATTAAAATTATCTTAAAGCGACATTACCGATTTTCACATTCGTTCGACCTTAAAGGCGTCATTAAACCTTAATGGACGTTTATGCAGCTCACTGAAATGCACACTGAACGGAAATTCTGTGGTGTACTAAACTTTGGTCAGGGCTCTTATTCCCTATGACAATCGAGATTTCAAACTTGAATCTTGCCATAAACCATGTCAATATCACATCTTGCC
Source organism: Diatraea saccharalis (assembly GCA_918026875.4). Lineage (NCBI taxonomy): Eukaryota > Metazoa > Arthropoda > Insecta > Lepidoptera > Crambidae > Diatraea > Diatraea saccharalis. The sequence goes on along the minus strand of OU893334.1, from coordinate 18,528,380 downwards.
CTAACTATGTCATGGTAAGGAATCTGCTGCATCATTCTATTCCGTATTCCTTTATACGTGCCGAGTCTGTTTCCGTTTTCACCAATTTTCCTTTTGTACTGCACAGGATCTACCAATGGGCGTTGTTGTATTCAACGCTGCTACGAGCGAACCAATGAGAACGCCGTCGTGTTTAAAACTTTCCGAGTGGGGAAATTTTTGACAGTTTATATCTCTCAAAAGTCGTACGTTTCCCACGGGGTTACATTCAACGTGTATAGACAATAAAAATATTGAAAATAACTTGGAAGCAATAAATTAAGTGGTCATAGTGAATGGGACATTTGCATTGACTCTTAAACATTTTTGTTTAGAATTATTAGTGCGAGTACAGCCCATTTATGAGTAAGATGCAGCGTGGGCTGGCTGCGGCTGGCGGGGTCAAGGCTGGCACCGATCTAGATGTCACATATGACCTACAACTGGCCGGGTGGCGCCTCACGATAACCAAGAATACCATTCAATACACGTCACGTTTAATTATGGAGACTTCTGCCGGTAACTTTATTCGGGTTGAATTTTGGAATCAATATTTTTATAGAACCTTCTAGTGCAAAGTATCCGGGTATTTTACACTAATGCTGTAAAGTTTAAATTACACAAAGGATTGTGATGTGGTTTTCGCTATTGGATAGTACCTTACTTGAAGAAATATTTTATATTTACAAAGATAGACTGGAGTGCAAAAAAATAAAATTTAGAAAAACGCTTGATATGATAGATCGTCTAGTTGACAACAAAATACAAAAGGTAGAGAGAGAAAGACAAAGGAGTGCTATAAGACGCTGTCTTATACGGCTTTTGGTTCGACGACGTTCATTACACTTCTCATCATAGCAAAACGTTACTTATAGGATATCTTGAGAAAGACCTAAACAGTCTTCGGTGTTATTAAACCAGAGCAAGTAATTCACAAAAATGGTTTTACGTTTCTATAATTTGAAATTACAATAATCAAAAACATTAAGTTTGCTAATTCTCAGCAGCTGAAATTAGATTCCCGTTTGTGTAATTTAATGTTTTGGGTTCGTTGCATATTTGATGGAAGATCATGGTGTCTCTTCGGTCGCAAAACGTCAAAATTGCCAAATACATGGAATGATATTCAACCTCGAACACTCGACGGATGATCCGTGGCGTATTCACGCATGCCTCTGCGTTACGTTTGACTGATCTTCCGTTATATTTGCACTGAGCCTTAGATGCCATTCCATGTCGGGTACCACTAATGGATACTTGTCAAAACTATCTAGTAGAACAGTAGATCTTATGACAATCTAACTGTTAATATAACGTTTGACGTAGATGCCCCGCCCGCGCTACTTATTACTTTTATCACATATTTGGTAGTAAAAAAACAATGAGTCACACAATGTAAACATTTCGAACATGATTAGTTAAATATTTAATAGTGATGTCAAAGAGACACAGAAAATAAATATAAGTGAAAAATCTCTTCAAAAGACAGGTTTTATATCATATTTCTTTTTTCGTCTTGCATTTTATCCATTGATGTAAAACGTAGTGATTAAATTATTTTTGCATTGATGAAACAAGCAGAAACAGATGATGGTGTGTTGTACAGAATACGAAATGACAAAATATTTTTTTAATAATTATTTGAAAGGTTTTTTTAACGATTATTGTGAATACATGATCTATTCATGTAAAATACAGAGTGATTGAAGCAATTATTCATTTTCATGAGAAATAAATTTGTACTCATCGAGACAATTTGATACACATACTGCTATAATTAAAGAAAAAAAATGGCTTTGTGATTTCTAAATGGCTTAATCTAACCTCATATTGCTTGTTTAAAAAGTTTGTAAAAAGATTATATACCTATAATATAATTATGAAGGTATGAGATCTAAAAGACGATAAAACTAGAATATAATATTGTAAATTCATTAATAATTGTCCGATTTCTAAGTCTATGCTTGCAAAAGTAAACGAAAGTAAAACATGCGATGGTTTCGAAACAACGCTTTTAAGTATAATGATGATGATCATGGCACGAACGGTCCATTGTGGCCCACATACGTTCTTATAAGTCCTAATTGGATCATTTCCTTAGTAGAGCTGCTGCGTATACGCAGTTAGCCATAACATAAACAGTGTTCCTAATTAAATGTGAAAGTATTTTCGTGGGCGTTTTATAAGAAATCTGTATAATAGCTGGCTTTACTTAATACATCTAAAACAACAGGCTAATTCTGCTAAATTTTATGTAATCATTGCATCTCAATAGAATCCCAACTATTTGCATTACAAAATTTTATTATTTAACTGAAGTCCATTATCAATGGTGACATAATATATTGTGAGATACAAAAAAATCTTGGTTTTGTGAAGTTTTGAAAACATAACTTATGGAGCAAATGTAATAAAAGTTTTAAAAATATCATTTTAGTTAATACCCGTAGTAATATCGTATGACTGTACTGAGTAGATATATAAATTTTTTTTTTATTCTAAATAGTGGTCTAATTTAAGTGTGTGTGATGTATTTCGTAAAATAATGCAAGGTAATCGTCCAACTTAATTTTTGTTTATAAAATAAACCTTAAATAGCTTTTATTATCAGACCGTTTATTTATTGGAATAATATTACTACGCTTGTAGAAAAAAAATGTTGTCAGTAATTTCCCTAGTTATGGAACTCTTTATTTAGGGAATTACAATCAAATGGTACCAAAGAAATTACTTTGTAGTATATTAGTCACGTTTTGCTATTTATGATAATTACTAGTCGATAATTAGTTTCTGTCCTTTACTAAAGGGATATAGTAAGTAAACAAAGCTACGACTTACTGTAGTGTTGTAGCAAATTAATGTTATCTGTCCGCCGATACTAATGTCCCTTCCATATAACATTCAGACAGACTTAATAAGGGTTTATTAATACGTTGCGGTTTTAACGACCATCGAATTGGGATCTTAAATAATTACTACATCGTTTAGCAGTTTTTCGTCTAGCTTTGTGATTCATTTGTCTCGATGACATACTTATTTTACACAGAATTCTATAGCAATGCTACAAAGAGCTTATCTGTTAAACAAATTGAATAAAAATCAACTTTTTGTACGCATTCCATGTTAATCTATATAAAGAGTAAGGAATTTGAGACGATTTTTGGTTTGGAGCTTGAATAAAAACATGTGAGTGTATTCTGTCGTATGTATCGTTTTTATATATATCGTTGTATATTTACTACTAAGTTCAGTGTCAGCTCCTCCCACTACTTGGATTGGCAACTCTAAAATTGTTTTTTTTCTCTCAAATGTAACTTAAATCTAAGTGTAGAAGTGAAATAAATTATTATTAATATGTTATTATTATTTATTACCACCAGCATTAATAAATTACATATCTCCTTAATGATTGGTAAAATGTTTGGGTAATGATAATCTTATCAATAAACTTGTGCATTCATGCATTGATTTTCATATATATCTCTATCTAAATTATTGCCTCTATCTTCAAAATACCCTCTCTTACACTCTTCAAAACAATAAACGGTTTCACTGGTGGAAAAAGAATACTAACTTGTTCAGGTCCCATTGTGTTCGCATGTGCTTGAAGGGATTTTATTCTGTCGCCTCTATCATCTTTTTTATCGAACGTTTCGCCTTGTATTATGCTTTCGTATGGTATTCCTGTAACAACAACGACGAACATGCGTTAATTTTTACGGCTTGGACAAAATAATTTAAGTTTAAAATATCCGCTTTCTAATACTCCTTTTGTTTTCATTGAAGATTTGAATTAGTGGTGATCAAACTATTTGGGTTTAAGAATCCATCTACTTTTTTTTTGTTTTAGACAGTTTATCATCAGCCTGATTAAAATAGGGAGAACAGGCCATATTCAATATCGTAGATCTAGTGCGAATTGACAGATTCAAACCTGCAGATTCAGCCGCGACCAACCAATGACCGATCTCGTTAAACTGAAGTTAAGTTATTTTACTCTATGTTTACAGTCTTTTGTGTATATGGGTTATTTTCATTGCACGTATGATTTATATCAAAACTACTACTATTTTCTTAAATTAGAGATTTAAATAATCAATGTGAACGTAAAGCAAATGATTTTATCTCAGTACATACAAATAGGAATTGCTGTTTTATAGTCCATTTATAAATTGATTAATATGTCGCTTTATAATTAATTTATTTTAATTAATATTAAGCAGACACTGTCGTTTATTGAATGTTAATCGCAAAAGGGCGGCTGGCGCCAACCGTTTAGTTATCCAGACGATTTATACATTGCTTATTATAAAAGTCACCGTTTATTTCCCGACTTTGCTCACATTATATTGAAGACAAAGTTTTACAAAAGTTTTTTATAGTACATGAAAAAAAATGTTTATCTTGATCCAAACTATTTACACATGAATGAATATAAAATATTATCAAAACTTTTTTATTACCTTTTATTTTGATAATTGTGATTATTTAATTTTACAACGTTTTTTTAAGAATTTTTATACTAATATATATTTTTAGGCACAGACAATATCATTTCATATTTTACATGTAAGTTTTTTATTGTATCATAATTAATTCAATACCAGGAAGACCAGTGTGTCTTTTGATGAGAGAGATCATACAAGCCGCATTCTTTTTGATCCACAAGTCATTAGTATTTATTATATGTGGTGTATTGATAATTAAATGTTGATATTACAGCGAGAATATTAATATTGTATAATAAATTGTGTTATAGTAGATAGTCGGAGCTATAACTTTTGTGTTATACATGCCCACAAAGTAAATAATTTTATTGAGATAAAACGAAAATAATTGGCATAATATCCAGCAAGAAATCACAGATTTGGGCAGCATTTGGGAAGCTGCGTCGTATTCTATCATTGCATCCTAGATCATGACTTAAGGGGCCGAAACGTATAATGAGTGATCTACTAAGCTGATAGCTTACTGATAAATTTTACAAAAATAAATGTTAATCTATAATAGCCGCAGTTAGTCAAAGACTGTTTACGGTTATTAGCACTCACCTTAGACGAGTTCGGTTAGCACAAATAAAAAAAAAACAAGAAAAATCAGGCAAATAAAAAAACATTGTTGATTTGAAAGTTTGTACTATCCTAATAGATATACTTACAGATAATATTCATCAGAAGCTCAATGCAGATAGATATGTCGCACGTTGAGAACGATAGTAACACAATGCAAAAAAGGAGATTTTGAGTAATAAGCGTTTAAAGTTCAAGAAATTGTAATCAGCCCCTCTAAACAACGTATCGTCACTACGCCACCTAGCAGTTTCTATGCAAGCTACGTTCACAGGGATCTTTGCATTTTAAAGTTTATAATCAACAAAGAAAAATGTTGTCAAAAGTAAAAAATATGTCGTTTTTGGTTAGTGACATTGTCATTGTCAACGTGCGATATAGCTAAAATACCTATTTTATCAACTTCACGCAATTACCTCGACAAAATTTGGAATTAAATTAAAAAGAAAAACTAAAGCTATTACAAATAGATAACGTATCTCTTTGGGACTGCTCCCAAAAGGGCCAAGGCCTAGTGCATTTATTTCATCCAGCTCTGGGCGAAGCATCACTTTTCGGTCTTATGTGATGAGATGAAGATTTTCACGAACGTAGCAAGCTGCAGTAAGATAGCAATATCTGTCACAGAATCAACGAGAAGTGCAGTGGATGGCATTTTGAATGGAGACAATGTATCGGCAAATGTAGTTTTAGACACACGGGCAAGATAAACTGATACTCTCTTACAGATAGCTGGAAGTAGCTGAATAAAGATACTTAGGGCATACTAAGAAGGAGTAAGCGAGACCACAATACAATCGAATATACGCTGTGTCGTGTTAATACAACTTAGTGAGTAATTATCCTGTACCGAATAGCTTGTCTAGTAGAGTACATAGAAGCCTTTGCTATAGGGAGACTAATAAATGATTTTTATTTGATTTGATGCACCCTATAGGAGACATATCTTCAGTAGTGGACTGCAATAGGCTGATATGATCACCTTTTCACGTAAATATATATATCATTATAAATTGAATTATGTTAGGTATAATCAACTGCAATAATCAATTGCGTTCATTGATTCCCCTTTGCTTGAATAACTGATAGCTTGTTATGTCAAATAAACTGGGGCAATCGATGCCACCATTAAAAAATCCGCAATGGCGCGGCCATTTAAAGAAAGGTGAATTTCAAATTAATTTTTCACTGCAGACACGTAGCAGGGTTGTATTAGTGAAATTTGTGAATTTTTAGTAAGTTTAAAAAAATACCTATTATACTCGTAGTATTACCTATTTCCTGTCCAATCAATAGATTTAATAATAACCCTGTATTTAATTTTAAGATTAGCGACCTCTCGACTTGTTTGGCTGCAATTTAGATTAGTTCTTTCAAAAATCTTCCAGAGCAATTGGGATGGTTGAGTTATTATATTATATATTGTACTTGATAATCTACTGTTGTCCACGTTTTGAATGTGTGAAATTCACTTAATTGTTTGAATGTTTTTTTTTCAGTTGGCGGTCGTTGACACGCAATGATTAGATAACTATAACATGATCACACATGTGACCTATATGCGTGTGAACCCGGCAGGATGTCGGCGGTTAGTGTACGGACCGTATAACTAGGGTTGATAATTTCCAGAAAAAATGCTTTAAACACATGTCAAATACCCTTAATAAGAATCCTTAACCCATTGTTAATATTATTTGTAAAAAAGCTAAAAAAAACATATTTTTATTTTTCTATTTTTTTTTATGTCATACAACCAGTATCGTCAAATCAGCTCGCATGGTTTTAAGGTGTTCCCAATTTATAAGGTATCGTGTTCGATTTCCCGTCGTGTTAGTCTCGAAAATTTACTTTCATATAGTCTCGTGTTTGGATGTGGTGTTACTTTAGTTATTTTAGGTTTCCACAATAGATTTAGTTTAAGATCTGATTAATGTAAGATAAGTTATCAAACATTCATTACACTACAGGCCCCAAAAACTCTAAATGATAACATCTTCCGACAGAGTCCGGTCTCCTATAAGTATTACGGTTTTATTTTTACATTGGGGGGTCTTGGTGTCACTTGGAGTAGGTACTATAATAAATTCAATTTTTGGGTCCGTCTCTTTAGAAGGAGCTATGAAAACTAAGAGTAGAGCGACGTAAAAATCTTATTTTTTACCAAATTGTAATATTACTACAAATAGGACATCGAAAAATCTTAATTCACATTTTTGACGTTATTTTAGGGTTAAAATCTCAACGTTGATAACCCTGATATAGATGGGATCAAGCTATCACTGTCAAAGGATTTACGATGATCCGTCTCTATTCTGAATGAATCCTTCCAAAGTGATTGAGCTCTCAAGTACCAAGTGTATCAATTCATCCTTTATAAAAAAAAATAGAACGTCCCTATTGGCGTTGTGAATTGAAAATGGAGAATCTAGATTGCACGGTAATTAGAACGTTCGGTCTCGATTTAAGGTCGGTCTATGGATGGGTGCTTTGGAAGACAGGATATCCTATTAGGTCTTGCTATATAGGCAGTAGTTTCTGTCAATCCTCACTGGTCCAGTAAAGTTTTAAGTTTTTATGTTTAACACTTCGGAGTTAAATAAAAATGTTTAAACGTTTATATTTTCATTTTTGCTATTACTACGTTAAATTTTACTTTTAATTCAGAGTTAGGTTTCATAGGCAGGTAAGTAAACAAGATTAGAAGATAGATGGTCAAGTATTGTGTAAAATTGTAAGTGCCAATTTAGGTCCTATTCGTTTGTAAATAGGGTTCCCATCAAACAAGCGATGTCTTGTCTGGCCACCTTCTACGATTAAGATTAGGTAGGATATTTGGATCAAGTATTAAATAATAGTAAGAATAGGTGCAGCTAGTATCTGTCTAGTATAACCGATCACTGTACTTTTAATGGTTTCCTGGAACACTAGATAAAAAAATGGAATAATTAATATTATCATGGTTAACTAACATGAAAATACAGGATCTTGGGAGAAATAGGGTCTTGAAGGCCTATTCTGTTTCTCTATAAATTTTTGAGAATTCAAAGTGTTAATATGACTAAAAAACGTATTTTTAGATAATAATTGATGATGGGTAGGAAATAGGAGCTTTTTTGACTGAGGGAAGTGCATTACGCATACTCGCTTCACTCAGCGCGAGCTCCACAAGTTATGTAGGACTCTCCCCTACGGACCCACACCCAGAATGGGGGCTAGTCAAAAACGGGGCCATACCCACTAAAACCCAACGATCCCGGCACCGGTCCCAAGTCCCAAGTCCAAGCACAGATCAACCCCGTTTCGGCCCGCTCTTTTTACGGGGCGAATCCTACCACGGGTTAGGGCTTTTCCTTAACCTCAGGAACATTTGAGTTTTATCCCCCAGACAGGACAAGGTCGGAAGTAGGACCTAGCCATGCCTCTGATGCACAAATAATCTCCACGGATATAATTTTTATAAAATTATAGCAACAATTTGAAAATTTCCGATACTATGTATTTTCGTGGACAAACAGATCTATACAAATCCTGCTTATTATTGTTTTTTATTAGACGTAGTGCTTTTTTTATCGAATTACAATTAAACGAACGATCTGACATTTAACTGATTCAGCTACGGTTTCAGATTAATGATCATCAATTTATGTCGATATTTTACAATGTTGTTCTACCAGACGACTTGTTCATCGTGACAGAAAAAAAATCAATGATCTCATTGTACAATATGAATCTTATGTTCTGATGACTAAATATATGATTATAGATACTTTTAAGTGTTTTATTAGCTGCGCAAAAAATCAAATAGAATTATTTTCTATAGATTACGAAGATGCGTCTAAGAAAAAAATTGATTCTTCTTCATTGATTGATTTATGTTTTAACTGATAAAAAATGGGGGAGTGTCTACGGGTTTTTGTTTATCCATCTATCTACGTTGATTATTTGATTTATTAGTAAAGATATATTTCTAAGTGATTTCTACTTAAAGAATTATTTTTTAGTAATTTTGCAACTGCTTGTTACGTTTGTTCAAAATGGAGGCCTGTTAGAAAAGTTAAGCAATCTATTGGTGGGTGTTTACAATTGTCTTTAGAAGTACAGAGAACTAAAGACAATGAATTTAGTAAATAATAAAAAATAAAAACAATTTATTTGGGACAAAAACATAATTTAACACCAATTGTTTGCCCGCACTTGTTAATGTTGCTTAAACTCCTTATCGCAAACCAAACGTGCTAGCCATGTCCCATCGAGTAAATATTCAATTTAAAAAATCTGATTTTCTTTTCATGAGATAAGACTTCCGTTTTATTTTTAAGTGCCCTTCGAAAGTCCTCTGTAAGGTACCAAAATTTTGTGTAATCAATTGACAAAAGGCGGAAAACGACCATCTGTCGGTCAAGGACCGGGTCACGACTGGTGCGTCCAATCCATAGAATATAGCAGAGGTTAGAAGGGCTGGGATGGGAGGAAAAGGTGCCCTGTCACAGATATTTAGTTTTGAAGTTAATTGACCACTTCGACCAGTGTAAAAAAGGTATAAAATGTGTGGTGCAGGCAACTGATTCGCAGAGCTAGAGATAAAAAAAAGATAATAAGATAATGTCCCCACCTATTAATAACTTTTGCGCGACACAGGTCATGAGGTCCGAGCGCCTTAAATATTTTATTATTTCAATTATATTTCTTTTGCTGTTTTATATTTTTCAGATATTATAAGTAAAAATTGCGCATTTGTACTAAAAGTAGACAAAAACCGACATTAATTTTCATAAAAACGATTGATACATTGATGCTATTCTATCCCACTTCATCGTTCTATGGTCCAATCAGATCGGCGTTATATCACGGATCAAATGTCAGGCGGCTTATCAATTTGATACAGCATTTTATTGAAGCTTGAAAACAAAAAGTGGATGTATTTTTTCTTAAATAAATCACGGTGCTTCCAATAACCTTTTGAAGTTACCACTAGGGAATTTTCCATTGCGAGTTATAGAATTTTGCTATGAAAACCATTAATTACTTATAATGAGTTGGAAATTGAGACTATAAATTGCTTGTCTAACTCTCGGGCGCATAAAAACATTTAAAATATAATTATTATTTAGTTTGAGGTTCAGTATCAAATAATATCGATTCAACGAAGAATCTCAAAGATGGCGTCGACGTGCAAATTATAATAACACTGAGGTCGTGTTTGATAGCTTACATTTAATTTTATCGGCGACCACACGGGGGCAGCAGAGAAATGGGCCGTTCGACCCACGCTGCGAACACAAACATCTGGGTCTAGGACGACGATAAAACATGCTAAATCATCATATTTTTTTTTATCGTAATCGCAATATCTGATACAAGATAATAAGAAAAAGAAATACTTTTGAATGATTTTGAAACTTCTAATTTATATCTATATAAGTACATATAGTTAATAAAACAAAGTCGCTTGCCGTTGTCTGTACACTGAGATCTTTTTAAAACTACATACCGGATTTTAAGGTAATGTAAAAAATTTAAGACATCAAGTAGTAAAGTATACCTTATGTTATTTTTCAGGTAACTAACTACTGCTACTGCTAACTCTCGAAAGGATCAAACTCGGGTGAATTGTATGTTTATTAAATTTTAATGTATTTTGTTTTCGAGTAGCATCTAAAAATTGACGGTTTTTCTCGACAAAATCGTAATGAGCGGGCCGCGGTGTTGTCAAAGCGAGTGAATAGCAAAGAGCTAACGACGGATGCATTTAAATCTTAGAAAAACCGGATAAATTATTGTTCGGAACCCTAGCTACAACCTTAAAGCACAGTAAAGTTGACGGAGGTATGACGAATATCAAAACATAATAAAATGTAACGTAGCGTCCTATCTTTTCATTTTAAGTAATATGAATTGAGTTGAACGATTACATTTGTAAGTTTTTATGCAAAAACTATTTTCTCAATTTTGACAAAAATACACACAGGCAAACGTTAAAAGTATATGATTTGAAATTGCGTATGTTTAATATTGCAAACGAACTTAATTTTTTTATATTAAGTAATTACTTTACGTAGGTTTTTGTTTCATAAAATATAATCTGTAGAAATATAAATCCAAATCTACGAAAATCCACTGAGACTGCTATGTCCTGTCTAATAAATAAACAGCATAAAATTCTAATTTTGATAGTCTAATATACGAGTACTTAATGAAAGATGCTTAGAAAGTTCACTTTTATTTATCATATTTTTTCGGTGATTAGGGAAACTTTCAATGCATTCGATTTTTTTAAATACCTTTATTCCAAGTGTAACTGTACAGAGTTGTCTTGTTGCCTCGCTAATGTGTTTGCGTGTCTTGATAATTGTGCTCATTACATCTAAGTTGTTTGTTCTAACTTAGAGCTTTGTTTAGCGGCACTTCCTCCACAGAGTAAACAGCAACCAAACAAAGCCTTCTCTGGGAACAATATATTATTGCGCCCAATTTCGTCGTTGGAATTTAAAAAATTCACCAGTATTAAAATAAAAAAATATTATTTTTTTCAATGGGTAAGCGAAGCGAGTATTAAAAATATAGTGTAAATCGTATACCTAAGAATATATCTAATATTAATTAATATTATAAAGGCGAAAGTTTGTAAGTATGGATGTATGGATGTTTGTTACTCTTTCACGAAAAAACTACTGGACGGATTTGGATAAAACTTTACAGCAATATAGGTTATACATCAGAATAACACATAGGGTACTTTTTACTGGGAAAACTTCTCACTCCCACGGGATACCGACTTCCACGCGGACGAAGTCGCGGGCGTCCACTAGTCTAATATAGTTGCCTAACAGCCATTTGCGCAAACGTCCATTAAAATTGTCATAAGTTTAAAGAGACATTAACCATACAAATTTGACATTCATTAGAGCTTAAACGCGTCATTAAATCTTAATCGACGTTTGTGCAACTGGCTAATTTAGTTGAATCAAAAATGGTTTGTTCTAAAGATAACTGTTAAATTATTATATTTGATCAATTTTGCATTCATAATGCTATTCTGAAAAATATTCTTAATGTAAAATGCGCAATCCCTAATAGAACTGAGAAAATTTTCAGGCACTTGTTACTTTTTCGCGTTCCGGCAATTTAATTAATAATATAACTGTTAAAACTATTATTTATTGTCAATACTTGTTTAATGGTTTTATTTTGCAATATATTAAGTGGTTTTGGACCTATTACACTACAACTCGGAGGTTTTAAAAATGTTAAAATTTATTAATTTTAATTCGAGGTATTTTTTTTTAAATAAAAATCCCGTTTAAAACGGCTCGTCTGGACACCTTAGGTATGCAGTAAAACCAAAGATTTTAGATTAAGAATAGACAGACACTCGGCCATCGGCTCGGCTACTTATAGAACCCCTAGTTCAAGTGCACAGACATACGATCCATCGATTGACAGATGATCGTTATAGAAACAAGCTGAATAAATATTTCAAGGTGTCGCCAACTATAGGGTTGGATTTGCGATGAACTCGATGCTAAGCGTTATTGTTGTAATAAATTTATTTAATTATAGTAACTTTAATTCATTGATACTCTAAGGTGTGACAACACTGTGCTTGATGTCATGTATGAGGCTGATTTTATAAAAAAAAAATTACAAGCACTTGAATCGTCCAAAAAATTCTAAGAGCTCTTTTTCTAAAACTCATCATCATCATCCTCAAGCTGAGTTCTTTCTTATGAATGGAATCGAATAACCCATTTGAAACTCATTTAGGTCTAATAGGGTCAATGTAAGAAATGAACTTTTCTATATTGTCTCGGGAAATAATACGAAATTTTTTTGGTCACCCATCCAGTGACCGACCCTTATGAAAGTTGCTCGACTTCCGCAACGGTAGTGAGCGTAATGCGTATACCACTGTTACGTCGAGTTCCTAAACAGCGTGTAATGTTATTACAATTGACATTACTACTTGTAACGGATTGCGCTAGTGGACGTATTGATCGAGTGATTATCTGTTGATTGATTGGTTGATTTGTAAGATGGTGCTCTAATTCATTATTATCATTATATTAAGTCAACCATGGAATTGGACGAACTTCCATTAATATATAAATGATGAAATATACCTTAATCGTTGGCTATTTAAATTGTCATTGTCTATTTTATAGGTTTCAATCTTTACAGTTTAATTACTGGTTCTATAATCTGGGCGGTGTGGCTATAATATTATTATTATATTTTTGACGTTCACATAATGTAGCTGTTCCCCAAATTAAAATATTGCCCAAAGTCAGGAGTACCCGATGGCTTTTGTGACAAGATTACTATAAAAATGAAATACAAACAAATAAAAATAGCCCAGAAATGGTTCACAGGGCCTGCCTTTAAAATCTGTTTTCTACGCCTATGGAATTTGACTCATCTGAGGTGACGTTTGACGATTGGCTGACTTATTGACCCTTGAATTTATGAATATAGTAGGTACTAGAACTTCTTTCTCGGTTTTCCGTGCTACAATAAAGCCACAGTCGGGTAAATTGCCCCAAAAACGGCTCGACCTGATGGTCGGTAAAAGACGCAAGTTTTTACTATTTTGGACTATTGATTGTGACTATGCTCCGTTGCAATGTAAGGAAACAGGGAGCACTATACACATGTATAGTCTATATAGCCGTGCACTTGGACCTAGTGTTATCCTTATCAAACTGACTCAAGTAAGGTTACACAGCCTGAGACTATGTAATCTGAAACCCGCAGACTGAGAGATTCAATGCTTCATTGATGTCCATCTACAATTTTCTTCGTCAATGGCACGAAGTTTGTCAGTACAAATGAGGAACTACAGACCTTGTTTGGAGATTCGGTCCAAGAATTCGTCACCAATAACAAAATACATAGGCGCTTCATCGTATGTTCAATAAAGATTGCACTGCACGCATGTTTAAAACATCAGAGCCACAAAGAAGAAATTCTCATAACTCTGATGTGAAGCTGAAGATAAGTCAATAATCAATCACCCCATTTTACTTCATTCTTGGAAGACGACTGATACGCCCCTTGGACATAATAGACTTAGGAGCTTTTATTTTTATATTGATTATCGATCTTCGTTATAAAAAGATCACCATTTGTATATTTGTCTTTCTTTATCAAGAGAAATCTTAGCGAGTCCAGTGCGATTGCTGTGTGATACAGACTGTAAATGCAGCTGAGACCGAAAATTTACGTGCTTCGCGAAAAACGTTCGAACGCGGCATAAAAAATAGTCACGCATCTGATAAACGGCCGGTCTTTCAATACAACGAGTGCGCTACAGATTCCGCCAATGAACTTACAGGATCGAGATTATGTCAGCATATTTTGACTCTGGTCCTGTGAATGAGCGATTACATTTATCTTGCGTCTATTTTAAGATACGATCGGATGATATATCATAGTGTACCGAATAGAAAGTGGTCAACTGTTCTTATCAATGCATTCATGTAGAATTAATGAACGAAAGGTGTTATAACAAAATATCTGACAGGGGTTTTAATCGGTTATGTCATAAAATTAAGTAATGACGAGCTAATTGAAATTTTATTTTCGTTATTATTGGTTATATTGAATACTAGTTGTATTCTCGCGACTTTGCCCTCCGTAAATTTTTAGAACCGATTCAGTAGTTTCAGAGTTAATGCAAACAAACAACTAAATCTTTCCTCTTTATAATATTAGTATAGGTCAGATTAGGGTACTTGATAATTTATGACTATTCAGTATAGTATAGTTTTTAAGCATTTGTCAGTCAGAATATTCTCAGTATATTTAATAATAATTGTTTTTTTAATGTATAAATTAACCCGATATGTATTGGCGTAATAAAATGGCATGTAAGTTTTCTTGTACTCGGTCTATTATGTAAGACTGTAAATTTTTACTATATATAACGTTACATAATAAACGTTCTTTAACCCGTGCATTATCTGCATAACTGCAGCTCGCCGTGTCACGACGTGTTTATGGGTCATACTAACATTACACCTTTATACCTTTCATATAAATGTTGATTCTTCCCTATGGTTTAAATAGGGAGAACGCTATTGAAGTTGGGTTGGTGCTGACATCTGCACATTGCTACACTGGTTGACGGGGCTGCATGCAGCGGGGGCGACCTCTGCAGGTTCATCTCATTGATCAATAAAACAATAACCGGCCTGAAATCAAGCCACAGAAATCGCCTACATGATGGACGCGGGTGTCAACGACCACTGTAAATAAGCCATTATGTGCCTTCCGAAACACAGAGGAGTTTGATATAAACGTTGGACACCTAAAAAAGTTGAGCAACATTCTCATTTGAATACCGAACGCGCTAACCATTGTGCCGTAGCGTTCGTCAAATTAAGTTGAATGTTTTACAACGAAATTGAAGCATACAAAAAGTCCTCTTGTAGCTAGACTTCAAAAAAACTTTTTTGGATTTGAAAACAGATTTTTTTATTTTAGATTTTGATTTTAGTTTTTGACGAAACCTTTTTCGACTTATAAGCAGTTTACCTTCATATGAGGTGTTTGGAGCGATGCCAGCGAGGATTTTATAATTAGGAGTGGTGTACATACCTCGTGGAAGTTAGCGCCACTATGGACGCCACTGTGCAACAATGGGTTGGTCATTATTGATAACGACTAGGCATCATGATTATGACTAAAAAAAATATTGCCACGAACAAGTGGATCGTGTGTTATTGAATGGCGATGAAACACGCTATAAATACAGTCACATTGAGAACCTCCTCCATTTTTGAAGCTGGTTAAAACAGAGCGGTCTTGGTCACGTTATCTTTGTTCTGTCTATGCTGTAAATCAATATTTAATCTTTGTATATTCTGAAAACTATTCAAAGTCAACTTGCTAAAAATACTTTGCTTGAAAATTGAAAACATTTCATTGTTTTATCAATAAGAAGCTGTTTTCTCGCAACTTTGCCCACGTAAATTAAAGCCTATGTTACCCGTGTATGCTGTAGCTTCTAGTAGGTGAAAGAATTTTAAAATCCATCCATTACTTTCAAACAAACGATATTTTCTGTTTATAGTTATAAGTTTAGATTGCTTTATAGTTCAGTGAAAACGCATCTCACGACTTAATTATCAGTAACAAATAATTTTCTTCTTAATATTTTTACTTCAATGATATAATATTTCCGAATAATTCCAAAGATTATCCACTACAAAAAAAGTAAGAAACGTTAATTCTTTATAATATTGCTATAAATGGAAATGACTTTAGTGATTGCTATGCAGGTATGTAAAACGGACCTATTAATTCGACTTATCAAAATAGTTGCTGGTGGCACTTTTTTTTTGTTATATTATCCATAGTAGAAGTCACCCTGTCTCACGGCCGCGCCACCATGGCACCGCACGCGAGGTGCCACCATCACGAACCTAGCTGAAATTATATAAAATTATGAAATTTTCAGAATTAATGATGTAAAATGTGATCTAATGAAAATATAAGAAAGACAGTTAGTTGACTAGAATATAATATGTTTTATTTATAACACACATCACATCACATACACAGTTTACAATAATAACAAACATAGAAAATATATTAATACAAACATAAGAAACTAACAAAATTGAGTTCAACAATACTGCTACAGGCACAGGTTAGATGTTAAGTGATTATTTCGTAACTCCACGGTTGTGACTTTTAATCTCGTCACAGGCAAATTTTTGAGAGATCATAAATGAAGAGTTTTGGTACTCGATTTATATTAATAAAAATGATGCAAGGTGTATGCATGTAGCCAATGATATTATTGAATGTAGCAGATTATTTTTTATGTTGCTTGTCACTGACTGATATGAAAATATTAGTTCACTAGTGTAGAATTACCGCGTAAATTTATATGGAATTAAATGGAAGAAAAACGATGTATCAAATAAGGCTACATAATCCTTAAAGTATTTTATTATTATTAAATTACATCGACTTGACTTAACTGAGTTATAACACAACTAATAGACCAAGCTTGTAAAAAGCATTATTTGGTTTATGTGCGTGTGTACAATTGAAAATTCACAGCCTATACTTCTTTTTTACAGTGGATCCTACCTAAGTAATTTCGAGTATAAGGTCGCTTACACACGAGAGGCATTTTATCAGCTAATACTGTCCTTAAACTATGGCCAAGCGATGCTTATGGTTATAGATTATCAGTACTGTAGAGATATCATTAAAAAAATATGGAATGCAATAAAATATTATATTGCATTTTATAACTAATATCATATTATTACAAAATGAAGAATAAAGTTTGTAGTTGATTTAAATCATTGGCAGCCTTAAGCAAATTGACAATAACAGCGGAGAAAACGTCAACTTAAGACGTATTGACAAACCTGATACTAAAGCTAGTCCTCGTTTTACAATAAGACGGATAATGTTTGAAACACAAATTTATAGATTTTTTTTAGTTTTTACCGTATATATTTGAGATCGTTTAATTAGTTGAAAATCAAACGCGGTAAAATAAAGCTAATCATCATCACACGCGTATTTTAAATTACTTTATCTGGTCTTTCACTAGTGAGAACTGCATGTTATGTTGTGGCGATAGTTTGCACGCGGCCTAAAGTTACACAAATCGCGTGTTCGTTATTCGTGTGTTGACTCACGGGTTGAAATTATTTGTAGCAGTTGACTGCTATGGATGACGATGTGTCATGCTTCTAGAGGGAATTCGAGTATACACTAGTCAGATTTTATCGGAATCCTAAATATAAATAAACCTAGGTATAATATAAAAGCGTAGCATCAATTCAGTAATAACAAAACTCATATTACGAATAGGTTTCATGCTTGAAAATTTGATAAACAAATGTGTAATTGGGGTTCAAAGTAGGTACTAAATTTAGTTAAGGATAAAACGTTAAGGATAATTTTTCACAGATGATGATGATTTCTCTTGCTGCTATAACAACAAATACTAGAAAAAATCGAATAAAATAAATATTTGCGAGGGCTCCCATACAACAAATGAGTTTTTTTTTGCGCTTTTATGGATAATGCTACGGAACCCTTCGTGCGCGAGGCTGATTCGCACTTGGCCGGTTTATTTTTCTTTGTCACTTATGCGACGACTTGTCACTTGTTTATTATCGACATTGCAACTTTGTTATCTCACTGATTTCACATGTTCCCACTCATTTCTCGGTGTAAAAAGCGGAGTAATTCCGATAGGTTCTCATAGTTTCTAATCGACAATGGAAAAATCTTTCCAACGCAAATGCTTTTCATGTAGTCTAGGAGACGGGACGTACGTTTTGACGCATTATGAAAAATTTAGGAGAGATTCCGTTTTTATTTTCCATTCAACTTACTTGTTTATTTCTACTGCACATTGTTGACTACGGAGCATGTGTTTGGTTACTATAACATAATCGTTTTAGTTTCCATTTGACGACTCCCTTGGCCCTTTTTAAGATAACATCGCTGAGGCCCATAGTTCGATTCTCGGTCTGATCAATCTTAGAATTTGAGCAACTAAGGAATATTTTACTATATTGTGTCGGGGCTGGGTATAGTGGTAACTTTGTTGTTTGTTAATTTACTACTTTACCTTTACCTACTTTAGTTAATTTGAATTTGGGCAGTGTATGTTGTCTGATATTTATTCATTAATATTCATCTATTACAAATTAAAATATCGAGAATTGTTAAGTAAATACAGTAACATATAATGTTTAATAGCGTTAAATTTTGCAAAGTTAGGGTTGGGAAATTGCATCAAATAATAATGAAAATAAACAACTTATGCACTCAGAATATGTATATTAAAATACAACCTGTTGGAGCTTTGTATTCACTTTGTACCTTATCTCTTGGATTATGAACCAGTATATGAAAATTGTATAATGTTATTGTTCAATGTGTTATGGAAGGAATGTCAGGAAACTTGTCGCGTAACTTACATACATACATACAAGATAATAATGTATCATAAACATAACTAGTTTTTGCACACCAATGAAAGTTCAATAAAAACAAGTAAAAAATCAGAAATAACAACTTTAAAATATCATTTACGAGCTTTCGCCCGCGTGGAATTTGAAAACTAAACTATCTTAAACTAAAACTAAAATACCATACCATATATGGAATTTAAAAAAAAACCTTTGTCCTATGCCAATGTCCAGCGTGGAACCGTAACATTTAGAAATTAAGCCTTTTTGCTAGTGGATGTGATAATAGGACATTATGTGACATATCGACATATTACCAGATCGATTATTTCACCATAATAAATACAGAGGAATGCTATAAGAAAAATTATCATTCATCCCAAAATAAACTTCTTAACTTTAGCTTAGCTTCTAAACATCATTTGTGTGACGGTGACGCCATTAAGTTTCCAACGTATTTGGTACATTTGCATAACATCTTTAATGTAGAACGTACGCATTCGTCAAACAATGATAAAACCGCAGAAGGTCTGGTGACGCAAATAAACTTAATTACAAGTTCATAGCACTTCACTTAATCCATTTAATTGAGTTATATATGCGAATATATTTAATGAATTATTAATATGCCGAATCACAGAGACACTCTCTGCGACATATTTAAAATATTATGAAAATTGGTACCCATATTATTTAGAGTAAGATCCTAGGACTGACAGACATGTTATTTTCTGATGGACATAATGTATAGGATTGAGATCGTAACTCACCAAAAAAACGCCTGTTTTACATGAGGAGGGTATAATATAATAATCTATACTAATATTATAAAGCTGAAGAGTTTGTTTGTTTGTTTGAACGCGCTAATCTCAGGAACTACTGGTTTGAATTGAAAAATTATTTTTGTGTTGAATAGACCATTTATCGAGGAAGGCTTTAGGCTATATAACATCACGCTGCAACTATTAGGAGCGAGGAAATAATGGAAAACGTGGACGACGTCGCTGGCGGCCACTAGTAATAAATATTAGTGAACATCATATACATTGATCAGATTCCAAGATCAGTAACTAAAGCCCACGTATTATGAAGTATCTGAGATAACGTAGGTAACACAACACCCAGACCAGAGACAATATAGGAAAGTCCATTTTCTAAATTAACCCTACCGAGAATCGCACCAGGATCCTCAGAGACCACTCGGCTACGGAGGTATGGTCGGAAGTTATTGGAGCCACCACCAACGTCCCCAAAGCCCTCACGTCGGTGATGGCTTTGGTCGGTTGTAGATTTCGCTAATATCTTTTTTATTTTATAGTTTATTGAACAGAGCTTAGACATGTTCATGCCTATGTTCCTATGTGTATTATTATTTTATCCAACATAATTGAAGGTTCAATGCCTAGTCAAAAAAACTGAATATAATCCGTCATTACAATCTTTATTACATCACTCAAATCATTATAATCCTCATCGAAAATTCGTTTCCAATAACATTACACATTCATATATTCATGATCTGAATAAGCTCTAAAGTTGACGTTTTCCGGTCACAAGTCACAACATCAACAATCTCATGAGAGACAAATCACAGAACTGCATCAAGGCTACCTGTTCTTACAATAGTTCACCCGTATGCGTGGTGCGGGCATTGTCGCACGCGCCGCTTTTACGGCTAGACACATCCAGTGTATTCGCCGATCTCGTGTCAGGCAGACGTGCAGGCAACGAAACGACGAGCTCGTACTATCGGTAACGCTCGATAGAAACACCGCAGGACCGAACGTTTCAATAGAAAAAGTGCAGTGATTTTTTTTGCGTCCGAAAAAGGATATTTTGGTGTTGTTAAGGTGGACCGACTGGTTTTTTTTTCAAAGTAAAGGTAAAGTGTTTTTATTTTTGAATATTTAAATAGTTTTCGTCTGTATAACTTGAAGTTTTGTGTCTTAGTTTTTATATTTTATTAATAACTTAAAGTTTTGTGTTGTAGTTTTTACATTTTATTAATTCCAAGAGTATTGTTATTTTTATCATGGGGGAGTAACGTTTTTCTAATCAATCATGACGTCAAACGCGTAATATCTCCTTAATCCATTGATAAGTGGGTAGTGTCGTAGTTAACAGGATGTCGATATTGTAACAAAAAATAATCTTTACTGAAGTAAATTATGGTACTTGTAAAAAATATTAACGTTAAAAAAAGTATTGGCATATTCATAAATAATGTCCTTATGAATAATTATGTTATATCTAAGGAAAACAACAATAATATCAGAAACAAGTCTGGTCTAGTATCCCACGCTTGTATCGATATTGCGAACATTAACTGGCCTATTAAAAGTAATAAAACAATTATGGTTTATAATTTAACTGAACTCAATTTATGGTTATGTATGGGTTTATAATCTTAAATTTTACTGATGATTTTAGTTTGTAACTATTTTTTTAACTAGGATCAAGTAATTGATAACTCTCAGCAAGCAGAAATTAACAGCAATGTTTTGCTTTTTACCAATACTAAGAGAGTTTATTGACTTGATAGATTAAACTTCTTTTATTTATAAAAGAAAGATGTAAAAACAAAGTATTTCCTATCTACATCATAAAATTTATCAATTGTAATGATATATTTATATCACGCTTTAATATTGTGGTCAGTGATAAATATAACTCAGTTGTCAATATGAAAAAATTGCCAGTGACATATGGAGATAATGCTGTCAGTTTAAGTCGCGGGTGTGCACCGCTTAATTTGGGAACACGACAAGACTTTAAAAATAAATCGAGAAAAGTGTTGTGACACAAATAACAGGCCGCCTCGTCCGCTTCCTCCATGGTGTCTGAAGACCAATGGATGTAATGACATCGGATGTAGATTTAAGTCTAAAGTAGATACAGATTAATTAACACTTGTAGTAATTGACGTTGTCATTAGAAAAAATACAGTTGAGTTGTAATCCAAGAAATGATAGATAAATTTAATAGAATAATGGTTTTATTTGATGAAAACCAGAAATGATTAAGTATTTTATATAAGAGAGCACAAATAATAAATAGGACAAAATTAATAAAACGTAATAGATATAAACGTTGTAAAGTATTCAGTAGTAGGAGAAAAAAAGGCGAAAGGACACCCTTCCTGCTACCTGGATGCAAAACGTATTCGATTGTTTGAGAACATTGGATATTGGCGTGAAATTGTCAATGGTGGCTAAAATGTATTAAGCGAGGCCAATATCATAAAAGATAAAACAAGGAGAACAGGAGACCTATTCGTACTGTAAAACGTAGAACTGTGTTGAGAGGAAAGTATAAAAGCATAGAACCCTCATATTGTTTCACAAATCAAGTGAGGCACAACAGCATGAAGGGTCGACGATTGAAGAGAACATGAATGGGTGTAACGTAAGCAAACAATAAGTTATCAATAATTATGGTTTTATATTTATTTAATTGATAATAATTAAGAAAGTTATGTTTGTTTTTCACTTTTATTGCTTCTTTCGTGAAGCAGCTTCAATATTGTACCTGGTTTCTCTCATCTTCCTTAATAGAAGTCAGACCAAAAAAAGTTTGTTTACATCATTTATTGGTATAACAAACAAGCATTCATTGAGTTATTCATGACGATGACTTAGATCTAGTAACTGAGCAAGTATATATAGAGATAGTGTGAAATATAAGAGAGTTAATATTAACAAAAAAGAGATAGCTTGATACAATTTCATATTCAAAAGAAAAGAAGTGGAATATTCTGCGATATTTCGAGAAAAATTAGATGATAGTATTAGTTTTGCAATATAAGATCGAATTTGTACTTATATTTCAAATGTTATATTGTTAACTATCCTTTTAAAAACGGATAGACAAATAAAAATAAAAGAAAACGAAAAGACCGCCAGACTTCAAATGGAATTCTTAAAAAACCCTTGCATTTTAATATTTAATTACCAAACGAGGTGTTGATCAGGGAGGTTTACTGTGAAACTCTTTATTGATTCAATCCTCATAAAGTTTTTATGGGAGGGGTCCCATCTTAGGGATACAGATTACTGACTTTCGCCCGTGTGGAGTTCGGTTTTTTACTTTCGTATGTTCCTTCTCCAGGATCCACTCTATTTGCACTATTAAATATGATTCAAATTAATTCAGTAGTTTAAGCGTATAACGTGACAAAAACACAGACAAGAGTTAATTTCGTATGTGTAATACTAGGATGGATATTTAAATCTAATTTTGAACATGTTATTATAATCGTAATCTAAGTTTTTATTATCTATAGCGAAACTCGAGTATGACGACTTCTGTTCAGTTCATCATCATCATCATCATCAGCCCTTTTACGTCCCCACTGCAGGGCCTCAGGCCTTCCTTATGGATGGCTAAGGAGTATGGGACATGACCCTCCACGCTGGCCCAATGCGGATTGGAGGGTATTGACAACTGCAAATGCAGCCGGGACCAACGGCTTAACGTGCCTTCCGAAGCATGGAGTAGCTCGAGATAATAATTTTTTGGTCACCCATCCCGTGACCGCCCCTTGCGAAAGTTGCTTAACGACAACGATCGCGGGCCGCGGCGCTTATCCCCTACGCCACCGAGCTACTGTACTCTGTTCAGTTAGTTGGACTTTAATGTAAAATATGTACTTAGTCGACTAACATTTAATGTTACATATTCCGGTCGTCGTGGGCTTAACATTGAGTTTTATGCAAATTTCACTTGTTTTGACATTTAACGTGGCTAGGGTCGCCAGATGAAACTATTTAAAAACTGAAAAGAGCTCGATTCTTTTTGAAAATCTTTGATTTTATTGAAATTTGACAAATCTCAAACGTAATTTTCGATTTAAAAAAATTATATGAAAAAAGCTTCCTTAAAAATATGATATAGTATTGCAAAGTAAAAATGATAAAGCCGTGAAAATAATACATAAAATGAAATAGTATTCTCAATATAGGATAGCTACTAAAATTTCTTCTGAAATTGCTGGTAATAAGGAAAAAACTGTTAATTTTCAATGAGTAATTTGCTGGACATATGCCGCGAAGCGTTGTTTTTTACCTATGGAATAATTTAGGACTCTCCTCTATCTAAAAAGTAACTAGTACAAATACTGACAGATTTCTAGATGAAGTTTATTATAGTTCTGTAATTAATATGACATTTTAGTAACATTTCTAAAAATCTAATAACATGAACACTACAAACTCAAAAGTTTCTTCCGAAAATCCTTTCACATTGCTGAAAGAGTCTTAAACCTTAAAATCTCGGGACATACCCTAATATGTGGTAACCGTAAACGCGAGCCAACAGTTTTGTGAATAAAATATAATATATTTGCAATAGTGCTAAAAATAGAAATGTGTTAATGTGTAGTGAAAAATTTGACTTGCAAAATGCCTTAAACAATTATTACATCACAGTAATCTGTTGATATATTGCGACTCTTACGAGTAATTACCGTTGCTCATGTGAACTGTTTTGTTTGCAGAAAACTGCAAAGATGGCACCTTTTATATTTAAAAAAAGACATTTAAGAGATAATAAATTTGCATTACTTAATATAAAATGATTTGGGGATATTACGATATATTTTGTGCTGTGTCAGTAGATAAGTTTAAATGAACTAAATCAGCTAAAAGGCATAGAAAAGGTTTCAATCAATTACAGAAATTTAAATATTCCACTGGAAGATACAAATAAAGATTATGACGTTATATAATCATAAATATTTTGGGCGGAGACAAAGAAATACTAAGTCTACACTCCAATTAATTACCATTAATAGTTTAATAAGTCTATTTTTTATTTTTATTGCACTAAAAAAAGACTATATACAGGGTAAATTATAATATACCAACAAATTCGCAGAAGTATACAGTAAACATTATAAATAACAATTCTTATTCTGTTTTTTGGTTATTAAAAAAAATATTTACCGCTCCAATGTTGATAATTCTACGTGCAGAGAGTTATTATCTAATATGAAGATATTTGGCACAGTAGCGTTGTCCTGTAATTAAATTTTTTCCGTATATGATTTCTATGATTTAGCAAGTGTCTTGTTGCTATATGCCGGTGCCTAATTGTCTAATAAAAATATTAATAAAATATATCGAAATCTATGTCAAAATTTCTTCTAATTTCTTCTAATTTAAATTTAACTGCAGAAATTTCATATATTTTTTATATGAAATTTTAGTATATGAGTTATGTTATAATTCGTTTATCAAACGTTATTTATTATATCAGTTTTAAATAACCCTGTATTAAAATATATAAATAGAAGTTTTATAAAAAGCGATTCGTCTCAAAGTAGTTCATCATCAGCATCATCATTTCAGCCGAGAGATGCCCACTGCTGGGCATAGGCCTCCCCCAAAGATCTCCAAAGCGATCTATTCAGCTTACATTTTGTTTTTTTTCTATGTCTAGCAAAATTTCTGGTTATTAACTATATATACTGATACCCCATAGGGTATCAGTATATTATTGATCATACACTGACATGCATATTATGGTACAGGTATAACTACTTTTTTCAAATACATATACTATGTTGATAAACGTATTAACTTGTATGGTTTGTCTCAAATGTCACCGGCCTAGCGAGGCCGCCTTATTTCCGGACTGCAAGGCCGCATATATATCATACATATATTATATATGTGAAGTGACCCGTATCTTCATATATACATAAGTAATATCTACAAATTAAATCACAATAATCAAAGTTCTACACAAAGAATTGTCCAATACCACACATTAATAATATTTATTAGGTATATTAACCTATGAGGTATATCAATCCAGGTAGGTGGTGTCGTTCAAATGTGAGTACTTCAAATTATGTTACTGTTATGTTCTTCAGTGAACGATGCGCCCGTCCACGACGGATTAGCCTACTTGATGAGTTGTACAGATATCAAATAAAACTTTTATAATATCGTTAAATTGTTTATTATGTTTTATGTAATTTACAAAATCAAACATAGAAATAGATATTGAAAATAAACATTTATTTTAGACTTTATATTTATTAAAAATATTTACCAAATATTTATTAAAATTTTTGCTATAGATAGTAAAAAACCAAAGTTGTTAGCACTATTGTAATATTGAGGATCACATGATCCATTCAATTGAAGTTGCCATGTACATTGTGGGAAATACGGGAGCCGGTAGAATAGCATCAAAATAGAGAGGTAGTGTAAAATTTAATTATTAAAATAAACTTTTTGGATGGTAATTAATTTAATAGTGAAGATTTGAGATATTATTGGATATCGATTTTTTGTAACTTACTACAACACTGCACAATTTAAATAATCATAGTGAAAAGACACCGAATATAGAATACTATCCCTAATTCGGATTACTGAAATTCCTTCTTAAACTGTTCCTAATATGCTATTGGTCAATTTTCAGATACTGTAAATTTGCAATCTCAGACTGTAATTTTAACATTTGTCTTACAAAAGAAATGTCAAAATTACAGTGAGACGCTTACATCTTATGCTGTTGCGAACGTTCATGTTTCCCAAAAAAGAATCGAGGAAATAATTTAAAAATTCTATTTGCTATCCCTACATGTATGTCAACGGAAGTCAGTGAGGCGCGTGTTGCGTAACGGTAGGCTCATTGTGTCGCTGCTGATTGTACAGTAATACCTAGCAACCTCTTATAATTATTGTCGTACAGTCGACAACACTTACAAAATTTCACCAATCCATTCTTTACTGGATTCATGATAGTGTGGATATGCAATGAGATGAAATGATTTATATGTAACAAGCATAAGTGTGGATAAAAATGTAAAGTAATGATGATCAAAGAAAATATGCACAAATTATGTGAAAGGTGACATACGTAAGAAAGGAGTGAATGTTGGAATAGCGACTGTTCGAGAAATATGGAAGAATAATACCTACATATTACATCGACCACAAATATAATCGGACATGGAAACATATGATGATAAACTAGCTGTGATCCCGTAACTTTGGCCGCGTAAATTACGATGTAGCATCCCGTAGTTGAGAGATTTTTTGAAATTGGTCCAATAATATAGTAATATACTATAGTTCTTTTTATAATATAAGTCTATAGAAGACTTTTAAGTTGCGTTCTATTCGTTACTATAAGTAACCTTGTTCAATATTTATTTCATTCAATTTTTAGTGAACGTTTAACGTTAGCAAGATTTCATTTATTTTAATTTTAAGCACATTTTTTTAGCAAACTGTAAATCAGAAAAGAGGTTCTAAATTAATACTTCTTGGTTGATTGTACCGACTTCGAACTTTTTAAATCATAGAGTACACATTTATGGTGGTTCCATAAAAAATATCGGAATTTGATTAGTTGTTTTAATGTTAAAACTGGCTGTTTCCCGTGACTTTGTTTGCATAAAATGTGGTCTATGTTACCCGTGTATAATGTAGCTACCGGTAGATAAATTAAAAAATTAAAAACAGTTCAGTAGTTTCGGAGAATTTTCGCTGCAAACAAACAAACAATTAAATCTTTCTTCTTTATAATATTAGTATAGATAACTGGAAAGATTATTTCATATAATATATAAATTTAATTTTAACAAGATTTCCGTTATAAAAAAATTAATGAAAGTTGTCTTTGATTCATATTAACATGTATTTTTCAGATATAAATAAAACTGATATAATAATAACCATAGTGTAAATTATGTAAGTAATTGGATGATTTTAGTATTTTAAATGAAAATTTGTGAGTAACAGTGCAGTGACGTTAATCCTTCAAGGATTACCAGGAATGTAGGTTATATTTGGTTTTATTAATAAATTCGAAGTGACACGTGTTTTGTAATTTTAAAAGGAAATTACCTTCATAAAATAAAAAGCTTCAATAAAATGACTTAACCCCAAATTGGGCCACATTCGTCATCGCCTCATTCATATGAGATTGGAAGAATGTTTATGGCACGATTTTTAAAATGAACTGAAGTCTGGCTTTAGTTCTTTATATTACTATGTCATCCATAAAAGGGTTGAGTGAAGCTTTATTGGATTTAGGGACAAATCTCCAATTTATGGTTTAAAACTCTAAAATGATATTCTATCACAACTTAAAAAAATATAAACAAAAATTTTGTACTCTGATATCGTCGGTGTTTATAAAAGTTTTCGTTACACTCTATCGGGTTAGTTTCAGTTCACAGCTAAAGTAAATTTACGCTAAGATTACATTTTGCTTTACTATAATTTTTTTATTATTATATAGAAGTTAAGCAAACCTATTACCATTTAAGAGTGGATATGTTACGCCCGTATTAACCTCGTATTAGCTTGAACTTTGCTTCGTCTCTAATAATATGAATTTTGACTTAGTTTAATCACATCTATAATGTGTAAATTAATTCCAATGCTATTTGGTAACGAAATTTATATAAAAGGCGCAATAGGTAATATTTTTACCTATTGCGCCTTTTACAGTCGAGTGATAATCATGAAATTAAGAGTTATATTATAATATTTACTCGTATAATCGTTTTAAAAAATATTTAGAGACACTTTGGTGTTTAGTTCGGCGTGCAAACCACTCAATTTTACAAGATCATTCAAAGATCAAGATCATAAAATGTAAATTTGATAATGGTTCTAAAAGCGGTTGCTTATTTTTTAAGACCAATAAAAATTAAATTAGTTTTAGATGCGTTTTGCGTAATCTATAAAAGTGTAAACAATTTTGTACTGATTCTACAATCACATGAATTGTAAAGATGGTATACACATTTTACCCTTTTTGCTATAAAAACTATGATATTGATTTAATATTTAAACGATCAAATAATGAAGTGTGATAATATTAATCGATTAAATGAAACAAGTTTGCTTTCACAATAATTACTGGTGTTTGTGCGCATCTATCCTTGACACCCCAAAGTTAATAATTAATCATACTTTTGGACGATTAAAAGGAATGTGGGTTTCATTTAACGGTTTACATCATTTTGATTAAGGTCAATTTTGTAACAAAGTAATGGTTATTTTTGTTTAGAAATTTATTTTAAGAAACCTACCGAATTGTCCTTCACTAATTTAGTGGAATTGATGCTTCATTGCTGCGACACAGGATATTGTACACATATATTCCCTATGATGGGTATAGTATTTGGTCACCCATCACAGAAAAAGCGCAGACTACTACGTCTTCGACCTTATTAACGAACGGTTGGTAGGAAAAAGAGACGGATCACCTCATTTATTTATAAGTAAATTAAAGTAGTCTCCCATATTTTTTTACGTTTACTAATATAATTTCAATTGGATCGAAGCACTTTGAACCATCAATATCGATAAATGAATTTCTGAAATTGATATGTATTTTAGTTTTCATAAGACGTCTTAAACCCAAGTGAGTTTGAGGACTTCACATGCCACAGTATTAAATAAAATCGGGCAGAATGCCGAATGGATATTTGCATAAAGCTATCAAACCCTCTAGATCCACTTAGTATTTTTTTTTAATTCCTACTACGTTGGCTCTCGCTTTTATAATGAAAAAGTTTTTTAAAAGTGAAAATTATGTACAAATAAATTAAGGTCGTTAATATCTTACCAATATTTCTGTGATCTTTAGTTTACATTAACAGTGGTTAAAATTTCGGAACATAACCAGTTTTATTATAGATATTATAGATGGTTATGAAACTTACAGATAAGTAAGATCATCGCTATAATTGCGTTCTGTCAATTCGATATTACAAGCGCACATCGATATTTTAATTTAAACAACATCCAACACCGCCAGTATATATTTATAGATTGATTATAGACTTTGTCGTATTGATATTTGAATTCGAAATCGGTTGTGGAGACTGGTAATCTTGTGTATTAACCTGATGTACTGTTTTGTGTGCATATCTCACGCGTTATTTACGGCGAAGATTGCTCGATTGTCCATCGATTATTAAAAAGAAAACTGCCGATATCATTATCGAGTCGTCAGCGTACGCAACGATTCGATTGAGCGATTCGCAAATCGATCGAGCTAGTGTTGTGCAAGATTACTAACCAAAGATAAGATATCGGAACGCCTTTTAGTGATAGTTTTTGGTTATTTGTTTACGATCTCTTGTGTTTATTGCTCAATGCGAGTAATGTTTGTGTTTTTTTAAAGGTAATGAATTGTTTGTAGCCATTATCATTGATTGATCAACCTTTCTAAAACATCAATCCTAAACTATTACAAAAATAATAAAAAATAAGCATTTGTTTTTTAAGTACATAAATAGATTTTTATAAAATTAAGTTTTGTATAATCTGTATATTCGATTCGAGTTTTTATTTTTTGAAATAAACTACCAATCGACAAACAGATTGCAGATTTGCAGTACCTGTTGAAAATTGACAAATACCTTTTTAGGAACAGTTTAAGAAACAATTTCGGTAATCCGAATTAGGGTTAGTATTATATATTCGGTGTCTTTTCACTATGATTATTTAAATTGTGTAGTGCAGTAGTTAGTTTCTCAGCACGCTCGGCGATTTTTACATGATAACCCTGCGATTTCTCGCTGTGCCTAGTTCCATTACCCGTTATGTAGTTTCCATGGGAAAATACAACATCGATGACTGAACTAACAAGCAAACAAAATCATCATTATCATTTGAGTGATAACTTAAATAAATATATCGTATGCGCCATTCAGTCTCATATTAATCAGAACTTGTATGATTACTATTTCTGATAAATGTTGTATTCGTGTGTTTAACCGAAGATAACAAATTGGTTAATGTGTGTAAAGCTAATGAGTGATATTTGGTTGATAGCCTGAAGTGTAACAGTTCTATTTTGTAAAAAATTTAGCGTTGAACGCAGCGACAAAGACATCGCTGTGACAACATTAGAGGTACGATGAAATAAAACGTACCTCAAGAGGTAATTAACAGAATAGCAAAGCTGGTGTGCAAAATTCGGTAAATCTTAATTTAATCATAAACCAAACGTGGTCTGTTTTTGACAGATGTTATTCTAGAAAAGAATTGTCAACAAACCACGGGTTGACTTTGTCCAGAAGCGGGAATTAGGAAAACTTCAAAGTTCTTATTAAAATCATATTCATAATGAATCAGAGGCAGTCTAGAGCAGTCCTACCCCCATTGCACCATTTTAACGAAACATCTATTTTCCAGCGGCTTCGCCCACTTAAATTGTGAACTGCGCATGACGTAGCTTTCCGAAGATAAAGAATTTATAATCGGTTCAGTTTTACCTGAGCCTATTCAATGCAAAGAAACAATCAAATCTTACCTCTTTACAATATTAGTTAAGAGACGACTCTAAAGATAAAAGCAACTACGAATTAGCTTTAAGAATTCGGTCTTCAGATTCCCTATAAAAATGACATTCAAATTTAAAAGTTTATTTATAGATTCGAAATTTTTTCTCTTCCTCGTACTCTCAGCTGATGAATTGTGTTAATTATTTAATTGGCTGTAAAGTGAATCAAATGACACTGCTTTATTGCACACAATTGAGATTGACACAGCTGCTATATACACTTGACACTGAATGATGATAGTCTAGGTTCTAGATCGTGCCTGTTTTTTTGTTAATACCTATTAAATTTTTTGTGCGAGTAATGAAAATTGTCATCAGTCTATTCTGGAATACGAAAAATAGAATATTGGAATACACTCCCTGGCATCTCTTTCTTTTAATTTAGTATCTCAATTTACCAATCAAAACTTTCAATTTTGCCAAAAAAAAATATATATACAATATTTCTATGTGATAATGTGTTAATAAATTAGACCTAGTCTTTTTGCAGAGTCCAAATTGAGGTAGAGTTTATTTTTTGTTGCAGAAATAGTAATGTCCATCTGACCACCGAAACACCAAGATGGCGTGTGCCGGCGCAGTTCTCTTGGAGGCGCGGCCGTTCAGGCCCTTCAAGTCCTCAGAGGAGTATCTGTATGCCATGAAGGAGGACCTGGCTGAGTGGCTGACCATACTCTACCCAGAATTGAGGATCAATGCTGATAATTTCTTGGATAGACTCGATACCGGGGTCGCTTTATGCAGGGTAAGTTTCTTTTTCTTACTGATTTAAATTTGTTTCTAACACGATTTATTTTATAAGTGATTATTCTCTAATAAATAATAAAGCAATATGCAAGTATCATTTGTATAAAAATAGACTGTTATTACATATTTGGCATTTTGGTAAATTTTAATTAGACATTTGCGATCTTGTAATTAAATGAACTATATTGAAGTGAAAGGAAAGCTTGGAATCGGTCAACTGGTTTTTTTCAGCAAAATTAGTATTAGTCAACCGGTAAAATGAGTTTTAATGCGCTCTTTACTTTGGAAAAGGCTGGTAATATATCACTATTTGAACTAATTAGTGATATTGTCGGGGATAGTGCAATATCGTGTAACTATCAATCAATGAAGAGCTAGTTTTGCATGTATTGTAATACTATTATTTAAAATAAGCTCTTAATGGCAAGTATACACTGTATTGGACTAGCCTCGACTATAAAGAAATCGATACATTATTTAGGACGTGTGTATTTATAATATTAACATAATAAAGCAGCATAATTAAGGGAATGCGTTTCAAACTTATCTTTTTAAAAGCTTTTATTTAACAGCAATATACGTAATTATGTTTGTTCGAGTGGAATCTTCGAATTCAATTTTGAAGTAGATATCTTCAATCGATTGAGTTGAAATTTTGTATACACGTTTAGTAAATTTTGTATTCTAATATGGCGGACCATTTGAGAAGGCGGAATAGTTATTTTTAATGTAAAAACAGAAAATCAAAATCAAAATTATTAATTCAGTCTAGGCTGTTACAAGCACTTGTGAAAGTCGAGAATTTTTATTCCACTTCTACAATATGGGTATCGAATGAAAGGGCTTGTTGAGAGTAACTTGAAAAAGAATTTGACGTTTTTCTAAATCCGATATGGCGGAATAGTTATTATTTATGCACTTCTGTAATGTGGGTATCAAATGAAAGGGCTTGTCGAGAATAATTAGAAAAATATTGTGACATCACTTTAAATCCAAAAGGTATAGCTGAATATTAAAGTTTTCATGCTTTAAAAAAATATCGAAATTAACTGGCAAACGATCTTGCAACTATGATGCGTTGAATGAGATGAACAAAGTGAGGAACCTAGCCAGCGATAACTAAAAAGTAAAAAATAAATTAAAAGCAAAAAAAACTTTAAATGTCTTTTATTTAAACGCTCTTAAAAGAAGAAAATTTAATTTTCCTTTTAAAATTTAACTACCAACTTATAACCTAATTATACACAATTTATGTGATCATAAAAGCTTGTCGCGAGGTTTAAGTTCCTAAATTAAATTTAAATTTAAAAATTAAATTGATCATATTTTACAAAATGGAATTGGTACTTATTTATTTACACAAGTAAATCCCGCGACAAGTTTTTATTAACATATGAATTGTGTATACTTAAAGAGGTTATAATGAGGAAGTTTAAATTGAAAAGGAAAATTTTATTTTCTACTTTTAGGGCGTTTAAATAAAGCTTTTTTTAAGTTTTATTTACTTTACATATTTATATGTTAATTCTACTGATTTGTATGCTAGATCTCAATGTTTCTACTTAGTTATATTTAAAATCACATCATGCTATACAAAAGGTTTAATTCTCATCTAAATTTATTACAGAAATATAGAATTTTGTAGTAACATCACTTTCTGGCGCTTCTATATTTAATGAGCCTGTAATGAACAATAAAGCGATTATTTTTAAACGAATGGCAGGCAGTTTGTCACTATTTAAACCAATAAGTGACATAAATATCGATGCACTGTTTAAGTTTGCTGAGTGACTTGAAATTTATTTGGATCTTCTAAACTGTGGATCGTTAGATCTTTTTAAATAAATATTATTAAACTAAATTTAATATTATGAACATTGTGTTTTGATTAGATTGTCATATCATAACGTTATCGATAGAGGCCAACAATATTTAATGATAGTGTATTGAGTGTTTATAAGTGAATTTAATATACATCTATCTATATACATTTTTTACTAAATCCATTGAGTAAGGAACATAAACAGGATGAATAAGGAAAAAAATATGCGTAGGATAAGACGTCATAGGATGAATACGGAACAACCCAATCTAGCGCTACAAGGCTCATTTTCGTTAGTTTTTTTTTAATAAATAAGCAATGTAAAACAGTTTACATAAAATATAAGTGTTCATTATATTTTCACGTATTTTAGAATTAAATTAAATTATGTTAATTAAGATTTATCGCACAATGGTTGAATCATTTTTTTTTCATAAATTGAATTTGCACAATAGTTTCAATGTCATTTTTAAACTGTACCTAATCGAGTAACTTTTCTATTATATTAATGAAGGTTTTCGTTTCGTCACCCATAAAAATTGTGAAACAAAAACTAACCGAATTGGAAACAACGGGTAATTTAATTATTGTAATTCTAATCAAAAGATAATCAGTGAGATAACTCAACGAAAGATATATATCAAGAAAATTAATTGAATACAAGAGTATAATGAACGTCAATTCTGACAAAATGATTATCTGATTATTTATAGCAAGGTAATTTTAGGTAATATAAGGTATTAGGTAATGTTGATGAATAGAAATTCGCTATCCGGGTTTAGTATGGATATCTGCAAAAGCAGTCGGGACTATGGGCAGAAGAGGTGTTAAAGATGTTATAGATTCTTGGTTACCTACTACTGATTAGCCTTTGTGATAGTCATTTAATTTTAATATTAGGTCCTTACATATGAAAATTGGTGTTTGGTACATTTCAAGCTTTTTCATCTTTCCGATATGCTTCAAGTGGATTAAAACAGTTCTATCACTAACAGTGCAGCCTGCAGCTAACTCAGACGTGGTTTGCGATGGATCCGCTTTCACAGTAGCCTTCAATTCTTCATTTGGGTCTCCGGCCATCCACGGGGCTTGTTTTGCAGGTCGAAATTTTCAGAACGAAAACGTTGGAATTAAAAACGCACTGTGTTTTCTTTTGTGACATAACCGCTATATACATCATTAACTCTTCGAGTCGTTTCCGCAGAATTGGTACTACGTTGGAACTCGTGCTCGTAAATAACACAATATTTCAACTTTTAAATTTTTATATTGATTGACGTAAATAGGACAAACAGAAGAAAAAAACAAATGAATGCCGCCTTACGAAACACAAATACATGTGTAAAATGGCTGAATAAATTTGAATTTGGAATTCCCAACCAAGGAGCAAAAATTTGTGATGTGTGGTCAGTACGACAAAATACCAATTTAAT
This sequence comes from Diatraea saccharalis, assembly GCA_918026875.4. Classification (NCBI taxonomy): domain Eukaryota; kingdom Metazoa; phylum Arthropoda; class Insecta; order Lepidoptera; family Crambidae; genus Diatraea; species Diatraea saccharalis. The sequence goes on along the minus strand of OU893334.1, from coordinate 18,493,018 downwards.
TGGTAAGCACCTATTATAAATGATTACCTAATTAATGCAAGTCGTTTTCCGTTTTTGTTATTTTCTGTTTTGACGCGATTTTCTGTATAATATGACGAGAAATATTATAATTCTGGTTATCTTTTTACATCTATAACTATATTCATCCCATGGAAAAAGAAAGAATTTTCATTATCAGATCAACATTTCCGAAGGTTTCCCCCTATAAACAAACAAAGGTAGAAATGTTACCTCTATTAAATATCACTATGAATATACGGTTATGAAATGGACATAATCGACTAGGCACCGAACGGTCGTTATGGCAACACCAGTGAGTTTAAAATTCATAGTCTCATAGACTTTTGTTTGAACTAACAAAAAAAAAATAACTAAATTGCATATTCACCCAAAACTGATTATGTAAAGACATTCTAAGCGGCCTTATGTCGCAACGGCTATTAAGCCTTGGTCTTGTGTTGCAATCGGCAAACGCATCCATCGAATTTCGCAAAAAAAAGAGCCTGCTAAATTTCCGTCGGGATGGATGGACGAACGGACACGGACGGACGCGTCTCTGGGTTGTATAGGCGGCCTCTGACGCGCTCGTCCGGAACCTGGTACATGTCGTTACTTAGTTTAAACATGGAATTACTTCTGAATGTTTTGGGTTATGATGATAATTTTGTAATAATTAGTAAGTTTTATTTCAATAAAAGTTAAACTCAGCTGCGATGTGACGGTTTTCGTGGGAACTTCAAAAATAAAAAGTAGCTGTATGTACTCTTATCTATATTAATATTATAAAGGAAAAAGATTTAATTGTTTGTTTGCGGCGAATTGGCTCTGAAACTACAGGAACTTTCTTAATAACTCTGTCACAGAAAGCTGCATCATATGTGGGTGTTATAGACTATATATAATTTACGCCGGCGAAGTTGCAGCAAGGAGGACATCTAGTATACTAATTTTTTTTTAGTAAAATGGTTCAATTGTTTTGCTAATTAATTCATTTCTATTAAACAATTCACCATTTACTTTAAATTTTTTTATTGTTTTATACTACATATTGACTTACTGCCGGTTTCTGAATTGAGAAAAGCACAAAATCTCAACTGATTATTTTCAATTATTTAAGCTTTTTACGTTTTATATGGCAAAAAGTCCTAGTTTTATCAAATCGATAACTTCTAATTCTCAATTCAGAAGCCGGGTGTATCTATACTCTAAAAACTGATTTTCCTCTTTGCCGCAACTCCGCCGGTATATACATATAAACTATATGTACATATTGACAGATTATTATCTAACCTGCTATTTTATGCCAGAAGTCTTGGACTGACAATGTTTTAACACACCAAGTCAAGATAAGAAATTAATTTCATTTTAAAATTAAAACTTTTATTATAACTATTGACTGTCAATTATACTATGTCGTGCAAGTTAAGCGATATGTCAGATTAGTGTAACCCATGTTTTACAGGTTAAAATCTCGATTGCGTAACAGTATGGTAATTTGAAACACCTCGAGCTAGCCAGATATTCAACTTTATGACTGTCTTGGTTATATTCAATTATATTTTCATAAGAACGCAGATCCAATAAGTTTGTTCGCAGCCGTTTTATCACATTTTTTTGAATAGAAATGTATGGTAAATAGAACTATTGGCGTTGGAGTTTTAATTCATAGAACTCTTAAGAGTTGATTGTTTTTAAGAACTAAATTAATTAGTGCCGCTATCCCTCATATTTGCTTAAAAGTATCTAATAAATTGTAACTTTAAAAGTTGCTCCGTTGGTTTCAATATTTGCAAAGAATATCAGATGAGAAATAAATGAATGAAGCCGCGGAAGGCACATGATTGAATCCAATGCCCAGTGATCAATAATAATGTATTGAAAACAGTGTGCACGTTCAAAAGATTGAATAGATTATTGAATGTCGAGTGCATATTATTTTAATCTAAAGTCAACCAAACTGAAGTCAATGTATAATTGTTATACGGTAGGCCCGATCGATAGCGTGTTGTCAGATGATGATTTAAGAAATCATAGAAATTGGCGAGCATTTATGAAATAACCGTCAGCGAATCGAAAGATGTAGTAATATGGTAGTAATAATCAAGTCGTAAAGTGCTTTACTGTTTTTACTTACATTAGGGATTCAGCTTGGAGTCGTAATGTATTTATCAAATAGTTATTTACAAATGATATATCGCGTTCGAGATTGAAATATAATTGGATTGCTGGATATGGTGACTGGCCATATTGTTACCGAGTGATATACATCGACCTTTCCTTATTAATCTCAGGGAGTAAGTAATCAAACACCTGAGGCTGTACGTAGGTTGATCACATCATATAAATTTTACATTATTCGAATTTTTATGTGTACTGTTTCCGTTTGGGTGGAACAAGGATAGATTAACAATTATATGTGTCACCAAATAATAATTGGCAAAAACTATATTTTTTGACATTGTCAAGTTATACTGTTAAGATGTAAATTTCTTATGTGAATGGATTTTAAAATCTGTCGTGACCTAGGGACATGTTAGTTTTTGTTATTATATTTAATTATAAACGAAGTGATCAATAATTCGCTGGAATTTTTGAAGCCAATTGTAATATTACCCTTACGTTATCCAACGCCAAATTCGGAAAGCTCTGTTTTTGTTTAAAAAATGGCGTCACTTACGAACCAAAACGCAAAAATTTAAATATACTTGAGTTTTAAAGATTCCCGCCAAAAACTTTTTTATTTTTATTTCCCAAATAGAAACAAATAGCATAAGCATACAGCCTAACTTCTTGTGTTTAATAAATAATCATTATCGGTATGGCAGGATATATATTTATATGTAAATACAGTCATTATTTTACAGCTACTACTACTATAGCTGTTGTGTAGGATATCGGTCGTGGGTGTAAAATGCTCTATAATATTTTTCGGAATATTTGACACTAAATATGTATCGAGTCTGCTTTCTCGATTATTTAAATATGTATAAGACATTGTATTGTTATGTTAAAGAATAGTAGAGTGTGGCTGTTTGAAAATAGGGTATTTTTGCTTTGATAATGAAAAGTAGAAAAACTTACATATTGTTAATCTGAAAGAATGTGTTGTTTACACACTATGATACATTTTCTGTACAGTATTCGTCATCGTTGTTTTTGTAATAGGGAAGAGGCGTGTCTTTTTTGTCCTTATAGAGATAAAAAAAGATAAAAAGCTCATTATCTTATTGACTAAATAGGTGATTTTAAGGTGAAAATTTTCTAATTACGTGTTCTTAACTGACTTGAAAAAGGTATTTTGGTATGTGATACGCAACGTCAAACAATAAGGAACGTGCAAACTAATACTTATTGAATTTGGACTTAGCTTTTGTGTAGTAATTAAGAATTAAACTACTAAAAAGTTGCAAATGGGCCAAATTTAAGAAAAATATATGTAATATAAATAGGTGTCATTTGGATTCGAGAACGTTTATTGTAAGAGAATGGAACTGACTTCATCAAAAAATTGTTTGTACTTTTATAACATGTGGCTTGAGTACGTCTGTTTCGCGCTGACTCAGGCACTTGTTGATTGTAATTTCCTTGTATTTCAGCGTGAACTGACTCATGTAGGACTGAATTGTGATTTATCTGTCTGGAATGTTATTTAGAAAATACATTAATTTTACATGACATTATTCATTCAATAATTTATTACCTTTTTTAATTGAAAATTTAATAGAAATATCTATATTTCCCTAACTTAGGTTAAGCCATAGAATGTATTGTTTAACTTTAGATTATTTTTTTGCTTGTTAATAACGGAGAGGAAGTTTAAAGATTAGTTCTAGAAATGAAAATAGATGTCTCTACGTTTCATCACGTCTATTGTTAATCAAATTACTATATCTATGAAATGCGTGCCGATTTTTTTTATTAATATTATTATATCATCATATTTTTAACTCTTATGTATGTTTCTTTTAAAAAGTTAACATCGATTTAAATTTTGTATTTTAAGTAGATAAGGAACGACTATTGCCCTCTTTCATCCACTATGTCGACAGAAATGTTTCGAAAAATGTGCACACTTATTATAAATACGTTTTTATTTTAAATACGTCCTCATTTCTTGTGGTTTCATCAATATGAATATCATTATATGCCGCTAGGATTTTAATATAATGATTTAACACGTCACACAAAATTCATGATTTTTAACCCCCCCCCCCCACTCCTGTCACATGTTTATCTATACAAATTCTATTAAATATTGTTCTAATGTCACAGTTCGTCGACCCCCCCCCCCCCCAACGTGTGACGTAATTTATGGATGGCCCCTTATAATGTAATATTATTGATGTGGAGTATCCATAAGATTTATTGATACTGTTTTTATCGCGATTCTAATCTTAACTAATACAAGGATGGCTAATTGACAGTAAGAGAGACAGAGGCTTAAAAGATTTAAAAATAAATCGACAAAGGAGAAATAAGATTTTAAAAAAGGTAGGTAGATACACTTTGATCAGTCGGATGCCGTGTCTGGTTAAAATTACATGTCTGAGCTGCAAGATGAATGGTAGATCCATATTTAATGACGAACATGGCGGCAGTATGATAATGATAAATTTTGGTTCGCGGAACGCTTTTTTTTGCAAATGAAATTATGTTTAGGTAATTATTTGTTGAGCTTTGTTTGTTTTTTGCCACAAAAACCGTCGAGTATGCATGAAAGACTTATGAATGTGAAAGAAGCCAGAGACCTTGTGGCATTCTGTTTCTTCTGCTTACCCCGCAACGAACGCAAAGCTGCCTCAAGAACGCAAAACTCGGTTTGGAGAAATATGGACACGAAATACGATGTAATATACAATTTCTGATATGTACTGAATCTTAAAATATATATTAGTTTATCGTTACTTTAATAGGTATTACTTTGTATCAGCAAACTATTAACCCAAGAGATATACAAGAATAAACTACGTGTACATGTACACATCATATGTGTATATTATAATACGCAGTTTTTAGATATCTATAAGCAAAATGATAAAATAATGTAGCCATCCCAAATCCTACCGATTCGAAACTTGCTTAGTTTTGACGATGGCTGTCAATGAACTCTTAAAGTAACAATTTGGTACGCTAAGCTCCCCTCAAAAGTTCACACAAATGACTAATTAAGAAATATGCGCGGGCGACTATGTCGGCGCCCTGTAATCACTACTAGCCTCGCTCTGTCAAATAAGCGCTAACAGCACCTTAATAACACGCTAAATTGTTTTTATTTCTTTTTTAAAATAAAAGTGATCGTTTGAGGATTAAAAATATTTTAGAGTAAAATAAAACTGGTTCAGAAAACAAAAGAAAGAATGAAACGAATGAAAAAATACATAATATAGTTCAAAGGAACATAAGAAAACTGCAAAGGTTATAAAAATTAATAAAAAGTTACGTTATTGTTCTATGTGGCACTGAACTTAAACTGGTTTTAGCCCGATTAAAAAGTTCGATTTAAAATTATTTCAAAATTAATATTCCGAGTTTTATCCTGCTTTAATTTGCACAACGCGCTGTTGTTTATTTCTGTCTGTCTTATTGCTTAGCCTCGTGATTCCATCTCATTTTCTCCGCATTTCCTTATAAAAGTGCTATCTAGATTTAGCTCCGAAAGCACGAAAGCGCTGAAGTGTCAGCAAAGCGTGTAACCGTTTTGATACGGCGGCTGTTTTTAGACATTTTGGTTTTTGTTATTGGTTTTCCTTAAAATTAAAGGCTGGAGAATAATTAATTAGCTACTGTGAAGTTCAAAAACTGTATTAAGAATATTATTATTTTATTTAAAACTGCTGTTTTTATGCGACTTTGCGTTAATTATAGCCTTTGTCCACACGTAATGTAGCTTCTAATAAGTGAGAGAATTTACAATCTTTTTATCAATTTTGGAGCCTATTCAATCCAAAAAAAAGAATCAAGTCATTCCTCTTTATAATATTATTGTCATCATCATCAGCCCTTTTACGTCCCCACTGCAGGGGCTCAGGCCTTCCTTATGGATGGTTAAGGAGGATGGGCCATGACCCTCCACGCTGGCCCAATGCGGATTGGAGAGTATTAACGACTGCAAATGCAGCCGGGACCAACGGATTAACGTGCCTTCCGAAGCATGGAGTAACTCGAGATAATAATTTTTTGGTCACCCATCCCGACCGACCCTTGCGAAAGTTGCTTAACGACAACGATCGCGGGCCGCGGCGCTTATCCACTATACGCCACCGAGCTACTTATTAATATACTAATATTATTATTGGTATACATAACTAACTTTGTATATGTATGTACGTACTAGATCGTTATTAATTTTTTTTTATTTATTTAGTATCCAGTGTCGACATCAGGTGTTAGAACACCTGGCGGCGGCGGCGCAATTTAAAGCTCGGCCAATCGTAACACATATTTAAGGTGCTTTTTTATATAATCTTAAAAATAAGCAAAACGCTCATTTTTATTATAAAAATTACAATAAACTGCTCTAATTGCACAATCTTGTAACGAGGAATTCAGCGGATTTCAGAAGTGGTGAAATGAAAGTTGAAAATGAGCTCCGAAAAATAGTTTCCTAATAGCTGGAAGATAATTTATTAGCAAAAGAAAATACTCAGACTTTTATTTGACAAACACATTCTAGCATCTCCACACTGGGTACTGAGGGATGTATACTAGCCTGATACAAATACGAGAAAAATGGATATAATTCGATATAAGCCTGGAATATTTTTAATTAAGTTTGTGAGCCAATTACAAGAGACTATATTTAAGAATCCATCTTATTATAGCTACGGAACGTATAAAAAAAACATCAAGTCAAAAAACCTTCATTTCCTTCACGCAAAATTACTAACACGACTTTTTTCACAAATTTTGGTATTATTTATCATAGCGACAATGAAAATTACTAAAATTCGACTAAAAAATTTACAGAAAATAGTTATTTTTATTAAACTTTTTTGTTTTTTTTTAGTAGTTTAATATGATAAAACTTTGTATAAAGTATTTCTGAGCGGATTTTAATGATTTTTAGTAGTGTTTGACTCAAAAGTCAGCTGCATAAATTGCGTGTTATATTTTTGCTTCATAAATAATAATAAGGCTATTAGTATGCAATATTCCCATGGAAATTTTCATTGGATTCAAAACAAAATATACTTAACGCAATATAGTAATATCGATTGAAGTCGTATTTATATGAGTTTCCAAATATAACATTAGGAAGATTTATGTGATTCATGGAAGTAACATGAGTAACATCGTGAAAATACGTAGAAGTCACTGTATATGTATTTTGCTTATCATGCCATTGAGAAATTAAAGGAATTTTTTCTTTTACTAATAATCCGAAAGAAAATGTCGTTGGATTAATTCATATATTAAAAAGGAAATATATGATATAAAAAAAACAGCTGTTATGTTTTAATGTTTGATCTCAATACTGAAAGTTGGTATTTGTATCAGGCTATACCCTTAATGCTTATACGTACCAAAATATTAAACTTAAAAAAACTCTTGCACATTTTTGTCACGAGCTCTCAGTCTATATTATATCTGCGATCGCAAACACAGTGATTTGAGCACAGCGTAAACCTGTGCAAGCGCCTCCGCCCCCGCGGTTCGAACGCCGATAATTGCCGTGATATCGGCACCACGATCGATGCGTGGCAAATCAAATGATTATCTACTGCTTAAATTTTAAAGTGAATAAGGTGATTGTTTACCACGGTATTAATATTTAAGGTTAAGTAATGAATTTTCTGATTTAAATCTATTTACAGTGAAAGTGATAATAATAGCGCCATCTGTGGAAAGAAATCTAAGCAAGATCATATGAATATTTTCTAGACTGTCTCTCTTTTCTCTCCAAATAGTGACACAAGGCTCTGCTATAGATTGAATAGAGATAAAACCTTGTTTTCATACTGAATAATACTTTATATTACAGTTAAAAAAATACACAGTAAAACCTCTGTATAACAAACAAAGAATATTCAAAATGACTCTTGACCGACTTAAGAATTTCCATGGCGAATTTTTACAATAGCAAATGACATTACGGAACCGCCGATAGGATCTGTTCTCACGGGGCGTAGATTCGATTCTTGGCATGCACCGTTATGTATTGTTTATAAGGGTCAGTTGGCTGGTCAGTTTGTGTGTCGTGTTAACAATGATTTGATGTGTTATGATAATTATTATTGATTGTTCGCAGGGCTGGCTACATTTTATCATATAACTATTTTCGGAAAATGCCAATAAATAAATTTATTGTACGTATTACGTTTAAAAATGCTAATAAAAAAATAAACAAAATTAGAAAAATAAATATTCAACTCTCGTAAGCTACCTTGTGGGCTGAGATAACTAAATGTCACAAAATACTGTCGTAACAACGTTTCCTTAATATTCGTTATTCTTTTAATATATTGAAAGCATTGATTTGACGTGGAATGTGTTATGTTTGACTTTTATGTCCTTTCTACCTTCTATATACTTCCCGTCTTCTATGTCCTTTCCACCTTCTGTATCCTTCACGCCTTCTATATTCTTCCACTTACACCTTTCCGAAGCACATATTATAAATGGGACAGATGCGTGATCATCTGTATGTTTTATTCACGTAACAATACTTTGTGTGAGTAAAATATTACATCTCCTAACATCGTTGGTATCGCAACTACACCTGTGCCATATTAATTCTTTATAGTGTTGTGATCTCGATAGTTTAGCTATCGATTAAACATTCACAAACTTTTCATTAATACTGATGATGATGATGGTAAATAATGTCGTTACTACTACATTGACGCGACATATACATATTAAGGTATAATATTTAATGTATCTTTATAGATAAATATAAATGAATCAATAATTGTGTTGCTAAGTGCAAAACTCGAGAATAGCTGTCCAGCTAAATAAAATCGTCTCATTGGTCCCAATTTGACGATTTTTTGTTCCCTATGAATCCCAAGAAAGATTCTTCGATTATTGTTTTTCCTGTGTAAACTGTTTAAATTGGATTTTGTGTGTTATTCAGTTAAATAAAAACGCTTGAACTTCCGATGTTGCTTTAAAATTAAAAAGCGTACAGCGTCATTATTGAAAAATATAAATGTTCAAAAGCGGTACGAAGTACGACAGCTAAAAGTTACAAACAATATCGTCATTATTACAAAATATACAATTATACTAATATTTTAAAGAAGATAGATTTGATTGTATGTTTGTTTACCTCGAATAGGCTCCAAGACTACTGGACCAACTTGAAAAAATACTTTCACCTACTGGTTGCATTATACGGAGTTAACATAGGCTATAATTTATGCATGCGAAGTAGCGGGAAATCAGCTGATATGTATATAATTTACCTAAGATTTAGGATAAAATGTGTTTACTGTGCCTCTTATTAATCATCGATAGATCGATCTATTTTGCATACTGTATTCACGGTAGCATCGTTGGAATATCATCATCTTACAACAACACTATTTCTTATTTCTCACACGATACATAAACGGACATAAATTCAAAACATTTTTCAACGAATCGATAAATACATTGTATTTGATTCAGCGTGCGATCTGCGATTGTCAGTTAGCGGACGTGGCTTGAATATTCAGTCAGAACAGATTCCTATTCCTATATCGAGATGCAGGAATTTCTCTGAATACCTGACGCATATGAATAAGGTATTAATTCAACAATGTTAGGTATCTCATTTAGTCAGTTAACCTGGCAAGTTATAACAGGATCCTAGTGATGTAGATCGACGCTATGATATCGTAAAAAATCTTCTCGGCTAGAACATGAATCAATGTTAATCATTCATATCAATATTTTTTAAAGTAATATGCAAACGTAAAATCTATGTCGTGATATAAATCTAACTGAAATATCTTATCTACTAAGAAATGACCAGATATGGTGTATGTATTTTAATATTTTTATTTTTACATATATTTATTGATTTCTTATATTTTCACGTGCACTATCCGTGTTATTCCGTGATCCCGTGTTCACATAAGACTAATGCGTTGATTGTCTTTTTAATTCAGAGTATAACTGGCGAATCAAACTACGACAAGAAAAGTGTATTGCTCCCTTTGATTTAATATTTACAGAATGAACTAACTGTATCTTTTGGTTTTGGAATGTGTGAGCTGGATTGTGATATTATTTGACTAATTACTGGTTCCCAAGCCGGCGGTATGTGCCAGTCTTCATCTCTAATAAAATTCGGATGCTTTTAATTTTAATAGAGATGAAGGTTAGCCTAATTTTATGAAATATTAAAAAAAATGTAGTGTGAATATGTCCAATAGTATTGTTTTGAAGGTAGCTTATACTCTTAATTAAAAGACAATCACCACCTTAGTCTTATGTGAACACGGAACATGTAAAGGGTTCGAAACTTCAATAAAAACTAAATACAAACGCGAAGAAACCGATAAAAAGTTGTTTCATATATATATATTTATCCTAATTTTTGTAAATCCCATAGCAAACTGTTTTTAATATTATTTTTATTTTGTTGTTACAGTTTTTATTTACAGAATGTATACTTGTGTTATCTATATTTTTATAAATAAGTAGTCAAGATGATGTATATTAGTCGTAAATCGATCCAAAAAATCTATTTAGGGTCATCTTTTTTTTTCCAATCGAGCTAATTATTGAAAATTATATTTCTGTATTAGCAAGCAATCGATCATATGTTTAATTTTTATCAAATTATTTATTTGGCAAATATCACCATAGCCTAAGAATAAAATTGGTTTAAAAAGTGGTAATGTCGTAAAACCTTGCCTTAATACTTGATCCCATAAGACTGGAGGTTTATTTTTAAAAGCGTTGCCCTTTCTGGTATTTCAAAAATATAGTGTACGTGCTCTCTAGTTTAACGATCGGATTTTATCTGATTCTTAACCCGAAAACGGTTTGTGTGTGAACACTAAAAGTTTATTGTCCGAATAATGACAATCGATACATCAATGTCCGCGCCATATTGGGGCTTCTACCGTTTGATGAACAAGCTTTTCACAAATTTAAACTTAAAACTAGATAATACAAATGTTTGCAAGGGCCAGTCATAGGATGGGCAATCAAAAATTTTATTATCACCTCGATAATTTTAACATCAGCTCCTCCACGCTTCGAAAGGCACGTTAACCCGTTAGTTCCAGCTGCATTTGCAGACGCTAACACCCACCAATCCGCAGTGTTCCCGCGTGGTGGGTCAGGATCAATTCCTTTTATTGGATTTGATTTGATTCGATTCCATCCATTAATAGGTCGGAGATGAAAAACAAATACTCATATCTGCGTCATTTGACGAAAAATAAAATAAATCACCAATTTAAAAATTATAACAATGCTAACATATTCATCAATTAAAACGATTTTAAACAGGTTTCAGCGCGTTCATATTTGCTTTCATAACGAAAACCTATGAAGGGTCCGAAACGTCATGAAAGCAAATATAAACGCGCTCAAATTGTTTAAAGTAGTTTTATCAGACGAGTGGTACGCCTTTAAACATACTAAATCAGTACTAAATTTATCATTTGTATTTGCTAACAACTGGTTGAGTGATGGGATGTTTTATTAACATTTTGGTCAATTCAAAATATAGTATTGAAATTAAAACTGATTTTACCTTTTGTTTATTTGTATAGAGTAATGATTTTCTAATAAAGAACAGATTTTTTCAATAATGAATATATTTTCAAATACCATTTAGGTTATTCAATAAGAGACAATTAGTCAAATATAATAATTATGTACAGAATACAGATAATTCTGTATTCTTGAAATATATTTTGTAAGAGAACCTATATCAATGCGAAATTGCTTAAATAGATTAAAACGATATGTATGTACGACTTAACTGTAGTCGTTAAAAAACCCAACATCTTCCGGTGAAACGGGTGTGACTAAAAATTATTATTGTTTGATATAAAATCGATTCGTTACTGCACCGTGAATAAAGATAAATCGATATAAACAATATATCGTCACAACACTGTTTTCAGATATAAATACGACCTTAAACCTAATATTTAGAACTGTGAATAAGTTGATGAGTTTGAACGTGATACTTCAAATCAATATTAGGTTTTTGGGCGTAAAATGTGTAATTTCTCAGCTCCTTTCCATTAATTTGAAGATGTTCAAATTAATGAGCATCAATCGTTTATTGTCTGTTGTTCCTGGATGGATTTCGTAGAATTATTTTGGCATATAGTACACTTGAGTAGCTCGGTGGTTTAGTTGATAAGTGCCGCGGACCGCGATCGTTGTTGTTAAGCAACTTTCGCAAGGGTTCGTCACGGGATGGGTGACCAAAAAATTATTATCTCGAGCTACTCCGTGTCCTGGCTGCATTCGTTAATACACTCCAATCTACATTAGGCCAGCGTGGAGGGTCATCATGACCCATTCTCCTTCACTATCCGCAAGGAAGGCCTGAACCCTTGCAGTGAGGACGTTAAAAGGCTGATGATGATGATGATAGTACACGGATGTGTGGATCACGGGCAATCATTTGTGCATGTGCATTTGTGCAGTCAGTGGTTTTGCCCATAATATACTTGAATGGACAATGTACGGACATTTTTTCCAATGCTATATTTGTGTTGAGCTTAAGGCTTCTAAAATGATTGTACCGGATCATTATTCGGATCTTTCATTCTTTATGGGCAACTTATTTTGTCTTTCGTTATTAATTTCATTTCGGTTATATGAGTACTTTTAATTTGTCTTAGCTTTATAATTAATAACATATTTAGATAAAATTTATGTCTTAACTGTTCAAACCCTTGATTTTTATTAAATAACTACCTAGCTATTCTCACGTGATGTAGATTTCCTAGATGAAAGAATATTTAAAAGGCCCAGTATTTTTAAAGCCTATTCGATGCAAACAAAGAAACAATCGAATCTTTTCTCTTTATAATATTAGTATAGATTTCGTATTTGCATAACACAATTACCTTACATAGTTTTTAATTCGTAATAAAAGCTAACACTACAGACGGATTGAATTACCTTAATGATTTAACATAAAAAATTATTCTTGATTTAAGTCAGTCATGGCGACTGTTGCTTTTGTGATCAAATAATTTCGACTAAAGGTCTGAAATAAATCCTGTCTTCGGATTAATTGACATTTCAACTGGAAATAGCTACGCTTTAAATGACACTTCCTCGAATTAATAGCTGTCAGATGAATGACGTATGTGGGGAGAGTAGGGTTGGCAGTTATTAATTCTCTGCTTTTGAATAGACATAATTATATTAATACATAAAGAGATTTACATAAAGTTTGTTTGATTTTTGACATTTTAGTTTACAAAATGTCAACAATGTATCTCTGTAACGCTTTCGCACTTAAGCGTTATAGATGATATTTTGCTAAAGTAAGAGTGTAAGACACTGTAAAGGAGATACGATAGAATTTGTCCTGGAAATCATGCCACAAAGGCAGCAGTTTGAGTAAGAAATCATCAATCTATGTATATACACCTTTATATGTAGAATTCTCATAACTCTTTCGTTAAAATTATTTTTTATGATAATTTAAAAGAATGGATCGAATGAGAAAAATCAGGTTCTAAATAATAATAAATGCTTTCTTGTGCGCCTTGTATCTGCAGTAGTAGACGTACGGAATTTGAAAAGTGTCAACCCTCAAGGAGTATGCGGTTGGCATTTACGGGAGCTTCGTCTTTGAACTTTATACGTCGCGCGACGAATTTCGATTGGTCTTCGTTGATTTTACACTGGCGTTTTTAAACGCGGATATATAAGCAGAGAGTTGTGTCGTTAATTTATATGTTTTGATGTTTTTTGACTCAGTTGTATTATTTTGCAGACATTAGTTAATTTTATGTTAGCCATTAAGATTTTGGAGGAGGCCTACGTCTTCGAATTTTATTGATTTCAGGGCGAATACGAATTTAATCCATCAAAAATTATGTGAATCGGTTCAGCCTTTCTTAAGTTACAAATGGTGTCAGCACCATTATCACATCATCAATATCATCTTCATTTTGTTATTAATGGTGTAACTATCGCGATTTTGCTATTTTTTTTACATTGCCATACTTAAATCTGAAGCAATGAAAATACTACAAAAACTACGCCCTAAACAATAATAGAAAAAAAATGTAATAATTCAACTAAGATCAAATCCGAAATTTTAGTGATGGCAATACCTTGAAACCGACATCCACGGAAGTCGCTTAGTTTTAAATTCAGACTATTCTGTGAATCGGTAGCGTCCTCTTATTAGCCCAGATTTAATAAATAACGTGGAATTTATGAAAACTTTCTTGTGACGATTTAACCGTCCAATGTGCGTCGTTCGTGATCAGAAACAAAGCTATCTCATCGGTTAATGTGGCGTTAAGTGTTGTTGCGCGCGCGCCGTATTTGGTGTTTATTAAAACGCGACGCAACCATCCATCAGTGTCGCGCTGTTGCGGCCTTGAATTGGTTCGCTTTTATAACTAAATTGATACGCTTCCGCCATCTTGTGCGCCGGTGAAAAGTTATGTTGTTTGATCTTAATCAGATTATCTAGGTGCATATTGTAATAAAAATTAAGATTTGTTTTTTTTAAGCAAAGTTCTTGAGAACGACCATTTAAGGTATGGGCTCTGGGCCTATTTTGTTTGTTCAGAATGAAAATTTATTGAAATTGTAATCGCGAAGATTATCTGTGCAGGACAGAGGCAGATTTTATTTTTGCAGTGCATATTTTTTTACTTTTAGTGACTTATAAAACATAACGTCCCTAATTAATGGGTATCAATTTTAAAACACATCTATGATGCCCCCATAAAATTTGCGTCCGGGACATTTCCCTACTTGCCCCTCTCTAGCTCCGGCCCTTAAAAATGGTATTTGTCACATGCAAGTTTCACAACAGTAAACAAACATATTTGTCAATATTTTAATTTCCATATGTAATAAAAAGTATAGGTGTTTTGTAATAACTGACTAGCCTTGCGTTATGACGAACCATTCAATGGGTACGTGATAATAAATGTGGGGCAAAGGGACGCGATTTTTGAGGCCAATTATGCAGTAATTAATGCCATAATGAAATTAAGAACGATGAATTTTATGGAGCTCTATAACATAAATCATATTAAAATTGCAACTCGCATAGTTGTTGCTCCGGCTTCATTTACGTTTTATTTTCGTTTATATATGCTTATTATATTATTAAAAATTGACATATTTCTATACTATTGTTATGTTTTTAACTTTGTTTGTTTATAGGCGGAAATCTTCGGAAATGCTAATTCCGATTGTGAAAATTATTTGACTTACAGAAAATATACATATAATATGCGGATGACGTAGACTATAATTTGCGCGGACGAAGTCAGAAAATAGTTAGTTTTAAATAATAAACAGGGATTGTTTGTTAAAAATATTTTTTTACAAAATGAAATCGGCTATAATAAGAACAAATGAAATCATGAAGGACCACGTTAATAAATATGTATAAACACGGTAATATTCGCCATTAATAACTTTGTCTTTATCGTGTTAAACAGTTATGTGGTGATAAAACATCATGTTTTTTATTGAGGAAGCTTTTAACAATTTTATAGCTATAATGAGTTGCAAGTTTGCAATGACTGCAATTTGAGATTTTTTTAAATAAAGTTATTGAATTTTTCAACGCAGAGTCTGTTCGATTAGTAATTTATGTAATAAATGTCACAAGTTAGTAGAATATTCATGAAGAATGGAATTTATATGTAAGTACTCGTAATATTTTTATGGCACTAAAAGCCAATTGTACAAACGTCCATTAAAATTTTTATTAGTTTAAAGCGATATTAACCATACAAATTTGACATTCATTAGAGTTTTCAGGCTTCATTAAACCTTAATTGACGTTTGTGCAACTGACCGTAAGTAAGGTAATTTAGTTCATAAACATTTAAGCTATAGATTTGCTATAAATTTTGAAACCATAAATAAAATGTATCATAAAAATAAAATAACTTTCCTATTAAATCAACAACTTTTCCGTTTATAAAATCAATATTTTTTTCTTTACTTACAAACATACATACGTTCTTATTTTACATAGTGAGAATAGTTTTCATTAAAATACTTTTATAAGGGATGCTTTAAGATACTACAATTAGGGTTCTCATAAAAATGCATAAATGCCAATTAAGACCGTGTATAATATTGGATGGTAACCGTAATTAAGGTCGCACAAACTCTTTTCGCGAAGACCTTCTTTTAAACGATGCTGTTTTTTCTTAATTCGCAATTCGGACATTCGTCCTTTGACCAAGTGTTAAATTGGAATTCAATTGTTCGGTCAGGTGTCGCGTTCGGCGCGGTATTCGAAAATCGAATCAATCATTTAAAATATTTGACTTATCTGGTATGAAGTACGAGTCATAATTATATACTTTACTCTTTGTCACGGGTACTAGAATGCGTAAAGGTGTGGAGTTTGTAATAAAGAGGTTAGAATACCTACGTTGAAGAGTGAATTTTGTAGGATTAAATTTTCTCGTTTCCGATATACTTATGTTCTCTTAAAGTTCTAGCTTTGTGACATATCATTTTGGAAAATTAAGTATATACTTGGGACAATTTAGAAAATTTTATCTAATAACAATTAATATTCATGCGAGGTCACCTAGCCCTGGACCTACGATTCTTTCCGATCGAGTCAGAAACTTGATAGTGATCTAATCTTTATCCACATTTATACATATATAATGATTGACATTTTTTTATGAAAGCAGTTCTTTTTTACCCTAATGTATTTATTTACCATATTCTGGCGCCCACCGAAATTGTAATCAAATCTTGTGCCCGCCTAACGTCCGGGGCTATTTGACGATTGAATTAGTTTTTTTAATGAAAATCACTATTCGGGTAGAAATGTTGTGGGATAGCTGATATGCTTACCTACTTATGTTTGGAATTTAGAAAGTATAGTTTCTCTATAAGACTAAAAATTTCTATTAGACGTATCTGTTGAAAACTATAGAAATAAAATAAGTAGTATATCATGATATTTCTTAGTTTTTTTAACTGATATTATTAAGAAATTCAGGTCAAGACCATACTCCATCAGATAGAATCAACCTGAAATTCTAGAATCTTCCAACAGCGAGACCGCCTAATTAACCCGAATCTGTACTTGGTAAACGTAGCGATCTCATGATTTACATACAATGCTCGCAAAACCCAACCAAATGCTCCCTATCTAAAATCTAGTGAACCCATACGCCAAACCATTAAATTAATAACTTGTCCAAAACCGTTCCCTAATCTATGAAATCAAAATAAAACCACAAACTATACGAGACTTTAATTCAACGGCACAAGTTACATAATTCAATGTTAGCTTTTTACTCAAACGTCCATTACCTTTTGTAGTGTTACCAGTTTAATGAGAACCGTTTTTGATATGTTTCTATTTAACTAAATGGGGTCTGTTTAAATTGGCCGTGTTAGCGCATGCGTTGCAGGATGTGCGCGTACGCGTTTAGAATATATATTCGTCCTGGATTATACATTGCAGAACGTTAACTGAGTGTTGGTATGAACAATTGAAATTAATCTATCTATATCTTCTCGCCGTAAATGCATGTGCACAAGCAGCAACTAATCTTGCAACCACCATAACTATACACGTGTAAAGTCAACGCCAAGTTCTATAAAATATTTGTAAATGTATTTTAAAAACTGTAATGACGAATACAGTACGTTTGAGAAATATAGTCTAAAGAAAATTTGCATTTGGGAAAACTACTATGACATTATCGGTGACATACATTTACAAATCAGACGATAACTGTAATATCTGATAATATCATTGATGATAAAAAATGTCAATCTAACGCGGGTGAAACTATTTTACGTCTCATATATGAGTGAGTAATGCAGAATCAGAGAGCTGTCTACCGGTTTTAAGGTCAGGTTAAAGTATGTACAGTGTTTATTCCCATACCGATCCGCGTCAATCACATAGAGCTTCTGATACAAGCTGGTGACTTCAGTTACAAGAGGGTACTGAAGGGCAGCTTGCATTGTGCTTATAAGGTTTCTTTAAAATACTTATTAATATCTACAACCCTCAATCTATGTCTGTTGCTGAGCGGTCCATGAGCCAATGACACCCTGAAAGAGACAATGGGATCTGAAAAGATACTAAAAGATAGTGCTAGTTAGTTTGTGGATAATGATGCTTGGCGATCAGAATACTTGTTGAGAGGCTTGCAGGCATACTAGGGAGTCTAAGTAATTACTAGTCACCTAGCGAGAAAGACACAAAATAAAATATTTCCTTGTCGCTATTAATTAAAAAGTTTCTAGTCACTTTCAGCAATATCTTATGGTGACGACCTAAAGAAAGCTGATCTTTCAGTGCACTGATCATAAAAATCTTTCATTACTCATTGTTTCTACAAACAATAAGTCATAACGTAAATATTGCGTATGTCACATTCATGGCGGTCGTAGCTCCGACAAAACGGAACATAACATTTACTTTCTACATTTTATAAGGAATTGAAAGTGTCATTCGAGCGTTACTTAATTATTTCCAATAAGTAACTGTTGATCGTAGAAAAAAATAATTAAAATGGAAGAGAAATTTACTAATTGATGACCTCAGTGGTGGAGATGCTTCCCATAATTAGCCATGATGTCAGTTATGATTGGCGGCACTCAGAGGGGGAACCTTAATAGGATTCCGAATTGGATTTGACTCCGGAGCTCTCTTTGCAGTATCCCAGATTTTTCACCCCACTCTAACGAAGGTTTTTATTTAAAAAAAGTTATGATTGGCGGTGCAGTCTATGTGGAAATCAATATTTAAGAAGATCTAATGTTTGTTTTTTTTTCCATCCAATACAAGGTTGGCTGGAAGAAATCGTTGCCTAGCCATAAGGCCGCCTTTTGTACGTTTTCATGTATTGATTTATGTTTGTTTATGTAATTTTAATATGGTTTGTGCAATAAAGAGTATTTATTATTATTATTATTATTTCTCTGATCTGAATTTAGGGCGAAAGTCTAATATGGTATTGTCTGTGATTTAGGTAATCTTGTAGTTATTAGGTATCCAAGTCCAAGTGTATAGTGCTTTAGCCATTTAGTTTATCTACTACTAGGAATTATGCTGGGAAGGTATAGCAGCATAACACAGGCGCCAACGCGAAAATATTTTCAGTAGGGAATATTGTTCTTTTAATTAATTTGATGTATTTCTTTAGCATTACATTACATAACTATTTTTTTCACTCCTTCGCAACATAATCTTTACGCCTCTCCCTTACGCGTTATATAATGATGAAATTTAGAAAAAGAAAATCACAATATCTATATGTAAGTTTTCTTTGTTCTCTTATCAGCATGCTATTTTCATAAAATGGCGACTTTTAGCAATTTCATTACTATCAAGATTTGCATCCGTATCGGCTATTGATTAGATTGTGAATCTGTTGATATTGGCAGTTTTACTAAAAGGCTTATATAAATTATATTTGAAGGTATTATTCAGTACTAAAATGCAATATAGGTCATAACTTACTACATTGGCTGGGAATTGGTGAATATTACCAACTGCGGATGAATTTTTGATAATATGCCTTTGTTGAAGAATCCGACATATTTTTTTTTCTTCCATTCTTTGCGTTACCCATTACGCCATAAGCTTCTTATACTATGCCGTTATTAATTATCTGTAGATTTGCCATCATACATCTTAGTCAAAATTATCGTATTTCAAATTCTGATTTATTCTTTCTCGTACCAGAGATAGAATCACTTAAATAGTGACTAATTCATGACATTTTTAACTCAAGCCTTCCGTATTAATTGTTACTAAGAGTGGGTAATGCTATTGTACTAAGTTCCCACATTTTTTCTGCCATGTGAATTAATTTAAGCGAGATGATTACATTTTTTTTATTGTCCAGTCAATTAAGTTGTTAACATTTGATCAAACAACGTCAGGCACCTTTCTAAAAGGAAAATGATTCTCCTTTACGTTACTAATGGTACCTAAATAAAAGATCACACTTAAGTCAATTTGAATTAACTATTAATATAGCTTGTAAAGAAAGTTCATTTTAAGGTCTGATCATATCGGTAGTATAACGCTTATTGTTGGACAAAAGCTTCCTTAATAATCTCCACGAAACCAAAACAGATAAAATGCTTTGCCTCAAGTTGGTCCACCCATTTTGGTTTGTGGTTTCTACTATATGCTTGAGCTGATCAAGTCTCCAGAAATCCCCGAAATCAGTAACTACTTCTTTTATCTCTTTACGTATTTATTCTTTTTTTTTTTTTGTAATCAATGATTGGATTTCAGATTGCTTGTGCGTTCCATTATCGTTCTGGTTAGTGCATATACATTACGTGTATCAATTCCCCGTTGCGCACACATTTCACCGGGGTTAGTATAGTTAGCACGCGTTACGGAAACGCACGCCAGTGTATGATCAGAATTGTAAACGATCGCCTTCCGATGACCCAATCTTTTTGCGACTATCACTATCAAGATATTAAGGTTATAATTGCGAATAAATAAACGGGGCAAATAATTCGGCATATTTTCAATATGGTAGTATAAGATGTTATCTTTCTCTCGAAGAAACGAAATTTAAATAGTAATTAATGTCCGATTGCCTCGCTATGACTTAATTCCTGTAACAGAAAAAGGCCTTTACATTCTTTATATTTTACGTCTTAATTAATTTGACCGAAACCTCTAACGTCGGAATGCTAATTTAGCTGATTATTAACAGCCGTGACAGCGTCGAGCAATTACAGAAAAGTCGACGATGCAATTTCGTCAAAGGTTAAATCCATTTTGGGCATTATTTCTTAATAATGAAATTGTTACATGCTTCCGTCGACCTCGTTTCAAATTCTCATTCGCCCGTTGTACAAAATTTATAATATAGTTTTGCTAAAAATGGATGTTTTGACCACACTTGGCACTCTCGGCTGAAGGTATTTCATTAACGGTTGTTGTTATAAAATCGCAGAAGTTTTTAAATTACCCGCGGCAATCGAGTTAACAAATCATTGTTGCCGCGTATGTAATTTATGTGCACTTGAATTTTTTTTTAACATTGTGGATGTCGTAGAATATTTGATTGAAGAGGCGAAACGATCTTGGTTTTGAAAAAGTTAAGAATTTAAACCACATTTTGCATTATTTAATCCAAAAATATCTTTGAAATCATCAGACATGACATAGATATCTTCAGATAATTGGTTAAGTTAGAGTTTATTCACAAATTATCATCAATACACGCGTCATCATGTACAGCGCGATTTGGTGGGTGTTAATGACTGCAGATGTAGTTGGGACCAACTGGCTACCTTGCCTTCCAAATTTCAAAATGATAGATTTTTGGTCACCCATCCTTGCGAAAGTCGATTAGCAACCATATCACAGACCGAGCGCGATAACCACTTCACCATTAAGCTAATATAATAAAACACACATTTAATGTAAATTGATTTATCCTTCAATATAATCCTTGATTATCATTAACGTCTGCAATGAAATCCTCGATGAGAATCGATATAAGTTTATAGAGACATAATTGCGTTTTATTTAAATATTGGATAATTGAGTATCGATACCGAGCTGACATCATCTCGATCACAGAAATCGCATGTGTCAAATGATCAATCATACGTCAGTGTCATAGACTTAATCACATTGAAATAATTTGCACTAAGTGTTTTCCCATGACTTTATTGGTGTACATTTAGGATATATCATATATATTTGGAAAAAAGAAAGTGTTTGACTTTTTTCAGGTTTCGAACTACTTTTTTGTTAAGTTTCATTATAATTAGTTCAGTGGTTGAGTCTATTTTTGGTGAGCTAAATTGGTAAAGTGGTCAAGTCCGTTTGGTCTTCGATTTTAAGAACTATACAATAATCACAAAGGTGGCTCCTACTTATGTCTCTAAAGAATACCAATTTCATAACGGTGATACTTTTAAGTTAAATTTTGAGTAGATCTAAGATTTAATTTGTCCTGTCTTATTCGTATTTTAGATCTGTGGACAAAATGTGAATTATTATGTCTACCAGTGTCTGATTGAAACAAATCGAATCGTGGTGGACATCAAGTGATCAATCTTTGGAGTTGATCATATTCGTGGTAGCCTTGACCGCAATGGCGACCGATCATATCAACTTGAAAGGTGGCCGGACTTTGAATGAACTTAGATTTGGGAATGAATAATAAATATTAAACGACATCACACATATATTGTCTGCAGCCATAGCATATAGTACTGAAGGAAAAACAGAACGAGATTTCTACCAACAGACATTTTGAGTATAACATCTCATATTTTATTGTTGAAAATCGCTTTTCTAACTTGATCTGTTTTCGTAGGTTTAATCATTGCCAAATATCATCGTTGGTTACGTTTTATCTGTTATTATTACCTAATTGTGGCAAATGTCGTTGGTGGCAAAATTATTCATTTGTTTTGTAATGTTTGTGTATAATATATTCCATTTTGTCATTGTTTGTCTTACGCAAATAAATAGAAAAAAATATCTCATTGGTTTCACTTTCATGAATTGTGTGTTTATGTGCAAGAATATGGTACAAGTTATTAACATAAGTTTCTCATATTCTACAATGTATAAACAGTGCAATTTTTTTTACTAGTCTTTATATTACAAAAGAATTATTGTATTTGACTATAATATTATATTTATAACTTGTCAAAATAAATGTCATCTAAATTTAATTACCAATTTTGTCAATTAAGTCCTTCTTTGGAGAGTCTCTAAGATTACCAAAAATTGAGGATTTTAACTAATTTTAAAGAATTGAGGAGCTATCCGTTGAGGAGCTGATTCTAAAAAAACGATGTTTTTTATAATCTTACTGGTAATGATTTTACCAATCATCAATGGTTGCTAAGCCTTGCTTCATAAAAATAGGGGCAGTTTATTTTAAACCCATCATGCGCACATGGAACTGGTGATTTTTTAAAGATAACTGCCAATATAGCATTTTGATTATAAAATATTGATCGAAACAAAAGTAATAGAGAAATAGTGTTTTCTATATTTATTTAATCCAAAAATCAGCTTGGGACGTTAAATATGATGATTTAGGTACATGAAAGTGATTTTAATAAAAACAGATTTTACTCAGCTTTTCCACAAGAATCTTACTTGGATTGAGTGAAGCGGAAAAGTGGTAAAAAAATTGAATTTTAACAGCGTTGAAAAATTGTTATTTGTCTCATTGTCTCCGATTTTGGGTTCGGTAGTTTTTAATTAAAAGTAGTGTCCTTTAATGAACAACAGTTTTGCGTTTGTTAGTTTGCGAGCTAGGGTTACAATGACCTGTCATTATCAGGTGAAATATTTTTAAGTTATATTACTCGTATTTTGGGATTACTAACGACCACCGTTTTCAAAATACAAAAACCGGGGTTTCAAAATACAAAAACCGGGGTTCAATTCCAGTTGATTTAATTTAGAAAATGATGTTTTCTACAGTGTCTCGGGTTTAGGTAAAATGGTATATTCGTTGTTTTAGATATTGCATAATAAAAGGGGTTCCTACTTTCTTGGAACCGGCGCAATGTATGTGATTTTTCTACTTAACTATTCATGTATTTCACCATTTCAAAGACGTAAAATCGTCCACCATATCCATATTCATGTCTTCGAAATTATGTTCTTCTTGTTCATAATTACAGGCACGAAGTCAGGCAAAGTCGTTTTTATTTTAGTCTGATTCTACTCTGGCTACATTGTTGTATTTGACAAAATCTTAAGCATCATTAATCTCATCTTGTCGGGAATTGAACGAACAAGGTCTTTAACATTGTGATTTGAAAAATATTTTCTTGATAGATTGACATTTGACAAGAGGAGATAGAAAAAATATGGTAAAAACCACAATTGTCAATCAAATATTGATGGGAAATGATTATTTACTTTGATGAGCCGTGACAAAAAAATTGATGTGCGATTCAAGTGATGTATTTTTTAGGTACCACTCTGTCTCGTCGATATAGTCAATATAGCTTATAGTAACGTGACAGTCATATTAATATTTAACATTCTTTTGATATGTCGTCTGCTGACACGCCCCATGTTAACCGAAACAAAATCTTTAGCGTGTCGACATTATTATAATCTTTGATCGAAAGAAAAAATGATTTATATCAATTTTTCATCTTAATTCGTTCATTCTAATTTCTTTTATTTTGCAGTCCTCCCCCTTCTTTACTTGTTCGTACTCTTCTTTTTCGTACATCGTCATTCAATCTTCCTGATTCTTAAAACCTTTTTTGTTTCGTCGGTGCTCTTAAAGTTTTTTCGTGGTAATTATTATTTACGACATAAACGTTTGATATTTAAAAAAATATTAAAAATAATTGAACATGGGTTTGCATATTATGTATGAGTAATCCGCGCTGACAAGGGTTACTATTACTATTTTGTATTAGTGCATAATTTCAAGTTTAATTTTTACGGAAAAGTTTGCAAAAATTTTTGGATACACTCCACCAAATTGTATAAAGATAAAAAAAGGTTGCAAACATCGAATTCCTTATGTAAACTTTGTCTACTTTTAAAGACAAATTGCTTACGTATTTCATAAATTAGTCTGTAGCTTTTGCGCCATCATAAACGACAAATTATTTTTTGATGAAATAAATCGACAGTTATGCAATCAATAATACTCATGATAATTTAAGATATTCAATGTTGACAGAATCCTGCTTATTAACCTTTGAACTTACTTAAAAAAAATCAATTCACATTTCTTTTTTATCTGTTACATGAGACAGTTTGTGAGATAAGTTTATTTGCATGTGTTGGGCGTTAATTGGCTTTAGCCACAAGCTGAAAGTGCTATCTGGTATTTATATTTACGCTTACACTGTCAATTTGCAATTCACATACAATGAACTTAAATATATTTTTCTATAATGATAATAATTTTTGCCGAGTGTTGCCCTAGGGCAGAACTTTCATGGCCGATGATAAAGATCGCTTAATCGTTTTCGCTGAGACGAATCGATATGTTAGAATCGATTCTTTGGAATCATGTAATCTTTAACTCAGGTCGACACTTTCACTCTCAACGTGTATGAGGATGATCGTTGATCTGTAGTTAAATGAGATACGCTATTTAAGTATGATATGAAAGTGCTTAAAATTTTTTTTTGTATATGGTACTAATCGTAGTTTCTCTCCTTTTCAATTCAAACAAATGGATGATGTATTATACAGCTCAAACTTTGGTTGATACGGTTTTCGTTTTGTCGATCTTTGCGGAGGCTAAAGGAACTTTGTATTTCAAAAGCATATTATATATCGGATATATCATAAGACACGTTAAGCCGTAGATCCCTGCAATAACTGCATCTGCAGTCGTTGAAACATTTAAACATAGCGATAATTTATGCTACAGTTGGGACAGAATAGTCTGATAATGATATTAAATAACTTAGCCGCAATTAAGTTCATTTTGACAAGAAACGTTCAGGGAAATGTTAAGTTTTCGAGTATTAAGAAACATAATATGTATTAAGAGTAAACAATGTAAAATATCAATTCTTAATATTCCATTCTCATTCCTTCAATTCAGTACTAAGGAACAAATTCATTTGTATTGCAAGTGTGGGAAATTATTGTCTTTGAAGAGGTATATAAACAAATACCTCTACAAGCGGTGTTCTAGATATCAACTGCATCACAAATTGTAATGTCTAATTAGTTTTGGTCCTTTAATGGTTTTTGATTTTAATAATATAAGGTTTTTGTTTCTTAAGGATCTGGTGAATTTTTATAATATAAATTAATTAGTACATTAGTTATTTTCAAGGGATTTGCCGAAACCCGAAACACTTTAAGCAAAGCTTAGACCATATCGGTAAGGTCGTCGGGTGCGTGGGTGACGGTGGTCACGCTCCTACGCGTCTGACGAAACCCTGGCCATTATCACGAATTAATTGATAATCTGACCGCTGGCACCCGGTGGCAGTTGGGTAATCGGCAGCAAGTTTCGTGTAATAAACCTGTCATAGTTCTAGATTTGCGGGAATAACTGAGGAATAGGTTTTTAAACTTATAAGTCAATAGAAAACTTTATCAATAAATAGTCCCAGCAGCCCAACAAAATATTTATTAATATTGAAAGACATCTCAATTTTCATTGAAATGATTTCGTTTTCAACATAAACGATTCAACGATGTTATGGATTCCGATAGTAATTATTTTTCATAAGAAATCTAGGTGCAGATTCTAGAAGTTATTGAAATAAGTAAAATAACGCATATTTTCATGATGCTTTAATACATTAATAAGTTTAAATGAACGAAGTCGGACAAACCAATAACATATTGTCTGTAGTTATCATTACTGATTTAAAGTAGAATAATACCAGATTGTGATGTAACAGTTCAGTAAGTCATAAATATTACACGACTACTCGAGTTATCACTAAATCTGTACATTAATCATGATGCACCTTCACTTTTATTCTCTGCTTCTGTCCAAAAAGTAAATGATGAAATTCACTTGAGCAACCATTATTAATAATCATAACGAATCGCTCGGATTGTTATACATTAAGATTTTATTACATTATTTAATTACAGCTTTTGCTAATGGTAGTTATGACATGTTCTCAAAATTAATAAGTTGGGCGTTAATTGATTATATAGTCGTTAAAAAAGTAGATGAAGAAATGCTATTAATTTATAAGCTATGTATAATATAATTATTTTTAAAGAAAATCTAAAATTATTCGTATTCTGTCATTCTCGTGTAAAATTTAAATAATATACACAATTATATAATATTACATACATTGTCCAGATTTGAAAAAAGTTACTGAAGAAAATTTAACAGTGAAGGTACCACAATAACCAGACCACAAATAATATAGAATCAAGTCCTAATACGAGAAGGATCTACCCAACGCCTCGCTTTTTAATAGACATTGAAAGTTAATTTTTATCCTGAAAAAATAAAAAGCTATCTAATCAAAATTCTCAAACGTATTTCAATCATCGCACATTACCACATGATAAGAACCTCGTTCAAAATTTGCTACCCGCAGTTGCGCAATTGTTAAGATTGTCACTCATCAAAATTTCAAACCTTTACTAATATTATTATGAAAGGAAAAAGATTTTATTAACTTGTTAAATTGTGAACTTAAATATCTTGAAACACTATTTGATTCTTTCACACTAGGTTCATAATTTAAGATGATAAAGACTTAAGGAGTAAGATAAGATAAAAACAGCAAATTGCACAGAAATAACCGTTATTAATGAATAACTTTACATAAAAACTATAAATCAATTTTCCCTGTAAAAAATGTACTGTGAATATAGAAGAGAAAAGTGGATTTTTGATTGGTAGCTCTGTGGTTTTTTTTTCTGTAGAGATAATTTGGGAACATCACGTTTTTGGTTGAGATTACGTTAAATATTTGTTCAACCCGGAATAAAATACGGAGCGGGTCACTATTCAATTATATAAACATGCAAACTCTCATTCTGTTTCTAATAATACATTCGATTATATGAAACGCATAATCGTGATCCAACAATTTGTCACAGCTAAGTGAAAATCGTGACTTTCCAATAAGTTTAAACAAGCCTTATTTCTTTAATGTTAAACCCTAACGATCAGTTTCCGTGATCCCATTGAAGGGTCAAAGTTATTGTGTGAACAATGTAAGTAGATACCCCAGGGGTCTTATTTGAGTCCTATTCTCTTTATGCCAGATTAATCACTAGAATAAATAAGTTTTGTATGACATGTAAAGAACATTGTTTTATATAAATTATAATTCAGGTTTTCACTTGTCCCGTAGGAGTTGAGTGAGATAAGTGTTTACACATAACACCATATGGATAAAGCTACAGTTAGCAAGTGAATCGGTTAAGATCCGATTCATGTTACCAATTAATTGGTATGCTCGCCTATAAGTTACTTAAATTAATGATAAGTTTCCAAATAATCATTACTCTACATTTTAAAAAATAACTTGCAATTTTATTTTGTTCTCTGATCTCTCTTTGTGTTTTAAACACTTTTTAAATAGTACTATAAATTATTTAAAAAGTCCATTAAACACCATAAATAAAAAGTATCGTATAGGTACTTTTATTTTATTAAAAAGTAACCATAGATAATAAAATATTATCCATACCATCGAATTTTTAAAAAATATAAATAGATAATATCTAATTGGATACTAGTAAAAGTTAATAAATAATTGACGAAGACTGGGTGACTAATCGATTTGTCCTCTACATCGATTAACAATCGATCTCGGATCGACTCATTGGCCAATTATCGAGATATCGATCGGTGTACACGGCGTCATGAGTAATCTTCTTTGATCCTAGATAATGTGAAGTGTTATTTTGAACTTTGTTTGTGTAATTTTAAGGTGGTTTTTCGTTTTTCCTTTAGCATTGTTTGCGTCCTGTGCCTGCGTCTAAATTGGTGTATTGTCTTGTTTCCATATTTGTGTCATCGGCCATGAAATTTTATTTTTATCCATTGTTATATGTATGCGATATTTTGTATCATGATAATAGTAAAATTTATTATTATTACTATAAAAATTTTGTTGACAATATTTTATTTTCATTTCAGGTAAGTTTTTCTGCAAGTTTGACCGTCTCAGAAAATATAAGTACTCGTAAGTAATTATGTAGGTCATTATATAACAATTATCTATCTACGAATTAAATATTATTTGTTTATGACTCTTATATTCTACATCGATTAGGCTATCTGCATACGTTAAACCATGACAAAACTTAACTTGATGATTGCGCCTAAATACAACATTATGTATTTGCATAGAATCGTGCATTTATACTAATAAAATAATAATCTTACTTTTTCATGTAGACAAAAATACCAGACACTATTTTGTTTCTTTTAGACTAGTAATTAGTAATTATCTGAGACTGAAACTTTAAATTGATTGCCTAATTAAATTAAATTTAGATGATTTTCGTGGTTGAGTATTTCTGATTTGGGAAGGGTTTGATTCCTTTTAAGTGGGTTGCACATTGATTTTCTTGATATTGAATCGAAAATCGAATGCGCTCAAAATTCAATACTGTATTGATGTACACTCAATATATCGAGCTAAATCAATAACTCTTAACGTTCTTAACATTCGCAATAGGCTAGTCGGTCACGGGTCGGCTAGTCGGATTTACGAATGGTTATATTAAAGGTGTATATCTTAAAATAGGTATAGAATACTTAACGGCTCGTGTTGGATCAGCTAATATTATTTAATATTTTATTGATTCAAAAGCGATAATATGACAACCAGTAATCACAAATGCAGATTGTTTATCATAGATTATATGTTAGTGCAGCTTGTATGACGTCGTTATTCAAATGTCATATAACTATATCGTGACCAGTGTGACCCCACTATAAATACTTAGGTATAGAGAGTTAATTGTAAAACATCAACGATCTCGCAGGAATATATCCTAGTCAACATCATGAATAACAACGCTTCATCTAGAATTTCTGGTAATTCGAAAAATGCTTTTTTCAAAACAACTCACTATAAAATATTTTAGAAGTCTTTTCATTAAATTCGTTGTAACGTTAACGTTATAAAATTAAACATTCAAAAATTTCATTTAATTTACTGATCGAACGTTGAAAATTTCACATGTAATACTAATATGTATGTAGATACTTCACACTGTACTCGTGCGTGCGTAGTGTTATCCTTTTTTATCAATAAAACATAGACATATAAATATCACGACAGTCCTATAAAAATAAAAAATAACATTTAATTAAAAAATAAATGTTATTTATCAAGTCGTATGAGAATGTTTGTGTTCAATAAATTACCCTGTATAGTGATCACGTTTTATCATAAATAGATGAGGATAGCATCATATCCTTTGAACTTACTTTTGCAACTTGAGGTTGCCTTTAACTTAAATTTAACTTTTACCCATGGCATGTCTTATATAATTCTATTTTACAAATTATTAAGTCGTTTATATTTAGAAGTACGGTATATAATTAAACGAGCATACTAACCTCCTTATCCGACTTGAGTAATGATAAATGGAGAATTTCTAAGAGCCTTTTATAGCTGTGCATTTTTAAATTTGTTGTCGACTTTTCCTAATGCAATCCAGGGACTAGAGCATGACTTTTTTTTAATGCGAAGCAATTGTAGCAATTGAAGCAGGATGGTGATATACTTGTATATAGTTGTCTCAGTTTAATAAAAGTGTTTGCTTAGTTTATAGATCTCGTAGTAAGACACTTGAGTATCTGTAAAGAACTTGCTCGTGAAAATTTGTAGGTCGGTTGTGATTACTTTAAGAGTGTAAGAAAACGCTAGTAATTTATTTTGATTATTTTGAAAAAAAAAAAATGGAAACTGGTTCCAAAATAAAAGTCTTTTTTTTATCAGAGACGCTATAGGTATACATAAATACTCCTAACTTGACGGGGTTGCGTTATTTAATTAGAAAATTCACAGGGCTAACCTCCACTTCCATCGTCGAAAATTAAGAAAATGCCCAATATCAGAAGGCAATGTTTTAAAATTGACCGGGCATTATTGTTTAGTCTTAAGTACCTTGTGTTTTATTTTATTTTTTAATGCAAGATATTGTTAACTGTACTTGTTGATTATTGTTATTGTTCAATGAGTTTACTAATGCAGGTGCATCTGAGACGGGGGGTCTACATAAAGAGATATACCGATAACACTCAATATTTATAAATAGGACTAATTTCTCATTGTAGTTGTCCGACATTGACCTTTTATATCATTTTGTATTAAGCACGAGCTTTTATTATTCATGGTGACCAGCACTCGATTTTACGTTCAGTTGTACATCTAAATTTGTTATTCCCTTTTGTTTTCCAAATGTCACCAATACCGAACTCCTTAAAGAGTTTATAATAGACACTATTGAGAAAAATCCAAAAAAAAAGAAAGAAATAAAACGGCCGTTAAGAAGTCAGACCCAATGGCCTCGCAGCAGCACTGAGGATAAAATCTTACTCCGGACGAAAAAAGATTAGGGTAATTTCGTCTGTTCGCCAGTTGGCAAGTTTGAAGAGAAATATAAAAATATCACAGTACTAGTTTCAATTAAAAAATTATGTCATATATTCGTTATATAATTTCCTTTAATGTTAACATTCAGTTTTGTTAGAAAAATCTTGGATTGTTTTATTAAATAGACAAACTTCGGAATTAGTCCATTCACCTACTTTGCGTAATATTTTTAAGATAATATAAAAGATTGAATTTTAACAATTTCTTAATTTACGAATATAGTTGTTTAAACATCAGTACAATTTCGAGTATGATTAAAGATGCGCCGAATTAACAGGATAGGTTGGGCGCACAGAACTGTTATATAGGTATTTAGCGGATATATTAAAATATTGGCTGTAATTACTGTAATTTCGTGTTATTGGTGTGCTATTCTTATTTTATTTTAATGGACGCGCACTGGGCGATGAACGGGAACAGGCGTTATGAACCTATTATAGTCTATTCGTTCTCCCGAGACTGAAATATCAACCATTAGAAAACTCCTGCTCATTTTTGCTACGAGCTCTTGTTCTATATCGGAGCAAACTTCTGTTAATAAAATTAATATTTGAGTGCTCGAATCCTGCTTTGGTTAAGTGTTATAACTCCAAGATCAGTCAAGGTTTAGTTAATATAGTGTATTAGCGACTTCAGAATATTAAATCGTGTAGGAAAACAAAATTATTCAATAACAAGTAAAACTACGTGACCTCCGGGTCAATTAGGAATTTGTTTTGGTTACATTACATTACAGACACAGTATTTATTTATTTATTTATTTTTAGTAAAATCACGTTTTACTGTGACTGATCTTCACCGTTTTTTATAAGATCCGCTATTTATGTTAAGCTAGTGTCGTTCCTCAGTTTTGGTCTTAGACAGTATGTATTTTTCAGAATGATTACCATTATTCTGCAGCCCATTGGAATAAAACCTTATTGAGCTTTTCTTGAAACAAAACCTTACTAATGACAACAGCATTAGTCTATACGTTGGTAATAACATCCCAAAAATAGGTTAAATACTTTGTAATTTCATTGACTCAAATCAGAAAACGCGACATCACATTATACTTTATTTTCTCCAGCAGTAGTTTCAAGTTAGTCCGAGTTGAATTATTTTGAGTCATAGATATTAGTCCATCTGGACTAATATTTTATCCATATAGTTACAACTTTTCCGGAAATTATTAGTTCCCAACAAACATACAAAATCAGCTTTCTCTTTATGATATTGGTATACATTTCGATGGCCTTCGTAACTAACTAGTAAACTCTTGGCAGGCTGACCTTAAAGGAAATCAGTAATTATTATTGTTACATTGTCAATAAAAAAAAAACCTGTCGCAAATAGGATTCCTTTATACCTACTTCTAATTTGAATAAATGATCTAGCTCTATTACAGTTAACGGCCTAATATCCCTTCCGAAGCACGGGGAAGCTTGAGATATTTAATATTCGGTCACCCATCCTATGACCGGCCTTTGCTAAAGTTTCTTAACAACTGTATCGCAGACCGAGAGCTGTAACCATTGTTTCAATGCCATTATGCTTTTAATGTAACATTAATATTCCATACGTCTACCAGATCACTCAATAGCTGACTGGTTGACATGACGCGTGTTATCTTGGAATGAATTGTAAATCATAACATCTACCCTAAAGCGTCGATCTAAAAGTCGGAAGATACCACTATTACGTCAGACAGATAGCAGGGTAATGCTGGATGTCCAGTGAAACAGTGACATACGCTATAAAGTGCGATATTTTTTTATGGAATTATGTTGATGTCTTTTAATATATATTTTGCAGGTATGAAATGTAATCGTCTAGTATCCGTGACTTGGGTCTAGGGACCTTAGACTTGGGAATATTCTTTTGGTAAATGGTTGTCCTGAAGTATGCTTTGAGTCTATTTCAGTAATAAATAATAAGATCTGAAAGTAAATAAAATATAAAATTTACAATCGTTTCGTCTCTTTTTGTAGTTTTTTTATATAAGTGGTTTTTTATATAACCTACAGCTTTGTATATCCTAGCTATCGCTGTATCTCTACTTCAGTAGATAAAGCGACTATTATTCCGTGTTCACGGTACATAGACTTGTCTCAGCTGTTTAAACGCCTTGAAGCTTCCTGACAATACAAATTTATTATTTACTCACATTGTCAACATAAAAACACTAGGTGAGTCATGTCTTAGGACGTAATGTTATATGTTATGTTAGGTGAATGTACTTAAGAATTATATTAGCTTTTGTATGAGGCTTTGAATAAAAATGTCAAATGAAAAAAAATCTTGCTACGTGGTTTAATAGGTGCTATGGTCCCATAAGCTATCTAAGTAACACGGATAAATGAGAATATAGAAAAGTTAATTTTCGCTCGGTCATGGAGGCCCTTTATTGCCCAAGAACCACGCGTTCATGAGTTCTATTTTTGATTCACTCGTATACGACCTAAGTCACGCTCGACTTCTAAGTCGCATAATGCCGTTTTTTAGTATTTTTGAATCGTCCGTCTGCAGTGTGGCCAACATGATATGAAATATTGGATTTTGTTCTTCGTATTATATTCAAAACATTTTTTGACATATAATAAAAGTATGAATATAAACAAAACGGCCATAAACGTCATTTATTCATTAATTTCATTGTCATTGATTTATTTCATGTTTTGACGTTTATTCTATCACTCGCATACAGCGTTCGCTAAACAACAATTGGTGTATACCACTCGTTGCAGTCGAGCGAATCAGAAATGGCGAATCTGTTATGTCGAACAAAAGTCAGTAGAAAACGAGCGCTCGACGTTAGACGTATGATTCAAAAATAGAGCTCCATGTATGAAATGACAGATACATAATTAGTTGATAAAGTTCAAATCCACTCTTTCGGCGAGAACTATTTTCTATCAATCTATCTTATACTAATACTTTAAAGAAGAAAGATTGAATTGTTTGTTTGTATTGAAAAGAAAAAGGACCCCGCCCTTGCCTTATGGAAATTGGCTTTCTGTCAAATCGGATGAAACTATGATGAATGGATAGAGGAAGTCTTCCTGAGTAAAAGTCCTTATGGGCACTAAGCCCGAAAATCGAAACTTTTAGTACTTTTGGGCATTCGAAGTTTTTGTTTTTGGATTTTAGCAAAATCAATAAATCCTTGTAGAATCGGCCCAAAGTTCAATTAGACATAAAAGAAAAAATACGTATCGAATATTTTTTCAAGACCTTTCGAACGACACCCTATTTGACCCCCCCCCCACTCCCCCACCTACGGGGGTGGAAGGGGAGCGGTTTTTTGCGAAAAAGTTCTTTTATAATGTTATAATGGCCTCATGATTGACGGAACACTTGAGCCGTGCCCGATTGACCCCCCACCTACTCACCCACCCACCACACGCGGGGGCGGAGGAAAGAGCTGTTTTTCGCGAAAAAGTTCTTTAAAAGCGTGTTCATGGCCTTTTGAATGACAAACACTCGAGCCATGCTTATTTGTTGGCCCTACAAGGATTTATTGATTTTGCTAGAATCCAAAATCAAAAACTTCGAATGCCCAAAAGTACTAAAAGTTTCAATTTTCGGGCTTAGTGCCCATGAGGACTTTTACTCAGGAAGACTTCCTCTATCCATTCATCATAGTTTCATCCGATTTGACAGAAAGCCAATTTCCATAAGGCAAGGGCGGGGTCCTTTAAGTGTTTGTTTGTTTTGAATAGGTTCCTAAGCTAAATATTATTTTTTTTTTACTCGGGCAAAGTAACAGCATAAACAGCTACTATAATAAACATCAAACAAAAACCTTGCCCTGGAGGCCATGTCGCGAAAATTATCAAAAAGGTTTTTATCAATTCAAGTGTCTTCTACAGTTTCACCTTCACTTGATGGTCTTCTTTGCATATTATGGTGACATTGATAATTTGTACGTGCATATATTTAGATTGAAATTATTTGACAATTGTCTGCTACCGAAAACCAATATTTGCTTTTAAACAATATTTGCAACCGGGGATTGTTGTCATCTTCGATTTGAAGTTTTATTTTCTAAATATTAAACCGCGATTGCAATTGATAAGAAGTGTTCCTGTTGTTGACCTGAAATATAATTTGGACATGTGAAAATAAGGCCGCATGATAGAATGATACTCTTAAACCTACAACGCTAAAGAAGAAACATATGGAAACTATAGAAGATCATACCTACCATGATTGACCATATTTTATAGGATAGTGATGTTAAGCAGTCATAATAATTAGAAAATATTTTAAGTGAATACTTGTGAACCGTCAGATAATATAAGAAGTGTAAAGCTTGTACTTGCATTATTAAAATTAAATTTTAGCAGTACCTCATTAGATAAAATGTTTCTTCTAATATATATACTTGGTTGAAGTTGTAATTACATTTGGTATAAAACCATCGGTAGTTTTGTAAATTGAATGGTGTCAGGGACACCGGTACTGCATCAATAAACTTAAGTGCTTTAACGCTTTCGTGTTAAACAAATAGATTGTTTTGGACATAACTGATTGCGCCCACGCACTTTATGAGCGTCAGTACATAACTGGAGAGTGACCTCTATTGCTAGCAATGTACTCGAAACGGTACATCATGTTTCGCTGTGCTATCCCACGGGTAAATAGACATATCAAACATGTAGGAAAAATTGAAAAATGTTTAATATGCATTACTGTAAGTTTTGCTTAAATTGATTGAAACAATAGAGAGGATTCTGTACATGTATTGTCTGATCGTTACAAGTCTCTACAGCTACAGTGAATATGCTCCGCCCGGAGGAAGGGAGAATGCACAATAGCGCATTTCCTGTCTTTGACAGGGGACAGACTGGTAGATACACGCACTTGCAGGGCATTGCACTCCCTTATCCTGTCTGGGGGATAAGACTCAAGTATCTTTGATTCGTACCCCTAACCCACAGTGGGACCAGACTTGCAAAGGGTGGGCTGAAATAGTGGCGAAGCGCGCAGTAAGAGGCCTCCGCTGTTACCGGGCATCATCCGCCATACAGAAGGACATAGGTGGATTTTAGTGGATATACTTCTGCATTTCGACTAGCTCCGTTCTGGGTGTGGGCCCGCAGGAGAGAGTCCCACATAAATTCGTGGAATCGCGCAGGGGTAGCGAAGTATGCTGCATATAATGCATTCTCCATCGAAAAGAAAGAAGGACATATCCTACTTCCACGATGTCAGATGGTGGCCAATTGTAGACCCAATTTTTACTCGTTCAAAAGATTGTTATAAAACTTATATATTTTTTCAAAATAGTGAGAAAATTGATGATTTAAGGTAATTATATGATAAACTTAACTTTTCAACTTATTAAAGATGTAGAGGTATATAATCATGTTAATTCCAAGACCCAAGGATTGTTTTTTCAGTAGTAGGTACCATGTAAAAAGACTCTTGGTAGGCTTATGAATGCATTGCGCCATTTCCTAGTTATAGGTGGCGACAATCTTGGCTGGCATTGTGGCTGTTGATGGGTGGTGACGCAAACTACAATGAGCTTCCTGCGTTTGTCTCCAAGTCTGTCACAGCCGGGCTGGCATCGGGGACAGCCGGTCAAGGAGCTCACGTATCACGTAATACGTGGTTAGTTCATAAGCGGTAGACATAAGAAATGTGTAGTTTCCTATAATATTTATACCTATACTTACCTGTAAAGGTCTATAGGTATACTTGTGTGTGTAATGAGCGTTGAGTGAAGAGCTCTTTGATAAGAACAAAAGCTCCGTGATATTATTACGAAATAGCGGTTTAATGCTAAAATTTCCAATAGTTTATATTACTATCTCGCTTGTTCTTTACTTAAATGTTTTCTTACCCTCTTTCTTACATTAAGCAAATGTTCCCATTATGCCGCAATTCTAATTTTGATCAGCTTAAGTATAATACACATAAAATGTCTTAGGGTATAAAGTGATGACGAGCCCCATAGGATAGTTGAATATTCATAGGCACTGAGGACTCTATCCACGAACAAAATTTTGGAGAATATCGAAATATTTTTATAATTTTATCATAAACATGTCCATAAAGATTCTCTGTTGATCAGAAGCATTATAAATTATCGAAAAATGTGTTCCTTGGGATATTAGCAGTACGAAATAGACGAACATTAATTTTCGGAGAAACAGAGTATTTTGATTAGCTGTTTGTTTGACTAATTTCGTATGAGAATTGTACAATCAAGCCTACCTGCGCAATAATACTCGCCATTTACTTAGTGGTAATAATTCGTGATTCTATCTCTTAGTTAAATGAAATTATTATTTATTCCGTATTAACTTATTGACAAAACTTTTTCGACATATTTTGGTTGACAAAACATACAAATAAATTATCATTTGCAGTTCTAAAATTTGCATAAACGTATAACATGTCACTATCAAATCATTGTCAATGTTGAATAAATTAATTATGTGTAAAAAAACTATACGAGAAACAAAAAATAATTAACGTAGGTTGACGCACAAAAACTAAACAGTCCAAGTGATAGAAAAAGAAGATGAATATGAGAGATTATATTATATGTGGTAAGACAGTTAATAATTAATTTTATGAAAATTAAAACCAAGTTATTTATATAGAGACACAATTTTTAAAGCACATTCAAGTATTTTTCTATGCCAATATTATATATAGAGAAAATATTTCATGGTTTGTTTACATTAAATAGGCTCGGAAACTATTAGACCAATTTTATTTTTTTTTCACCAACGGGTAACTATTTTGCGGTCACACCGGCGACACTCGTAATTATACGCGGGCAAAATAAGCTAAAACAATGAAAACGGTATTATTATAAAGATTATTTATGATATTTTTGAATGATCAGGACTTCTTTTTATTTCTTTAAAAGCTTGAAATGACATCTTAATTAGTGTCCCAATAAATCGCATAATCGGTTTGCGATAAACTTCTATTATTCTCTTTTCTTCTTCTTCTCTTATCTCTATGAGATTCAATTTGGATACTACTTATTAGTGTGGTAAAGGAACAAATGTAAAGAAAAAAAAAATAGAACGGTTTAAATTACGAACACTCTTAACACATTTTCAATCAATGAGTTTGTAACCATTCTGCGATCGCTAACTTTGATAACAGACCACATCTCTAGCGTTAGGACTAATGCTTTGTAATAATTGATTTGTTCCACCAAACCACAGACTATATAACTCGACGTTAACATTTAGTGTCACACTGCATTTTAACCTGCTACCTAAACAGCAATTTGAATGGCTAGTAATTTATAATAGTACGCCTTTAGTTAATGCTTGTCTGTTCATAAATACAGTGGTTATAACTCGTAATTCATTAATTGAAACTCGAGTATTTTAATGTTAGGCGAATAATTGTTATTATGTTTTATTAATTTTAAATTAATATTTCATTTTTAGAATTGTTATTTCATGATGTAGCTAACTTTATAGTTGAATTCATATCACCTACAAAGTTATTTCGGCAACTAAAATAAACTAAAATTTTGATTAAATGTATTAATAACAATAAAAGAATATCAACATATTCATTGATATAATTCATAGCGAAAGAGTTAAGTGGTCGCGCCCCCCGTGCTTGTTGTCACTGCTTTAGACAAAGGATATAATATTCTACAATTGATAAAAAAATTACAAATAGCTTCAGTAGTTTTCGAGATTTCTGTCTGGTGATTAAGTAAGCCTATAAGTTGCTTTTTACCATATTAACTACAGATTATAATTACTGTAATAAAATTAATGCCTTAACTACTTATTTTACAGTAGCTATGAAATGCGATGTTGTTTATTGTTATTACTTTATTTGTAATCACGTCTATTACTGCGCTTGCGCAAGCCTTGTTGCTTTGTTGCGTCTAGCGCCATCGACGTGGTTACATTGTCGCACAGATTATCTGCAACGGATAATCTTCTTTATGTAAATTACAAACATTTATATTTATAAACAAGGTTTAGCTTCAGAGTAAATTTACGCTAAAATTTAAATTTTAATATTTATCCAAATTCATATTATACAGAGAATAAGCAAACCTACCACCTTCTAGGAGTAAATATTACTCCTGTAGAACCTCATACCAGGTTAGCCTTTGCTAAGTCTCTGTTTAATTATACTAATTTTGACTAATACTAAGTGCAGTCTCAGCGTAAATTTACTCCAAAGCTAAACCTTGTTTATTATTAATGCTGTTAAAGGCTAACTGTTATTTATATTTACGAGATTCGTTGAAAGATATTGAATGTTTTAGATAAACTACTTTTTTTATAGATTTAGTATATCCTATTATGTGTACAGTGATTTCATTTAAATTGTTTCAATATGGCCCAAAAAAATATTCTCTAAGGTCATAAGGTCAATTGTGTATCGATATATTTTACAAAGTTATTACATAATTAAACGATGCCATAAATATAGTCAGATACTCATATTGGTTTTATTGCGCCTATAAATATATAAATGAAAGTTTTCAGCTTTAACGCTATTTGTAGTGTCTCATATGACACTAAACACAGGTGGCTGTTTCATAGTGATTTATAAATACAAGATTAGATCGCATAGTTGCATAGGATTGCACATTCCTTTATGTTTCAACATTTTACAAAATTTCAAGCAAGCTTAGGGAACGTAAAGTATCTCGTCATCTTACACCATGAGCACATTATCAGAAATCTGGGGAGTCAAGCTAATAAATCAGGACTGGTCAGAATATTTGTTACACCAGGGTTGCTAAATATTAAGCCTTCAAAGGCACTTTATTCTAAAATAGTCTTTGAATAGAATAAAAAAACCTAGCAATTATGAATGTAGAAAAAAGTGACAAGTGTATGATAAGTGAATTCTAGATCACGATATCTCAAAGAGCTTCACATGATTTACTATTAGCAATCTAAATCAAGGTTATTCAGACAACCAACTGTAAAGCTTTTAAATTTCAGTAAAACGAATATCTATGTGATTGTTATTTGGGAACTCCAAGTTAAATAAATAACAATTTTATAAGAAATAATAAGTTTGTTTGCAGATATTGAAACAACAAACCTGTGAGTATATGGACTACTGATTTATCAACTGAAACGTAGGACGATGTATCATTCCAGATGAAATATATGAAAGTAACATTTTAGACTTTACGAATATTGGGCTAAGCTAGAAATATTACCATAGTAGTAGAAAAATATACCTCTCAGATCACAGGAGCTGCAGATTCATATGAATTTACATAGTTTAAAAACATAAAATACATACCTTATGAAACAGTAAATGATCGATTGTAAATTTTGAAAGTTTTTCTTAAATAAATTGAGGAGTGAAAATAATTCACTTGATTTTGATTACAGAAAAGCGTGGATCTCTGAACTTGACAAAATCCCAAATAAAGTTTGTCAACCAAACATATCGAATTAGATCTTTATGGTGTCAACCCTGTTAACAAATCTTTGGGCTGTCTAGGCAGTTCAGGTGTGTAGTTTATTTAAATACCACCTACTTGATCCAGTTCCTTGCTGAGTTTTGTAACGGTTTTAATTTGTTTACAAATGGAATTTAGCTTTAAATGGAAATCAAACAAAGGTTGGACTTGGAAATAAATAAGTAAACCCATATTACAAAATGGCGCCAATAAAGTACCCTTTCGCCTGTTCTAAAAACGTCACATTAAGGTTTAATGACGATTTTAAGCTCTAAAGAATGTTCTCAATTTGAAAATTTGTATCGGTAATGTCGCTTTAAATTAATGAGAAATTTAATGGTCGTTTGTCCAACGAGCAGTAACTTTAACAACCCTATGTTATTTTGTTTTTAAAATCTTGAGGAGAAGGATTCCTAAATTAAACCTTCTTGGTGTTAATTTAGGGTGAATTAATTTAATCAAACTGTTTGTTTATTTCTGTGGTAGATCAAAGGCATCAAAGGTTTTGTGAAACAATCCACAGTTTAACTGCAAATGAATCGAATTCTTTCGAAGAATTATTTCATCTTGATCTCTGCAAACATAACTGCGAGTTGAATAAATGTTTGAAACTTTGCAAGAGCACATCGAAGACTTTGTTTATTATAAAATTATTGATTTATATTCCATAAGCAATTTAACCTAGGCATGTTTTCAAGGGAGTTTCCTCTCATTCATCAACCTATAATTGGTTCACTTATTTATCAGCCTATAATCAAATTCAGTTCAGTACAGTCTGAAGAAGTAGATAATATTTGGAACATTTTTAATTACGCATTATTCGGATTTTATTCGTTTTTATTATCAATTCATTTAATATTAATACTTTGTTTTGATTCTTCCTTCAAAGCTCAGATTAATATCTAAATATTAAAATCTAAATAAATAGGTACTATAAGACGAAATTTATAGATTGACTTTATATTTTTTATACAATGTTGTATTATCAACCTCTTCCAAAAAGATACTTAATATGACTAAGATGTTTTATATGTACAAGTACATACGTCCTTTGGATGTAAAAATATGAAATAGAAGTAATATTTTTAATGATTTGCCTAATCTTGCCCTATTGAGGATTTTCGTATATTAATAGGGGTCCCAACAATAGCCGACCTCCGGCCCCTGATCGCCCAATTTGGCGACTGTGACTAGACGTGAGAAACTGTGGCCAATTACTGAGCTTTATCGAGATTGGAGGCGACTGTAGACTTGGTACCTATATTATTTACAGAAGAGATTGTTGTTCCTGACTGTGTTTTTATGGGGAGATTTTAATGAAATTGCTGCTTTCTATAAGTTTATTTTTTCTGCTCAAATATGTTATTACCAAAATTCTTAATTAAGAATTTTGTAAACTCACATATAAATTTTAATAACAATGTAAAATAGCTTTTACAAGCGATTTTAAGTAAAAAATAGCATGAATAATCAAATCAAAATGTATATTGTTATCTATACTAATATATTAAAAATGAAATATAGGTTTCGAACCTACTGAACCGATTTTGGAAATACTTTTACATACAGGAAAGCTATATTGTAGACGGGTGACATACGCGATAATTGACGTGGGCGAAGTCGCAGGAAAATTGCTAGTGAAATATAAAACTAATTAACGACACCAAACACTACTTATAACACACGTTGTAAAACAATTTATAGAGGATCGTAATTTTGTCTAGTATATCAACTGCGATGGTGGTGTAATGGTCAGCATAGTTGCCTTCCAAGCAGTTGATCCGGGTTCGATTCCCGGCCATCGCAGGTTTATTTTTGCTTTTTGTTTCATTTTTTACATTTTATTTTAATTGTCATCATTATCATCAGCTCATTAAAACCCAT
The DNA here is from genome assembly GCA_918026875.4 of Diatraea saccharalis. Lineage (NCBI taxonomy): Eukaryota > Metazoa > Arthropoda > Insecta > Lepidoptera > Crambidae > Diatraea > Diatraea saccharalis. The sequence continues at coordinate 18,450,513 of OU893334.1, read as the reverse complement.
TGCCGAAGCATCCATAAGCTTTCCCTATGGATTGATTGAATTAAATAACGAGACGTATTGCCATAACAATAAAATAATATTATCGTTTTATAAATTAATAGTGTTAATTTTTTAATTCACTGTATGCTGAAAATAATCTCCAAGATTGAGGTGCTTATTTAAAAATACTTTTGGAATTTGAAATGTATATTAAATTTAACATAGGATATAATTTTATCTTAGTTCAATGCCGGCGAACATGCGTAGCAATAGAAACAAGCATATTTCTTTTTCTTTCTTTTTTTTTTGTTCTCTTTCTTCCATTTATTTTGAAATGCCATACAACCAAGACAAAAGTAGATTCTTTTTTCAATATAATGTTGCTCTTGATATTTTTTTTTATTTAAATATTTTGAACTGTATTTTGAATATATTTATAATGGAGAAATTACACTGGGGAATTTTTAGAAGTTCCGATAACGCAGGCGGGATGTTATCTGCTTTCTTGTAGATATCCAACAATTTTTTGGTTAAAATCATCCGTTGTAATACTAAGTGTGAACATTCAAAAAAGATATGATCCAAACTTTGATTGCCAGAATAGCAAAAGTTGCATGATGGGGAGGAGATCATGCGCATTCTATGCAAGTCTCATTAAATGGTCCATGTCTAATACGCAATCTACATATGACAGTATAAAATTTTCTGTCAACATATTTTCTTTTAACGAACCACGGCTTAGATATGATTGAATTTATATTATGATACCAAATTCCTTTTGATTGTAAGGTTTCTTGCCAATGTTGCTGCCATTTTTTAATCATTTTATTTTTAATTAAATGAACTTTTTCTTTCTTCTTTTCCTTTATTAATGGGCCAATGACTTTAGCAGAACAAACGGTACATTTTCCCGTCATTCCCATAATTTTATATAACTGTAAACTAAGACAATGGCAATGAGTAATATTTATTTTTAAAAAATGAGATAACGATCATTTGTTTGCCCGTCTTGTTACTAATTTTATCTACATAACGATATAATTTGATATAAAGCGAAACCGTCACAAGACTCCTACAGGCCTATTCTGCTAATGTTTATGTATAAAGAAACTCAACTTGCATTTTGTCACTGTACTATCTATATGAAGTCCAATATTATTATATTTCTATCACCATTGGTTTGTGAAGAAAACACTGCATTGAAAGAGATTGAACATTTAATTGATATTGAAGCGGTGAAGTTTATTCTGTTTGTAAAATGTAATTTTTTTTTTTTTATTATTTTAACAAAATTTTGAAGACTGGTATTTGGCAATACAATTGCAATGGCTCTTTTTACAGAAAAAAATCGTTAAGGAGCCGCTGAATAGGGATGACGACTGGGTAAAAAAAATGCAATTCTATTTAGTCCGTCAGTCAGATAATAGAAAAATATTAGATACGTAATTTTTTTTATATTCAATTTAACAAGAAATAGCTTAGCATTGAAGTTGAGGAGTGGGGGCTCGCTACGTCACAGTTTAGTAGAAAACGTACCATAACGTGACGTCATGCGAAATTTCATCTCCATGTAACGCCGTAATTTTATGATTACGAATAAAATAAAAAAATACGTATTTAATATTTTTTAACACTGTACCTGACGGACAAACAAACAAAAATTAGTCGTCATCCCTATTGTCTTGTTATATTCAGACGATTTTATATGGTGCTTATCCCAAAATAACCACATTCACTTATTCGTCCATAAAAATCTTCAACAGTCATCATTAAGTTCACCAGTCAGTCTATTAATGTCCCCACTGTGGGAGCATAGTCAAGACAGCAAATGACTGATCACCCATCCGATGATTGACCTTTGTGAAGTTTGCCTAATCTTCGCAAACAAAGATAGAACACGCTAGCCCCTGCGTCATCAAGCTTTTAATATACATAAGTATTTTATAAGTTTTATAAGTATATATAGGTGTATAACTTATTTCTGTATATGTCGGCGATTGTAAATATTTCACTGCATTTTTAACAAGGACGTTACTGTTTATGCCACTCGAAAACGTTCGGTCACCGAACCCGTATTGTCCTTTACAAGTGTCTGTAACAACCTTTCGATATAAATTTTACGCTCTGATAATTACTCTTTACATAATATTATGCTGTCAACTGTATTTTGTGACTTATTTGCTTTATAAATATCATTTAAATAATATGTATTATTGATGTTTTTGATTAGCTCGATGGCGCAGTGTTTGTCGCGTTTGATTCGGAAGTTTAACAATTTTTGCTATAGTCGGACATGGGATGGGTGACCAAAAATTAAGTCTGACTCCTCCGTGCTTCGGAAGGCATGTTAAGATCTCTGTTGCATGTGCATTCCTCCCTATTCCATTTGATAGAGAAAGCCTATCAAAGCCACAGGTAGTGGGGACTTTTTTTTGAGACGATGATTGATGTTGTCCATGAAAAAATATTTGATACATATAAATGATCTAGAAAGTCCATCCAAAGTATCTTCAGGAGTTATTATACGATAGACCTATTCAACAGTACCCGAACATGTCTTAATATGACCGGAAAGCTGAATTAGTAGTTTGATAAAATACTACAAGTGACAACATTAAGTGCATCGTTCCATTGAATGCGGGTTATTGAATCGGGCTTTGACGTGTGGCATCAAAAACCATGTACTAGGACCGTACTTAAATAATAGTATACTATACTCAGTAAGAATGTGATGGGCACAGTATACACACAATATACCAGAGATTACAGAAGCTGACGGGATCTTTTTCAAAGTAAAACCCCCAAGACATCTTTTCGCTGATAAGACCTAGAGAAGGAAACTCAACAGAGTCGAATATGTATTGCCTTAGATATTATTCATAGAAAAAATCTGGATGCTGCAGATGCTAAATATTGTAGTACGATAAAATTTAGAAACAATTCAGCACCACGTGACCTGGAAGCGTCGTGCAGGCGCGAGATCTGCCATATAAGGGGTGGAGCGCGCCGCCAGGCTCACTCGAGGCCGAGCACTCGCGGTGCAAGGTCGCACACCTTCCTCAAATCGCGCGAGGGGTGACTGACTCATAAAAAAATTCACACTACGAGAGATTTACGATTTTGATAACCGTAAATGGGATAGAGGTACGGAAGAAAAAATAAAGCTTTTAATGAGTAAGATGGTCGTTAAGTGTTGATGAATGGAGTCCTCTGCTTTTGTTTGCGTGATGGACTGCAATGTTAAAGTTACAAATTAGGTTGGAGATTTAAATTGAAGCCAATTATGGACAAAAGTTTAATTGAGTTTTGTTTTACCCCTAAGTATATGAATAGTCCAAATCATTTATTCTAATATTTTTATACGCACTTATCGTTCATTTTTTGTAGAATATCTTTTGTTGCGATGTCGTTAAAAATCATGTTATACAAATTTGTGCCGATAAACTGGCAATGTCTATAATAGTATCTTCGGCATCAACGGCTAATACATCATAAATTGACAAAATAAACACAGATTAATATATAAATAATTTTATGGGTTATAACTAAGGGAAATCCATTGAAAAGGTTGTGTACTAATATCATAGCAAAAATTCAACTGTCAATATTATGTGGTCTAAAATATAGAGTGCAGGAATAAAAGAAGTAGAAAAAGCAGCATTTTGATTGGTGACCAAAGTCTCGTTCACGTTATTTATTATTTTACACTCGATTATAATATTATGAGCTAGATAAATATTGACATTTAATATCGTGAATCACATTCAAAAGTTTGATAGTAAATTGGGACCATGAAACTGTCTGCCCTAAATATGGCGCGCGTTCGTGACATTGCATTAAAATATCTAAGATCTGCGGAGAGCCTTGTGAAGCAGGAACTGCGGCATATCTCCTTTTATGACATGCGCAAGAGTGACTCGATTAGCATCGTTCCGATCGTTAGTGGATCGAGATCATAACTTCACCTTTTATGGTGATATCCGTGGATGAATGTTTACGCTTTTAATTCTTCCTTTTTGATATAAATAGCTTTTTACCCGACTGCAGCGAATCGAAAAGTAGGATTATGATTTTGGCCAGTTTGTATGTATGTAAGAATGTTCATTTGTTCCCTTATAACTGCGAAACTACCTATACTCATCGTAACAAATGAGGTTTGTTTATACTAATTTATACTTATAAATATTTCTAACAAAATTTGATGTTGTTTTTTGTAATTCATAAATTTATATTATCTGTTTTATTATTAATCATATTGATTGTGATATAAATAGATTATCGTTTAGTTGCTGATACCTTATTGGCTTTAAGCTTTTTTTTTCATTGATAATATCAATTTCAGTCTAATTATTTTATATTAATTTCGTGGTTCTTCTTTGGAAATTTAAAGAGGTTTAATAAGCTAAACTCTATTTGGAAAGCTGTTTCTAACCGTTTATATTGCGTTTTTGTGAGCATTATGTATTTTCAACGATAAATTTGAATCTATTAATCTATCACTATTAATTACAAGCTTTCCGCTTGCGGCTCCAACTATGGAACTGTTTTGTAGCATGAAAAGTAGCTTATATGTTAATCCAAGCTTAGAATTATCCATATACCAAATTTCATCCAAATTCGTTCAGCAGTTTCTGTATGAAGAAATAAAAATTATTAAAAATTATTTTATAATATTATATTAGAATGGTAAGATTGACACAAAGACGCTTTCTATAATTTTCAATTTATTTATAATGTTCTAATTATTATTTTTCAAGAATATAGATAACTTGTCAATTTTCTATTTCCATAACATTATTCCAACTGCTATAAATTATATTTATACAAATCAATCCAGACATTAAAGTGTGACTCTGTCCAATAAATAGTCTTACAATTTATAGATGACTGCATTACATTTGTAAATTCACAAATGTAGAACTTGCCTTTTTAAAAGATTTTTACTCGTATAAAAACATCATCTGCATTATGAACTTTTTCTCTATAAGAATTTTAATATGATTTGATTCGATCGTATTATTACAAACAATGGGGTTTAAGTCTACCCCGGGACATATTTATCTCTTATCTGTTACTATAATGATATATTGTTCGTTTGATTGAATGGGTCGTTTGCAATATTGCTAATGGTTGGCATTTTATTTGCGATCGGAGTATATGAAATCGCCAATACTCCATCTTGAAATGCGTTCATGTTAAGTTTATCTGTAAAAATAAATCTTTATGTCGAATAAAATTTTATTCACTTTTTTTTATTACGAGTATTATTTTCTGATAATTATATTATATAAAAATTATATTTAAATAAGTTATTTAAGCTGTGTCGTATATAATCTATCTTGTTTAAATATTTTATCAAAACTGAAACAGGTTTATAAAAAAATAATGGCCACGAGCACGGATTAATAATAATAATCCTTCAAAGTGGACAAAATGTTACCGAATTTGGTTCGAAATATGCAAGAGGACTTGTAATCTAGGGGTCTACTCTGAAATCGTAAATAATAAATCGGTTTGTGTCGTTCGAATTTTAATATTTGTACTTTTTATATTTATCAGCTATATTAGGTAGGTCATTTATATTATCCACTGCATCACACAATGATTTGTCTAAAATATAGAAATTGCCTTTATTTATAATAATGTTATTGTTTCAACGTCATAGATCACTATAAATCTTCCACAATAAAATCATGCTTTACATTGCGGAGGTCCATTACAATAACCAGATACGATATATAACAATTTATATATGTATTTAATACATGAAAACTACCCGCAGATTTTGTTGAGAACGGTCCACTGATTATATACCTATCAAATTCGTATTGAAATCTATATTATACTATCATTTGCCCGTGACCTCGTTTTCTAGGTATAGTTACTTGCGATAACGAAATCCCATACAAATAAAAATTGAATAGGCCAATTTAATATCTTTTTGTGATGGAAGGTAAATTCTATCTCTATGTTAAATTCATTTTAAAATAAGTTCATTGCGTGAATGTATGACGCATAAACAGACTTATGCAATTACAATATTAGTAGGGAACCTTCTTTTTCTTTCACACATTTCAAAAAATTGTTTACCATTTACAAAGTATCAGAGTAGCCCCCTCTTAATTGGTACACTTGACTCGATTTAAGTTCGATCACCGGCCGGAACGAGCAGCGGTTCAAGGCCGAGGCAGCCTTCACTTTCGGTGGGCGAGATGAGTAAGAAAGTTATTACGTACAACCGCGACCTACAGAGGTTTTATGTCGGCCGGAATCTTCGCGAGCCTCGTGTTCCGATCCGGAAACCGGATGACATTATGCATTTGGTATTTGTTTATCTTTTTTGAGATTAAAGCGGGAAGAGCATAATTTAATTTCTAGTCATCACCAATATATTTTTGATCTCTTTTAGAACATTTTAATTATTGGCATTACTTAAAATTAAATTATTGCACATGCTTTTATTTATTTTAGCGACCCGTTACCGGTACCGTTACTAAAAATATAGCAACAAAAATTTTTTTTTACTTAAATAGAACTGCTATCATTATCCTCCGCCTGTCTTCAATAGCAGTTTCTAGAATAAGTATTATGTCAAATTTTTTTTAAGTACAAAGTAGTTTACATATAAAACAAATCAAACCTTTTTAGTAAATAATGGGAATTAGTGTTTACGAAACTCAATTGAGAAGAGTTACTAGATTTCAAAACTTTTCCATTATGTAATTTTGACAAATTTCATTTCATTATCAGGAAGATTTTTTTTTAATTGAACTGAATCATAAAATATATTGTCGGTGTTTTCAAACAAACTTAATGGAACACAAGTGTAAATACTTATTTTGATTCTAAAGGCTTACAAGAACAACTTCATTTAATGGCGTTCCGAGTAATTTTATCGGCCTGAATATATCTCCGAGCTAAATGCTGTGCAAAAAAAAAAATCATTCAATACGATAATGTTAAAACGTTTTCTTATCCAAGACCAAGAGGATGCAGTTTTTGTTTTATTTGCAGAGAGTATAGATAGTGCCTTCGTGTATACCAATGACGATTGAAGGGTCGACACTGATATGAAAGTGAACGCTGTATCTAGATTTGAGCATTTCAATAAATTGTGTTGAACGGGTAACTATCTTTATTGTCCTTATTTTGATGGGAATATAGAATAAATGGTGGAGTTTTGCTATCAAACAGAATAACATAAAATATTTTTTTAGGATTGTATAAAATTTTTAAATATCCTGGCAGTTTATTGTATTACTTCTTGACGCATAGTTAGGTGTATACAAAATTCCTCAAAAAATTGCTAATATTTTTATAAAATGAAAGTCTGATTTTGAATTTGATATTTACTTGATTATATTCAATCAGTTATGTGTTTGTAATTAAAGTTATAACTTTTGTGATACTCGTACTTAGTTTTGTAATTAGACAATTTGCGCTTTGCATATCGGGATTTTAGGTTTATGTATTTTTGTAAGAAGATTTGATATCATTAAATCTGGTGCTTCGGTTATATTAGTATTTCTAACTATGTAACATGTTTGTTTTGACTTTTTTGCTTAAAAGATTTTGTTTGTAATTTTCTTTATAATCTTAAAATCTTTTTTCTATCTTAGAGCATCTACTGGGTGTCGAGTTAAGATTTTTTTTCCTATTTCATTTTTCTAGTTTGTTTCAACATTTTATTTTTCATTGGTAGATTAATTAGTCTCATGTTATTTTCCAACTATCGACGCGAGAACATTGAGGCATATAGATACAATGAGATGTGATTGGAAGAAATAAATACAGAGCTAACAGCAAAAATTTACGACTATCTTGTATTGGAAGTTAAATGATTGCAATTATACATTGAATGAATGTCATCGAATATTAATACATTTTCACGCAAACTATTAATTAAATAAAATTACTTTTGAACGAGTACCAAAATGAATTAACCTGGCAAAATCGTAATTAGAGAGCCGAGAGATCACTCGTGGTATGCTTAGTAGTTTAGTAGACATTCATGTCTGTCAGTTAAACCAGACCTTACTTTTTTCGAGGTTCCTAGTGATTGTCTTAATTTCATAAGTATCTAAAGTTTTTTGGTTGAGTTTTGCAAATGTTTCTTTTAATTTTTTTTTACCGTTTTAAATTGAACCATTTTAACATGTTTTTTCATATTCTTTCCGGTTTTGTTTCTATGAGAATTGTCACTGTAACAGTTAGTGCCATTACCAAATACTATTCAAATGATGTGCTTACCAAAGAATATTGTTTAACTTTGATTTACTCATATAAATTAAGATTAACAAATCCAAAAGTGTATTTATCTCTGTTTATCTTTATTATCATCTCACGAACAATTATTGTGGTAGCCACAATCAATTAGTTAACCAGAACAAATTGTCGTTCTAAACTTTAGCTACAATATCCTTGGTCCAATTACTAGGATTCGGTAACAATAACGAGTTGTTTACAATCGTTCCTATACCCTCTATGTATCGAGATGTTGGCGCCGGCGCGTGGCCTGGCGTAATAGTTACGAAATTTTCTACTACCACTACTAATGGTATTGTCGTTATTACACTTGGTAAATTATTAATCGCACTAGTCGATGATTCAAATGCCATTTTAAAACGTACACCATGTAATAATTTACACCATGTTTATGCTTTGACTAGATTTTTCCATGTGGTACATGATGATACTCCAATCTTCAAAATCTCATACAGTATTTTAAATATATCATAAGATAACCCAATGAAAATACTAAAGTTATTTTATTAAACACTTAAAATATTCAGTATTGCTAAAGTATTTTATTATCCTTGAATGATAGAACCTTTAATGTTGACCTTCATCAAGGTTTCTCGATGGCCTTGTTACAAGGGCGCAGGGACGCGAGGCTGAAGGCCAAGGACCGTGTCAGGGACGAGACCTACGATTCGAGGCCTCGCCACGGCCAAGGATCTTTCCGGGATATCTAGGGCTCGACGTCTCGTCCTTGATGTTAGCAAGTGTGTGTTAATTCTGTGTTTATGCTTATTAATAGAAAGAGTTGGAGTAGCAATAGTTAAATGCTCCTCGGAATTAAGTTGAAGTGTTTGTGTTATGTCAAAACAATGTTTTTTGATTTTAATTAATTGATTGACTTATTATAATATAGATTAAATAATGAGATTGTGACAAACAAAAAATAAATTTATTGTATACTTCTAAGGCCATATACAAAATGTAAAGAGCTTAATATTCTTGTAGTGAATAATGACAACCTGAACTAGGATAAATATCACTTAATATATAATTGCAATAAACGAATCTGGATGGTACTGAATGGTGGTTAGTAGTATCTCACTTGAAAAATTAGTTAAGAATCGAATTAAAGAGCTTATGGTAAGGCCTGAAGTCATGATTCATCAGTAGTGGTAACCGGCTAACAGGTATTAATGGTTTAAAGCGATGATCTGTGGGCAGGCTGCAACAATGATGCCGGTGTGGGACGTTATAAGATAGATATATGAAATGAAGACTTCAGATTTTTATCGCTAGATGGCAGGGGATGGGTAGATTGATAGTTGCGAATAAGCAAGAAATAAATATTGGATGATACTACGTAAAATTGATCTAGTTGAAATTATCAGAATACTAATATATGAGTTTAATGTTCACGTCAATTAAATTGGCAACAACGGTGCAATGATCGAAAACTATCTAATATAGTGAACTAATAATATCTTTGCAGTATTATTCCTAAAAATAAAAACAATTATGAATGCTTTTCTCTGTCTTTTTTAACATCAAGAAAATGCATTAGGTACTGTCTCTATTACCAGGCAAGTAATAAGGGGTTTGTGGGACTCTCCTCCGTGAACCCACCTGGCACTGAGTTGCCCATTGGGTCACTATATTCCCTACGGTGCACCCTCTCGTGGGAGATGAAACACGGGAAGCCGTGGCTGAGCCACCAGGACTCCATTCACTTAACTAGAACGCCATTTAAATTCCTAATGCTAGCTATTCAGTTTTAGAATTTGACACTGAAGATTTAGCACCAAGCGTTACATTGAGGAGGCCCCATATTTGAAAAATGCTCCAAATTACAAGATGCTAATTATACAGATGTCAAATAGCAAGATTCTCAAGTCAATTTACATCCATAATCCTTTTTTAATTGAGCACCTACCTACAACCTTTTGCAAAACGATTCGGTAAATTGCAACCCCTGTATTTGCAGTAATAAACCGCATCTTAAAAATAAGCACTAAATAGTTGATAATTAACAACGTAGTGTACCGATATGGCTGTTAATTAGGAGGTTCACTGATACTTTTCCCGGTGTTTTTGAAATATTTCATCATTCGTGGCGTACGATATTAAACCTTACATCGGATTAATAATTATCCAATTGCTTTGTATCTGTAAACAGCATATTTGCGTGTCTTGTCGTCTTAAATAAATAATCCTTGGTATTGATGTTTCAATTAAAAAAACTTGATTCCTTTATGGACCCGTTTTAATGGCACTACCATCAGAATATTTTTAATCAGTCTACGCCAGAGCAACAAATATAAATTAAAACAATGTGCTTGCGTGAGAGTATGGCTTTTACAAAATTTTCTCAACCAAAATACAGAATTAAAGGTAATCGACAAATAGTTGTCTGAACTAATTTATAACTAAGAGAAGATATGTAATGATAACTGAATATTTGTAATGATATCTTAGCACGATCAAACTGTAGATTGTTTTAATATCTATATTTACTCATTAGAATGCCATGCAGCGTCGCTAATAAATATATGAAATTGAATATCTTACCCTACCTCACTTGACAAGGAACTGCTTGGTGTGTTAGATTTGAAACCCTTGATTGGAGACACTGCCACGGCAGTTATGGCATTCGAATGTAGCTCTTAGGCTATTGCCTAATGCTATGGTAATGCAAGCTTGATTAATATGGTTTTAGATTAATCATCAGGTGTAAATACAACTTCTGGTAGAGCTGTGACATTCTCGTTTGCGTTTGCGAGTTCAGCTGCTCACATTATGCTTTAAATGTCGTTTATTCGCTCTTTTACGTAGTATTTATTTTCTTTGCCCCTGGGTCATGCTATAGAATTTTTCTCTCCTATAATTATTAAATTATTAATTTCAGAAAGGTTACTTTAAAGTTCATGATTATTTAATATCAGAATATAATTATAGTTTACAAGAAGGTTACGTCAATTGGTAAATAAAAATATCAATGTCATTGTTTTAGTTATAATCGTGTTTATGTCTCTAGTGCTTTAAACAATTTCTTAAAACATTTTCTCTACGATAAATATTGTCTTTATTTGAGCTTCATTTGTTCAGGTATATATCTTAATAAAGATGAATTTTATAAACGCGATTCAGTGTTTTTGGAATATCTATGAATGCCACCGTGTTTGAACGCAATGTTTACATTAATAAGTGGTTGTTTAATCTTAATAACAGTAATAACACTGGCTATAATTAAGAACCTTTACGTTTTAAATTATTGCTCCCAACAAATTAATTCGGAATTTATCAGGAAGTAGAACCGACAAGTGCGAGATGATCTTATTTACGAAGGGCTCATGATTTTATCCGTCATCATAATCATAATGGACACCTAAGTGACACTTCGTCGTCATCATCAGCTGCCACTACTCTGGGGCACATTTCTTACCTATGAATAGAATTGCAATATATAGGTGCAATGTATGCAACAGATCATCATACGCCATGTTGGTTCGCTGCGGATTGGCGTTCGTTAACTGATGTAGCTGAAACCAACGACTTAACGGACCTTCTAAAGCAGGTGGACATCTGGTCACCCATCCCATGACTGACCTTTCAAAAAAATACTAAACCTTGTACAATTGCAGAACGAAGATGCTTGTTAAGGACTCGTACTCTGTGAAAATTTGTTTGTCTAAATTATAAAACAACCCTTAAAAATACAAGCTGAAATTGTATTAAATTACTGAGTTTTTGTTATTGTAAGAATTAAAATATTTAAGTCTAATTATTGTATTGTATTGTCTTATCATATCGGTTTTTGTTTGGTATTAACTAAACATATTTTTAGGTATTTCATATAATACAATATAGTTTCTGTTTGTCACATTGAAAATCTGTATTATTTCATCACGTATTCTCACTACTTTGCATTTTTTATTAGACACATCACAAACATTTCTCAGATCCAAAATTAACCCCTACCACGAGTGTAAGATATTAAGAAAATAATCCCAGATTTCAATTTTATAATTTAAAAAAAAACCACTGTCCATTTGGAACTTTAGCATTATACAATTTAAGTGGTATTACCTTTATTCCTTAAGACTTAATTTATTAGACAACACAAAAACCAGGCACGAAATAATATAGAAAAACTAATTTTCTTCATTGACCCGGCCGGGAATCGAACCCAGCACCTCAAAGATAGAAAAAAGTTGAAAACAACAAGCCACTCGGCCACGGAGGTCGTTAAATATTTACTACTGAACTAGAAATCATATTATTATCATTTATCAATGTTACTACAATTATATGGAGGTATAAAATCATACACAAATGCTTCAACTACCGGTTGAACACTTATCGATTAAATGATTATAAATCATTAACTCGATTAATGTTAGCCAACCTTACAAAAAAGGCAAAACAGCTTTGTAATAAAAAAAAAAGTATGTACATAACGTTGTGAAATTATGGTAATTTCATAGAAGGCGCCGTACTCGTAGCGCAGATCGCTATTAGATAAAACGATAATGATCTATAATAAACACTTTATAAATCGATCTTATTGTCTTATCACTGTCATTATAGACAAACATCGTGGACTGGTTAATGAACATTAAAATAGCGTTAAATTGCTTAAAGTAAAGAAATAAAAATTTACATTTGATAAGAAATCGTATGTTTTTGAAATTTATATATTATTCTATCAGGCAGTGTTCTGAACAGCATAAAATACAAACAAAATTATTTAATGCCATCTTACTCGCCTACAGTAAGTGCAATGAAATAACTATCATATTACTCGAGCCTGACGCTTTCATAGCTGATTATTGCTATATGTGATATCTTCAAAATGTCACACATATTAAAACAAAATTTTATTACACTTCTGTTTACACAAGTATAATAACCGGGATTTTATTGACTAGATATTTGGAAATTATTTAAACGATAAACATAGTAACATAAGGCACATAAGCAATATTGATATTGTCGGTTTGATTAAGGTAAAATGTCTTAGTTCCATTATTGTTAATAATAGATGGCGTTAGTCTATTATACGCCATTTGTACATTTTTAATTTTTTGTAATAAAGCTTAAATTAATAAATAATATTACCAATATTACAATTTTACTATTATTTTCGTATAAATCGAACTGTAGTACTTTACTTTATACCTGAAGTCCAATATTATTACTGCAATGTTTTCCTCACAGATTAATTATGACAAATATAGTTATTATTTCGGATCTAGTAACAAGAACTGTGTCAAAAAGGTTAGTGGTAGAAATGCGATTGATTTTCCATAATTGCGCTAACATTAGCAGAATTGCCCTACAGTGGTATGTCAAGTGGACGACCGATTTTTAAGTATAATAAGGACGCATTACTGTTACTTTCTGTTGCCACATTGCACCACTAGTATAAATGTAGTAAATATTTTTTATAAACATCAAAGATCGTTCACAGTGTAGTGAGCAAAGAGTAAAGTAGTAGTAAACATAGTGGAATTTAATATCTTTTGAATGTATTATTAGAAAGAGTATAATTTTATTCTATCTAACGTCATTGCTGCATTTTTAGATGTAAGTAGGAAATTAAAGAAGAAGAAGAAGAAGAAGAAGAAGAAGTAAGAAATAAAGAATCATTTCATAAAGCCGTCTAGGTCAAGAGTTGCGTGCGTAATATTCTCTTTATGCTGTTCTGTTATTAGAACACTATAGATTCACCATTTTTCCTAATAGATGCCGCTAGTTTTATAATAATCATCACCAGTAGGACCACAAGTGAACACGGGTTTTGTGTACATGGCGTTTTGGAAATTTCGCATAAGCAGTCTACCTATTTCATTAGGCATACGAAACATAACCGTTAGTGAAATGTTAAATAATAATGTATGCTAATTTGAACTGTCACGATTTGCATTGGCATTCGGTCTCCAATGAAGCACTTCTTGTAAATGGGGCTTGGAACTGCGAAAAGCTTTTAAGTATCGTGTAGTTTCCAGCTTATTATAATATCTCATTGAACGCTTACAATACTAAATATTTTAAAGTCTCTTTCCCATGCACATTATTCAAAAGATACTTATACTTAAATTCACTGAGAGACGTTCTATAAAAGGAAATTATTTGTGAAAGAATTTTCGTTTGCATTTTCTGAGTTATGTTAAAGCAATATATTTTACATATATAGCAAATGCATCTAGGAAACTATTCAACTCTATTTATAGTGAAGCCATGATGATTATGAGTTTTGATTCGATGATGAAGTTGTAGTGAATTCAAAATATATTGCGAATAGTTTGAGGTAATATATTGTAATCCTATGTAAACATAAGTGATTCAAATTTCGAATATTTCGATTCAACTCTGACCCTGCACTAAAAGACCACTGCTAGTTCCGTCGTGTCTAGCGTACAGCTGAATTCATATTATTTAATTTCGTAATTAATCTTATTGTTTTGTTTGTTTCAGCACGCGAATGCCGTACGCGAGTCAGCCAGGCTTATTCTCGAATCACAAGCACCTGAACCTGATGATGCCCTCACCTTAGCAAGAGCACTCCGCACCCGTCCACCAGTCAACATGCTGATAGCGGCAAAAGCTGGCACCTTTTTCGCTAGAGATAATGTATCCAATTTCATAGAGTGGTGCCGTAGAGCTTTGGGCATCTTGGAATGCCTCCTTTTTGAAACCGACGATTTATGCTTAAGAAAGAATGAGAAGCATGTCGTATTGTGTCTCCTAGAGGTTGCTAGGAAAGGTGCTGTGCTGGGTATGCCCGCACCATTGTTGGTTCAAATGGAAAAACAAATAGAGAGGGAACTCGCCGGAGAGGAGTTGAGACCAGATGATTCCGCTCTAGGATTGGTTCCGTTAGGACCTCAACCTCAGCTCGTGACCAACGATCTGAGGAGTTTGGATGAGAGAGTCAGAGATTTGGTGGAAAGGTGCTCGTGCCCGACACAGTTTCCGATGGTGAGGGTGTCTGAAGGAAAATACAGGATTGGCGATACAAGGCTCCTGATCTTTGTCAGAGTGAGTATTTTTTTTAACTAAAATCAACTCTTTTTTTTTAATAATTACCTCACAAAATCAAAGCCAGTCCCCGTTTTCCCGTGGTCCAATTGAATTCTAGGTTTTAAATACCATTCCTTTTTATATTGTTACTGCATTTTTATTTTAGAAATATTCAGAAATATTGTCAGTGACGATTTTGTTAAATCAGTATTCTATCTATGATGCAGATATAGAAAGTAAATATATAGGTACAATTATTCAATTTACATAAACCCCATTTTGTTATCGGGAAGTAATTGTAAAACGGGGACATTGTTACTTTACGTGTGAATATCACACTTTACGCATTTGCAACGGTTCCTTTTAACTGTTTCATCTGAAGCCATTAAATTCCTTTTATTACGACCTATCGGATTAATTGAAAATCTAGTTTCCAAATAGGTGTACTAGTCAGCTATTACAATTGATTTAAATCTACTAGGTGTACTGATTTGTGTTTGTAAGTTTTCCATTAAAGGTAATTTGTGATTGGGCATTTCGAAAACTTGTTTTTATTTGTCACTTGCTGATAAATTTAGGTATATGAATAAAAATTCAATGATAAATTTACCAGGATTCAGCATTAATAAATTCTTCTTTAAAGTTAATGCGGTTCCACCTTGAACAATTCTCTATATCATCTAGTTTTTCGCCTTATTGGTTTGCTTATTCTCCATCTCCATTCTTGAACATTGTACCCCAAATTCTGTCAAACCGTCAGCATATATATGATCACTTCTATTTCAAAATCAATATACCTTAAACTAAAGCGAATTTGAAGTACACATTTTCATTGAAATCTAATAATTCATTTAATTTTATCGTATTATATTACTGACCTGCCCCGGCTTCGTACAAGTCCAATTTAGACAGAATCGAATAGAAACGTTATGACATATATACCGTCTATATAACAGCATATATATAACAGAAAACATCATATACAACTAATAGACCGACTGGAAGTTAGCAAGACGGGAACATTTTGACACAAATAGCCAAATAGCATAAATGACTGGAAGTGAGATGTATGTTATGTTTTAAAAATAAAATATAATGTCGTTTATAATAACACTTATCGATAATGATCAACCATCAGCCGTTGGAAAGCAACGTATTATATCGACCTTCATCATTCATCTTAGATTTGTTGACCTCGTTACTTCGTTTAGGATCAGCCTTGCAACCCTTAATATGGCTCGAAGACCAATCTCATTTGGCCCTTTCATTTTAACTGACACCTGTTCTTCAAAGGCCATCTTAGATTAGCCACCATAAAAGACAAATTTTATTAGACATGCACCTGCGTTTATTTTGTTACTAATTATAGATCTTCGCGCATTGGTCGGTGCTTTAAGGTCGAATTTCTAATGTTTTCTCGATATCTCAAGATCGATTTGACCAAATATGGACATGATCGGTGCTCATGATTCATCGACCGATAGACTTTAACGGATTATATCGTAGTTTCTGTGACCTTCTATAAGACAGGGAGCGCTAAAATAGATGTCGATTATTTCTGTTCTAATTTGAATTTATTTAATTTGAATTACTTCTTGTTCTCATAAATCAATAATGTCAGTCCTTTGTTACTGTGTTAATATTATGATATGATTTTATCAGAATAATCACTTTAAGAGGGATAAAGTATAAAATCATTTATGATACATAGATCCTCATTTTTAAAGTTTAGAATATGCAAAATGATTGTAAACTTCAGTTGAATATTGAAAAGTAGCTATCTTAGTTTAGTGCTAAAACAAATTTCACTCTGTGGTAGAAATGTTGATAATTTGAATATGCCAATTTTTTCATTACAGTGCGAAGACGAGCTCTTGCACAGTTTTAAACTTATTCTAAAAGATGTCCTTTCCACATTTCAGATTCTTCGATCACACGTTATGGTTCGTGTTGGAGGAGGTTGGGACACATTAGCCCACTATTTAGACAAACACGACCCCTGCAGGTGCCGTGCTCAACATCGCACTTCTCTATCAGCTCGCCTGGCTCGTCCCAAACACGATCTAGCAGGCGCTACTGTCACATACGAACGATCAGACCCAGGCCCCACCTCCCTTCCATACAAAACTGAAACGCTCCAAAAGAATTATGAACCTATGTCTCTACAATATTCCTCAAAATTATACTCTGATGACCCAAGAAGCACGCATTATCAATCGAGCCACCGCCTTAACGATGCTCCAACCAGCTTGCCGTATCTCGGGGAATTGGACAGATCTCATTCTCCTAGTCGAAAACATTTGGCACCGAGAGCAAACAGTCCTGGCAGGAAATCTTCGTCTCCTGATCGAAGATCTAAAATTGTTTCTTCTAACCATTTAGTTCCAACACCATTGGGTGTGAGGAATAAAAGCCCTAGGCCAGTTTCACCAGCTCCAGCTACCGAGAGTGCTTCGGATAATGGGTCTGAGGTATCCGATGAGGGGTATAGAAGTTTGGGGGTGGTGGCCGGGTCTACGCAGGGCTCGCCGCCAACTAAAACAACGAATAGATACTCGATGCATAGCCAGAATTCAATTGAAGATGCTGAATATAGTGGTAAGTTGTTGTTTTTGTCTTTGCTCTTTTTTATAACATCGTTTCCTATCAGTAGGTATTTAAATGTTGAATCATATACAAAAAGTTACGTTTTTTATTAATACATATATTTTCGAACTAACTGTATAAACTACCAACTTTAGTGTTTAAAAAAATCATAGTAATCTATTCTGGTTTGTATTGATGGTAAAACGTCGATGAGAATGGTTAGATTTTTGCAGATTTGGTCAGAAAACTATCTGGACATCTATTTAAAGTACCATTTTCAGGTCACAAAACTAATCAATCAAATGTTGATTGTACTTTGTCGACCTTTAAAATTTTCATATATTATATTTATCCAGTAAATAATTCAATTTTGCAATTCATAACAATTACTAAATTGGATGTCGATAGCTCCCTGCAGCAAGCCAACAACAATAAAGTTAAATTGGCGACACACAATTGCGGGACATCGTTAGCTATTTCAGAGGAAATTCATTGAAATGTTACTAAAATGACTGGCGGTCGTGCTACAGTGCGTCTCCACAATACGTTAAAAGTCTACAACTGATAGCGGTTTTGCTAAACCAACAACAGGAAAAATTGTCACGCACTGAGAATTTCATATAAATCCTAAATATTTCCTGTTATAATTAACCATTCTCATGTGATCTTTAATTATTTATTTTTTAAATTCTGGAATCTCTTATGCGGTGGAAGGTAGGTTCATTTATTGCTCATTTACATAAATATCTATTATTTTATTTCATTAAATTCACTACGTCGAAAAAACAGACACAACTGGGCATCTTTTTGTTATTTTTATAATCTTAGTTAATAGATTAAACGTTTGTGGTATATGATAATTATGCTAGTCAGTAGAGAAAAATAATCGATCAATATAATACCTAATATGCAATATTGGGTATTATTCAGAATTATTCCAAATAGGTGAAGGTGAAGTATAATTGATTCACGAATTCGCTTGGCAGTATTTAAATTTTTTACAAATCATAACTAGAATAGAAAGTATTTTCAGTATTCTATTTAAGCAATACTGTTTCTTCAGTAATCCATTTGGTAAGTGTAGTAGTTTGTACCTTACACCCAACATTGTGCAAACGTATTCGCAACAATATTTGTTAGGACGTTGTCCCACCATCGTCCGACGTTATTTTCATTGTATGAATTCTCGTCGTTTGCGTCCTTTGTTCTCTCATCTTTTCAGTGTAACATGCAAATAAGAGTTCTGCTCTCTAAATAGTTACAATTTCAGGGTTACCATTATTTTATTTATCTATAATTTTTTGAAAACAATAATAATTGCGGGTGTCAACAATATCTACTATTTAATTTTATGATGACACGAATGATAAACCTATAATTTATTTGATTCCCTTTTTCATTTCAATTTGCTTCGACTTTCGTTCAAATATTATTGAAACAATATTAAAAGTATTATTAATGGAATTAAAGATGAGAGAGTTACGAAGAAGTAGTGTAGTTTTATATCCATCTTATAAAAACTTACAAAAATGATAGAACAGTTGCTCGGTTAGCGTTAAGTGACAAGTTAGATTTTCATCTTGAAATCAAATTGGAACTGATTGAAATTTTAAGTAATTTTCTCTATGAGAATTATTAATATAGTGTTGTAAATGCAAGAAATATCAAATGTAAGAATAACAGGCTAAGAAATCAGTCAGGTTAAACATTGAAGTTTTGCAATCCTAACCCTGCCCATATTAGGTTGTCTGTTGTAACATATTTAAATGTATTTTGTTTTGACATTCCGTAGCGTCTTCATTGTCCATCTGAGTGTGCTCTGTCGCAAATGCGACAGTGTATTTGGTCAATTGTCTCATCCGAAACCGTGTTATATCGTGAGAGTGTTATATAAAAATGAGTACGCAGATCTTTGGGAGTCATATAGTTGCATAAACTTGATGGTAGTTAATAAACCTTAATTTGTAACGGTGATCTTTCTTTTTTTATTCTGTCTATATTTCTACATCGGCGTCATTGTTTTCTTTGCTGGATGAGTGCTTAGAATCTAATACACGGTTTATATGTAGCAATAAGATAGATAACGCCTAGGGATATAATAATATACCATAACATAGTTTTACGAAATATCTTCATTATTTTATTAACATCGCATATTTTTGTATTTACTTATATGTTATATAGTTATAAATCTACCATAGATTCCATATCCATACTAAAATTAATTAGACTTATGGATAAAACGAAAGATTATACCTAGACCCGATTAGATTTATTGTAGTACTAGTTTCCGTCAGCGACTTCGTCCGTGTTTTCCATTATTTCTTCACTCCTAATAGTTGTAGCGTGACGTTATATAGCCTAAAGCCTTCCTCGATAAATGGTCTATTCAACAAAAAAAGAATTTTTCAATTCGAATCATTAGTTCCTGAGATTAGCGCGTTCAAACAAACAAACAAACAAACTCTTCAGCTTTATAATATTAGTATAGATTATATTATTATCAGCTGCTGACTTTATAAATAAAGAAACTGAACGGAATGAGAGAGAGAGAGAGAAATTAAAAATTATTTTATATTAAATATATATATTTTTAATGCAATTAGTAATAAATATTACTAAGTTCAAATAAAATATATTCATCTATGTCTTTAGGCTAGATTGAGGTCAAGAGTGAGCCCATTGTAAATAAATAAATTAAAAAAATAAGAAATCTGTTCCATTTGAAAGTTCACGTTTCAAATTTAAGTATAGCAGGGCAATTGATGCTTGAAAAACTCATCGCGTATACGCGACCAAATTTCTTTGAAAATATGCGCTGACTCAGATTCTATTCGTCATGGTGCGATATGTGTAACAACTAATCTGCAATTTAAATAAAGCAAATTCTCAGTGACATGATATCATCTTTCCGATATTTTCAAACACCATCGTTTAAAATTGTAAACATATTTATTTTTGTTAGAAACCACATAAAAGTTCATCGTCATCATCATTGTGGCCATCCTTATGGATGGGTTAAGGAGGACGTGCCATGACCCACCACGCTGGCCCAATGCGGATTGGAGGGTATTAATGACTGTATGTACATGCAGTTGCGTTCAACGGCTTAAGGTGTCTACCGAAGCACGAAGTAGCTAGAAATTTTTTTATGTGACCGCAAAAGTTGCTTAACAACAACGTTCGCGAGCCACGACGCTTGTCCACTACGCCACCGAGCTACTCATAAAAGTTTACTTGCTAATATTTGAGTTTATCCTATACAGTGATGTCACAATTGTTTTGTCGATGTTTCAGGGTTTTGAACTTAAAAATAATTTGGGTTAAGGTGGAAATAGTCGATTTTATGGAGTGAATATTCTAAAGCTGGAGTGCACTCTTCTTGCGTTTTATTGTTTATACAGTTCCATTCAATCCATTTACTACGTTTGTGTTAGTGTTGTGACACGCAATAATCGTTATCGATGAAATCGATAGTTTCATCAGTAAAATACATATCAGCCAAATATTGTCCATACCATCGATTTTATCATTTTATTACCGTAGTAAAAAAAGAAGATGACTACGTGATTGTATATTATTATTTAAATACGTAATAGTGTCAATGTATTATTCACTATCGAGGTTTTTATTTGAAATGTATGAATAGTTTACTATCTAATATAAATTGAAAATGTAATTTCTTTTTCTATACAATTTATGTGTCAAATTATTTTGTTTTATTATGAGTAGAATAGAGTGAGATGATCTTTTGCTAAATATGTCTAGTTGTTTACAACTTTATGAATACAAAAACGTGCACAGCATTAAATTCGCGTCTGGACTGAACTAGCAATAACTGTTGTTGATATGTAACAATAGTATATCATGTGTTAAGTAATCAATACATACTGTTAAGGGATATAATTTAAATAGGACTATCGAAAGGTTAAGTGATTCTCTAGGCCGCAAAATAACAATATTATCGATAAACCATCGCTCACCACTAGTCACCAGAGATGTAAAGTTGTTGCGTTATACTGATTTTGAAAGACCCCTTTCAATATGTTACTTATGTTTATACATGCAAATCGAAGGATAAACATTGAATGTAACAATATCACGTGGAAGGACAATTGGTTTAGTATGAGATAATGTGTAGAATGATGTTTCTTATTTTTTTGTGTCAAGGTACTATATGATAATAAAACGGTTTTTGTCACAACAATAGTTATGATTTAAAGTCTGAACTTTAAATTCATATTTCTCTTCTTATCGGTTATTATTCATAACGTCGTTGCATCGAATAGCGATTGTTTTTAATAATCGACATCAAAAATAGAAGGTTTGCAATTCCACGATATCTTCGTTAGTATTGGACTGATTATGGGGATTTTTTTTTATTTACAAGCGTATATTCTCGAAGCAATTTTATAATTATCATCAGAATCAGAAAAGTAATTATGCTTTTATGTTATGTTATAAAAAAAATATATAATAACATTTAAATTATCTTGACGATGTTGTAATCACTAAAAAGGTTATTCAGGTTAATTTTTTTACTATTATTTTTTAAAATTTATTATAAAACTGTTAACAATTTCAATTTACTTGATTAAAAGTTAGGCTGTTGGTACCTACAAAGTCACCAAAAACTTCGTCCAAACATATTAGAGAATAGTTTCAAAAACATTTTTTTTTCAGTCACTTTACACATAACCTTACAAATTATACATGACTTGTAAGCTTTTGTATTTTTATTTGTGAATCACTATATTTAGAAAACTGCATGACAATCTTATTAATTCTTTTTCTAACGTTTAAACAGATAGACCAACCGCGGCGCTCTTAGAAAGAAAAAAAAAATTAAAATAAATAATATTTTATATGCCCGCAGATAAAAAAAATATTTTATATGTCCTTAGATATTTTAAAATATCTAAGGACATATAAAATATTTTTTTTTATTCTTTTTTTTTCAAAAGGAGTAATTTGATCATATTATCACCTTTTTAATAAAAAAACTATACATAGTTATATCCAAATATTGCTTTATGTGTTCAATGGTTGTATTTTCCCATGATCGACCTTCACAAATCATATTAGC
Organism: Diatraea saccharalis; assembly: GCA_918026875.4. NCBI lineage: Eukaryota > Metazoa > Arthropoda > Insecta > Lepidoptera > Crambidae > Diatraea > Diatraea saccharalis. The sequence goes on along the minus strand of OU893334.1, from coordinate 18,427,601 downwards.
GATCATTGCTTGATCTAATTTAATATCACATACATAATCATCGTAGGTGTCAAGTAGTGTTAGGGTTTTCATCAACCAGATATTATCTTAATAGCATCAGTCGTACAAAGTTTTTATTTTGTTATACAAGCTATATGTATAAGATTCTGAGTTTACATTGGAAACTCGATACATCTTAAATTTGTCTCATATAAGTTATAGTTTAATCGTGATGTTTTGATTTACCATTACAATGGCGTTGCTCAGTAATAACTAAACGTCGAGGGTAGGAATTGAAAAGTCAGCGCCGTTATGACATTAAAAACGCAAGTCTGGGAAATTCGTTGCCTTCTAGTGCAGAACAAGATCACAAAAATATACTTTTGTATCAATTCGTTAGTCTGCATAGTTTTATAATATAAGTCACCGAGATTAGACGGTGGTAGCCCTGTAGAGATCAGTTGGTCACATTGTCAGCAATCTGGTCGACCGCCTTTTATGTACTGGAATGTGGTCCAGACCTCGTGCTAAAAAGGAGCTGCCTTTAAAGCCACTGGTCTAGAGATGATGCGCTCTTGGATTTGAAGACCTTGATAAAGAGTAGCCTTATATGATATTGGAAATTTTGTAGCCATATCGAGTGGATATCAAAATTTGAAGCTTATAGATGCTAAATGTTATAAATGCTCTAGTTTCAAAACAAAATTAATGATGTAAATAGTTGTAAATGTTTTAGACCTTATGTTTCTCTTGGATCAGGATGAATAGAATCACTAACATGCATAGATATTGAACGGATTGAGAAGGTACTCAATCTAACTCGATCGGTTTTCAAACTTTTTATAAGTCGTTTCAATATTTCATTAATCGTTAAAGTATTCCTTTAATCCATTTCGTATTTACAAATACTGAGGACATCTGCAGATCTAAAATTACGATTTTAAAAAAAGATTCCAATTATTTACATCGGTTTGAGCAGCATAACTATAACAAAATTTGAATTGCAGATGTATTTGAACGTTACAATAAATTCTATTAATGTCATCGTACAATTATAATTTGACATTTCAAGATGATTTAACCTTGACGTTCCTTTTCTTGTAGAAGCTTAGACCGTGGCACTGGAATACATTAGAAACATTCTGAATGCTAACAGTGGCTAATGATGGTGATTGGAAATTCAAAAGATCACTTGGAAAGAGAATTTAGATTGTTTCCAACACCGATCATTTAAAATATTGCCTACATTGTGTTCGTATGAAAATGATCATTCCAACGCGTTCTTAAAGTTTCAATTTATCTTTTTCTTGTTAAGAATTTTAATAGGTTTCAACAGAATATTCCTCTTAAATATAAAACAGTATAAAAATTGGTATCATAAAATTAAACCTAAATAAGCCAAGCAAATGTCTTTAACGCAAGTATAAGTATGAAATCCGTAAATAATAAGCTACGTTTGAAAAAAAATTGGTATCATATGATTAAACAAAACTTTAAATATGATTTGTAAAACCCTGTTCTGTTTTGAAGAATATTTTATTCTATATATAGGTTTATTTAATATAATATCATGAGATTACGCTGTTAAATCAAATCACTATTACTTGTTTATTTAAAATACAATATGCCTAGGTATCAAACGTTTAACCTGAGACCATTAAGGAAGTATTGAGTAATGGCTGGCGATGTGCTTTTAAGGCAATAAATGATAGACTACAGCATTATAGTGAGACAGGAAAGGTTGCAGATTTATTAGAATCAAATAACTCTAACGATCATACTGTTATAACAAATCCAAAAATGGAAGCCGGTGTGATTATGTATTGTAATTCAGTTGTACTATTTGTTATTTATTGTCCTGACAAGAGTCTGCCTTCACCGTGTAATTTAATTTTATGTCTCTCTAATTAGACTTTATTGAAGTCTAACAATTATTTTGTTTACATCTAATAAACTGAATTCATTGTTAATATAGCTAATGTTTTACTTTTTGTTCAATTGCAGAGCGTCTCGAACAAGATGATGGCTGCCACTTGGATAGGAATGAAAGAGTTGACGACTACGTGAGCATCACCACCGGTCTTCGGAAGACAGACTTTTCGGATACTTTCTATAGAAACAAAAAACCTGGTTCAATAGAAGATAAGTCAAATCGTGGCAGCCCCGAAAGAATAGTTGTCACTGAAAACAATGACTCACCTAGTAAAAGTCTCAGACCTTCAAGGGAAGCAACAGACTCACCGATAAAATCTGTAAGAAGTCGACAAGCTAGTCGTATACCACACTCGCCTGTCCGTGCTAGAACACCAAGCCGTGGGAACACTCCGAGTCCAAAACATACTGCTAATCCAGTTCAAACGTCGCCCAAGCTTACACCAAAGCTACCGCCTACAGCCAGAAACACATGGAACGGCAGAACTGCCCCTAGCCAGACTAAATCCAAAACGAGACCTACAATAGGTGCAGATACTTTCGAAAATCCTAACAAATCTCCAAAGGCAAAACTGAAAACGGTTGTGCAAAGTGAAGCGTTTAAAAGAAATTCCCCTTTGAGAGCCAGTAGTGCTACATTGAGGTCACCGCCGAATCAGAAACCTTTAAGTCCCTTATTAGAGCAGATATTAAGGTCCGCTGAAACAGCAAAAGATGATGCAGCAGTGTTGGCAAAAATGAAAGAAATCATCAGGTCATATTCGAAAGGTGACAACGATTCTCTATCTAGAACTAGTTCAAAGGATTCTGACTACGCTGACTTTACATCGGCCTGGGTGATGTCCGATGGTAAATTAGAAAGATCGATGAGCACGAGGCAGTTGGCTACGCCTAGAAAAGATCAAAGAAATGGCCCTTCGAGAATACCGGCTCCTGTCGCTATCGGTTGCAGAAGGTCTACATCCACGTCTCAGTTTCAATGACAGGGTGATTCTCAAGAATCTGAGGACTTAAGTGAAAAGTGACCCAAATTGTAAGCTGGACATATTCCGGTGGCTTGGTGTCTAAAGTCCATATAATGTCACAAAATCATTTTTGAATAAAAATGTGTAATTATGATTAAGAAAGTTTCGGTGGCATTCCTATTTGGACTTAAAAAATTCAAAGACGGGTACGCAGTTTCTTTAACAACATTAAATTGAAACATTGCTTATGAAAATGAAATATCTATCATAAACACATCAATAGGTATTCCTTAAGATTATATCTTTGTGGCGGTAGAAGTAGATGTGAGTAGACTTTTAAAATTAATAAATGGTACTAGATTCTTGAAATCAGTAGGATATACATAATTTCAAGATAACTTTTTTTAATATAGTTATAAATATTATTATTATATTGCCTAGACAACTATACTAACAAGATTAACAACTTTTTATCAATTTTACGACTAGCAATTTTAAATCATCGTTTCTAGCACGAATCCACTAGTGATTAGATAAATATGTCTCAGGATAAAAAGTTGTAGTTATTCGCTCTAAAAGTTGGTTAAGGATGGTGCTAAGAAGAAAGCGTTAGTGTTTTAGTTATTTTTAATTTAATTATTTTATATAGAATAGTCGACTTTATTATGAAATTTAAGAGTAACCCAGATATCAAAATAACGAAAACATTAAAAAAGCTGTTTTTCAACTATACAACTCTAATAGTTTTTGATTATTTTTCTTTTATATTTTTTATATAAACATTTACCGTAGATCGGATAGATGATCGATTTATTTATAACCAATAAGATTTTAAAATAAGACCATTCAGTTTTTGAACGTCGACATTATTATTTGTAGTTAGGTTTTAGGTTAAGCTTTTGATACCCCGGTACGGTTGTCGAGAAGAAGCATTTAAAAAATCATTAAAAAAACTAGCATTTTGTGCGCATTTACTGTAAATGAAATCATTCCAAGATTTTTTGATCCGGGACCATTGGTAATTACATGAATGCAGTAATCTCAATTATTTTCTTGTTTTCATTTGGATTGTGAGGGGCTCGGAGCTAATATGATATCCGTTGTGTATTTTCAATTAATTATAGTATTACACAAGTTCAAAATAAGGTGATATGGCATAGAAATCAACAAAAACATCCGTCGTCATACCTCATAATTAGTATACGTAAAAATTGTAAGAGATATTTTTTCACTGACCTTTTTAATAAACAATTTTTGTAATCATTATGCCATATAACCGTCCATTTAGAAAGGGCGTAGTATAAAGGGTCACCTGTAGACACTTTCTTCATAATCATGAATAATTTAATGGTTTAATTAAATTTTATGATAAAAGTGTTTAAATATTTAACGATTCGTTGAACATTGGCCCTTATATATGGGTATTATCTTTCTATATGTGTCTATATGCCTTAGTGTCTATGTTAAATTATAGTTTGAAATTATACTATAAAATTATTTTATGGTCTACTTTGCTTGGTGTATAGATTATAATGCTCTGCCCTATAACTATTATTTAGCTGGTTTCACGTTATTATTATTGTCTGTTCTTCAATAACTTGATATTTGAGATATCATGGTATCTAAAACGCGACCATGATGAGAAATTATAAATTATGTCTGAAATTTTATTCCATTGGTGCTTATGCGTTCACAAATGACATGTTTTAAGAATGTTATAAGCTACTTTGCTATCGCATCATATTGAAACATTGTTATATTGTCATAATTAATAGAAAGGAAGCCACTTTACTCGAGTATTTGTGGCTATATACAAAAGATTGTTTCCACAAGGTTCATATCTTGGCCCTAATGTTTTTAAATACCTATAAAATAATGACAATGTAACAAAGTTAAAACTAGAGGCTAAGTGAATCTTAGTTAAGTTACTGTTTCTTCGACATAACGTTACCAGTGACTATGCCATAGAAATTGTTATATTTCACTGAATAAATGATCAAAAATAAATTATTGTTTTCCTTTGTTACCATTTCACATTGATGTATACATAATATACTCTTATATAACCAAGAATAGTTTATACATACCTTTTTAAAATACATATCTCCTTTTTGTTTGTGTTATACCTATATACATACTTAAAGAGCTTTCTAGCATAATCTTTCTGATAGACGCACTGACAGAGCGACAAAATTTATTAAAAATTTTGTCCGGTCATGTCGGTCTTACGATTTTACTTCAGTAAGTCAACTTCTAATAATTATTAGTTTTCGTGTTCTAAATTTCAGATACTCGTAAAGGAATGAAAATTGATACAGAAGAGTTGATCTTTACGGCTACCTAGTGACATCAATTTTAGTAATTTCTTTTTTGAAATAGTTGCCCAAAAACGCCTGCATATTCTATGAATGCAATATTGACAAAAAGAAAATATATGACAACCGGGGCTGGTTGTGTTGTATATTTTTCATAACCCCAGAATTTTAACAGAGTAAAGCATCCCCTATGAGCGCCGTGGCCTGCGGTCTTTGTTGTTAAGCATATTTCGCAAATATTAGTCACAGGATGGGTGAACAAAAAAAATATTATCTCGAGCTACGATGTGCTTTGGAAGGCACGTGAAGCTATTGGTCTCAGCTAAGGCTTCCAATTCGAGATCTGAGTCAAGCGGAATCTTTAGTCTGCGGGATTTTCGGGATTGAAAAGAAACATACAATTGACCACACGCGAGCGTCATCGCTCGCTGATTTACAGCGCACTGATGGACAAAATGACACAATTAAGTAAAGTTATAATTACTTTTGACATTCAGTTAAAATTAGTTTTGGTTCATATTTTAATTTAGTAATATTATATTTTGTAGTTGAAAGATTTTTTCAGTAAGATTTATTTTAATTTTCAGAGACAAATAATATTACTTCTTGATTTCACGCTAAAATGAAAACTGAAATAAATGTGAAGTTATATCGATTAATTCTTTGTTGAAATATTTTCTATATGTGGGATTCCGCGAATACCGAGATTTCGCGGGATTGAAAATTCCTAGTTCCGTAAATACCGAGACTTTACAGGCTCTGGGATTGAAAGCATTTGAACAAAGAAGTTTTCACGTAAGTTATACGCGGCTGGAACGGCCAAAACATTTTTTTTGGTTAAATACTCTTTGATATAGAAAAGAAAACGATCCGTCATAATCACAGATATCTAAGATGTCGGTGGTCACAGTGAGCAATTGTCAATGTTCAGAACAACCTTTAAATTCCACGTGCTCTATTGAATAGCCAAATGGGCGGGCGTGTGCCTGAGGAACCATACGTAGCTCCTCTGCCGAAGCCGAGCGCGTGCAGTATCATCATCGCACATTTCTGGGAGACCACCTTCTTCCTCCTTATATTGTTTGCTGCGTTTCTCTCTATTAGAGGATTAGTGAGAGCAACCAGACCTCCCAGGTGTTAAGTAAATGGTATACCTTGAATTTGGGATCTATGAGAATTCCAATAAAGATATTATATCGTTTGCATTTCGGGAAGCTCCAGTGACAGAAATATTGAAAGGTAACTATCGTTAGTTAAGAGAGTACTCTAGAAAATATGTTATTTTGTTTTCTATGTCCTCATTTTCCGCGACTTCATCTGCAAAATTTATAGCCTAAATAGGTCAAAGAATTTTCATGACTACAAGCAAATAAATGGGAAATTTCACCTCTTTATAATATTAGTATAGATTTTCTTTTAAGTATTATAAAAAATACAAAATCTGTGGAAATCTCAACTATCTATCACGGTTCATGGGATGCAGTCTGGTGAAAGTAAAACAATAATGATTGTTGTATGGGAGCCCCTTAAATATTTATTCTATTCTGGTTTTTAGTATTTGTTGAAGCGGCAACAGAAATACGTCTTCTGTACAAATTAACGTATCTTCTACGATAAATTACGAAATCTCATTGAATTGTTCATTCCTCATCAAAAAAAGGTTATTATCAATTGGTGAAGATAATAACGATTGATCAAGAAAGAGGAAATGCGTCAGCCTCAAATGAAATTGAGATTTGAAATTGAGTAAATAAATATTCAATAAGTTTTGATCATTAATCGTAGAAGATACGTTAGAGAATCCGTAACTCATGTGGGTATGAATGACGAAAACGGGTCTTACACTAGCTCTCATAATTTTCTTCTGACTTTTATATTTGGATTACTAAAATAATTATACTAGTTTCCATAAAATTCCTATCTTATGTTTTGTGAGTCATCACCAGCCTTTTAAAGTCTATTTTGCTGGGGTTCGGGTCTTCCCTAGGCTTACAATAATAATAATCTTTATTCAGACTAAAACAGAACATGTTTTTATACATAAATTAATAATCTGGCATTTTTGGTTACAAATTAGCACTTAAATTATTATGAGCCGCTGACCCCAAACTAGAATTAAATCTGTTTTTGGAAATCAGTGATTCCTCTTATTTAAAGAAACATTTTGCAACCATCGTTTTATATATTTGTAGAACTTTTGTGTGTGTGTGTGTGTGTTTATATATTCTATTTGGTTTGCCTACTTTTGTTATCAGTTTGATTGGTAGGTGTTAACGACTGTAGATGCAACCTACTGCTTAACTTGCCTTCCAAATGACGGGGGAGCTTGAGATAGCAAACTTTAGGTCACCCATCCTATGACCGGCAATTACGAAAGTTACTTAACAAACGTATCGCAGACCGAGCACGCTAACCACTGATAATAATTGGTTATTAGAAATATGACATACATTGTTTTGATCATAAGGTAAGCAGCTAATGTATTGTGTAAATCTGAACAACAAAGTTACCCACATCAACTTACACCTGAGATAGCAATCATTATTTTACAGGAACCGATTATAACACTAATAGCACGGACACTGAACAGAGAGAATTTCGTGCGTTGACCTTTGTAGATATCTTAAACATTTTAGGTTCACTTTACAATGACAAAATTGCCTAGATACATCTGTGCGAGCGCAATAGCAATATGATTGCGCAAGATTGAAATAAATACATAATGCCGGGAAATTGTACGAAATTCTTTCTCTTTAGCGACTGTGCATAGAAATAGAAATTGAATCTGAAAATTGACCTGCAAACAAACTTTTGCTACATTAACAAAATATAAGGCTCGTAACATTTTTTTACTAAATAAAGAAAGACAATACTTTTCAGGTATCTAATGGAGCTTGTTGGCATCGTACTGGGCTTGGTCCTGTATCTTCTCTTAGTTGGCATATGTTAGTACAATACCTTTATAAAAGTAGCTGTTTCACCAAGACTTTGGCTATGTCAATTATATCATGTCACACACGCTATGATATTGCTCCCTGTAGATGATTTTGTTTTTCAAAATCGCTCTAAGCGTTTCGAAGCCATTTTCATGTAAATAAACAATCAAATTATAAAAGATAATGAAGTTGTGAACGAATGTCATGTGGCGACCCATGCATGGCAGTTTTACCAAAGAGGCTGCGTCGTAGGATTAACTTATACTATTAATAATATACCTGTGTAATTTTAGACACAAAACAAAAACATTTGTTGCATCATCTGTTCCAAAGTTGAGTATCTGATATTTTATTAACATGAACGGAAATTGGAATAAACACTAGACATATCAACGTTAGTTTCCGAGTTATATACAATGTGCTGATAATGTTGACGCAAGTGACATTTGACTAGACATCTAATTTAATTTGTAATCGGATTCTCTGTTTTTAGTGATAATTATAAACGAGGCGTTCTGCAAAACCACTTGTCTAAAAAATGCAAGACGCATTCTCAACGAAAACCCACCCGATGTGGAACTCAACGAGAGGGATCCCACAAAGCAAACCAAGTCTTCAAAACGCCAGCACTATGTGGGAGACGTCCGCTCAGACCGAATCATTGACATCTAGTTCATTAAATCACTTACAGATGGCGCTAATTTCAGTATTGAAGCTGTTTATCTCTATTGTTAAGAGACGCCGTGACCAGAGCGAATTCAACACGCAAAACTTTGAAAATAAAATTTAAAAAGAAGGAAATTAATAAACTCCCTAATATATTATAAAACTGTTTATTTATTATTAAGTCTAATTAAAGCAGGTTTAATAAATAACCAATTCGCTTATGTTACCTTTATAGTAGAGAACTTAAAGCTAATTTTAGCAAATATTACCTATATTCTAAATCACATTTTTGTTTAGTCTTCAAGGAAGATTTTGTTCATAGGTACTTTATCAAATATTTTGTTTGAGACGTCTTGGAACACAGAACTTAAACTCTTTTCGTAGGCTTCTTTTAATTCGTTGAACACGAGCTCGGAGTTCTCGTTCAGAAAACTGAAAGAAATGGAATGTAAATATATGTGGTAAGTGTTTGTTAGTTTAATCGTAATTTTGATATACATAATATATTATACTTTAATAACGACGAACGAATGATGAAGAATAATAATAAATATTAGCTTATCACGGTTATCACGATAAATTTACCTCAAAAAAAATAGAAACCGATTTGAAGTTTAATCAAATGTTAAGTTAAAATTTTCGCCATTTTCCGCGAACTTGGATTTCTTAGTAAATAATAAACAGCAGATGCATACTTCGCACTAAAATTTTTAGACTCTACAAGCGATACCGAAGTATGTAGTATCAATAACACCTTTTGCCTATTAATAAGTTTGTAGGTATTCTTTTACCTAATGGAACCGGCTTGGGTTAAAAAGTATTAAGTGGGTCATGACGGTGCAGTGTGATAATGACCGAGCTATGGCAGAACAATGTTTGGGTATCACTGCTCTATACTATGACAGTGCTGCGTTCGTAGAGGAAGTTCGATGCAGTTTTCATTACAGAATAGCACCACTGATTTATTCGCTTGATTATGGCTCATTAGCTCTGGTCGAAGGAGTGTGGGCGATCGGCAGGTAGAGCAACGTCTTCCTACCACATCAATGGTGACAGATATAATATCTAAATATATATAACTCAAAGGTGACTGACTGACATAGTGACCTATCAACGCACAGTCCAAACCACTGGACGTTTGGGCTGAAATTTGGCATGCAGGTAAAAGTTATGACGTTGACATCCGTTAAGAAATGATTTTGATCAATTCTACTCCCAAGGGGATAAAATAGGGGATGAAAGTTTGTATGAAACTTTGTCAATTTTAAACCGATCGGGCTGAAACTTTGCAGTCATAAAGCTAACATGACGTAGGCATCCCCTAAGAAAGGATTTTGATATAAATTCCACAACTAAGGGGATAAAATAGGGGTGAAACTTTATTTCAGGTATTTTACATGATATAATGAATAAATATTCGTTAGAAATGCTGCTCAAAATAACTTTACCACGCGGACGAAGTCGCGGGTAAAAGCTAGTCTACATAATATAGATAGTACAATAGCAAATTGCAAGTAGTCGAGGTTCTATTGAGATGCGATTATTATGGAAACATTAGCATGATTGGTCTGCTGCCTTCGTTCATCTCATTGCTCAATGAAACAATGACCGACCAATAAAGAAAGGAACACCCGCGCATCGAATCTAGATTTCATGGACGTTTGTAAATATGCCGTGAGTCTCACATGTTCATCTGGTCGCCGAGGCGTCGGTCACCGTTGAAGAGGTTGGAGAAGTGCAGCAGCACGCGCTGCGGGTGGAAACGCACGCGGTATTCGCGCACGTGCATGAAGGTCTGGCCATCACGTGACACTGGCTCGCCAATTATATCGTGCTTCACCACTAAATTTACTGTAACAAAACTCAATTTGTTTGAATCCTTTCAGTTCAGTATGACCAATTCCGAAAAATATACAATTCCCGAAATGTCCAGTGAAACGTAAAAAACTTAAATCATTGAGAATAATCAGTAGAATTTTTTTTATTTTTTTCAAGAACCTTACTCAACAAACCCATCATGTTACTAGATTAGACATGTTGAGAATAGCTCATATCAGGAATTGGACATCTCGGAAATTGAATATTTCGAAGAAGCTTATCAGTATTGGATGACTGTAGTCTAAAAAATTAAAGTAAATGGTGATGTGAAGCATTATAAAGTTATAAAAATAATGTTTTAAGTGGAATGTCAAGTCACGCATACAGGTAATAGTTTTCTTGAAAAGAACAGACTAACTCACACATGGTGATGTTAGCGATGCCTTTCCCCTGGATGGGCAGTACCAGAATTCTGCCCTTCATCACGTAATCGGCGATAAACTCCATCTTGGGCGTCAATGAATCTGTTCGTAACCTGTATTGGCTTAAGTCCGCTCTGGAACACAAGAAAAAAAGAACGATTAGAAATCTTCCGTAATTTTATTTAAAAAAATGACGTGCATATGTTCATTGTTCTTTTAGAGCGGATAACATCGATCGTTATCACGGACATATTTATAGTAAAAAGCTATTTAATATACATATATTAACACATATGGGCCCGAGGTGATGACCCATTAGCTGTCTAATAAGAACGTTGAAAATCAATCAATTATTCGCGAAAAGAAAATGGTGAACATGTATAAAAATAAACTTTGAACCTACTTGTAAGTTGTGAGTATTGTGTCAGTAAGACCGTGCAACTTGATGTTCTTGTAGTTCTGCGTGATGACCACTGGCCCTGCGCCGGAGTCGATGTTAATGGTGGACACGTGCAGGGGTTCCATAGGAGGCACTGATAATGATGGCACCCCTAGAATGGTGGGTTAGTAAATATTAAACAACCACATACTTTACTCAGTATCTCAGTAGTAATAGTTTATGCGCTAGTGTTGAAAATATGAAATACGACGAGATATTATAGGAAAGCTCGTTTTATACAGTGAACCGCGGCTTGATAGTGTTATTTTAAAATATATCGCAATACCTATTCACGAACTTCATGCAAAAATATTTGACATATCATAGCGAAATCGGTCCTGGCGATTTTTTTTAAAAAAATAATTTAAGAAAAGCGTTAGACGCAAATATTTTTGAAAGATATCAGCTCTTCGAGAGCTGAAAAGAGCTTTGCTAACTGCTAAAATTTGACGGGTTTAGCTAACTTTTTATTCTTTCTTAATCATATAATCAAAAAACGACTGCGACTTTAATCGTTACATCCTATTAATATTATGAATGTGAAAGTTTCTTTGTTTGGATGTTTGTCCATCAATCACGCAGAAATTATTGAATGGATTTTGATGAAATATGGTATACAGATAGGGTATTAGCTGACTTAGATATAGCTGTCTTAGAGTAAAGTATACTTTTTATCACACTAAACATTTTCCTAGGGACCACCGCGGGTGATCTTTGAAAGGGGTTGCGATAAATTTTGAAAATAAACAATTAGCCCACAAGAAATTTTAATTAAGGGAATATATACAATAAAGTTCAAAACTTTAGATTATATCTTGATACTGTCGTGCGAGCTGTTAGGTCAAAAGGGTCGTAATGACATACAAAAATATAATAAAATATCTTTACAATAGAAATATTAATATGCTATGATAATAGAATCAAACTGTCCCATCAACCTCGCAAGGCTTGCCCAGAAGTTCTATGTGAGCCACACTATTATTATCAATTTAAAGATTGTAAACATAACAAGATCAAAATAACGGTAATGAATGATATGAAAACAAACTCTGTATAATATAATGTCAATTTAATAATATCATCATGTGTTTAGACTTAACTGTGAATATTCTTTTTATTAAATTTAATTAGAGAGCTTTTTAACTTGCTTTATTTTCTATAAGTACATAGAAAAGGATGTATTAGAAATGTTTACATTAATCGTGATGGTTTGTGATATAGGTAAAAATAATTTTCGGTGCTCTGTTTCGTGCAATGTAACGTTTCTTAATATCTTATTAGGTACCTGACGGTTTTGTCTTGCTTTATCTTTATACCAACTGTATGCATGACTATGTAGTCATGCATGCTCACGCGCATGCATAATTATGCGCGTTGTAGTAGTGTACTAAAATATATAGTTTAATAGGTAGGTACTTTAGGGTAAATATAAAAGCGGGGAAATTCTGATAATGACAAATTACCACCAAATCATTAGGCATCTTTTTCTATCAACTGCTAATTAAGTTGACGAATAAATAAACTTTAAATAGATAAAAAAACTTTTAAAAAGCTTTCGTGTTTACCCCAAAGCCTAGGTTTAAAAAATATAAAAAAAAACCTAAGTTTTACCTAATTTCATTTTCCGTAATGCATCTGGTACTGCTGATTTTAAACAGTCGTTTAGTTTTGGATCCTTTTGTCGGCATCGTTGGAAGTCTTCAGCTGTAACAGAAACATAAATTTAATATTATACAACAGTTATTCTCATAAACTTAAGGTGAAGATTATCTTGTAAAGTTTTTTTTATAGCTTATTAGCGAGATGAAACGATTGAAAATGATAGACTTTTTTCAAGAAACTTCCTTTTCAACAGTGAAAATCTCATCGAAATTTATTTCGTAGTTTAAGAGGAGTTAATACAAAAACTATTGTATTGAAACTACTAATTCTACTTTGTTTACATTATTTTGATATGTTTATACTGAAAGCTAGGTTGATGTTTATGAAAAACGATTACCTACATAGAAAGACCGGTGCGGTCACTTGATCATAATGCTTACATTTTGTGGAATGTACTTGTGGGTAGTTGAACCAAACATATTTTTGTTCTATCTATGAATACGTCGTGTATTGCTGTTCGCTTTGGTTTCATGTTTCGTATTGCTGTTGTTTTAAAATGTATAGAAAGCGTTCTCTTCGCGAAAGTGCAATACTAGAAGTACCTACTGCAAAATATATCGGAGGACCAATCAGATTGTGAACCAACTGAAGAAGAGAGACACATTCTGCATCAAGATTCAGAGAGTGAAGAAAGTGATGCCAATGTTGTTAGACAAGAAAGTGATTCATCATTGTTTGATGATACTGATAGTGTTTCTGAAGGTCTGTGATAATTCTAATTTATTATTGATGTAATGGTGTTGAAACTTGCAAATAAATAATTATTTTTCGATATTCAGACAAACGGAAATCTTTATAGTTATTTTATTGTTTTAGATTCAACACCTCTCTCGGCTTTACGCAGTACAAACGAAAATCTAAGAAGAGGAAGAAAAGAGTCAAAGCACCTTCTCGCCGTTGGCTCATGCAAGTTTTTATAATATTTTGGATCTGGCAGTAATCGATTCTTGGATTTTGTACAAAAAACAAACGCACAAAATATCAAACGAAAAAAGTTAATTCCTTTATTCAGTTTGATTTTTTCATTTTGATTATGACCTGCTGACGCCATCCACCTCACAATCCAATAATAACATGCAGAGCTTGATGTGGAACCTAGCAGAAAAAGGAGACAGGGTTTTGTGCTAAAATGCGGAAACAAAACTAGTAAATACTGTCATACGTGTAAAAAACCTATGTGGGGTTCTTGTAATGCTAACAAGGTGTTTAAATATCAACAGTGTGCATAATTGTATTTTTTAAACTTATTTTCTTTTTACTTTTTAATAAATTCATTCAATACTTTCCTATGTTACTTTAATTTAGTAAAAATAAAACACAAACTATAAAGACATTAGTACACATAAATAAAACATCACAGCCAAAGATACGTCATTTGACACTCTTGGTATTTCTAGGTAGGTAGTTCAAACTTTCGGTCTTACTAGTATTAAAGGCCTAACAGACATGCAACTATCTATCAACTCTAACATAAAAATAATCGCGTACTTCCATTTAAATTAACTTCTCGGGCTCGACTAAAATCAGGAATCATGTCATCAAAAGTTTTCAAGTTCAATGATATCAATGATGTTACATCTAAAAATATAATCCCGTTAGACTACAGATTATTAAAAACCAGTTTTATATAAATAAGTCGAATACTTTAAACTTTGCTTTAAACTCATTAATTTACATGTCCATTTGTGTAATGGCGAAACCTCTGGGCGAGCGAAATTCATAACCGCACAATATGTCAAGCTGACATTGACATAGTAACAACATAAGAAACGCAATGAAGATCATTTAAAATAACACAAGATCCTAAAAGACCGTTTCAAGCTGTTGCATAGCCTGCGGTTTCAACATTTTGACGAAAATTCTAAAATGTTAAAATAATATGTGAAGCAAATCTTACAAACTATTATGAAAAATAAATATAGCCAATGACAATACTTTATTGACACACTATATATCTAATTTTTAACACTATCTAGCTTAAAATGTAAATGTGCAAGAACAATAATTTGCATACTATTAATAAAATTTGTTACTCGATAATTTGTGACGTTATTATAGTATGGCCAGTTGACAATTGTTGTCAATAAGACAATGAGCGATTAATGAAAACGAGCCACAAAAACCGCCGGTATCCCGCACGCGGACGTCATCGACCAGTGTAAATAAACGATAGTCATAAAGAGTCGCACGGGAGCTAATGCACGGAATCAACAAGCATATGAAACGCCTCTCTTCTTTTCAAGAAGTACTAAATATCCATATTTCATAATTTAACAATATTTACAATAATTTTTTGTTAAGATTAAAATGTTCATATTTACAAGATAACATGGACGAAATAAAAGTAGAAAAATACCTCCAACAACGTGACACAATAAAATTTTATTCTTTCACAAAAATACTCAAATAATACAGACTCAAGTTTTCGAGACCGCAACTTTTCAGTGACATCAAATACAACCTTCTTGAAGAGGTAATAAATGTTTTACTTCATCGTTCAGCTCTGTGTACAACGCTGTGCTCGACGTCAAGTTTGAGGCTGTTAACAGAACAGCAGAACAGAGTAGCTCGGTGGCGTAGTGGATAAGCGCCGCGGTCCACGATCGTTGTCGTTAAGCAACTTTCGCAAGGGTCGGTCACGGGATGGGTGACCAAAAAATCATTATCTCGAACTACTCCGTGCTTCGGAAGGCACGATAAGCCGTTGGTCTCGGCTGCATTTGCAGTCGTTAATACCCTCCAATCCACATTGGGCTAGCGTGGCGGGTCGTGGCCCATCCTCCTTAACCATCCATAAGGAAGGCCTGAGCCCCTGCAGTGGGGACGTAAAAGGGTTGATAATGATGATGATGAACAGAACAGCATAGCTGACCTAGACCTAGGAGAGACTATCATCTGAGCATCTTAAGTGTTTTTTGTAACCTTCACTACTAGTCAACATATTTTCATCAGTCTATGTAATCTTACGTAAAGAGCAGATTTTTTTATCTACTTTCTATTAATTAATACGAAAATGCAAAATATCTTAAAAAATAAATAACATGAGATATAACAATATTAAAATAAATAATATTGGATAATAATATTACAAGAGGTTTTATTACGAAAGTCACTCGATCAACGTGCAAGCGGGAAGTAGAACCGGTTTTATGCAATCGTTACATTATTCCTTAAGGTTCGAGAAACTATTTTAAAACATTACATTAGATAATATTTAATAATCGATGAATAGTTGGTGAGCAAGAATTATGAACGTCGAGGAAAGTCGAGATCGAGATCAGAGACAGAAACCATTTAGTTTTTCCCTCTTATTTTGCTGCTGGCGCCTCAATGTCGAATGTGGAGTGAATTTGAACTAAGTTATGCGAGATTTTGATGTAAATCAATCTAGCCGCTATTTCCTTAATTTCGTCTAAAATTGGCATTGGCGTCGTGGCTATTAGGCTACAAATCACTTCAACATACTACTCAACTACTAACATCTCCATTGATATATATTAGTGTAGAATATTCTTTTGATTCCGTTCCTTTAAAAATAGATTTTTTTTTTAAATTCAAAACAAGATTAATTGATTTATACGTGATTCAGATATTCCATCCCTATGTCATTTCGAAACTCACTTCACTCATGCCACGAAACGTGAATACTTATTCAAGGTTAAGTGGATTCCCTTTCACCATAGGGTATTCGAATTCGGGATTTTTAAGGAATCGCTTTGCTGATTTAAACCATTGTCTCACTAAAATAAGTCTATATTTGACGTTGTCATGTTTGAATTGTTTTAATTGAGTACTAACTTTAGTCCTCCTTTTTAAAATAAGACGGTTTGAATTCTGATAAATAAAAACAAATGTTTTATTTTTACAGTACCTATAGTTCTATTTTTACAGTATATATTTTATAAGTTCGATTTTTACATATGACTCTTAGTTTTTTTCGGTTATTAAAAAATACAGAAAATGTATTCCTATCACAAAATATGAGCTTTGACTTGCCTTCCTGCATGACAAACTCGAGAAACGCTTTATATAAACGCCACACCAAATTTCACTTTTCTCCGGTTGAGAGTTAGATTTTGTATAGGTGACATTCGGATTTAGACAAGACGTTCTCGATTTGCCATGCTACGCCTGTTGCTATAAGAAGGGCTTATTACAACAAAAAACTATAATTTAAGAAATATGGAACTAGCAATTATTTGCTGATAATACTAACAAACACTAGGGAAATAGTGCTGATTATCCAGTTACTGTTAAAATTAAAATTCAACCTGCTATTCCGTCAGTCGTAAGAAAAAGACTTGAAACTTGCTACATGTAAATTCAGTATTGTGTCATCGAACAACGGAAGATTTCCTACGACCTACTTCTCTTAAATTTCACCACTATCCTTCCTGCAATACTAACACTGCGCACGCGCACATTTGTGTACCGTATGTGAGCAAACCGGG
This sequence comes from Diatraea saccharalis, assembly GCA_918026875.4. Taxonomy (NCBI): domain Eukaryota; kingdom Metazoa; phylum Arthropoda; class Insecta; order Lepidoptera; family Crambidae; genus Diatraea; species Diatraea saccharalis. The sequence goes on along the minus strand of OU893334.1, from coordinate 18,410,016 downwards.
TCGTTTCTCAAAACCATGCTAAGGTCACTGTGGTCACTGTCAGTCAAGTGTTAATAAATTATCTTTAAAGAAACTTCTCTGTCTGTCTATGTATTAAATAATGATTTCCTAAATTAAAAATTATTGTTTTCCTAAATTAAAAAATTAAGTTAAGCCTTTGTATGATTGTAATTTGAAAAGCGAAGGTACCATAATACCTGGATACGAGGCAACATGGAAAATATTATTTTCTACATTGACTAGACCGGTAACCGATCTCGGGACCTTACCTTACCGGGCATTGGCCCGGGCATCACCACCGGGCGATAACCTCGAAACCAGAATGAGAGCCACTCAGCATAAAATAGGAATATAACTTTTTCATGAATTTCTTTACTAAAATTATAAAAAGCCAAAAAGCTGTGGAAATAAAACTATCTACACAGTGAATGGGTACTATTATTAAAATTGTGAAAAACAAACAAAAATATTAACGAGTAAAATATATTTACACATTTTATACTTAATTATTACTTAAAAATACGTAATTATCATTAATAATATATAAAGTACCAAACGTTGTAACGCTATAGATAAAGTACCAGTTATATCTAGCTACCACGTCCCGACCCGCGCAACCTGTTACTAATATAGGTTAAAAGTTAGGGTAAAAGGAATGAAAGAAAGAGCAGTCTTTTCTATTTTTCTTGGCAGTGTTTCTCAGTACAAAGTTCTCTTTTTTATTTATTTATTTGTACCGTAGATAGTAGTACCACGGTTGGTATAAATTAAATGATGGCAAAGTTTTTCATATTCATATGTGTTTGTATCAGCCTAGACTAAATAAATGACATTTAATTGCAATCCCATACTCTTCTTTGATGCTCGGGATAGGGTTAATATAATCTTGCCCGTTTTTCTCACATATAGGCATCGTCTAAATCTATCGCCTAAATACTTAGGAATCGCTTATAGTGAATATATTTCACCAATTACTAGGTACCACCTAACAACAATAAACAATGTCTAAAGTTATGAAATACGTTATACAGCGCCTTGTGCTAGGCATTTGGGTAATAAGACAGGTCACAAATGTGTCAATAAAAGAAAAAAAGTTTATATGGAAATTAACTAATCTACTTAGGCGCTTTGTAAGACTAACCTTATTCATAAGTGTTTGTATCAGCCAAGGCACATAGTTTATTCTAGGTTAGTGTAAACGGGTGTTAGTCTCATTTATAAAAGCAATTTCCGTAGCGACACGTATGGCGGAGCGGGCTACATATAGCCGACACTTTATTCGGTCACACTGCGTGTTGACCAACAGTCAGCGTTTCCCAAAACCAATACGATGCGTTACAAGGTCGCTGAGGTTGTTGCCTCGTGTACATATGACGGTTGCCAAATTTAAATTGTTACCTTTCTCCCTCGTGGAAAATTTCTGTGATTAATAATTGAGGTTAAATAAGTTTGAACACTATTTATTCACTAGATAATCTATTCTATTTATTGCCGTTGAAATTCGTGAGCTCAGGCAAGTCGAGTAAAAAGAGTTTGAATGTTTTTGGGATTGAATGATTTGTATATAGTCTTTATTTTTAATCGTACCTTTCGTAATTCGGGTAATCGATTTTTTACTACGAGGGTCAAACTGAAAGTTCTTAGAACTGGCCACTTATAAACAATATAATAAAAAAATAATTCTAAAATTTGAAAATATAACTCTTTGCCAATATTACTGAGTATATATTTCATTCATTTGTCATTTGTTTTACGATTTGGCGGCAAATTGAAAATTGTCTGTGTCACGTCATCATGAATTTAACACGAGAAAATTTTCGTGCAATGATTTTTTATGACTTTCGATGTCATTTAAGTCAACAAGAAAGTTATGATAGACTACGATTGGCCTTTCACGATGAAACCCCATCTCGTGCGACTGTTTACAACTGGTTTAATGAGTTTAAACGTGGTCGCACTAATCTCACTGATGATTTACGTGAGGGACGGCCTTCTACGGCGACGACTGAAGATAACATCTGTGTTGTGCGGCGTATGATAGAGACTGACAAAAGAGTGACCTATCAACAGATTCGGACAAGCTTAGGCATCGGTATGAGTCAAGTGCACAAAATCCTCCACGAACATTTAGCGGTCAGGAAGCTTTGCGCCCGGTGGATACCTCATAATTTGACTGAGGCTCAAAAACTCCATCGTGTGGATTGGTGTCGTAAAATGATTGAAAGATTTAACGGAGGTGACTCAAATGCTGTGTTCGACATACTTACAGGTGACGAAAGCTGGATTTACTGTTATGATCCTAAAACCAAAAGACAATCTGCTCAGTGGGTGTTTCCTTTCGAGGAGTTGCCAACTAAAGTGAAGAGAGATCGAAGTGCGGGAAAAAAAATGGTGGCCTCGTTCTTTGGAAGGATAGGTCATTTTGCAACAATTGTGTTAGAGGATCAAAAAACAGTTTCTGCAGAATGGTACACTACCAATTGTTTGCCACTTGTCTTGGAAAAAGTTCGAGAGAAACGACCTCGCAGTAGGATCCTCCTTCACCACGACAACGCCTCGTCGCACACCGCCAAGCGAACGATCGACTATTTGGCGACATCAAACGTTGAATTACTGGGTCACCCGCCGTATAGCCCCGACCTCGCGCCTTGTGATTTTTATTTATTTCCAAAAATTAAAGAAAAACTTAAAGGAAAGCGGTTTATGAATGCTGAAGAAGCGGTGGCTGCGTATCGCGATACCATTGAAGAGACCCCTAAGGACGAGTGGGCAAAGTGCTTTTCCCAGTGGTTCCATCGCATGCAGCGGTGTATTGACGTGAATGGACAATATTTTGAAAAGATATAATAAAACTAATAACTGGCTAATGTAATCAGTTTTTGATTTTCTAAGAACTTTCAGTTTGACCCTCGTATTTTATATAAGCTCAAATATTATAATTTCGTTTCATTTTAAATATGAATAATAATTCACGTGTCCCAGTGGAAACTCGACCAAAAACGTCTCAGGGCAGAACATTAGTAAAAATGGGTTAAAACATTTTTGCTTCATTTAATAATACTGTAGTTTGAGTATTGAGGAGTTCGATGGCGCTGTACCTAGCGTGTTTATTCTCGATAGAAAGTTACTCTTGCATTGGATGGGTGACCAAAAATTTATTACCTCGGGCTCATGTGTTTCGAAAAGCTCCTGTCGTTCTGGCTAATTGTTTCCATCCATAGGGGAGACCTATGCCTGAGCAGTGGGGAAATCAACAGGCTGATGATTATGATAATATAATAAAGAATTAACATTTAAACTTCAAGGCGATTAGGAATCGGATATTTTATAACTATGTTAGCGATATATGTATGCAAATATGTAGGTGATAATATTAAAAAGAAGCTATGCTTTTAAGCTCCATGAAATAAATGTCTTCCTTTCACTTACAAACATAGGACATTTACCTTTACATTAACTTTATGTCAAATATTTGACTTTGCAATGCACTTGTATGACTATGCAATGGTAATATTTTAAATATTCTATTTATTATCTATAAATGGCTTTCCACCAGCGGCTTTGCGTACTCCTCCATTTACTATATAAATCTGCCTCTTAAATGATGTATATAAAAGCGAAAGGTTACTCATTCACTCACTCATCACAAAATTTCAGAAAATGCAATTGCTAGGAGTTTGAAATTTTGCACGTGGGTTCATTTTAAGTCGTAGGTGCTCACTAAGACGGGATTTTATGTAATTCGACCCCTAAGGGGGTAAATTAGGTGATGAAAGTTTTTATGTAATTTTCTCAATTCTGGACTTAAAACTAGATCACGCGAGCGAAGCTGATGGCGGAAGGCTAGCTCTATATATTGGTGAAAGTCTCATTAAAATCCGTTGTGTAATTTAATAGATCTCAGCGTAAAGACATCGGGAAGGGAATTTGTTTTATACTATATATAAGTATTTTTGTAGTAACTTTCTCTATGCGATTTCAACGAGAAAAATGGAGAAAATGTTTATGTAAAGAAATCTAATAAGATTATCGATAAAAATGAATAGGATTGACGACTGGGTAAAAAAAAGAAATTAATTTAGTCAGATTATAGAAAAATATTAGATACGTATTTTTTTACTTTAATTTAACAAGAAACATCTTAGATAAAAGTCATAAAGGTTGAGGTGTGGGGGCTTGCTACGAGCGAACCCCCGCTACGTCACAATTTTGTAAAAAAAAAGCGTGACGTCATGTGACATTTTAATTCAATGTATCAAAACGAAAATAATACGTGTTTAATATTTTCCAACGTTCTGCTTGACGACCAAAACAAACAAAAAATTGTCGTCATGCATACTCAACGAATATTTTCAACTAACGTATTCCGTAAGTTGGTTAATTGTAACGCACCAAATTCAAAATGTACCTGCAAAAATGTAACGATACATCGGAAAACTCACAATATCGGTGATATATCGGTATTTATTGCATCCCTACTTTAAATCGAAATAGAATTTGCACCTATATTGGTTGTTATTATAAAAAGCCTATCCGAAACGATCTATACAAACAAAAGACTGTTATCGAGTGCGAAACTAATGTGGGCTTGCATAATGACAGTGGTTACTGAAATTCCACGGCGGGCGGTATGCGTTACAAGGTCGCTGTACTCTGCCGGCAGCTGAGCTGCGCCGGCGCCGCGCCGCCCGAATTACTGTGACACCCTGTACTACTGCACCATTTGAACTTGTAGATGCAAGAGATGGTTTCATTATTTTTACTGTCAATAGATGGAGCTGAGTTTGAATTTGATAATATAAAACCTACTGTGTATAGTATGGTATAAAATTAGTCGCTTCCCTGTCTATTGTGGTTTTCGTCAATATAAAGAGAGATTCAAAAGGCCATTAAAATCGCATGTTAGTAGAATTTTACACTTTTAGTAATATGATTTACAATGTACGTTATATAAAGGGAGAGACATTCTTATTGTGATTTTTATGCCCTAATGCTTTCGCTTTGCAATCAATCTACGTTTTTACACTTTACTGTCGTTTTCACTGCATAACCTTAAAGATTTGGCGTTAGGTTTAAAATTTATAATTGCCCGTAGTGCTTGTTGCCGACACACAATTTATGCTATATACATATATTTTTTCTTTTTTTTTTGTTGAATGATGATGAAGAACGTAGGACGTATATAAGAAATCCTACACGGGACAAAATATATATTATATAAAGATATCGTGGAGGCAACAAGCAGCATTTATTTTGGAGGAAGACAAAAAATTTTGGATCATATCATTTGTCGCTAACAAGATATTAAAAGAAAAAAAGGAAGCAAAAGAGAAGGGCATGCCTGTGGAATTTCTCACAGTGGGCTACCCGAAGAAAAGACAAGTTTTTAGAAATGAACAAGTGACCGTTTTGGTGAGTTATTCGATTAAATGCAGCCGAATATACTATGGACTAACTACTATGCTACTATGGACTCGTAATAGAATAGGGATGACGACTGGGTAAAAAAATGCAATTCTATTAAGTCCGTCAGTCAGATAATAAGAAAATATTAGATACTTATTTTTTTTACTTCAATTTACGTACGGCTCGCTACGTCACAGTTGAGTAGAAAACGTACCATAACGTGACGTCATGCGAAATTTTAACTCCATGTAACGCCGTAATTTTATGATTAGGAAAAAATACGTGTTTAATATTATTTAACACTCTACCTGACGGACAAACAAACAAAATTAGTCATTATCCCTATTCGTCCATTTACGTCAGTACTATTAGTCTGCTACATAAAATTTATTTAAATTAAATGATCCCGATTGGTTACTTTATCAAACAAACCAATACTAAGGTAAAACAATTGAATCATAAAGAATAGAACAGTTTAAAAAAAATATGCCACAACCAACTTCTGTCTCCCCTAAACAACATTCGCATTTGTTTTTTATATTTTATTGTTTCTTGTTTATGTGCTCGTAAACTATAATTTTAAGCAGTGTCATAAAATAAATAAATAGAAACATAGAATAATACCAAGAACAATATGGTTCAGGGTTATATGCAACACGTGTCATATTTGAAAATCTGCAATATTTAAGAACTAGTAAACCCCTCACTTGGTAACTGGATATTATGACCGGTCATCTTGTGGAGGGTTAACTAGTTACATGATTTTGCAGAAATAAATTAGGAAGCTAAACAAACCCTGAATGTTGCGTAAGAATAAATTAAATATAAATTGGTTTTTAACAAACAATAATTTGTTTTTAAATTAATTTAAATATTTAAATTTTAACGATGAAGATAACAATGACGGCATGATGCAAAAAATGACGGACGGACGGCATGTTAAGTTGTTGGTCCCTGCTGCATCTGCAGTCACTTTGCACTGGGCCGCATAGCACTGGATAACGTAAGCAAATGTCTCGTTTTGAACGTACCGTTCCGTTTTTTGGTTTTCTACCCCGGCGTTCCTGAAGGTAATGTAGGGACGCCAAAATGTCCCAATTTCAAAATGGAGGGAAAATTTTGTAGGACGCACAATTAGTTGCCTGCGAAGTGAGGAAGAGAGAAAGGCGGCAAAAGTGCATCTTTGCGAAATTCATATATTTGGTTTCCGATTACTTTCTGAGTATTTGAAACTTTGTATAACGAAAAGCAAGTGTTTGTTTAATCAAAGGTGTCTGGGCTTATCGTACTATATCAGAAAGTCTGCTAGTGTGATCGTGAAACTATATATTAAAAATTTGGAAATATTATTTTTAATATCTGTAACATATTTATATGTACCTAAATCAGATCTCGATATCTAAGAAAAGTACCTAGACTTCAGCATGTAGTAGTTAGAAATAGGCCATAGGTCTAAAGCGCTATTATATAATAGAATCAGCCTTGAACTCTACATTAAGCATAGCGCTGTCACAGGATAGAATGTTTATTAAAAAAAAAACCTACTTCAAAAGGCAGTTTACATAATTGACATTCTGATAGGGATAATAGTGATTTTTTTTCTATTGACTGAAATAGTTTCACACTTTCTCATTTTAAATTATGGCTTATATGGACGTTATTGTGTGATACAAAACCAATTTAAATTGGTATATACGCTTTAATGTGTCTTCTATATTTCGCAGAAACTAGATTTAATAAATGTTTGGTCACCTATCTACTGGCCAGTCTTTGCGAAAGCTGCTTAACTTTCACAATCGCAGACGCGTGCGTCATAGAGCTCCTCTCTTAATATAATTATTATGAATATGTCACTCATATTGAATACGCATGTGCAAGAGCAGGCGCCATGTTTGAGCAACTCCTGCGCAGCGCAATAGCACAAATAAATATGTTTGCAAAACATACAGTAGATCAAGGATGTGGCAGTTTCCAAAGCGATCTCGTGAAGTTCGATGATCAAAAATAAAAATTTCTTAATATTGATATAATATTGTGTAGCATCATTTATATTATTTGTTTTAAAATAGTATATTTGCGTTTAATAGCATTGTATTATTTAATTTCACTTTGCATTGATATATTCATCTCCTGTTAAATTTAATGCTAATATGTTACTGAAATATAAACTTACGTGCAAAAATTTGGAATAGTTACAATATATGCGAGGTGTTTTTAGGGTTCCGTACCAAAATGGCAAAACAGGAACCATATTACTAAGACTTCGCTATCTGTCTATCTGACACCAGGCTGTAACTCATGAACCGTGAAAGTTAGACAGTTGAAATTTTCACATATGATGTATTTCTGTTGCCGCTTCAACAACAAATAACTATAAACTAAAATAAAATTAATATTAAATGAGCTCATATAATGCCCGATAATGATAACGGTATATGGAACCTTTCGTGTGTGAGTCCGATTCGCACTTGGTCGGTTTTTATATTTAAAAAAATAGTCATAAGCATAGTAAAAATCGCATAACTAAAGAAGAGGTCAGTATTTATTATAAATTCTCTTTTACCTACAACTTATTTCAATACGCTCTGTTTGATATTTTCAATACAAGGTTTTTGTAAGTAACCCGGAACTTTCCTCGGTTTATATCACAGCAATATTTTTTTATATGTGAAGGTTTATATCCTCTTTTGAATATTATTTATGTTCATTTCTAATTCGAACAATCCGTAAGCATAGGGTAAGTCTAAAATAAATAAAATGTAATCATTATTTATCTTTTTATGGTAATGGAACTTTTTTGTATGTGGTACAAAAGAAAATTTTGTTCTGTGTTTAAACACAATCATCCTTTTTTTAAGGTTTATCGGCATATATCACGGAACAGAAAAGGGATATACTTTAATCTGACTTCCAAAATAAGAAATTTATCAATTCACTTGATTTTTGAATGATGAATTTATTTCAAATACTATGAAATAAAATATAACTACTTTTTCAACACCTTTAAATTTCTAGCAGGCACATTAAATAATTACACTCTAAATCTGCAGTTGTTCCCAGCAATTCGCTCTGAGCCCGCGTAGTGGCCTGACCTATATATACCCCAGCAATGGACGCATCAAAAGACTGGTAATAATGTAGTGTCTTAACCCCCAAAACTTACCGAGGATCCATACGACTAAATGGATAGCTCATTATCAGTATTCGTGTCAATGAGTATGCTCTTGGTCGACTTTTGCGAGAGGAATATTACGCAATGAACAATTTACGCTCTCTCCGGAGAGAGGTGCATTTACTGGTTTTTTTTTTACAAAAAAAAGAAATGGATGTCGTGCGTCGGACGTTCAAGAAAAAATGATTAGATCACTTTAATATTGTTATTTAATTTAAATAGTAATTAAAACTTTTTGGCCAGTTGTTTTATTAGTTATTATTACAACTTTTAAATTAAATTAAACATAAATATTATCTGATATTATGGCTAGGAAGAAAGTGCTAAAACCAATAATACATAGGCAATAAGAAAATTAATTTGAATTTAAGTCGGTATACGTTCAAAATTAATTTAGGTATCTTTAATTAAGAAAAAATAAACGAAAGATGTAGTAAAAACAATAAATAAAACAATTTCAAATTTACAGAAAATCCATTACTTCATTTTATAACAGACAGTCATTCGCATCTTGATCACCATGGAAGATTATTCGATAGTAAAAAACGCTGTCTCTACCCATATCCGCTCGATCAAGGTTCACTTATCTCTCTTGCGCATATATATAACGGCATTAACAAAACAATACTAGTGAATTCACTACATGTGAGTAAAACACGTTGAATGAATATGAAGCTAATAAGCGAATGATTCGTAGTCGTATGTAAATCGATAACAAACACATAAAAAATGAATCTCAAAGATCGCAAAGTCGAAACTAAAAAGGTCTTTTTTAAATAAGTTTTATAGTTGGCGATAGAATTTTATTAAGATGTGACAACATCTATAATGCCTTCATTTATTTTGATTTGAGTTAAATTAACGAGACAAATGCCGATTAAATAAAACAATACAGAGAAATATAGCATCGTTTGCTTGGTTTCTATTATCAAGGGCTTTTCTTTGTTTTATTTCCAATTTTTTTCTTGGACCTCTTTTAATATTCTGCTAGAACCGGTGATCCACTGACCCTTACATAACCACCATATTTCCAAAACTAGATGTCAATTTTTCATTGTTAATGTTGATATCTATAAATGCAATCTTTTATAAAGTAGATTCTCTACCAGAAACTTAAAAGTATGGAATAGAATTCTACAAAAGTATCACCTGGTTTCTGAACTGAGAATTTAATATTAAGCACGTTTCAAACCATACTTTAATCATCTTAAGCGTCAGTTCAACAAGTTTTTGTTTCTGATTTTTTTTTAATGATCAGTTGATAGCAATATAATGAAATTAAGACTTTTTGCCTTGTGAAAAAAACTTATATTATTGAGAATAAGTTGGGATTTTTCCCAACTTTGGGATGTTGTACTTTTCTCAATTCTGAAACCGACCGTATGGCGATTAAATCTTCGTATTTATTTAAGAAATTTGCGAGTTAATAGGTAACCGCGGTCACTGAGACCGCCAGCGGGTCAAGGGTCTGATGTGCCCGCACGCATTCAAATAGCCTATTGGATACCAAAACTGTCAACTCATTCGCATGCACCGCTCATACGCAACGATGTGACCTTGGCTACCGGCCACGTCTACGCTGTCAATAAAGAAAAAATATCGATGAAATATACAAAAACATATAAACAATGAATAAAAGTCGTTGTTAAATGATATTTCTTTTTATAAAACTGCATGAAGACAACAAATTATAGATATGTTTTGTGGTTTGTTTAATACTAGCTTCCGCCAGCTTCACCCTATGTATGAAAAAAAACCGCTACAAAATCCGTTGCGTAGTTTTAAAGATTTAAGCATACATATGGATATAGGGACAGAGAAAGCGACTTTGTTTTATACTATGTAGTGATAAGGCTAAAACAAGTAACCCAAACATATCTATATAAATTTTCTTTTGTTTTATGCTTAAAAGGATTCTGATTGTAAATTTTCTGAGGAACGATGGTTCTTTTTAATTATTACTTACTAAAATTTTGAATATATGCTATATGAGTAAAATTACGAAATAATAAGCTCTGTCTTAAAGGGTAGACCAGATAATAACATTTACTAATTAATTAGTGATCTTACATTTCTTATGATTGCATTTAGCATTAAGCGTTTATCTACGAGTACATACAATACATGTCCACATCAAATCGCTTCGTAAAGATCCTGAGTGCCATTAGGCGCGGTCTTAACACATGTCGACGTTATAACTCTTTCTAGGCAAGTTCTACATAGCTTCCATAACTCTTTTCATGCATTAACTCTTATATGATAAGAGTATCGCCATGTTGGCTATTTAATACGTAATAACACAACTATGACTCGCATGCCGGTTTCAAGGCGTAGCCACCTCTCGGTCCCGGGTTTGATTCCCGGTTGAACGTTTCTATAGTGTCTTAGATCTGGTATTTACCTTCATAATTTTAGATTTCCATAATATAAGTGCTTTTTTATACTACTTTTATTCATTTCTATTTATCTATTTCTATTTATTCATTAAATACGCAGAATAGAACTCAAATTACGAGTATGTAAAAGTAAAATTGTTTCTTAACTGGATAATAAGCTAAACTGTGTGTACACAGCATTCAATTACATTATCTGTTAATTTATATTAAGCTGCTTAATTTGTAATTTGAGCAATAAATGTCAGCCTATTAGTGTCCTCAATTCAATTTCAATTCAACTCAAAATGTCAATAGAACCCAATTTGATAGGTGTGCATTGGTGAGTGTTAATGACTCCAGATGCGACCGGTACCTACGACTTAACGATCCTATCGAAGTACGGAGAAGCTTTTTTGGTCACCCATCCCGTAACTAACCCTTGGCAAAGTTGCTTTACTTCCAGACATCGCGGACAGAACTCCCTAATCGATGACTCGCGCCTTCGAGCTACCCAAGGTATAATAATCCATTATTTCCATCAGCATCAGTTCACACTCCAGTTGAACGGTCTGTGACGTAACAAAGTGCATTACGCATAATACCGTTACATTACCTAATACTACTTTCGCTCAATTTCTGAGGTAAACTCGCTTCAAGGTATGAACACGATTATTTTTAACCTTGACTTATTGTTAGTGAGGTTTCGAGAAAAACTACTTCCAAATTTCACTTTGTTCGTAGGTTCTCTGGAAATTTTGTATATTCTAAATAATATGTTCATTTTGTAATCGTGTAATTCGATCATAAATAATGTAATTTTTTTGAATTGCATTTACATTTCGATATAATATGGGACAGGAATATGTACAGACGACCACATAAATATTTTTTTTATACTTATATTAATTTCTGTGCAAATAACTTTATTGAAGTTTTATGAATTAAAATTCTATGAATAGTTAGTTGGTATGTGATAATCAACCAAATAATTTTCGGCAAAAAGGCAGAGAACCCTTACTTTTGGCTGTACCTTTTGCGCGGTCAAATACTAACGTTTGCTACAATAAACAGACAATAGTTTTTATAAACACTAAAATAACCAACTGTTCAAACAAATTAAAGGTGGACACAACTTTTTAGCATTAATTTACGGTGTTACAAACAAATGATTTATCACTGTAATTATTTAAGAGTCTGATCAACCTAAGTACATAAAATAGCTACTAAAATTCAAAGTATTAGAGTTAAATAATAAATTGGATGAAAAAAATACTGAGTAGACGAAATTATAAACCTACGTTAGACATCTACAAATTTAAGAGATGGCACAATATCCGTTGACAAAATTTCACTCACGTCACGTCATAAAATCTCTAAAATACAAGCAAGAACAAGCTGACGATCAAGTCGTTATGAAAATCAGGCGTAGAACAACACTTTAATAAAAAAGACAATTTTTGCATAGAAAATATTTGTTTGTATTTATTTGCGAGGCGTGATTGATAAGCTAATGATTATGATATAAAAGTGGATGCTTACTGGCAGATTTTTAATTAAGATTAGCTTAAGACTCCAGTATAACAGGCCAGTCTGTGATGTGTTGACCTTACGCTGATAGTTACGCGAGACTTTGAATTTTAATTTAACTAGCAACTGCGCACTGTCTCTTGTGTTTCTGAACATCTTGTAAGCCAATATCAAGTCCAATAATTCCTGTTACTTTGTTAGTGATAAGTCAAGTAAGATTATAAACAAGTTGGATAAATGCCTTTATAATTTTTGAGACGCTCAGCAATTTGAGCAAATGCATGGAGTATTTATGGGCTATTTATATTATAAGATTATATGAAACGGGTTTATTAACGCGATAGATTGATGGTGAGGTGCTTCACTTACTTATATTTCCCGACGTTTCGACCGGGTTACACCGGCATTGGTAACGGCCATTTATACAATTAAAATATAATGTTTATTTATATTATATTATAATAAAAATATATACATTTATTACATTTGAAAAAATAAAAAAGGAAACCGCTGTGTCGATTTTTCTGGCTCATTTCATTAAACGATATTTGGTGGTATACTTTTTTTATTTCTTGTTAATCGATATATAAAGTTACAGCGTGCGAGCACTACTCAAAGGCGGGATAAAGACTAATGGAACATTAACATTGGAAAATGGGATCAGCATGCAGGGTCCAGGCGATTATTCTGTCTCATTTTTATTGATCGTTCGTTGGAAATCGCTCAATGATATTAACCCGCATAGGTCATCATTGAATTATGCAAATGAAAATTTTAAAAATGTGTATATTAAAATATAAATAAAAAGTGATCTAAGTTTGTTATGTACTTACGATATTTGGTTTGTTAGAAAAGTTTGATGTGTATGCGCATCTGGTACTTATTTGTATTTTTACATAAAAAAATAACCACGCCTATTTTGGGTTTTTGAATATAAATAAAAATATGTTTGTTTTGTAAATAATGTTCATATAAAATATTAAGTAAATATGCATGCATAATCTGTGGTAGGTAGATAGATAGAAATAAAATGTCTCTACGGGCACTGCAAATTAAACAGTCACCAATTTCACACGAATTTAGAGGATACTGACACTTGAAGAAATTTAAAAAAAATGAAATAATTTTATTATGAAACACAGGTTAAGTAGATCAATACGTTATTAAAAATAATATAGTATATCCACTGAGCTTTATCTCATAGGTGTACAATATTTTATGTTTTTGCTGTGTAGTTCATGCATTTTTTTATTATAATATTGTCTTATCTTAAAACTACACACAATCAAAGAAACCGATCACACAAAAAATCACGCAGTTTCTTTTTAAATAAATTTATTCCCCCACTGACTTTTATTATATGTGTGAGGGGCATTGCCATTGCAAACAAGAGTGTAAATACAAAAAAAATATGTGTGAAAAATAAAGACAAAGTTGTGACAATACAATCTGTCCAAAAGAGTTAAAATATTTAAAACTTATAAGAAGACTTATAAGAGGCTTAAAGTTACTGTAGATCTTTTAGCTCTGACTGCGGATCTATATGGAACTGCACAGAACTCATATCATAGAATAATAATACTAAACATACAGGTTGGTCCAGACGGCGACGTCAAAAAAAAATTTTTTTTTAATTGCTCCCACCTAGGGGTGCCATGTATTTTCCGCGATGTTTTGTAGTTTTCGTGATATGATTATTTTTATGATTTCATAGCAAATTTCGATAGTATTTACTTAAAAAATAAAAACCTAATGGCTTTTTTTATGATTTTTTTTTTTCTAAAACATAATCTTAATAAACGGCTTTTTCACATGCATAACAGTTAACCCCCTAGCATTGCTGCATGTTACGATAATTTTGATCAAAAGTGAATAAATTACATTTCAGTGAGCAAGAGTTAAATTTTCAGCTTTAAATTAAAAATAGTTAAGGTAAGTTTCATAGCTTCTAAAAACTTCACTAGACTCTAAGCTTTCTGCAAAGTACATAAAAGTCATTGGTAATGGGGCTATTATTTCCTGTAATCGGCCTATAAATGTAGCGGGGTGAAAATTTCATCATTTTTCAAATTATCATTTCTTTGATCCTTGGTGTCAGTAATTAGTGTTTGTAGGCACTAGAATTTTAAAATTGAATTATTACATTATTGCTTAGTTGTAGAATACTGAGAAAAAAAAGTTAAAAATGTTGCGTACGAAAGTATGGGGGGTTTTCGGGTACATTAGGGGGGAGCAATTTAAAAAAAAAATTGACATCGCTGTCTGGACTACGCTGTATATATTTAAAAGTCCTTGCATCACGTTAGTTGAAACGCAATAAAATTAGAAAAGGCGTGGCGTTATGGATTCCTTAATATTTAAAGCGCATATTAAATGTTGTTTCCTTAAAATACTCATTAGTAAATCAAACGACTTGTATACACGAATAATACTTGATAAAGTTTTACATTGAGTACAAATAAATGCCGTAATTCCGGCACTCGGTTTGGTAATAAACAAATAATACTTTAACATATAATTCTGTAACTTATATGTTGTCTGTCTATAATTCTGTAACATATAAAACATATTTATAACTGGGTTACTAAGCAAACAATAATTGATACAGTATTCAAAATTACTGTTACTCTAAAAATATATAAATCTAACGTTTCTGAACATGGAACCTGTAAAAAATGTTATGTTTTTAAATAGACACGAATTCGATTTCGTGTGTTTTTAAAAACTTATAACAAACTCAACAATATTGTCTTAAGTTATTTAACTAGAAAATATGAAATTTGGTTTTATAAAAATTGATTCGTTCATCATTATTTAATCACCAATATTTTGTTAAATAATTTGATTTTTTTAAGTAATATAAAACTAATGATTTGTATAATATTAGAACATATTTGGTGAAAAAGTAAGAGTTTTCTTCATAAGTTTTGTTTCTATGTTTTAGGTCAAGCATAATTTAACATTTTCTTTAAAGATATCTTAAATATATATAAATAGCACTTACGAAGACTGTTGTCTGCCCGCACTCCACATAGGGTCACAACAAATATCAATATACAGTTCCTCATCTCACTGATACGTATGCCACAACACAAGTGAACGTCAGTTGACTGGCGCGTGCGCAGACATCGCGGCTTATTTATGCTTTTGCATCGATGTGCAATAGATGTGGAGGCTGGTAGGACGGATCGTGTGCGCTGTAAGATTTGATTTATTTTGGATATTTGCAAAGACAAGTCATGTTTGACTTGATTTTAACGATAGATGGTGGACCAGATGGCGATAATATGGTTAGAGGATTGTTTTTCAATTTTATACCATCATATTTTATTTTACGTTTAAACTATTAAATGTGTGTTGTGTGAGGATCTGGATGGTGTAGTTGCCAACTCGCTTGGTCTGCGATACAGTAATTTAAGGAATTTTCGCAATGGCTGGTAATGGATGGGGCACCAAAAATGTATTATATCGAGCTCTGTGCTTCAGAAGGCACGTTAAGTCATTGGTAACGGCAGTATTTGCAGTCGTTAATACTCATCACTGTGCCCGCGTGGTGGCTCATGGCCCAATCTTCCTTTTCGATTCTTATTATAAGGGCATGAGCCTCAGCGATGGGAACATTAATATGATGGTGATGATGATGAAATGTGTATTAAATTAAACTTTTTAAATATGCTTAACACAGGCCTTTTCTGGTATCTAGTAGTAGGAGCAACTACGTTTTGATGAGTGTCAATGATGCACCCGGGATAAGCTAAACTATTCTGATAATGTTAAAGGACAAATTTTTCAAAGAAAGCATTTTTTTAAATAGAAATACTGTGCATTAAAATAGAAAGAAGACCAACTGGACTATTGTATTAAGATGGTTACTGCTAGTTTTGAAATATATCGAGTATAGAAGTAATCTAATCAAATTAGCTGGAACACCAGGCATTCTTATTTGCTTTGTAAACAGATACATTACAATAAACTTTCCTAACAAGTAGGCATTTCTTTTTATTTAAATCTAATCATTGTAAATTGCTCTCTGTAAGCTTTGTAAAGATCGTCTTACCTCATATTGGTTGGTTTTCGCTGCGCATTTTATTTTAATTACTTATAAACTAATAATCAGTAACAAGAAAATAAATTAAAAAATACCAGTTAAAAAAGCATGCCCTTTTTAATTGGCATTTTTTATAATAATTCATATTTTTTTTTATAATTTCTATTATTTACAAAGAATCCTAGAAGTTTTTTACGTGTTCTATTGTATAATAAATGTTCTTAGTATAAATGTTCTTAATATAATAAATGTAAAAAGAAGCAAGTAAATAAATTAAATATTAACACACATTGCTCAAATTTCGAGACGAGTAGCTAACGCTCTGTCGACCTAACGAAGAACTATTAGCCGTGTGTTATAAGGTGGATTATTGTTTTCCAATTCAATTTACAAGAGTAAGATATTGCTAACTAATATTGAAGAGCTCGATGGCGTAGTGGTTAGCTCGCTCGGTTTGGGATTCAGTTGTTAAGCAACTTTGGCAAGGAACCAAATATAGGATGGGTAACCAAAAAAATGTTATCTCAAGCTCTTCCCTCCTTTATGGAAGGCCGTTGGTCCCAGCTGCATCTGTAGTTGTTAACAACCAAAAATCTGCACTGGGGCCGAGTGGTAATGGACCATTCTCTCTATTCGATTTTGATTCGATTTCATCTACACATGGAAAGCCTGAGTACCCAGTAGTGGGTATATTAATAGGCTGGTGATGATGAACAAACAATTAAATTGTAAAGAATAATTTAATGACTTAATTACAGTGATTCCTTTTTTTCATAGTTTCATCTTAAAGTATCTTAATGAAATTTAAATAAAATTATGTTTTTAAAACCCATTTATTTTGAGAATATAGGTGATAGTTTTAAATTAAAAAACAACATGGCTTGTTTATTATTATTATTTACTATAAAGGATCTTTATTGGACAATTTTCAACCTTTTTCTCTTCTCTTCAATATAAAACCACCCTAATACTAAATCACAATAACGTCATCTTCTTCTATACCATTATATTTATAACTTTGATCGTTTCTATGCTCTTGATAACCTTTCTGATACTTCAAAGCCAAAGAATCACCAGGCAGAGTAGAATTGAACACGGAATTTCCATAAGCATCCAACTTTATCACACCAAAATACAATACCTCCTCTTCTGTCTTGATTTGTTTTCGTCTCTCTTTAATCATCAAAGATTTTTTAACCGGTAAAAACAATATCATATCTTGCACTTTGTCATCGCCTAGATTTACTTTGGCCTGAATAGTGCCATTTCCTTCATCGTTGTCCATCTTTAAAGTTATAGGCAAATGACATTCCACGCATCTCACATTGTCATGATGATCTGTGCTCACAGGAACAGGAAACAGACGATCATTCAAATAAAATCGATAAACGCATTTATGATCAACAAGACTCGTGACACTTCCCTTATTATCGATTCTTGACTTCACAGAATGACACTCAAAGTAATTGTCCTCTCTGAATTTCTTTAATTCGTCTACGTTATCGACTTTATTTGTATCTAAAAAACCTATTTCTTCTTCACTATCAGACAGTACGTTATAAATGTTAACCCCACTTTCAGTAATAGTATGGAACTCTGGGAGCTCTTTTATGGTATCTAAAGACATTTTCCTCAACTCAGCTTCAGTATCTTGTAAAGAAATTGTAGATTTAAAGTTTTCATTTTTGTAATATTGCTTCACCCCATTGTTTTTAATGTGATTACCATTCAGTTTCAAATTGAAACCATCTATTCGATGTTTAGTTTTGTTAATCACTCTGGGTGCATTTAATGATTCTATTTTAACGTTATTTGATTTTCGACTTTGCGATTTATCAGAATTAGAACTTTTACTACTGCTTTGCACTTGGTCTCCACATTTCTTGCAGTAGTCAATTGATTTTTTAGTATTTCTAGTGGAGAAATTTATATCGGATTGTGTGGATTTTCTTGGTTTGCGATACCAGTCTTCTATTATTATTCCAGCAGAACAACTTTTTCCTCTAGAACACTGACCCAATGTCTTAGATTGTATCACTTTTTTGGGCGCTGCACTCTTACCGGTTTTGACGTCCTTCAACGAATTTAATTTAGTAGTACGATCTGACCTGTTTCCGTAGTAATTATACGACATTATACAAATCTTTGTCCGTATCAAGAATGTTTGTAAATTTTAATAATTACAACAAAGCATAAAAAGTTCGCTTATTTTGACGTACCAACTAGCTTAAACGACAAGCGTTTTGTTGCCATAACAACCGTTGTCATAACAAATCTATGAATAAACATTTTCCGTTTATATTTAAAGAGTTATTAAAATATTTTTTGTATTTTAATCCATATAGCATATTTTTAGATGATATCTCTGAATGGTATAAAAATGTAGGCAACTTTTTTTTGTAAGTTTTTGTAGTTTGACTTCATTTATTCTAATGATTTAATTTTTTTATGTTTGCAACGCCACCTGTACCTTAGGTAGGGTATCAGTACCTCTTAACCGCAAGCACTATTCACGTTGAACATCAATGCTATCAAAATGTAAATTTTGTTAGTTATTTACTTACAAGAATATAGATGTCGTTGTTATACTTGGATAAAGTTTTGTTTTTTTTTATTTCTGTTTTTGGTAATTTATATTTGTTCAAAGATTATTTTGTAACATTGCAAATTTCTATTTGTTTATACATTAGTAACATTATAATTATATAACCATTTAGACCATAAAATAAACCATTATAACTAATTGTAAGTAGTCTAACATTTATTCACCTAATTTTCAGATCATTATAGTCGGTATTTGGTAAATATTCGGCAGGAGACAAAGTAGTCAGGGGTGATATTGCAAGCTTTAATTCATAATTTAGTACTGATTTTATAATTACTTTCTGGGAAACGTTTATTGGTTTAAATTAAAACAAATGTTGTTTTTATATTATGTTTGTTTTTTATTCGGTTTCGGTTTAAAAGAAGTTCCCACCAATAAAATTATATCTGCGTACATTGCATCTGTCACAATAAACATCTAAACATTTACTTTATTCCTGGAAAATACTGCAAAATATATATGAAATAATAGTTGTTTTATTCTTATTTTTATCTCTGTTCGGTATTTATGTTATATATGTTTGTATTGGATAAGCAAGTGTAGATACAATTACCAATATCTGATATTTCATCATTAAGCTTTTGGCACACAATACTTTATGAAATGAAAACATCTTTATTCAAGTAAGCTTGTTACAAGCACTTTTGAATGATCCAAAATCTTTTTTTCCCCTACCATTTGTTCAGGACGTCATTTAGCTGACAAGAAGCACAAGCAAAAAAAACTTACCAGCTCTTTATCATAAGTAATGACATTTACATAAATTATGTCATTACCAAAATAATATGTATTATCACAATAATAAATAAAACTTTCAAAGTCTGTAGGTCATAGGTTGTACATATAATTAATCGTTATAGAACAAAGCAAAGGCTATTAATTTCATGCATTGTGGTCCTTAAAATAATCATCAACTTTATAATAGCCTTTACTCATAAGTATGTTCTTTATATGAATTTTAAATTTATTAACGGGTATGTCAATTACATTGTGGAACTTTATTGAACATAGCAATGCATTCACCCAGAAATGATCCTCTGGTTTTCTGAAGTCTGAAGCCTGGAACGGCAAGTTTATTTTTATTTCTTGTTTTAAGATTATGAACACTACTTTTTTTGTGAAGGAATGGAATTGTTTTCTTGCGTACATTATATTTTCTTAGATGTATTGAGAGGCAACAGTCAAAATATTTATTTCTTTAAATATTTCTCTGAGAGATTCCCTAGACCGTAAATTATATATAGCGCGGACAGCTCTCTTTTGTAGAATAAAAATATCTTGAATGCTAGCCGCAGAACCTCACAACAATAGACCATACGTCATTACACTATGAAAATAACTAAATTATACCAATATTGTCGTTTCAACTTTTGTCAAGAGTCTAATTTCTTTAACAGCAAATGCTGCAGAACTTAGTGAGTCTGTTGATGTTAAATATAACATTAACAGACTCACTAAATTAAATGTAATATATTCAGTAGGCATTATATTCAGTAAGATTTTTTAGTGTTACGTCGAAATAAAAACATCTCTTATATACATTCATAAAGGACAAATGATTGTTACTAATTTTTAACTCAAAATAATTAATGTAAGGCTCAAATCCGATTAAGGAATTTTGTAAGAGATCTTTTGTAAGTGCAGCGGCATAAGATTTTGTGTACGCTAGTGCGATTGGTGGTCAACCATATAACATCAGACTCTTTTTACAAACCAAATATGGTTGGTTAGATAACTATAAATGGGTTACCTATTTTAATATCGAATTTTTTCAATGCGAATTTCATTAAATCGAAAACGTTTTGCCTCATCTGTTTTTTCATTTCACCGAAAAAACAGATGACATATAGCTGATAATCCGATTTTCAAATATAAATATTTTTTAAATCAATACGTTTTTAAATCTTACTCAACCTTTGATAAATATACATATCTTAGACGATTTAATTTCCAGAAAATTGTTTTCTATATTATTAAACGACAAATAACTATAAATAACTAATACTTATAATACATCAAGTTTACATACACGCTAACGCCTAACCGAAAAATATTAACAATCTAATTTTTCAATGGTTGAAATGCATGCAAGCAAGCATGCATGCATGCAGACATGCAAGCAGCTTCGGCTGGCCGGCCAGCCTCAGCCGCGGCGGCGAGCGAAAATCATCTGCGACGATAAACTCGCGTGGGACCGCCGGAGCCTCGCAGCGCCGGAGCCATGACAGAAACAATGCATGTTGTATGCTTGAATGCCTGCTTGCATGCATGCTTGCTTGAAAACCACCAGCTCCTCAACTCGCGGACCGCCTCGCCCCTCCGCGCCTACGCGGGATTAAATTGCACTCTAGGGGTAGGGCAGACAAGACTACGTGAAGTCGGTTTTGCAGCGATTCACTTCTGTCAATATATTTTGTTGCACAAAATTATTGATTGGGATTTAATGATGATTGTTATATTAATAATGATTATGCATGTTGCATCGAATTTGTTTTTTCTATTTTTTTGTCAATAAATAATAAATAATGTAAATAAATAACTGCGTTAGTAAAAATATGGTACAGGTTACTTTGATATTTCATACATCTGGAATAAAAAAATATTGAAAGTCATACATCTGTTAAAAGCTTTTGAAAATCGTCTTTTAATGTTTCTGGAAAATGAAACATGTGTATAATAAATTTATTACATAGAATATTATGACAAAAAAAACATATCTGGTATTCAAAACTTCGTTATACCGTTTTCGAAGTTTTGAAATTCGAACATTAAAGTTTCGCAAGTAAGATAGGTTACCCTATAAATAAACCTGCAAAATAAATCAAAGATCCTTTCCCAAATTGTCGACCAAGAATTAAAACCGAGACCTCAGAGACGATATCTTGAAATCGGCTTGATATACACAATTCAAACACAAAACGACACCCTACCAAATCATACACAGGCATTTCACTCTGTCACTCTTCTCGTCGAGAGTATTTGAATGATTAACGAGTGAAGTACTGTTTAATTGTTATGTTATGGGAAGTGATTCCATAGTCTAAGGATATCATTTTTCGATTTGCGTCTCATAGTTTTTGACTTGTATAAATGCTATTGAATTTAGTCGACACGAATATGCTTTGTATTCCTTACATATCACTACATAGTATAAACACTACAAGTCGCTTTCTCTGTCCCTATATCCCTATATCTTTAAAACTACGCAACGGATTTTGATGCAGGTTTATTTCATAGATAGGGTGATTCAAAAAGAAGGTTTTTATGTATAATACAAGACTACGCGGGCGAAG
This sequence comes from Diatraea saccharalis, assembly GCA_918026875.4. Taxonomy (NCBI): domain Eukaryota; kingdom Metazoa; phylum Arthropoda; class Insecta; order Lepidoptera; family Crambidae; genus Diatraea; species Diatraea saccharalis. Next base: position 18,387,590 of record OU893334.1, on the reverse strand, counting down.
CCGCTGGCGGAAAGCTAGTTGAATAATAAATATGAGACGAAATATTGCACTGCGAACTTCTATACGACACTGCCGTGGTTTAGTGATTTATTTTATACTTTTATCACTATGTCACCCGTGTATGATGTAGTTTTCCGAGGGTGAAAGAATTTTTAAAATCGGTCAGTCGGTCGGTTTCGGAATTTATTCGATGCAAACAAACAGTCAAATCATTCTTTTATATACTATTAATATAAATGAGCCCTAAATCACTTGTTCAAGAAGGTCGTAGAATTTTTTAATGTTTTATTTTATAGAGACGACAAGTTGAATAGAAACATCTTAATTTTATTGAACCATGATTGTACCGATGATATTTGGAGGTGCAAATCTAATTGATTGTCGGCTCACGGGCGGCGGTGCACGCGTTGAGGTCGCATTATAGTTTCACCATGCTTTTAAATATTAATGCAGGATAAAATAATCTCTTTATTAGAACATATACTTCTCCTAGTTTAAACTCATTTTTATGAATTAATTGTTTTGTGCACTGCTATGTGTGCAATTCATTGTAAGTAAAAAATGTCGAATTATTTATAAGTTCACAATTTATTTGTTATAAGAATCTTAAGACAATAGTTGCAATTTCTGACCATGAGATAATGACAGGAATACAGTGTTAAATGAGTGTCACTGCGGGTGAGTTTAGTTTATTAATGAGCTTTTCTTTTTTCTCTCTCTCTTACTTTCTATGTGATATTTGAAGTAGTATTTTCGAAATCTGCCAAATCTTAAACAACATATTGTTGTCAATGATTGTCCATATTTGTTCAGTTTATATTGTGAAATAAATCCATTCATTATTGATTTTATATTTCATTACATTTCTTATTTAGTATCTAAAATAAATCCATTTTACTAGCTCTTCTATTCAATTCCAAATATTATATAATTGAAGCTAGAGGTCAAGTCTCGTTTTTTTTATCATTAATGCAAATATGGCATTAAATGACTTAAAATAAATAATTGAGAAAAGGGCAAGCGCATGATGATGTGCTGTCATCATATTCATGTCTTACTCCCAGCGTTGTCAACCTACAGTCCTCACTTTTTCGAGGAGCATAACCCTCATTGATCCGCACTCACCCGCAGATGTGCGTCCGCGCAACGCGCCTGTTCCGACTTTGGAGGTTCAAACGCAGCAAAAGGTTTAAAATACTGAGGAGGCTGTGGCGGTAACATGAAGGCTGTTATATTGCTTTTATTACTGGTAAGTTTAACATCATTTTTCTAATAAATTGTATTTTGGAGGAAAAAAGGAAGAAAAGCAATTCTATTCACCCTAATGATATTAAATGATTTATAAATTATTAAATAAAATAGAGTGTAATAAAAACCGTCCATAAATAGTCACACATGACAAAATTTAGTTTTCTGTTAAATATTCAGAAATATGAACCATTTTAACTAAAACGTATTTAAAAATATGTATAACAAAGATATTACAAATATTGTCCATACGCTCATCCGTTTTTTGCTTGTTCTTATTTATAGGGAGCGTTTTTTGCAAACTAGCACAAACACTACACCATATCTCCTAAAGTATTAATCGGAGACATGTTGTTACTACTGTGTTATTTCTCAGATATTAATAAATTATTTGTTTATGAAAGAGAAATAAATAAGTAAACTATTCTATTGATAAGTATTGCTTGAAGTCTGTTCGGACGAAATATAATTTGAAAAAAAATTCCCTATTTGTTGGTATAAAAACAAGTGCTAATCCGATACCGGAAAAATCTCAAGGGACTTTACAAAATACATTAATATACATACGGTATACATTTCGGGGATCATGCAAGCGGTCTTCACGGTTATTAAATAAAGTATAAAATAACTGAAGTGATTTATTGGTTCATTGATTCACGAAGTCGGTCAATCATAATGACCTCTACTGGTATTATTTAATTCATTTGCCTTTTTTGTATAATTTTCTGTGATGTATAAAGATAAAAAGGAAAAAAGACAATTAACAGGCTAGTCAATCTGCTAGCTACAGACTGAGGACAGTATTGTACGAAATAAAGAAACGGTAACTATTTTGACGGACTTAAAAAAGAGGTTAATTTACATTTTTATGTATATGTTATTCATCATATGTGAACCGATTACTTAGATGATATATTTATGTGAACGTTTATGACGTCGAAATAACTAAACTTTTATCACTAAAAATCTATAAACGGAAAACCTGACTGATTTATATATCAATGCACAGCCGAAGCTACTGTACTTTTAAGTGAGACACTAATACTCGTTTTCACTAAACTTAAGAGTCGCCCAAATCTGTCGCTTAAATATTTAGTAATCGCCTAAGTTGAAAATGTATTTCACCAAAGCCTAGATTAGCCTAGACTAGACTAGATTTTTTTATTTCTGAACGTTGGGTACGTTCAGTTTTTTTATTAGATTCGCAGCACTGAAAGTGTGAAAAGTATATGGCGTCCATAAAGCTTACTGTCTGCAGGTGTTTTTCTTAAATAAATATTATTTTAAAAGTACACTGGCGACAAGCTGTTTTCAGGGTAAGAGAAACTATTAATACACTAAGAAATGTATCATGTTTGGGTCATATTGTTTGTTTTACCTAAAAATATAAACTTTTGAGGATTTGACATATGATTGAATAACTGCTTTAAAGGTTTAAAAATAATGACCGCTTTATCAACCTAATACGCATTAAACCTAATATCAATCATGGGTTTAAATTGATCAACGATATCGTCATCCTCAACGACGTCATCCTGCAAGTCAAAATTCTTTTGTTAAGTTTGTGTTGTGTAATACACAACAGTTTTATAAATTTTAGTGATTTTTTTTATATTATAGGACAATGCCTATAAAAATTTTGCTGAATCTAAAGTTGAAAAGGTAATTTTAGATGGCCGTTCATCCATCATTTGTGGTGACGCGGAAGAATTTAAAATTCCATATGGAACACTGTACAACAGATATCATGGAAAACACATAAAAAGCCAAGAGCTCAACCAGTTTCCTCTGAAGCACAGGGGAAAGCAATCCCCCTATCCGTGGCAAAGGATGTTGACTGTGGTTTTCCCCTAAGCCTTTTGGATTTACGAATGTTCGTCAAAGCCTTGTTAGATAGCAGTGGACGAATAGTACCAAAGTTTCAAGATAACATACCAGGTGTAGATTTGCGATATTCTTTGCTAAAAGGACACAAGGATAGTTACAGTCAACTTGTTGCTGCCAACATAAGAAGAGTTCGAGCGCAAGTTTCAAGGGAAACTATAATAGATTATTTTTCTACAGAAATCTGTTGGCATAGATGTCCTTACTTGCAATATATTTAATTATGATAAATCAAACCTAAGTGTCGATCCTTATAAAAAATGATATATCTATAGGTTAGGAGTAACATATCTAAAAAAAAATCTAAAAGCTTCACTAGTATAATGGTGTGTGCATCTGCAGATGGTTTGCTTTTACCGTCATATGTTATTTACTGAAGCACTCATTTACATCACACGTGAAACGAACGCGCACCACGTGGACCTCCTTGTTGTAGTGAACCATGCTGAACTCGATTTAATAGAACAGTAAACGGATGGATGTATACTGCTACTTTTAGAGGTTGATTCATATCATGTTTTTTGTCACATTCAAAGAGACTTCATGATCGAAAAGTGTTATTTGGCGACAATCTATCGGCGTATTTAGATGATGACATGTTAAAACTTTGCCAAGAAAATAACATCGACTTCATCTGCCTGGTGCCGAATTCTACCCATCATCTTTAGTTTTTAAACGTGGCGTTGTTTCGGCCTATGAAGAAAGCATGACGCTTTATATTAATTAAATGAAAGATGAAGAATATGAAGTTAACTTCTCTTCCAAAAGACGTTTTTCCAAGTTTATATAACAGGGCACTCATAAGATAAAATCAAGTCATAAAAGACACAAAGCTCTATAGTTCCTACGGTAGAAGGCGACTTTGCTATAGCCGTAATTTAATTGACGGTTTTAAAGGTTTTATAGCCACGGGTAAATTCCCCTTTTAATCCCGATGAAGTATTGAAACGTTTGTCATTAGAGTAAAGTTGTGGAAAGTAGCGAAAGCGTTTTGACAGATTTATTAAAATAACAACGATATAGAAAGCCAACACACACTATCAAAAAAAAAAAAGAAAAGGCTCAGTGTTTCTTCTTGTAAAAGCATTTCTACGTTAGATCAAGAACAAATTGAAACTAGCTCGTCTCAAGACAATCAAAGAAATCGTATATTGACTAATAAACAAGGGAAAAGATCACCAAAAGAAGAGATGGCTAAAGATAAAAAAAAAAATTACTGAAAATGGCAAGGAAAGTGGCTGATGAAAGTAAATAAAAATCGAATACTAATGAAATACGGATTTGCTGTCCTGAATAAAAAAACAAGTTAATTTTAATCAATATTGTTTATTAAAAATCTATTTAATTACCAATTTTTATCATTGATTAAAATAACCCCAATAAATAGGAATTGCTTTAACACTTTTTTTTATTTTGCAAATTTTTTTATTATAGTTATTACAGAGTTTACTTTCACATTCCGTTATAAACCGTAGTATGATCAAAGAAGCCCCAAAGACGGTTTGAAATAGATCAGCAGATTTTTTTTAAGAAACAGATAATCAAAAACATTTTTTTAATAAGGTCGATAAAACAAAAATATTTTTTTTAATAAAATACGTTCATATGAGTTTCAGAACTGATTAAATTAACCCCATTTTACGGTACCATTACTTTTTGAGCTAAACCGCGGACGGATGGATGGACACACGGACATGGCGAAATTTTCTTTGTTTACTACGAAACACTAAAAAGAAGACATTCATTAGAAGAAATTAACCAATCGGTGCATTTTACAAGTTACTTTGTAATATTTTTTATCGATTGTTTTTATAAAAATCATGTTTTGACCCAAGCTCCTGAAAGCTTCTATGGAATATATTCTTTATTACCCTTGAAGTAGGTCGTATTTGATTAAACTTCGAATTTGAAGCTGTTTTTATTACAGATTAGCTGTTATTCAGCGACTTCGCTTTTAATATTAGTACTAGTGACTTTCCGTAATTTCGCCCGCTTAAATTATAGCTTGCTGTAGCTTGTTGTAGGTGAAAGAATTTTTAAAATCAATTCAGTAGTTTCGGAGCTTAGGGGCCGTCTATTAATCACGTGATGTTTTTTGATTTTAGAACCTCACTCCCCCTTGGTGATACATGGTGAGGTTTAAGATTACCCCCCCACCCTAATCACGTGTATTTTTTAGTATCTACAAAAAATCTTACTTTTTGACGCCGCTTTTCGGTTTAGTATTCGCGCGTTTGAGGAAAAAATAAATACACGAAGATATAGTCATTTATTGATTATTTTCTAAATCTACTTCATAATTATTTTTTTCAAACTTATAAAAAGAACATATTCGAGATGCTAAAAATTGTCTTTTCTTATTTTTTACTTTGCTTAACTTTCAATTTTCTAATTAACCCTTAACATCCTAAAACGGGTATTGTTTCCATCATAACTGTTTTTCATAAGGAATGTGTTTTGGAAAATCCAATGGAAAATACATAGACACTAATACCAATATTCAATGAAGTCTCAATGACGTCCAATGTCATTAAAGGTGACCTTAAATGGATAACAATAATATATTATTTGTTATTGTTGCTTAAAGAGAAGATGTTACATATAATTAATAATCGACCTATTAATGTCCCCGTTGCGACATAGGCGTTCGATGGCCTGAGCCCCGGCATTAGGGAGATTAATAGGCTGGTGATAATGATGACGATTATGAAACCCAATAAAGGATCAGACAACAAAGGAACCATATATATATATAAAACCCTTATTTTGCATCTAAAACTATGTTTTAAATTTAACTGTTTAAAAAACCATATGAACGGCGACTCGGAGGACGTGAAGGCATTTGTGGGGTAAAAATTTGTAAATATATATTTACTATCTGTCGACTACTGTTGACTATAAAAGTTGACGGACTGGAACTTTTATTTGTGTTCGTATGTTTTCTCTTTCTATTTCTCATAGTACGCCATCATCCGTCCCCGTGGGTGTCATTGTTGCTTTCGTTTTTTTACATATACTTACACATTTATGTGTCAGTTTTAGTATTCAAAATAGTCATTTGTTTTACTGTAGTGTTAACTATGGGAGATCGAGGGATTTTTAAACCGGTGTGAATTGAACAACCCTGATTTTTCGAAGTTTAAAAACCGTTAGCAAGTTGGTATCATCGCTACTCGTAAACAATTTATATGCAACGACTAAACTAGCCAACTGTTTTTGAATTTCGAGAAATCGGGGTTGTTTCAACTCACCTTTGTTATACACGACAGTAAAACATTATTATTTTTCTTATAATTAGTGAATCTGTTAAAAGATTAACTAGATCCCGCGAAATACACCCAAAGGAAATTTTCTTAACAAATTTTCATCGTCAGTTTTTTAAACGGTCAAGAAAGAAAATGTTACCGATACAGAGTGTGCAGAATGCCTGTTGTCATTTCTGTTTTACAAACCTCCTAGAAGTCACATTACACCCTATTTGAATAAGGCTTCGATATTAAATATAGCTTCGCGTAGAAATCTGCACCTCGCCAGCCTCGCCAGTTATCAAATTCCAGAAGCCAACTTATCTTTAAGCTAAGCTTCGGTTTCGTCGTCCCAACAAGTATAGAGATAATAGATAATATAATATACTCGTAATTACTGGAGAGTCAACTTCACAAAACAGCTGCTTCCACTGGTATTTTCCGTTACCTAGCAACTAAATGCTGAAACTACTTACCATCTCTAGAGATACCTAGAGGTGGTAGTAAGTAGTTCTAGCATTTACTTCAAAAGTGACTCTGAAAAACATTTCAAAGAATTTCCTAAAGTATTACTAAGGGGTACTCGGTAACGGATTTTGCTATTGAGATTGTGTGTGTGTTTGGTGTGATGATTATTTTCACTTATTATGTTTATGTATATTTCATTTAATTTTCAGATATCGTAACTTTTTGAGTAATTCGTGTTACAAATTAAAAGAGAGGTGTCTGTTTAGACGCTTTAGCGTTATGCTCCTCAGCGGTTATGGCAGAATATTAGTGATTTGCTACCGATGTGGGCAAATCGTATACAGAGCCTTGACCAATTTGACCATTTTGCATCGCTGCAACACACAGCCGATTTTTTATTCTTCATTTTTCTTTTCTGTTGCTTTGTGATTTTTTTTTTGGGTTTGTTTGAGTTTATTTAATCTTAAACAGTTATAAATTAGAATGTGTTGTTTTATTTTTTATTTATATAAAAGACTCCAAAAAAAGTCCATCTTCCTTATGTTATTTCTTTAGTAATTGCCCAATTTAACAGGATAAAAATAATCTGAACCAAAAAAGTGTCATTGTCATTAACCAAAGGATCGAGATACGTGAGCGGTGTAGCGATGGTGGCTGGCATTGGTCCCAAGGATCAAAACGCATCACCCGAGCCATATATTTCTGGCAGTCGTTTTCTTTGTTTGCTCGATCATTATTTCGATAGTAATTTTCCCAAATTAAGCAATTATTAATATAAATTATTGTAATATCTTTAAAAACAAACTGAGTAGTTCAGTTGAAAAGGCAGTCGTCCGATTTGCGAAAGCTCATGGGTTCGCATCCCATCTCAGAGTACCAGGGACGAATGGATTTTTCATTAACAATATTTTTCAGTATAGCGTTGTGAATAAGAAATTGATGAAATATAATGTCATATTAGGTTCTTATACTTAAATTAAACAAGCTAATTCAATCAGTTTCCTACCAAATGTCATCATTACGTAAATATCTGTTTTATCTGAATAGCGTGAACAGTGAGTGGGTAACCATTCTTGTCACGTTCTCCACAGTTCCCGTCCCTTTATTTTCACGTATAACACCAGTAATTCCATTTTACTATACGTGCTTCTCTTGAAAGATGACTCAACAAAATATATTTAGCCAAAATATGGAAAACAAAATTTGAATAATCAACAAACCATTTGTTATTCAAATGTTGTTAGTTGATTTATTGAAATACGCCCATAAAACATATTTTGTTGCTGTTTATTTGTTATTTTTAAAGTGTTTTAAAGAGGTGTTTGTTACATAATTACTAGATCAAGTACGAAGGCATTGCTTATGTCCAATCGACTGGGAATAAAGTTCATAAAGAAATGTAATCATGATAATCTACAAAATCTTACGATCTGATATATTGTTTGAGACGACATCATAGTTATTATTCTTTAAGTTCTTGTTAGTTTTTGATTTAAAATTATTTTACATTGTGTTGTAGTGGTATTTCCCATTTTTATGGTCGTTATTGATTAACACAACACAAATATATTGTCTTCATTAATTTTATATATTAACTTTTATTTATTAATTATATAAACATAAATATGTACCAAGCATTCAAATTTATTAATGAAAACGGAGTTTAAGTTCAATTATTAAATAAACGTCAAGCCAAATAATTCATAACACAAAAGGAGAAAACTAAATCATATACTAGGCGTTAGTAAATATTTAGCGCAAAATAGGAGGATGACATGATTCTTTTGATATTCTGAGTTTACGGGAAGTATCTTGTAAGATTCGATTTCCTTGCTAGTTTTGAAAATTTGAAGAAATTTGCGGCATTAACGTCTATATCTTATGATTTCGTTGGCTTAGAAGTTTGATTTTTTCACAGCACCAAGGGACAGTATTTGTTTATTAACACCACCAAGATTAACATTGATTTAAACAAAGTTTACACATTTTTAACAATTATTACAAATGCAATCTTAATTACAGGTGTTACACGATAGAAATAAAAAAGAAAGTAATATTAAAACATTTAAAACTAGACAATTAAATAAAAAAGACCTAAGTGTTTGTTATAAATTTTAGCTTATTTATTTAGCGTTCCTGAGACAGTTTGACGGAATAGACGGTATGGACAGACAGACGGAAGGACAAAAAAGTGTTCCTATAAGGGTTCCGTTTAAATATTTAAGGGCTCTCATAACAAAACGTTATTTATCGTTTCTATAAATAAGTTTAATTTCTGTTTTACTGTATATGATTATGAACTATATATCGTATTTTAAGAAGTATATATTATAAACGTATTTGACATGAATGGTATTCACCCCCAAGTTAAAGAGCGTGGGAATAAAATCATTATAGAAATATTAATAACATACCATGCAAAGATTTAAATAATATGAGTGACATAATGATTGGATTAAATCATATGTATTGCAAACAGATTTCCAATCACATTTCACGGGAATTAAATAAATTGTCACATAAAGTTTCTTAGTCAATAAATGTAATAACAAAAGGTGGTATTCAGATTTCATAAAAACCGGCAAAGTAAATAAAAGAAGTCTCGCACGCGGCGCTTAATACTTTCTGCCTACCCCTAAAATAATCTGTTGTGAAAATATTATCGATGGTTATAAGAATTTTTTATTTGGATCGATTTGAAATCGGTAAATTTCCTCAATTCTAATTATGATATAGCTCAATATTGAAAACAAGCCACTTGATCGAAGTTATTTGAATATATAGCATAGATGAAACTTCTTGAAGATAATGAAACTTATATTAAGTAGGTAGTTTTATATCCAGAAGTAATAAAATTATCCATTTTTATGTATTTCAAGGCATACAGGCCGTGCAATAGTAGACCAGCAGACGAAGACTCCGTGGTTAGTGTGTATACCACTCAAGGCACCACCAGTGGAACCCACCCACCTTTGGACGTCTACCATCAGATTGCTAACAATATCGCGGAGAGGATAACATCACCTATTTACAGGTAGGTAGAAGGTAAATGTCGAACCCATGATCGAACCAAGAGTAGGTGATAAAAGAATTTCTTAAGTTATTTAAATCATCCTGAGGTTATTTATGTCTCCACTATGGAGTACCTACAGCTCAGTATAAACCTTCCGGGTGCGAAGGAATATAGGGAAAAGGGACCCATGCAGATTGCTGAGTGCGACCAATGAAGAATGTAATTCTATTATATATATATTGACATCTCATTGATTTTTACTGAATGTAATTAGGTACGAATTTTATTTGAAATTAGATATATTTATTATAAAATTTTAATTAAGTAAACTATTGATTAATTTTGCATTCTATACTGAAACATATTCTAAATGAAAAATGCTTTGGGTGGACTGCCTGAACATTGATAAAAATACGTCCTGTAGTAGTGAAAAACTAACGAGAGCTTGAAAAATATTTGTCAGTCCTTTTAGGTCCTGGATAGCTCAGTGGTTAGAGCAGTCGTCCGGATTGCGAAAGGTCATGGGTTCGACTCTTATCGCAGAGTGCAAAGTGGATTTTTAAGCATTTTTTCATTTAGAATAAATTATTATTTTTGCACACCATAATTTGGTAGAAGCATTACGGGGCTGATATTGTAAAATAACATCTGTACATAAATGTTATTCATGTTTTTATTATATCATCAAGTTATCTTAATCTTTAATAAGTTAAAATTGACTTATATTATAAACTTTAAAAATAGCTGTTTATTTGTTATAACTTCAAATAATTCGATGTACTTTGATGAAATTAGCTATTTACGTGATTACGTGTACAGGATTAAAAATAAAATATTATTCCAAACCTAAAAAAGACTTGAAACATTCCTGACTTGAAAACAATAAATTATAGTAGCCGCTAATGATGTAAACATTATTCATTTTCAGGTTTTTGGGAATAGGTAAAAATAAAACTGTCTCCTGGGCGACAACTAAATCCTGGGGGAAGATAGAAATACTAGACGATAGCTTTGATGAGGTGACAAAAGCAAATTATCTTCCAGTAGATAACGACATATCTAAAGATAGAGATGTAGAAGAGCTATCAGTGGAAGCTCTAAGGAAGAGTGACAGGAAACCTGAAAAGATTACACTGTACTCTAGTTACTTACCTGTTAATAGTAACATAGAGAATCTTGGAAATGATACGACTAATGAGATAGATAGTGATGATGATGATGACGACAGTTTTACGTTAGATGACGTCACTGGTGATAATGAAGGGTCAAACGAGAATTATTTCTTTTACATTCTAGAATTGCTGGGGAGCTTTGCACAATTATTATGGGGAGGAATAACTGCTGTGTTTAAATCGAGTGGTTCTAGTAATGATTCTTCATGAGTTTTAGTTATATATTTTTTTGTATAGTAAATAAACCAAAATATTTTAGTCAAACTATGTAGATAAAATGTTATAGTCATTAGTCCATTGGTGGTCAGTACTTATTTTATTAACGATAGTTGCCTCTTTGTAACTGAAAAGTTTTTGTTTGTAAGGTAACAACATGTTTATTTATTTTATTTTCATTAAATTCGATATAAGTTATTATTTGTATCTTTTAACGACCTATGTGATAAAAAGTTAAGCTCGTTTAGATCAAAATTAATTCTCAGTTGATCAATTATTTGATGATGAATGATGGTGAAATGTATCGACTACTTTTGTTTTAAATAATTATTAGGTACTTGATATCCCTATTAATATTAGTAATGCGAAAATAACTCTTGTCTGTTTATTTCACTTAACACCACTTTCCACACAGCCCATTTTAATAAAATTTGGTACAGAGATAGAGTTAAACTTAGGAAGGGACATAGGTGAGCTTTATTCTCGAAAAAAGGAATACAATAATAGTAGAGCACGTTATTGCTGACTTGATTTGTATTTTTATTGAAAGTTATTAGAACACAGTAACATTGTCTAATATAATGTTTTTGTACATTGTAATAAAGTCCTTTATTACAAGAAACATGATTGTGTTGTAAGATATTCTGTGCTTTCAAAATGTTCTTTTAGGAGAGAAAATAAAAAGACTAGTTGGACATACCTGTATCCTGTCCAGACAGCTTTTGTAGTCAATAATGAAGCTTTTATTTTCTTAGACACTGTATTTTTCTCTCTTTTAGGATTTCATTCGGGTATTGATTTCAGAACATTTCTTGTCATCGAATTGAAATGATTTTTGAAATAGAAATGGAAAAAAAAATTTTTGTTTGTTATATTTCCTTCCAAAAGTTTAAAATAAGCTAATTTCCCAAATTACAGTATCTCATTGGGTCTAAATCACATACCTTGGATATTGAATCCAAAAAAGGCCGAACACAATAAAATTTCACGAGGAACATAATAAATGATGAGATTTGTGATATACATGAGGAAGTCACCTTAGATCATCGGAACAAATAACCCTTTACTCAGCGGTAATGGAACAAACAGACGGGAAATCGCTACGCGACACGCCGTGAGCATTCCCATTTGTTTTGATACCGAGCTAGGCATTAATTACACAGTCGTGTAACGATGTCTGTGGATGAGAAAGTAATTACGCTATTTGACACGAAACATTTTACACTTATATTTGCTATTTAGAGTCATGTACTGTCAAAGCGTGCAATTTTTATTAAAATCTTTAAACGGATAGAGTATAGTAAAATAGATGGGGGCAATATGGCACATTCGTGGATAAGGGCACTTGGGTGTGACGTTTTGTTTCGGAAAAGGTACATACTGTACTTAAGTCAGTCTCTTTGCAGTTGAAGCGAAATTAAAATAATCGTAATACTGTTCATTTAACTTTTAAATATTTTTCCACAATAAAAATGACATTTCTATGTCTCATTGATAGGCTTTCTAGTTTCTTTTTATATTTTACATTGACTATTATATAACATTGTTTCGTTTGTCAATTATTCACAATCACACAAGCAAGACACCAAATTTTACGATTAACTTAAATTGGCTCAACAGTGAGGGGAGGGTTCTCATTAGAAATTTGAGGCATAAAAGGACTAAATTTATCCAATGAGGAAAAATATAAATGCCAGCGTCCCAATTTGTGATAATCTATTTTGATCACAACTGCAATCAGAATTTTATGCCTGTGTAACTGACGGATACTGTGACAAATGACGTAACTCACCAGGGCATTATTGCTGGAAGAGGGGGGGGCTTTGTCACGGTCATTCTTCTGACGCGATGAATGCGAAGCTTTGATAGTGATGTAAAGCTATCGTCACCTTTAATCTTATTGTAATATTTTTTATTTAGTTTACGAGACAGCTTTTAAACTCATTTTGGATATGATCTTAAGTATGACTACTTAAGGTCATATCCATCTATCTATCGACTAATAGAGTTAAAATTTTTAGAACTGCTGGAATGATGTAACTTTAATTATTGTTCATAAAAATAAAAAATTGAAAATCCGAACACAAAAAGCCGCCCGGATTGTAAAAGGTTGTGAGTTCGAGTCTCATCTAGGGGTGCCTGGGACTGATGAATTTTGTAAACATTTTTTATTAAAAAAAAATAATACAAATTCTTTATTTATTACTTTACTCAATTAATTGAAGTATATTAACACTATTTTATATTATGCAATTTGATGTTTTAAACATTCATGATCATAAAAATAATATTAATAATTATTTACGGGAATTCTACCATGTACATTATTTTGCTATTGTTACTCCGTGAATGAATTAATAATGAGTATGAGCATAAAAAACTATGCTTTGTCATGACTGAACAATGATAATAGGTATAAAAATAGTTTTCATCATTATATAATCATGACTCAATAAAAATATGGTACATGGTAGCTATGTTATAAATAACTGTTACTCTAAATACTGAAATAATGTGGGTAGTGTCGGAATTGGTTTTTACACTCAGTAAAACAGACTCAGTTTCGGCCAAAACCTAAACTAAAACGGAAACTTCCTTATGATCACGTTTTGAAGAAAAAATAAAGAAAACGTTATTATATAGTCCGTCTTTATTTTTTATATGACTGCAAGGGAAGGGTTATTTTTTTTTCACGCGTATCTTTTATGTTTGTACTATTCATTATTAGTACCTCATATCCCCAGAACTGCTAAAAGAATTTATTATATACTTGAAAGATCATAAGTTTTGTTTTAGCATGGCGGCAATGCTACGCCATTACTTAGTATTTTTTTAAAACTACAATATGGGTTTCGTATTAAAAGGTTTAACACTTATCGAATTACAAGGAATTCAAGAAAGTATATCATAATTTTCTGATGAAAATATTTAAAAGTATTATTTTATAAGTCTTACGGTGATCCGTAAGACTAATAAAAATAATACTTTTAAATATGGACTTTCTCGTTTTCTCGACCAACATAGTAATAATTAGTCTAACTAATAAGACAGAAATAAAATAATTTTAATTTAAGTTACAATCTTTTTAGTTGATTTTCTATTAGTAATTGTTCATACTTTTTTTTTGTCTTTAAATTACAAATCTATACAGTCTTCGACATTTTCACTTAATACTACTCAACATAACAACCACATATATAAGAAAAAAAATTGCGCCTTAAAAATATTTAAAATAGAATAGGTGTCTATTTAATTAAGGAGAATCTTCATTACAATATCGTTTATGGTTTTAAAAATATTAAACAAGTAATGAATTTCATCTTCATTTTTGAAACTTATTGGGTCTTTTTGAAACTTAAAAGAAACAAACGCTAAACTATTTAATTATAAACTCAAAGTAAGCAAATGGCAATGATTAAATACTAATAATTACAAGTGAGTATCTGTCTGCCGGAACTCAACCGAAACCGAACATTCGTCCGACACTAAATATGGGATTGTTAAAAAGAAATACTATTTAAGAAACTAAGAGATACGATGTATCGATATATTGTTCAACATCACTACACACTACCAGTGAGCAAACAATTCACCAAGAAAATATTTGTATAAAGTGTCTTTGAGGGCACGCACGTTGGCTGTTTTGGTGGTTTATTTTTGTTTTCGCCACAATGGAATCCTTTTGTACGAATTAGGATCGAGTGATATGAAATTTTTGGCAGCAGCCGAGGTACAGTTTTGTTTCTAATATGAATTAAATGTTCTTTTATTAAATTTTCTATATGTAAAGATCAGTACAGATAATTGATTGTATTGATTGATTGATAAGCATTACAATATAATGAAGGTACAGAAGAGCTCGATGGCGCTGTGGTTAACGCGCATGGTCTGCGATACGTTTGTTAAGCAACTTTGAAACGGTCGGTCATGGGATGGGTGACCAAAAATTTAGAAACAAATCTCTATCAAACTCCTACACGTTTCAGAAGGAACGGTTACGGCTGCATCTGCAGTCGTTAATACCCAACAATCCGCCCAAGACCGGGTGGTGGGTTATAGCCCATTCTCTTAGTAGTGAAGACATTAATAAGCTAGTGATGATGTAGGCGTAATTAAGCAATTTTTATAAGATTATTTTTTTTGTAGAGTTCCGTTTATATGTACAGGAAAATATAACCCTTATATGAACGCTAATGTCGATTCGTCAGTCCATCCATCCGACAGCTATCCGACTGCTACAGTTGATATCCGAAATTACTAATACTACTAAATACGGTAGTTTTGGCGCCTATTCGATGCAAACAAACAAAAGATCTAATTTTTCATCTTAATAATATTAGTATAGATATAATAATCCAACACACAATAGACAATCTTCACTCTTCGCTGTTAAATCAAAAATCAATTCCGCTGATTATAACGGATGAGTCAGCGCGGATCTGCTAATTGGATAAGAGCACAACAAAGGGAATTCACCGCTATCCCACGAAACGCCTTAGTTTAAGAGAATCGGTGTTGAGCGTTATTGCCCAATTTTGTGTTGTTTTTCCTTTATTACCAGGGTAGTTAACCTTTAATAAATCTGAATATTAAAATGCCCGTTACCTTCAAATATGAAAAAACTGGAAAGCAATTATTCCACGGAATAAAAGGACTATATGTATTCTACAATGACCCAACAGGAAATCGTACCCGAAATGTAATCAAATCAGCGTGCGAAGGTTAAGAAACATAGCGAAAATTATTCACCATACCGTATGATACTGATATTTTGGTGTTTTTTACTGTTTCAATCAGAAACGCAGAGGTAACAAATTTTGTTCACCCATTCGATGCTTAAGGTTCTGTGAAAGTAAAGGGATTAACCCTAGAAGTCACCCTACGTCTTCGAGGCGTATACAAAATCCGCCGCAAAGTCGCTAGTCTATCGGTCTTCTATCGGTTACATTTCGGCGAGTGTGCATTGGAATTACATGGCTTAATTCCGTCGCCCCTTTTCCACTATCGTACAACCAGGGGTACTGGGCAGCGTCACCACTTTACTGTGGAGATTCCACAAACTCGCACCAAGCGATTCGCCTCTACATTCATCGTGCGAACTGCGAAGCTGTGGAATTCGCTACCGGACTCGCTGTTTCTGGACAAATATAATCTGGGACTCGTCAAGTCAAGAGTGAATCGGTTCCTTCTAGGCAAGCACGCTTCATCTAAGACCACTGCATTGCTTACTATCAGGTGATATGTGGTCAAGTGCTTGCCTATCTAGCATAATAAAAACTAATTTTCGCTCTATTTTTCTAACAAGTTAAATTAGCGCATCGTCCTGTTTAACCAATTCAGAGCCTGCGTACGTACGCCTGCGGGACGTATGGTTAGCCATTAATATTTTTTCAAAATTGGATTAAAAATGACAATTAATCATTGAATGTCCGATTACTCTTAAATATTATTTTTATTCACAATGGTAAAGTGGAATGAAGTAAGTTTTAAGAAATAAATACAATATATTCTGTCGTTTTGATAATTAGGTAAGTTTTATATTTAAGAATAGTTATACTTGTTATTTGATTGTAACATTTAACTGTGATTTCTATTTCTTTTAATAAAACCTTGTTTTACGAGGGTCAAACTGAAAGTTCTTAGAACTGGCCACTTATAAACAATATAATAAAAAAAGAATTCTAAAATTTGAAAATATAACTCTTTGCCAATATTACTGAGTATATATTTCATTCATTTGTCATTTGTTTTACGATTTGGCGGCAAATTGAAAATTGTCTGTGTCACGTCATTATGAATTTAACACGAGAAAATTTTCGTGCAATGATTTTTTATGACTTTCGATGTCATTTAAGTCAACAAGAAAGTTATGATAGACTACGATTGGCCTTTCACGATGAAGCCCCATCTCGTGCGACTGTTTACAACTGGTTTAATGAGTTTAAACGTGGTCGCACTAATCTCACTGATGATTTACGTGAGGGACGGCCTTCTACGGCGACGACTGAAGATAACATCTGTGTTGTGCGGCGTATGATAGAGACTGACAAAAGAGTGACCTATCAACAGATTCGGACAAGCTTAGGCATCGGTATGAGTCAAGTGCACAAAATCCTCCACGAACATTTAGCGGTCAGGAAGCTTTGCGCCCGGTGGATACCTCATAATTTGACTGAGGCTCAAAAACTCCATCGTGTGGATTGGTGTCGTAAAATGATTGAAAGATTTAACCGAGGTGACTCAAATGCTGTGTTCGACATACTAACAGGTGACGAAAGCTGGATTTACTGTTATGATCCTAAAACCAAAAGACAATCTGCTCAGTGGGTGTTTCCTTTCGAGGAGTTGCCAACTAAAGTGAAGAGAGATCGAAGTGCGGGAAAAAAAATGGTGGCCTCGTTCTTTGGAAGGATAGGTCATTTTGCAACAATTGTGTTAGAGGATCAAAAAACAGTTTCTGCAGAATGGTACACTACCAATTGTTTGCCACTTGTCTTGGAAAAAGTTCGAGAGAAACGACCTCGCAGTAGGATCCTCCTTCACCACGACAACGCCTCGTCGCACACCGCCAAGCGAACGATCGACTATTTGGCGACATCAAACGTTGAATTACTGGGTCACCCGCCGTATAGCCCCGACCTCGCGCCTTGTGATTTTTATTTATTTCCAAAAATTTAAGAAAAACTTAAAGGAAAGCGGTTTATGAATGCTGAAGAAGCGGTGGCTGCGTATCGCGATGCCATTGAAGAGACCCCTAAGGACGAGTGGGCAAAGTGCTTTTCCCAGTGGTTCCATCGCATGCAGCGGTGTATTGACGTGAATGGACAATATTTTGAAAAGATATAATAAAACTAATAACTGGCTAATGTAATCAGTTTTTGATTTTCTAAGAACTTTCAGTTTGACCCTCGTATTATAAATTAATAGTCATAATTTTCATACCCTTTAAAATTCATATATATTGTAAGAAGTGTATAATTTTGCCTTTAGTTTATAATTTTCTGTGTACGCCTATGAAATGTATGATTAGGCTTTATGTACCTCTCATAAATAGATAAGGCTTCTAGAAGACTTCCAAAAAGCTCATTTTCATTGGTCGACAAGTTGGTTGATATACCGCTTACATTTACTCCTCGAGGACGGGATAGCGATAAATAGCTATATCTACATCAGAATGAAAATTTTGAAACTTCGTCACCGGAGTGGCTTGCACGCAAATTTTGGGAAGTCATCTGTGCGGTCTCGTGTTCGATTTCAGATTGGGTCAGGTGTGGAAAATGAACTTTTCTATACTGTATCAATTCTGGGTTGTTTCCTACCTTCGCTGTTTCAGGTTTCCATGATACCAGTGCTAAATTTATTTTTGGCTTGGGATCTGTTCATAAACATTTAGATAGCGATTGAAGAAAATTTTTGGAAATTGAATCTACACAACGAGCAAATAAAATTTGAAATTTGATGGAAGAAAATTATTTACAAAGACCAGTTAGGTAATTAATTTTATTTATAAGAAAAACTGAATAGAATTTGTTGATTAAATTTAAACAATAATTTAAATGAATATATTTAGTTAATAGTGTCATAAAGTTAATAGTGTAAAAAGTGTCATAAATGAAACTAAATATTTTAAATACTGTTTTAATGCAAATCATATTGAAAGATAGTTCCTTGGTAATTTTCTTTTTTTCACACATAACCACGTATAAAATTTTATAAATTGTGGCAACACATTTATGTAAAGATTTACAAATAATATATCTCTTACCTTTGCTAATAAATGCATTTATAATTAATAACAAATACAGTGATATTCATATAATACTCGTACATACTATGGCTACAATTAAAGTTTTTAGTTATCAGTTTCAATCGATAGGTATAATAAAAGTTTATCTTTTGAAAATGTAACTCTTATCTAATAATGTTAACCATGTATTTCATTAATATATCATTTGTTTTACATTTTGGCAGCAAATTGAAAATTATATGTTACTTCAAAATGAATTTTGAAAAAAAAACAGAAAAATTGTCGTGTATAGTCCCGATCTCGCATCTTGTGATATATATTTAAAATAAAAGCGAATTTTCGAGAAAAAGTTCAAAAGGCATTTAAAGGGGCATATTGGACGAGTGAACAAAGTTCCATTGGATAATAAAAAATTATTAAAAAAATATGTTAGAAGATTACAAATTGTTACGTAATACTTATCATTGTCGGTAGTAGTTAATATCTTGCTACTTTGCTCAGTTTTTGATTTTAACTTTCACGCATCAGATTACACAAATAATTCAAAATTTTCCACTTGATTTTAAACTTTATTGCTTTACAACAAACTGGAAAATTTTTACATATTATTGTATTTTTATTTCAATTAGCCTGTAAATCACGCATTAAAACAGTTGTATATGTTGCCTGGAAGATATTGCAATGTAGCAATATGGCCGCCATTTAATATATTGTTTTTCTCATGCTGTATAATTTGTAACTTGTCATTGTTTATGTTACTATGTATGCAATAGAGTATATTATTATTGTATTTTTTAATTCACACTTATTTAAAAATAAAAATTGTATTTGATTTCTATTTCACATTTAATGATGTGACTTTTTGTGTGAAGTTGGAAGGCTGAAAATTCATTAAGGTTACGTTTTACTAGGATGAAAAAAAAAAACTTTTACATTTTTTTCTTTAACCAGACAGGAGAAAACGCAGGTAACCATTAGTATTTTATAAATTACTAACGAAGTTATATATTTCTTTAATTAACACCAAATACTTCAGTGCTTATATTATCCGCAAATAAATGTTCGTGCTGTAAAAACCAAATTCCGTTATAACGCTAATTTCAGTATGATATCTTTATATCGCATGAATTTTGTTAGGCATAGTCGGAAAAGTCGACAGGTAAAGTGCGATTCGATATTGTTGATACATTTATGAATTACATTTACATTGTTTAAATAAATAGATGCCTAAGAATCTAAGCTAATACAGTAAAGTATCAGACAAATTAAAATATATAAAAAAGTGGTTTAGACAATAAACATTTTTAAACAAAGAAAATAATAATTGAAATTAATTATAATTTACATATTTAACAGAACAAGTCTTGAGCAGGTTTAAAAATACATTTAAGTTCATTAACAAAGACAAAATATCTCAGTCTTAGTGAATTCAAATTCAAAAGTCAATCTATAACGTCAAAAAATATGAAAAACCATATAAAAGTTAATTTAAACAGCTTCAAGAGTTATTCTATCAAATTAATTGTTATAAGCATAAACAATTAATAATACTTAATTGACATAATTTAGAGGTTGTAAATATCTCAATTCAGACGATAGGGCTGACTCATCGCGCTCCAATTCTGAAACCATTTCGCGTGCGCGGTTATTCGCGTACTGGTGTTCGCAGTCGCGTCGGTCCACCATTTTGGAGAGCGCCATCTTAAGTTGATCGCGCGCACTACCACTAGACGAGTCCACTAGGTTCTTCATCACATCTGGGGAGAAGCCCTGGAATTCGAAATATAAAATACTTACTAAAATAATTGACGGTATCTGATGTGAGTTCCATAAAGATCATTGTTCTTCTGTAGACGCAAATTAATATTTTTATAGTTTACTTTACAGTTCGAAGAGCTTGTTGGCTAAGAAATTAATGCATTCAGTCTGCGGAGGCAAAACAGCTGTCCGAAGGAATGACTATGATATTCTTTTAAAAAAATAGCGCTGCCACGCCATAGACCTCAATGAAATGAAACCTTTAATACTTTTTTAAGTATATTAATTTAGAAATTACTAAATAAAGTTAAACACAATTATGTAACAATTTAGGTAAACGCTTTAGGTAAGAGTTTACCTAAATTAAACCTAGGCTAAATCCGAATTGGTTAACGTGACTAAATTTTTTTGCAAACTTTGCACGTCTCTAGTCCCAATAGACAGGGTTGTCAGTAATTGCTTTTATACAGAATATTGTTATAAATTATTAAATAATTTAATTTCTATTTTTATCCACTTTTTTATAAAAATACAGATTATTATAAAAAAGTGGATAATTATACGACTATACGAAAGATCCATATAAATACCGTTTAGTGTAATTACTTGAACACAATCTGGATCGAAGCATAGTGCTAACATTATCTATTGGATATTATTATTATACAGTTATCTCTCCTACAAACCATTGTGCCAAACTAAGATACAGTTATTTGAAGACATATGACAAAACATGTATTTTACTTTAGTTAAAAAAATACATACTATAACAGTTTTATGTAAGATAAATATATTAAATAATATGTAACCATATGTTACATATACTGAATAGCACTCCACCAATAATAAATGGTCTGTCAACATCTATCCAAGATGATGATACATTTTAGCGTCCATAAACTATAAATCGGGTCCAAAGAGCAACATTCTATAGCTGGCCGTCATAAGGACGTGTTGTTAGTTGTTACGACAGGCGTTTTATCACTTCACTTGTACTGATGAAAATATGGTGGGAGGAAGATTTATAAAGGGCTGTTACTGTTGTTGAGATGCATAAAATGTTTTGCGGTAACATTTAAATGCACATAAAACCAAACTACACCAACTATAAGAATGATTGAATTTGAGATGTAAAGAAATATATCTCGATTAGTCGTTATCTGCACATTCGCAAATTTCTTACACATATCTTTCATAAAATCTATCCATCTTTAACTCGGTATTTCACAATATTTTTGGTTACACAAAAGTCACCTCTTTTATACATGTACTTCAGGTAAATAACGGGCATCAGAAAACGTAAATAGTCTGATAAATTGAAAGGAAATTATCAAAAACAGCTGAAAAGAAGTTTGATCCTAAAACTCATTAACAATTTCCACTTTATTGCAGTTAAATAATTAATGTAAATGTAAGTTTTAAGAAATCTTAATATAGAATTGTTTAGCCCTGCTAGTAGTAGAGAGCTGGCGTCACTGACAGTCACTGATTGACTGATAGTCAGTTGCAGATACTATAGCAACAGGCGTTCCTGTTCACTAATTCAAAAAACACCGTTTTTTAGAACTATACTGAACTGAATCTGAGTTTTAACGTAATATTTTTAAGTATTTTATTTTGTATACATAAACTGTAAGAGTAGCTCTATATAATTATGCTATCTAGATGAGTTGGTCATCTTCGGAAACACGAAGTTAGCCGATGCGCATTATTTATTTCGATTTAGTTGTATGTATGCAGATCTGTTGCTTCTTATTTATTCTGTATATATATTTCATGTTGAGCTACATTTAACGTGCTATCGATTATGTTATATATAAAAAAAACTATAACCCTCAAAAATATCAAAAATCTTTTTTATTTAGTGACAACCTTGATTTCAACCCGACCTTGGGGACCGAAGAAAAATAAAGCCTTTATACGATTGCCGTAAAACTTTTATAGTTTTCCGGCGAAAAGGACGCGAATTGTTTCCACGTTCAACCGACTTCGTATCGGTTCTACTTATTGTGAAATATTTTTTTATTTCATTTTGTTCAATATAGAAAGTAAATATATGTAAAATAACAAACCAAAAATTTTCACACTGCATTATAAAGAAATCACAAGGCAAGTCACCATATAATATAGTGGTATTATTATCAATAACTATTTGGATATTCAATGCCATCATCACAGCCATCAATGCGCGTTTAATACATAATTTAAAATGAGACATTAAAAATATTTTAAAACTTGTTTGTTTGCATTTCAATTTTCACTCTATGGACTATTTAGGATGTTTCCAGTGACTACCAGTGGTCTGTGTATAGATCTATACCCTCACACTGGTTTCCTTACAAGGAAGACACAGTATCTTAACACAATTCTTTCACTTTCCGTGCCTTCACTATACTTTCCATATATTCTCACGGCTTTCATAGTTATTAATAAATGGAAACAGATTGCTTGTACCTGCCTTCTTATTACTGTTACCGTTCACTCATTCGTTCGACCACAATTGAATAAGTTTGTGCGGCTTTTGCACATTTGTAAATTGGATATGTAGTAACTGACCACCAAATTATATTCACGCCAACTAACCCTTTGATATTATGGAAGTTTAGCATATATTTGAAACTAGTTAAGCTGTAGATACTACGGCTATGTTTTTGTGGAATTTAAAATTTTATGAGGGTCTTTTTATTTTACAGAAAAATTGCTGTTTATTTAAATTGGTCGAAGCCAGCATGCATGCAACATGGAAGGCGAGCATGGAGCATGGACTATTTTCATTGGTTGTTAATGATTAATCGACCAATGAATAGACACATAAAAACAGCCTCTCGATCAATGTAAAGAACGCAACGGTTTTGTTATTTTGACAGTCAATAGATGGCATTTGTTAGATCATATTTTTTTCCTTTAACATCATAAATTATAAGATTTATCATAAATTATTCATTATCAGTCAATTAAATCTCCACTGCAGGGGCACCAGTTTCCCTTTGAATCTAATTTGGTGAATTAGCCAAGATCCATTACTTAATACTCAATCATTTAATGTCAACATATGTAACATAGAACAGATGGCAAAAGTATAATCATGTGAACATATCACGAGGGCCTTATGTGGAATGGAGGGTATTAACGACGGCAGATGCATCTGGGACCAACGGCTTTACGTGGCTTCCGAAGCAGGCAGGAGCTCGAGATAATATATTTTTGGGCTTCTCGTCAATGACATGTTTTCATACTTGTATGAGGTATAAATATATAAGTATAATATATATAGTAAAAATAGACCTAATTTATAAATATAACATATTTTTTAAATTTGGTCTATTTTATAAACTCACTAATTAAAGGGATTTGAGACGTATCATATTGAGATGTTTTTGTAATAAAATCTTTTAGATTTCATATTATTTACAAAATTACTACAATATACACAACACACATCTCTTACTGGAAATAAGCCATTTACCTTTGTACTATTCTCTCTTGTTATCAACACCTCTCCTTCATCCTCCGTCTAAAGTTCCATATTACTCAGTTGTGCATTCAAAATTACATTATATCACTAATTGAGCACAACATAATGTATTATTAACAAATTACCATACGTGAAACAAACTACAGTTAAAAACAGACGACACATTTCGCAATGAGTGACAACTCTTCATGCAAATGTTCTACAGAATGACAAGAATTTATAAGCAGGTGAAAGTGATTGAGGTTAAAAATATTGACAAAAGAAATTTTAGAACATATGTAAGTACATTATTAAAAAAATATAAGAGTTGAGTTGAATTCAAGATAGTATCGATAACGTATATCATTTAATTAACCAGTGATTGAATTCAGAAAGTTACTTGACATAAGGTTCCTCGATGCGGACGTTTAAACAACTTTAGTAAAGATCATTGGCTGGGTGACCAAAAGTAATTTCAAGCTTCTCCGTGCTTTACAATGTATGTCAAGCTATTGGTTTCCGATGCATCTGCAGTCGCTAGTGCTTAATAATTCGTACTGGGCCCTCTTAATGTGTCATATCATTCTCCCTATTTTTTATTGCATCCATAGGAAAGGAAAGTTCTTTCAATTAGATGCAATAAAAAATACAATCACTGTATTCCTGAACTATTTAACTCGGTAAGAATTATACGAATTGTGTAAGTTACGATAGTTTATACTTACACCATAGTCTGAGAGACGTTGTCTCTTCGCCTCCCTGCTTAATAAATCATACAACAGCAGAAGCCTCAGATTCGAACCTGACAGTTTCACCTTCTGTGTTGGCTCCGGTCCTGATCTTAGCCCTTCCCATACATCCACTACCCTCTCATCATTATCATCATTCGCCATTCTTATCATTTCCCTAACTGTATGCGATAAATACTGTAACCCATCGTCATTTAAATCCTCGTCAATGTTCAAAATATCAGATCTCGATATTTTATCAGCATCGAAGTGCGGTGGAAGCAATGGCATTTCTTCAGGACTTGGCTCCATCAAAGGTTTAACTTCTTCATTGTGTATGGAAAGTAATGGTTCTTCAGTCTTCCGTTCTGGCGGTTGAATCACGGTGTATTCAGAATTACTTTCCAATGGAAGTAGCACAAATTGGGTTTTGGCTATTTGTCTTTCGTTTTGTTTTGGCGGTGCGAATGGAGCGTACAAACCAGGATTATGATGTGGCGTTGTGATATCTAGCCTGAAATTATTGTTTATTATTATTTTGTGTTAATAATAATAATTTAACTGTTTAATGATATTAAAAACTCTTTTCTTCTTCAAAATCGAAATAGACGAGGCTATACTCGAATGACCGACGGTAACGTATGTTGATTGTGTTATTTTGCTGTCTATGTGGTAAGTCTTTGTAAATAACAATAATATGTTAAATCTTTATCTTAGTGATAAATAAATAAATAATTTAGGTTAATATTTATTATATACTTATACCACAGAACTGTGACTTATACAATAAAAATAAAAGAACTAAGCAGATATATAATAACTCCTTACCTTATTTGAAAAGTATATATTGCACGTAGTATAAAGAACAATAAAAATATAATCAAAAGGTACATCTAAGCTATTTCTATTACAATAGTGATTTAAAGAAATAATATAGATACACTATTATTCAGTTGAATAATTACTAGTTACGAGCTTTCCGTTTGCGGCTTCTGTATTACTTGTAGATACGAGTATAAACCTTCCTTTTGAATCACTTTATATCTTGATGAAAATCTGATTAACATCCGGTGTAAAGATAAAATGATCTCAGCGTATTGACAGCTGGAAGAGACTGCTTTAGACTATGTATAGATGATGAAGACAAAGAAGAAATCAAACTTTATTATAAAGATAGAAATAAACATGAGCAAAGAATGAAGAAACGAGAAACAAAAACTTATATGTCCCATATCCCATCCACTATCCATTAGATTTTGGTTAGACCTAGAAGCTTCTAAAACGGTTGATCAAAGTGACATACTGTGGTTTACTTGTCGGTTTCCAAGGAGCCTTGGTGGGTTTGATGGTCGGCTTAGGCGCTTTAGTGGTTGCCTTCGGAGGTTTAGTGGTTGGCTGTGGCTCATCTTTAACCTCGTATGCCATTTGGTCTGTGAGATGAGCTATCACTTGCATCGCCACTGGTAGATACGAATCGGATAGCTGAACATGCTGTTTCGCGGTGTGGACCTGTAAAATAAGTTAATTATCATTAGCTTTTTGTATGTTTACTGTCAGGCATAACTTTGGTGAAGGCTTGGCCTGCCTTTGATTAATTATTATTAATAAGTTTGTTTCACACGGCATGTGAATCAATAGACAAATTAAATATTGTTTTTTATATATAAGTAGTATTTTTTTAAATATTGTGATGAATAGTCTCATAAAGTCATTTTTCCCTTCGACATATCTGCATAAAATACACCAGGGAGAGAACATTAACCGTAGCTGGTGTTTTGCCAGTGTTATTAGTTAAATAAAATATTATCCATTAGAGTGCAATAATTCCATTTTACGATTTCATTACCAGCTCCAAAGTTGTATTTCAAATAAATTTGTTGGAGAAGATTTTACTGCCTTTCGGATCGTGTTTATTCAGTTTGGATGATAATAACGAATTAATATTACTTTTAAATGTTAGTGCTTTCATAACAAACCCTTGTTTTTGATGAATGGTAAATATTTTCCAATTTTCACTAAAATAATAAGTTAAAATTTAGGAATGCTCTAACTAAATGTCCGTTTCACCAACTAACTTTAACAATAACAAACATATTAAAGTGTCGGTTAGCAATTAATCAGTTGTACCATTTGACAATGATAAGATGACATCATAACTTTAACTTTTAACATTTAATTTGTATAAATTTTAACACGCTTTATAGTCCAAATATTTTAGAAACAAAATTAAATGTAATTGCATCATAAAAACAACATAAACAAATGACACTTACAAATAACAATATGACCCAAATCTTAAACCATTAGTTAATCTATTTTTAAAGGAAACATCTAATCTATCGCAACACTAATGTTCACTAATGTTTTTCATCATTATTACGATTTTATTGATACACAATCAACTATAAGTAACCTTAAACATATCTTAATACATATATCTAATATATAACTCAAAGGTGACTGACTGACATAGTGATCTATCAACGCACAGCTCAAACCACTAGATGGATCGAAATTTGGCATGCAAGTAGATGTTATGACGTAGACATCCGCTATGAAAGGACTTTGATCAATTATACCCCCAAGGGGATAAAATAGGGGATGAAAGTTTGTATGAAACTTAGTCAATTTCATGCCAATCGAGCTGCAACTTTGCATGCATAAAAATACTATAACGTAGAGATCCCCTCAGAAAGGATTTTGATAATTTTCACCCCTAATCTTCTTAGATTTTTGACTGATTGAACTGAAATTAAAGATTGGAGCTACTATGATAAAGACGTCCGCTTAAATAGGATTTTGATAAATTTACTCCCCGTGGGGATAAAATAAGGGATGATGGAGGATGTAAACTCACTATTATTTTGAACCTATCAGTACCTAATGGAACGAATAAATAAATATTCGTTAGAAATGCTGCTCAAGGTAACTTTACCACTCGGACGAAGGCGCGGGCAAAAGTTAGTTATACCATATTATAATCTATGTACACATATTGTATTAAAAGAATAGCATGTTTTATCATTTGCTTACCATGGGATAAAAGAAATAATAGAATAATATACCGACTACAAATAAATAATTCGGATATTTGTTTCCCAAATGTTTTCTGTTTCTTTTCATTGATGTAATTTCTCAATTACTTATTTGTGGTCCACATTTTTTTTCTACGCTTCTCACTCAGCTGTTATTTCAATATTCACTCCTTTCTGACATGTCATCTTTGACGTAATCTATTCATATTTTCTTAGGTCTTAGTTTTCTAACATTCCCGAACACATATATGCTCATAATCAACTCATAATCCTTTTTGTTACATACAAATTCTCTCTTTTCATCACATGTCCTTTACACCCAGATAATCTGTTGCGTACCTACTTCTCAATTTTTTGCCACCGGCTCTGGCGCTACTTTCAAACTTCCTCTAAGCAAGTCATTCACTCTACATATACATTCATAGGCATTTTAATGTAGCTCAAATGCGTGTGAATCGACTTTTATCCGTCCGATTTTTCACCCAGCACTAAATTTCATACAAGACGACAGGTCTTATCTTATTAATTAAATTTCACACACCCTGAGCTGAATTTGGTTTCCTAGATATCGATCTATTCCACCGTTTAGTTAAATAATCAACCTATGTACCGAAACACCGTCATGTACCAGAATTAATAGATATTGAGAAAGATTAAACAAATTTTGAATTGAAAAATAGAGAGATACATGTAAACGATAATATTACAATTAAAAAAGAAATATCATTGTACATAAAAGTAAAGAAAAAAAGAGACGATAAAATGTTTTAATAACTTTTATGTAGGAATAAAAAAATTAAATGACGGTGTGTGTTTATGACCTAACTTACCAATGTCACTTTGGTTAGTTGAAGGAATGTTGCCAACAAGACAATGTTTTGAATCATCTTGGTACCTGAAAAAGTCAATACCTATTTAATACCGTGTCTGCCACCTTGTATACTGGACTGGCTGGATCTAGACCAAGACCATTAAAAAACTCTGAATAAAATGACAGATTGTAAATTTGGAATTAGTATACGGTCAAATCAGGTTTTACAAAATTATATAGCTTAAAATAAAAATAACGCTTTTATTGACAATATTCTAATGTCGCTTCTTGTTATTTTAACAGTTACAGACGGTAATCCCGAGGAACGGGAAACAGGAAAGTGATATTACATCTTAAGATTTTACACGAATGGAAGAGAACCACAACAAACAAATAAAAAAACAAATATTTACATAGATAAATAAAAACATTAAATTACACTAACAATAAAACAATAGCATCATCTATTGACAGTAGAAAATAATAAAAAAATAATACTTCACATTTGTTTCAGACCGAATTTAAGTATAAGTGGATAAGTTTGGAGCCCTCACGGATCATAAAGTTTACTGCCACTAAATGTGGCAATAAAACGGTCCCACACATCGCAAATTAAACTATTCGCTTACAGAAATTGGTTTAAGAGACTTTTACATGCACACTGGCGCCATAGAAGAAAAAATACCTACCTAAATTAACTTAACATCTGACTTAAACCATATTCAGCAATATCCAAGCTAATTCTTGTAATTTTTCATTTTTTTTTCGATAAGTGTTACAAAGAAATGCTTTTGAAGTAGATTAACTTTAGAGTGACAAATTTTTTATTTCAGAGTGACATTTAAATATATATGTAGATGCTTTCTATACACTGTAGCCTGGCGATAAAAAACTAGGCAAGATATTACTTTGCTATACTTGTAATTATTTTTCATGATATAAACTTATGTTTATTGATTAATTTCATCTGTGACGAGTAATAAATAATTTTTATTATTAAATACTAGTTTTCTCGCGACTTAGTCCATGTAAATTTATAGATCATGTCTCCCGAGTATTATGTAGAGTGAAATATTTTTTAATTCCGGTCCAGTAGTTTTGGTGCCCATTAACTACAAAGAGGCGGTCAAATCTTTCCTTTTTATAATATTTTATATAGAAAAATATTTTAATATAATCCAAACTATTGACAATGTATGACAATTTCAGCTGCGGTTACTTAGCTATCTCTTTTCTGGCACGAGAGAAGACGGTTCAACGCATTTGAAGCTGTATTATTACATTTGCTGATGAATTTATTGTACTCTGAATAAAAATAACGAAGAAAATATGAAAATACGAATTTGTAGGCTCCAGTTGGCATTAGACATGGAACAATTGTCTTCTAGTTTGGTACAGCAGTTCACTTTAGACTAGATAGAACCAGTTCGAATAACGGTTTAGCTGACAATTGTGGGGCAAACAGAGCATTGCTTATTTTATAATAGTTGTAGGACTCGTTCAGGAATCTAGGGCTCCAAAGGCACAAGAATAATAAACATCATGATTTATGGTGTAGTTGGCAGACACAAATTACGGCAGATATAAGTAACAAAGCTTAGTTCAAATAAAATATTGGGTGCTATGCTGTTGAACCGTTGCAACTAAAATGGTTTGAGACAATATTAGTATTATATTTCATAAATTTTGCTTTCATTTCGGGGAATGCTGAACTAAAACGTTATTAGGTGTGTATTAAAATTAAAAAGAAAAAATATCGTAAAGTTTGTTTGTTTGCATAATATAGTCTTCGAACTGAATAAAATTTTAAAATTCTCTCATCTGCGGGGCACTACATCATACGCGGGTGATATAACGTGGGCGAAAATACGAGAAAAGAACTAGTACACTAGTACTAGGGCATATTTACAGATAAAATAAATAAAAAATCTTCGCCATCGTAATAGTACAAACAAAAAAGGCCGCATTAGTGAAAGTTTAAAAGATATGCCATTAGTTGCTTATATTTCAAGTTTAGTTAACAAACAAACACTTAGATTTAAGACCAAAATATAACGCATTAAATCCAAATATTTCATAGGTGATATAAAAACGACTCGACTTGGGGTTAGTTCTAAATAAGCTTATACTACTCATACAAACAACGTTGTCTGTAAATAAATATGATGAATCTGAATTGTTTTCTTAGTAAGTGTTTTTTATTCTCATGGCAAGTAAATATTCTTTAACTGTATGTTTTGGAAAAAAGGAAGGTTACATATTTTGCTACATGTCAAACTATGTGCAAGTTAATTTCATTATAATATAACGATTATACCTAAGTGCCAACACTCGGAGATCCTGAAACGTTGGTAGATAAATCCTTCCAAAGTGCTCTAAAATCGGTTAATCGAATAAGCTATAATTAAACAAACAGATAAAATTACTATCGCATTAATATCATTAGTCTATTTCAATTCTTACTTTTTACTTTGTGTCTGCAGGACATTCAACTTTTACCTTTAATATTATTCGTTTTTGCGTATTTGAATATATTTATTATATACGATGAGTAGATACAAATGACGTGGTCTGAGATAGTACTGTATTTATAACCGGAAAAATATTTAATTTTGATTTTATAGATACACAATAGATATCATTATACATTATTTGGAAAGTATCAAGCACTTTTTAATGTTAATATAGGCTTTAAGTAAATAGTGAATGCGACAGAAGAAATATGTAAGGATGTGATGTGAAATATGTGACTCTTTCTTAAAGCACATCCTAACAAATTTCAAAATTGCTTCCTTCCCTTCTTCCAGCCGTCTGTCTATTTGTTTGTATTCGATTAACTCAAAAGCTACCCAGGCTTTAATACATTTTTAGCATTATATGGAATACTTTTTAGGGAAGTTTTTGGTTTATACTCATAATAATATGGATGATGATTAATTTGTGTCTGTCTATCCGTCGGTCGGATAGATTAGTAAAGAACATAAAACACTTATTTATTATTTTTTGCGTAACCAATAAACTACGGCGATACGTTGGGTTGAAATGGCGCATTACGTCACACACTTGTACATTTTCTACATATGTGTGACGTAGCGAACTCCATCACTGAGCTATTTCATGTTGAATTGAATCACAAAAAATACGTATTTAATATTTTTCTATTATAGGACTGACGGAGTAAATAGTTTTTTTTTTAACTCAGGCATCAGCCCTATTCATCCAAAACATGCCCTTGAACGTCGACACACGACTTGAACCTTTTATTACGAAATTGCATCCATGCAATCTTATAACTAAAATCAAACGCGTCTATGTATGTCACTATCTCTCAATCGTGGATTCAATATGCATTAGGTCAATGCAGAGAATAAGCTATTCTATAATATCTCGGGTCTGGCTGTTATGGTACGCCTGCATTGTTTCATATTTCCACACACGTCTCTAGCTACTTAAGATTTGAGAGATGTACGAAATACTATATAATTATTAAATATTGACATGTTTCATTTAAATATGTTTAAAATAAATATTATTACACAATATTTTTATTTTTATTTATAAATCCTCCATTATTGACTTATTACAATATTAGATGTAATAACTTAATACATACATAAATTAAACTTAAACACAAAGCACACTCCACTTCAGGCAGTCGTGTAAAAGCCAATATATTATTTAACAAAATTGGTTTATATTATCATAATAATAATAATAACTTTTATTGTCATATAAATATACAACAAAGCAATGTGAAGTCTCTGACCTCTGTGCTAGGTATAACCTGAATGACAGAAGTCAGCGCCCACTTCCATATTACTAGTAAAAATAATTAATATTAACGATACAATTATATTACTTCATCTAATCCAATACAATAATAAACATACAGAGGAAATTATGTGAGGGGAGTAGCATGAAGTATTAGTGATAGTGTATGAAACCATTGACATAAGTGCATGGAGGGAAGGGTAAAAATACTTTGACTGTTGAACATGGATTCTGTATGATCATAGCTCATGGCATGCAGCTATTTCTTTATTTTTGTGAGTAATTAGTAAGCAACCTACATCATGCATGTAGGTTGTGTTTATCTTTAAGAAGTTGTACAATTAGAATGAGACCCTCGTTTTTCCATTTCTATGTACGTACTATTGTATCAACTGTAGATTAACTTAATAAAAAAAATAATAGAGTGAATAACTGGATAACCTTATTTTTTGTAGCAATATATAGAAAAAACAAAAAGTAAACAAAACCAATCATACAAAAAATATTATAAACGAAATTTCTAACCGTAACGTTACTGACGTGGATTTTTATTTTTATCCTTAGGAATGTTTATGGAATCCTATATGCTAATTAAAGTAATATAATCTAACTGTGTGTTGAATTTCGTCAAACAAAACGTTTATTGTTAATAATAATAGAATAATCCAATATCATTCGTATTTTAGTTTTTAATATGGAATAGAGAACACTTCCCGTAATAAAAAAAAAAGTAACAAAACTTTTTCCTCACCTTTTTGCGGCACAAATGCACGTAATAACGCGAAGTGCGCGTGCGACGGCCGCGCGGTTACCACTGACGCAGCCTCCGGACGTTGCCCCGAATGCTACGGAGCTGCCACTTAGAAACCAGTTTGGGGTTATTTTGATTTAAAATCGAAGGATTCGGGTGATTTTAGTGATTTAGCATATAAATTTATATATAGCTTACAACAGCAGATAACACCGTTTATTGAAATATGTATCATATTTTTAAATATACTTCTATAAACGAAAGGTTTATACGCCTGTTTCAAAATGTCACCTTTGTCTAGATCAGGGATTATCAAAGTAAAGTACGCGAACACTCAGGGGTTCGCAATTGGTCAATATTACTCCTTAAATTGACTCAGTTTGTGACAAAAAACAAGGTTTTTTTGGCACGGTATTTACATAAAAACCTTATTCGCTTCAACAACCAATTTTAATATTTTCTTTGATTTGATTATTTAGTTGAGTAGTAGGATTCGAGCACCGTGTGTGAATTAGTCAATTATTATTTGTCCATAGATTTGGAAGTAAACTCTCGCAACAAAACATTTGATTGCACAAATCTACATATCAAATAAAAACAACTTACAGGAAAATAACTATATACATTTTATTTGATTCCGTTGGTGGTATTAATATCTCTAGACTTTTACAAATCAGGACAAACATTCGGTTCATTGCCCAATGCACAGTATTAGCATTCAAGTAGGTAAAATTTATACCATACTTGAACTTGAGAATCTAAAGAAAACACAAAATCGATACAAGTGTTCTATTTATAATAAAATATTTTTGATATTTTGAAAGCTTATCAAATAATTCTTTTCAGTGAAGCATTATTCTGCTGATTTTTAAAACACAACTTATTAGAATCAAAAACAATTTATATTAAAGTAAAGCTCATCATCATCATCATCATCAGCCGGAAGATGTCCACAGCTGAACATAAGCCTCCCCCTTTGAACGCCACGACGGACGACATTGCGCCAGCTGCATCCAGCGGCCGCAAGCGACTAGGACTATGTCATCCGTCCATCTAGTCGGGGGTCGACCCACGCTGCGTCTTCCGGGTAAAGCCGGGTAAAGTAAAGCTCACATCTCGAAAACTTGAGCTTTAGTTTACCATATGTAATAATAAAAAATCATCTTTTATCGTTGCAAAGATGAACCTTCTTCATTATGGCATCTATTATTGTATTGACTTTATCGCGATATGACCTTAATTATAATCATAAGTCGATACAAGGTCATTTTTTATTTAAAATAGTCCCTGTGTTTGGTCAATAAGCATTATATAGGATTGCTTACTTAAATCCGAATTTAAACAATTTTTTGAATTAGAGCTACCGAGTAAGATTCTGTGCTTGGAAATGTTCTTATTTAACACACAAACTTCTATTAGTTACATGCTTCTAACGAACAAAAAATCGTTGTCAATTATAAAAATTGACCTGAAACTGAAATAGGTAAAATTTTAGACTTTCGAGTCGATAATTATAAATATAAAAAACAGCACCTCTATTGGTTATGGTATCCAGGCTAAAACTCTCAAGTAAACCCGAAATAATAATTGTATCTTAACTACCTATACATACAATCTAATCTAAGAGTATGATATCAGGATTTCATAATTACCACGAAAGAAGCAAGATCGAATAATAATATTATTTTCAGAAAAACAGATAATAATCTAATATCGTTAAAGATAAACACAGAAAGTGAACTAACTTTCCATGCGACATCCAGAAATGATTGATGCAAAAAGTTTTGATGGTAGCCGTCGTTTTACCCAATTAAACTTCGAAATCTTACGAGAAAGGTAGATTATAAATTTAGTTCAAATTGTTTTTCGAAGAAATGTTTCAGAATAAAATTAATTCTCTTCTTTTTTATTCAATACACATGGGACATAAGTATAATAGGTTTTTTGTTGAAATATATAAAGGATCAAAAGAATTAACATTAGTGGCATGTTCGATTCTACGTGTATAGCTTAACATATCACAGTATTCGAAACTGTCAAACTCCAAAGAATAATTAGATTTTAAAATTCAAACTGAAAATTTTCAAACCAAAAGCAAAAAGTGCTGGCCGAGAATAAACTATTTTTATTCTTAATGACAAATGTTTTAAAAATCTACTGGCCCCAGGTACTCTGAAAAATTCGTCAGTCCTGTTGGGTCTGACTCAATGGGTAGAGCAGTTGCCCGGATTGTGAAAGGTCGTGAGTTCGAATCTCATCTCAGAGTGTCTGGGGCAAGTGGATTTTTTAATTATTTTTCATCAAGACTATTTTTTAGAATAGCATTGTGAATTCAAAATTGATGAAATATATTAAACTATGTATGTGGATTGAACATATTATTCTAAAAACAAATTTTATGGAACTTAGCTATATACAACCATAACTACAGCTGTTTGTGACGATTAAAATGCAGGTTTTTTTTAGGAGCAAGCTGTAGAAAGTAAAATAATTCTTTGGCCAGAATGTATTTCAAAGGCGTTTTAAGAATATCAATAAAACATCACGTTAATTATAAAACTAATTTACTGTAATTAAATTAATATTGTACTTATAATGACTTCCAATCGATCAAATATTCGTTTCTTTCAAATGAAAGATTTTGTTTCAAACTCATCTACATCATTTTTAGTGTAATCAAAATATTCGTTTACTTTATCCACGACATCGTTGGCTTTTCTATGTAAGGTATTAAAGAAAGTATCAGGTATATCATTTACTTTCTTAAACACTTCTTTCTTTATATGATTGAGACCCTTTGCTATACTTGTCGTAACACCTGCCAAAGATTCTTGTATATCAGGAAATATATCATTGAAACTGTAAAAATCTTCATGTGTATGCCGTACGTTATTACGGGAAGCAGGAACAGTACGTCTTTTGTTTGGCCTGTTTCGACCATTTGCTCTATTCCGATTTGCCCTAGCAGGTCCTGCAAAATTTAAAGGTCTGGCAGTTGAGAAATTTGCTATAATAGGTCTTATTGTCATAGGATTAGGAATGTCATCAACATGTTCGGTCACTTCATAGCCATTGTTGATTGGTGCGTTAGCTCTTTCGTTATCAGGGTTATCATTCACTTCTACGTCTGGTTGGTTTAGTATTTCTTCATGAAAATGGTCTTCATCGTCAGAAGATGAAGAAGCTTCTGCGGATGCAGACGCTTCTGAAAATGCGCGATTGGCTTCTTCTATCGGAGAGTGGTCAATTTCATCAGAATAATGGTAATCATTGTCAACTTGACGTGGTCTGAAGTGGCCGTATCGATGGTAAGCGGATGATAAACTGGTGGATATTATCTGAAAGTGGAAAAAGGGATTATTAAAGATTGAGAATCATCACATAAGTCGAATTACATCCCCAATACTGGGGTAGAACTCTGTATAGATAAAATTACGTAGGAGTAACGGGATATAACCCACCACGTGAATTAGGTACGAATAAATGAATACATAGCAAGAACTTGTTCTCCAAAGCATGGAAGTCAAGAAAATAAAATTTTTAATAACCCATTCTATGACCGGGCATTCATAAAGTTCCTAGAGATCCTCAATCATAAAGAACTTACAATCCTCAATGAGAAAAAACGCGAAAGCGTCATCGAGTTCGTGTTTGTTCTAGTATTGAAACGAAATTTGAACACTTCTTACAAGTCCAATGTAAAAAGCAATGTTTATTTTTAACCAACTTCAAAATCATGAATGAGGAGGTTCTTTGTTCAACGGCGATATATCGCACACCTAGATCTAAACTAAGACAACTCAAAAAACGAATGTGGAGGTCTGACAATACATTTGTTTACGTGGCAGAAGCACGACCACTGTTGATTTAACAAAAGAAAGCTAAAGTTATCTAGCGGCTCATCCCCAAACCTTTATTGAATCTGTTATGTTGGATAGATGCGTTTGATCACAGAGAATTTGAATATTGTACGAAGTTAAAACTCAATAAAATTTTTGAGTTGTCTCAGTTTAGATCTAGGTGTGCGATATGTTTTTTTTAGAATTGTACATTACCATATCAACGAAGATATCATTTGACTGAAAATTTACGTAATGTAAGTAATGGACTATCTTAGTATTCTGGAAATAATTTATATTCATGATTTTCTGATGTGAATTATGATATCAAATTCTGTGATAAAATAACTGCTGTTTCGAAATGAATATTCACATTTCGGCAAAGTATTTTTAAAGTTCATTTGAAAGTTAACTCTATTACCAACTCCATTACTAGTCAAAGCAAACATTTTCTAAGATAAAACCTTTCAAGATAATTAAGTTTTTCCTAGATTATAGTATTATTTATAACTTACAAAGCGCGTTTCTTCAAAATGAGTTTTGTGTTAATGATGATTTGACGAAGTTTGATATAATTATCCCAATTTATTTATTATGAAAATAATGGAATTTAAATTTCATTTGTCTGTTTAGGCAATTTATTTAAGCTTTTTAAAATAAAATATTCCGTAATTTTGCAACTGAAATAAGCCAAATCAGTGATAATAATCAAAACGGTGCTGTACTAACACTTCAACTTACCAAGACAAGATTGTAGTCTTTTTACTTCAATGAATACCTAATCAAAATGTTAATTCAGGACTTTATATTTTTTCTCAAACAATTTAAATATTGAACAATACAAAGAGTTCCCAAGAAAATTTGACAATATTTTCGGTTATAATTAAAATGGCCCTGTGGCAGGGCCGCCACAAACCGGCCCGGGACCAGATTCTGGCGACGCCCCCCCCCCCCCTTTTTTTTTCGTCGCGCCACTTTTACTAGAGAGCCACTTCTAGTATATAGATAGCCATATAATAATTG
This sequence comes from Diatraea saccharalis, assembly GCA_918026875.4. Classification (NCBI taxonomy): domain Eukaryota; kingdom Metazoa; phylum Arthropoda; class Insecta; order Lepidoptera; family Crambidae; genus Diatraea; species Diatraea saccharalis. The sequence continues at coordinate 18,349,427 of OU893334.1, read as the reverse complement.
TTAAAAAAAACGATTGAACCTTCTCTAACTCTACTTCTAACCAAACAATAAATCATTTATATTTCCTACCGAGGTTCAGTGTTCGAATAAGAACACATGAGGGGACTGAACTCTTACATCACTACGTTTTATTCTACATTTAATTTAATTTTAATCAAATAAATAAAAGAAAGTGTAACTTAGGGATAGAAAATTCAAGTATTCATAATACTAACCAATTACTTCAAACCATAAAAATGCCATAAATTAGCATGAAACAAAAATTCTATATCCAAGCAGTCATAGAATTTTTTATTTTAACTACTTTAAATACAATTATTGGTGAATATACGGCGTATTCAGAGAAGTTCCAATTTACTAATTCCTCAAAAGTACGATTGTGGCAGAAATTGTGATTGACTAAATTTTATATAATCATTAATCAACAAATATAACTAACTTTATTTTAATATTATGGACGGATTAAAAAGTAATGTCTCTGTATACAAGATGGCTGAAGGAATTAGTTAAAACAATGATTAAATCAAATATAATCTTATCATGGCCCGTCAAGTGTAATACACTCTGTTTTATATAGGCCTAAAAATTTTAAAATACTTTATTTACTAAATACAGGACCGGACTGGGCCCCCCTGGGCCCGGGCCCGGGGCAACAGTACCCACTTGCCCCCCCCCATGTGGCGGCCCTGCCCTGTGGCGCAATGGATAACGCGTCTGACTACGGATCAGAAGATTCCAGGTTCGAATCCTGGCAGGGTCGCACTTAATTTTTGTTAAAATATTGTACAAAAACATGTTAACAAGAATATGATTAAGAGATTTACATTTAAAAAACACCAATTAGACACATACACTAAGCAATCTATTGCGCTAAGAATCGCGTGCGGCAGGAGCGCGATCCACCGGTTGATGTGGACGGTACCTCATACAATTTAAGGTGCGAAATTATAATGACATACAACTAGGATCATGTTTTGTTTTATTCGAGATCGCTTAATGAAGATGGATTGGTGTGGGTGCAACTAAACAATACGGTGAAGCACGGTACGTGTTTATCACGATTGTTTATCAAAAACAGATATTGCTGGTATTAAACTTTGAGGCGTTAAATAATCAAATTCTTAAAGTCTTGAGACATTCATAATAGCTTATTAAATACACGTAATGATTAATACTACTTACACTATTACTATTACTTAGTAAATATAAAAAAAAATATGTTGTAAGATCGGTAAAATATATATCAATTTTCCTTGCTTACCAATAATGCAAAAAGTCAATGATTAATTCAGGAGTTTACAGTATGAAGTTCCAAGATGATGTATATAGTTATATAAAATTATGAAAAATAACTGCTATTTGAAAATGAAGATTCAAACCGAAATTCAAAAAGGAATTAAATCATTCTTATTCAAAATATAATAATCTGTCTTATAAATATAATATACCTATTAAAATAGCTGATAGATGTTTTGCGAAATGTTAACGAATATAAAATATAATTTCTATTAACTTACTTTATCTTTATGTACTACACAATATAAATCATCAATTCTGCATTAACATAATAATTTGGGGAAAATCTCTTCTTTATATAATAATGTAAATGTCCGTTATTTGGTGAATCTTAGATGTTACTAGTAAATTTTCGTATTTACTAGTAACTTCTGATCTAGCTGAAAATCGGCGTCGGTCTGTTTCTGGAAAGTAAACAGACTGACAAATGCCGAGCTAGATATCCATTTGGTGCAGTCGTGGGACACAATATTATTTATTTTATTATTTAAATGTTGAATAATGTTAAATATCTTATTGCTTGTAATTGTACGTTTAATCTAATGTTTATTGTAATATGTATTAATGTGATAAATTATTATATTTTAGTGTCCTATGTGCATGCGCCGATTTGAATTTGAATTTGAATTTGAATTTGAATTTGAATTTGAATTTGAATTTGAATTTGAATTTGAATTTGAATTTGAATTTGAATTTGAATTTGAATTTGAATTTGAATTTGAATTTGAATTTGAATTTGAATTTGAATTTGAATTTGAATTTGAATTTGAATTTGAATTTGAATTTGAATTTGAATTTGAATTTGAATTTGAATTTGAATTTGAATTTGAATTTGAATTTGAATTTGAATTTGAATTTGAATTTGAATTTGAATTTGAATTTGAATTTGAATTTGAATTTGAATTTGAATTTGAATTTGAATTTGAATTTGAATTTGAATTTGAATTTGAATTTGAATTTGAATTTGAATTTGAATTTGAATTTGAATTTGAATTTGAATTTGAATTTGAATTTGAATTTGAATTTGAATTTGAATTTGAATTTGAATTTGAATTTGAATTTGAATTTGAATTTGAATTTGAATTTGAATTTGAATTTGAATTTGAATTTGAATTTGAATTTGAATTTGAATTTGAATTTGAATTTGAATTTGAATTTGAATTTGAATTTGAATTTGAATTTGAATTTGAATTTGAATTTGAATTTGAATTTGAATTTGAATTTGAATTTGAATTTGAATTTGAATTTGAATTTGAATTTGAATTTGAATTTGAATTTGAATTTGAATTTGAATTTGAATTTGAATTTGAATTTGAATTTGAATTTGAATTTGAATTTGAATTTGAATTTGAATTTGAATTTGAATTTGAATTTGAATTTGAATTTGAATTTGAATTTGAATTTGAATTTGAATTTGAATTTGAATTTGAATTTGAATTTGAATTTGAATTTGAATTTGAATTTGAATTTGAATTTGAATTTGAATTTGAATTTGAATTTGAATTTGAATTTGAATTTGAATTTGAATTTGAATTTGAATTTGAATTTGAATTTGAATTTGAATTTGAATTTGAATTTGAATTTGAATTTGAATTTGAATTTGAATTTGAATTTGAATTTGAATTTGAATTTGAATTTGAATTTGAATTTGAATTTGAATTTGAATTTGAATTTGAATTTGAATTTGAATTTGAATTTGAATTTGAATTTGAATTTGAATTTGAATTTGAATTTGAATTTGAATTTGAATTTGAATTTGAATTTGAATTTGAATTTGAATTTGAATTTGAATTTGAATTTGAATTTGAATTTGAATTTGAATTTGAATTTGAATTTGAATTTGAATTTGAATTTGAATTTGAATTTGAATTTGAATTTGAATTTGAATTTGAATTTGAATTTGAATTTGAATTTGAATTTGAATTTGAATTTGAATTTGAATTTGAATTTGAATTTGAATTTGAATTTGAATTTGAATTTGAATTTGAATTTGAATTTGAATTTGAATTTGAATTTGAATTTGAATTTGAATTTGAATTTGAATTTGAATTTGAATTTGAATTTGAATTTGAATTTGAATTTGAATTTGAATTTGAATTTGAATTTGAATTTGAATTTGAATTTGAATTTGAATTTGAATTTGAATTTGAATTTGAATTTGAATTTGAATTTGAATTTGAATTTGAATTTGAATTTGAATTTGAATTTGAATTTGAATTTGAATTTGAATTTGAATTTGAATTTGAATTTGAATTTGAATTTGAATTTGAATTTGAATTTGAATTTGAATTTGAATTTGAATTTGAATTTGAATTTGAATTTGAATTTGAATTTGAATTTGAATTTGAATTTGAATTTGAATTTGAATTTGAATTTGAATTTGAATTTGAATTTGAATTTGAATTTGAATTTGAATTTGAATTTGAATTTGAATTTGAATTTGAATTTGAATTTGAATTTGAATTTGATTTGAATTTGAATTTGAATTTGAATTTGAATTTGAATTTGAATTTGAATTTGAATTTGAATTTGAATTTGAATTTGAATTTGAATTTGAATTTGAATTTGAATTTGAATTTGAATTTGAATTTGAATTTGAATTTGAATTTGAATTTGAATTTGAATTTGAATTTGAATTTGAATTTGAATTTGAATTTGAATTTGAATTTGAATTTGAATTTGAATTTGAATTTGAATTTGAATTTGAATTTGAATTTGAATTTGAATTTGAATTTGAATTTGAATTTGAATTTGAATTTGAATTTGAATTTGAATTTGAATTTGAATTTGAATTTGAATTTGAATTTGAATTTGAATTTGAATTTGAATTTGAATTTGAATTTGAATTTGAATTTGAATTTGAATTTGAATTTGAATTTGAATTTGAATTTGAATTTGAATTTGAATTTGAATTTGAATTTGAATTTGAATTTGAATTTGAATTTGAATTTGAATTTGAATTTGAATTTGAATTTGAATTTGAATTTGAATTTGAATTTGAATTTGAATTTGAATTTGAATTTGAATTTGAATTTGAATTTGAATTTGAATTTGAATTTGAATTTGAATTTGAATTTGAATTTGAATTTGAATTTGAATTTGAATTTGAATTTGAATTTGAATTTGAATTTGAATTTGAATTTGAATTTGAATTTGAATTTGAATTTGAATTTGAATTTGAATTTGAATTTGAATTTGAATTTGAATTTGATTTGAATTTGAATTTGAATTTGAATTTGAATTTGAATTTGAATTTGAATTTGAATTTGAATTTGAATTTGAATTTGAATTTGAATTTGAATTTGAATTTGAATTTGAATTTGAATTTGAATTTGAATTTGAATTTGAATTTGAATTTGAATTTGAATTTGAATTTGAATTTGAATTTGAATTTGAATTTGAATTTGAATTTGAATTTGAATTTGAATTTGAATTTGAATTTGAATTTGAATTTGAATTTGAATTTGAATTTGAATTTGAATTTGAATTTGAATTTGAATTTGAATTTGAATATTTACATATTTACATATTTATGTTGGTAAAATATAAGGATTTTATAAAAAAATACAATTTTTCGGGCGTTCATTAGAGTGTAGCACAAAGTTCAACGAATTACGGTTGGTAAAAAAATAGATAATTTCAATCACCTATCATCAAAAGTTTTATATACGGTTAGTAAAATTGAAACCTAACTTTAATCGCTTATACTGAAAGGTTTATAATATACGTAATATTTAATAAAGTCATTATATATTTTTTTTATTGTCATACTAACTTAATCTATCCAACAGAGGGATTATAACTAATTTTTGACTATCTATTTGTCAGATAGATAACTGAAGAAAAATTATATACCTATTTTTTGTTGCATGTCTCACGCTTTGTACGTTTTCTAAATAGTTATGACCTAGCGAGCCTCACTCCTCAACTATAATGTATTTTATTTAATCAACTTTTTGTTTAATTGAAGCAAAAAAATACGAATCTAATATTTTTCTATGTGACTGACAGACTTAATAGATTTTTTTTCTACCCAGGCATAATTCCTCTACATCCCTGAGATGTGTATTTGGAATTGTTTATCAACATTTAGCGTATCCCTGAGGTAAAACCTAAGATTTACCTAGTGCATGATGGTATATGTACGAAACGAACAACGATTACAGAACAGATTTTACAGGAAAATTTTGTTATTTACCAAATATCGAGCTTTTACAAGTATCAACTATACATATACCTAACATTTTTTTAATTAAGAGAATTTCTTTGGTTTGAACTATCAGTTTGAGACTAGTTTTGATGATGTAATATTAAAACGTATCAATATAGGTCACAGAAAGCCCATCGGACCGGAACCCATTATACTCATCCCATTTCAACAGCTCAAAAACTGGGTGAGAGAACGTTGTTTTCGTCAACCTGATAAATACTGGGCACAAACTGCAGACTGCGGGTAAGCCAAAGTAGTAAAGTTGAACAAATTAACAAGACAAACTCTAAGGCAAATAGACCTTTATAACATGGGTTTTTATGACAGTCTTCTGTGCAGGGCATGCATAGACTCGAGACAAGCGCTCGTGTCCTACTGGAATGCAGAAGCATTTTAAAACAAAGGAATATACATCTAGGTAGTCCAAGGACACTACTGGAGGCATGCAGCAAAGTTCGAGAACTTATCGGCTTCTTGGAGGAGCTGGGGTGCCAGGACTGATGCAACCCCGATTCAAGCAAAAAAGGCACCGAGTGTCAAGTTGCGGAAAAGCCCGCCGTGAAATATAAACATAACATAGATCACAGGATTTCCGGGTTGACTCAGTATACATATCGGTGTCAAGTTAAAACAAAAAAACATATTAGAAAGCCTTGTATCTGCCTATTAATTAATTGCTTAAACGTGACCTTCCTAAAGCAAAAGTGTGAATGAAAGGAATAGATTTTAGTTTTATAATAAGAACAAATTTAAATATAAAAAATATTTTTAATGATTAACTTATATTATATTAATTAAGTTCGTCTATCTATCTGTCCATCTGATCAAAAGTCATGATTATGTTATCAAGGGATCTGTTCCAGTGTGTACATTTAAAAATTTATAATTCATTAAATATAACGATTTCATTAAACACATTATAAAAAAACGAAATAAAAACAATGGAATGTACAAATCAAGACTTTTAATTTGATACCCACATTGTAATAATTGAAGAAATCTATTTCTTTTATATTTTAAATAACATAATATAATGTCATATTAAATATTAAAAAAAAATAATATAGTCAGTGTTATTCAAGATAATTTAAGGTTATTAATGATATCATTTATATCCGATTATTCTTTTGAAAGTTATGGTGAAATAAATAAACTTACATACATACATGTACACATACTCGTACATTAACGTGTACATCCTAACATAATACACTCCTTTTTTGAGCAGTCGCGCAAATAAAAATTATTAAAAAGAAAAAAAAGGCTTAAAAGGCTTTCCTTTTAATTGTCATGTAGAAATGCTGCCTAGAAGATGCGATTCACAATATTTAATTAATCAAATATCTAAAAAATAATTTTACGACATATGTGAATTCTATTAGGGTTTAAGTAGTGCTCTTTTTTCTTGTTAATAATTTTTATTTGCGCGAATTTTAAATTATTAATTAAAGGTAGTCTTTTATTGAAAGATAATTTAAAAATATATATGTATTTGTTATTCATGTTGTTTACAGTATAGTTAGAATTGCAAAAAATAGTTATTTTATATCCAATATGTTTTTTAATACTATATTTTTTAAATCATACTTACTAATCGATTATAAAACAATTTGTTGCCATTTTAACAAATTAATAATTTGAAAGTTTTATTACTTATGTACAGTGTACTTACGACAGTTATACGATCCTATTTAATTTAAGACTCCTTTGTTTTGTTTTATTAAGTGAATGAAGTATTCAACACTTTTCACTACAAATACAGGCCTATTATTAATGGTTATACTGGTCTATGTTTTATTTTGAAATAAAAAAATATATATTTGACACTTTTGTCACTATTAAAAAAATACAGAGACCTATAATTTTAAACGTATCACAATGTTCTTGGCTTGTTTTCAATAAATTATACATTTGACACTTTTTCACTTATGTAATATGATGTACTTACTACAATATACAATCCTACTAATTTGAGACCCATCACAGTGGTCTTGCTTCGTAGCACCGAGATCACTAACTAAAAAGAATCGTCACAGATGAGCTAACACTTTTTCGACAATGATGCGGGTTTTTGTTAAAATGAGGTTTCACTTTTTAACAGGCGGTCTTGAAGGATAATATGTAGCGAACGGCACTCGCTTAACGTTTTTTATATAGTTTTAGTAGTTTTTGTGACTCACTACCTTGTGAATGAGTCGTGGTAAACCCTGGTTAAGTGTGTCCGGTGTATTGAGGGAAAAATTCTGTATTTATTTATGTTCACAGACGACCAACAACTAACAATACAAAATAACAAATATAAATTAAAAACAAACAGGCAATTATAGGTCATAAAAGTAAAGTCATAAAAACCGGAAAAGAATTGGATGAATTGAAAGGGTTTTAGAATGTCAGGGAAATGAATGACGTACCTATTTAAACATTATAAAAACCCGTGAGGGATTTAAGATGAAGAAGACTGAGATAGAAATTAGTTACATTAAAATTTAATATCTGCCTACTCTGTGCATGAAAATTTTGCATTTACAGTGCCTTATTGATAGTTTTCTTTAAGATAGACATAAAAAATTCTGATTCGTTAAACAAAAAGTGAGTAGAACGTTAACATCGAAATGATTTTTGTGTATTAGGTACTTTTCTTTTGTAGTTCCCACGGGAAAATATGTAAATAGGTTTAGATAAATATAAGAGTATAATGTGACCTGTGTCAATATATGAAATAAAATGTAACAGTTAGGCGAATTTTATTTCACCCCGTACGCTTTATTAACTCAGAAATAAAGTCTAAACATCATCACCAGGTTATTTATGTCCCTAATACTGGAGTACAAACCCTCACATCATCAGCCCTTTTACGTCCTCACTGCAGGGGCTCAGGCCTTCCTTATGGATGGTTAAGGAGGATGGGCCATGACCCTCCACGCTTGCCCAATGCGGATTGCGCGGCGCTTATCCACTACGCCACCGAGGTACCACAGCGTACAAACCCTGAATCGAATCAAATCGAATAGGGAGGATGGGCCATGACCCACCACGCGGATTTATAGATATTAACGATTGCAGATACAGCCGGGTCCAACAACTTTGATTGAAGCACGGAGGAGGTCGAAGTACTAAATTTTGGCTAGCAATTGCGTTTCTTAACAACCGTATTGCAGATCGAGCACGCTACCTACTGCGCCATCGAGTTCCTCAATAATATTTAATCGGTGTATGGTTTTCAGCTTCGTTTATTGATCCCTAACTTGTAACTTCGATACTTCAAACAATGAAAGATGAGTCATGACATGAGGCTGCGGCAGTTCGTTGTAAGCCTTTTTATGACCGGGATGGACATTCCCTTTAAAAAGTAAAAATAAGAATGCCGACTTCAAAAACGGCAGAAGCATGGCGCTATAATTCTCGCCCGTCTTCAAAAGGATATTGCTAATTTTCTTTATAGTCTTTAAAATATTCAGTACCATATTTCGATTTCAAATTCGGTTTCAGATAAAAAAAAACGTTTCTTCACTATCTACATATAGTAATATTATAAAGAGGAAAGTGTTTGTTTGGATCGAATTGGCTCCGAAACTAAGGGAATGATTTTAAAAAATCTTTCATCTACGACAAACTGCATACATATTATAACCTAGTTATGGCATACACGGGTGCCATAACTAGGTTATAATTTATGCGGGCAAATCCAAGGGAAACAACTAGTTTTTTAATAATTTTAATAGTTATGCAAAAGTTTACCGATGACATTGAAAACCTCATTAAAATTCGTTGTGTATTAACGAAATCAATTAGAAGACCTTACAGACGTTGGAAGCGACTTTATGTTATACTCTGTAAGATAAAAATTACATCAACTTTTTGTTTACCAGTAAAAATAATGAAGTATTAATTTTAATATAATTACATTAATAATTTTTTGTGTACTTTTAATATTTGATGAAACCGAAAAAGTTTTTTGTTCGTCGAATATTATGTTAGAATATGTTAATTTTTAATAATTAAACTTAATATTAACATAAAAACTCCATTTGATTTCCTGCCATTTTAATGATAAAATGTATACAAGAAACAGTGACATTATTTACAAAAACTATGTTGTTGTAGTCTATCGTCTTGTTGTGCTAATGTATTAAATAATTATTGCTTAAATGTTTGTTTTTGAAATAGAAATCATCTGTAAAAAATGCTATGACAACTAATTCGTATTACCTTTATAGTCAGAGGCCTTATACATGATGTTTCTATTTAAAAGTTTTATATTTTAGATATCCACATTATTGGGACTTCCTATAAAAACAGTACAATAACACTCATATAGTCATACAGTGAGAGAAGCAAAAACTTAAGAATATGCTATATCTTAAGCAGATATATTTACCAAATAAACAAGAATTTTAATAAAATAAGTACAGCTAATAGTTAGAATACTATAATCAAATTCTCATTTAAATTCTAGTCGATCGACTCTATAGTCTATGTATCTATAATACTCCAAAAGCCAATTAGTTATTGAAAAGTCTTACACTCGACTTTTCAATAACTAATTGGCTTTTGGAGTCTAGTGCTTGACTTAATAGGGCTTAATAAATAATGTTTTATAATTACACGTGTATTTTAAATTTGAAGTTAACTTTGTGTATATAATTATTATTTAAGTAAGTATATCTCTCTATGTGATATTTTACCAACAATATATTAAAACAGGCAAAAATAATTCACTTTGAATTCAACCACAAGACGCAGTGATGGCGATAGTGATCTATGTATCACTATCCGTTTATGGCTATCATTATATTATTCACAATTGTTAATATTCAAATCGATATTACTAATACTTTGTCCTCGGTGGCCACGTCATGATGTTACTGTGTATTATGTCCCAGGTTCACCTATTACAGGCCATTTGACCCTATTACAGGCCATTCCCAAAGTGGTGGCTAAAAAAATGATTTATTGTTTTTAACAATGAATATGTTTAAATTCAGCTGTATCTGCAGTAATTAACATCCATCAAGCTGCATTGAAATGGCCCACACTTACTTTATTCCATCCAAAGCTATTTTTTATTTTTATATAAAAGGTAGAATGTTTTCCCACAAGAAAACGTAGGCAAAGGTGTAAAATATTAAAGCATCGTCTGACTGAAAAAAACGTGATAATCGGTTGATATTCGTTTCGACCCTTGGCCTTAAGGTCTAATAAAGTTGGACTTCTTCTATTCAGTTCGGTTAAAATTCATAGAGAAGGCCCGCGCCCATATCACATGAATCCTGTCCTAAAGGGAATGACTATGCACCAATGGGGAAACCAATGGGTTGATGATGACGTAATGCTTTCAATTCGTCTTTTATTTACGCAAGGGTCGTGGCCGTTCGATTTCCAAGTTGTCACCGACTTTTTTGTTCCATTTTGATGAAACAGTTTTATTGTATTATGAAGTGTAACGCAATTTTGATTTGTAATGATTTTAACGGCATTTCGCCGGATTCATTAGTTCGTTAAACTATTCGTTACAGTAACGAATGGTTAAGATTTAGTTATTTTTACTGTAAAAAAAAATATATTTAATCATAGTAATTAATATGGTACTTATTTTACCCTCCATTTAAGGGACAGTTAGCCTGTCACAGATGATATAAGTGTGTCGTTATATTTATCAGGCAACGCTCGGCTGTCCGTCACAAGTTCAAGCTTTCATTAATTTGTCAAAATAAAGCCCTGAATATACGATACTAGCAGACCTTTATTATAGGGATTTGAAAAATGACAAACGTCATAATGAAGCCCCGATAATAATTAGATACTTCATGGTTTCATTTTGACATATCATTTAGGGCTTGAATGAAGGGGCGATAAACCTTTCAAGAAATTTCCTAGGTAACAGTGAACGTAATTAAGAAATTTATTCAAAAGTTGAATATGGAATGACCCAAAACCTCATCAAAGTCCGTTACATGATTTTAAAGTCAGAAGCTTAACATATACAGGAAATGGCAAGGGCGGATAATTTTCAAACATTACATATTGACAATCGATAAATTATTCAATGAAGTCAAAGTTCTTTTTAATTAAATCGGTAGCATTAATACACTCTTTTGATACAATAAATATAAACAGTAAAAAATTATATATTTCGTCCGTTGCAGAAAATAATATTCAGATTATATGTGTTATTATTATCCATTAACAATTTTGTACCATTTAAACTAATACTTTGTAACATCAGATATCTTCGACAGCTTGAAAATACAATGAAAAAGGTAGTAAAAAAATCTCAATTAAAACTAAACTTGCCATTGTTATCAAAAATATAGCGCCAGATTATTTTTTGTTTAATACGTGACAGCTGAGCTGTCATGTTTTTGTGTTAAATGGTACCAAATACTTTACTGACTTTTTATAAAATAAGACACTTGCTTACAGGGAAATATATTTTTAAAATACGAATAAAACGAAGCTTCTGCAAATTCATGTCAGCAAAACTCAAAAGTAGTCTAACTTTGATACGCGTTTTCTCGATATAAACGTTGTATCTAACTCTCTTCTTCTCTAGTAGAGAATAACAATTATACATAATTAATTTTATTCGCGTTTGAATATATAGGAAAAAAACATCAGTTCATTAAAAAATAAAGTAGTTATTAAAAACGCGTTTTTACGAAATTTTTTTAATCAATTTGACATTCAAATCACATTTGTACATCTCAAAGAAATTTCATCTCCAATGCTTGCTACAAAAAAAAAAAAAAAAAACAAAAATCCTGAATACTACTTAATAAACACAAGATTAAATGTTATAGACTGATTAAATTTTTTCCGTATATTACAATTTCGTAATTATAAAAAATTAAAGTAGGTAATTTTATTCTAAACTTTTATGGTCATTAACATCAGAATGATTGAAGTGAAGAATGTGCTTGGAAAAATTGCATAATTAAGCAAAAAATGAAAAATTTTTCTATAGGAGTTGTTGAAAATAGGATAGGATCGCTTTTATTAGATAATATAATTTTTAGAATGATTGCTAAAAACGGGATTGCTAACATGTGCATACCTAATATTTTTACAAGTAGTCGTTACTACATCGATGATATAAATCCCGCTTTTAGCAATCATTCTGAAGACTATATTACCTAATGAAAGCGATCCTATCTTAATTTCAACAACTCCCATAGTAAACTCTGTCAGTTTTTGTTGGATTATGCAATTTTTCCAAGTACATTCTTCGCTTTTTGTCCACAAAAACCTTATACGTAATTACGAACCTATAATTGGCATCGCTAAAGCCATTGTTAAGTAAAAGAGACTTTTCCTTCTTTTTTTCAATCTAAAATAAATCGAAAGCAATTTCTTGTCTTCACCATACATAATTTAGATTCACTCATTCAAAATTCGTTTAAAATTTATTTTAAAGTCATTCGTTAAAAGTTTTTGCGAATTAACTACTAATAACCACAACGAAACGTTTATTATTGGAGTCGACCATAACTATGACTTTACTAAAGAAGATTAGAATAAACAGTTGTGTAATAGAAATAAAGGAAATAAAAAAAAGACTCTGTCAATTAAAATATTACTGTTCCATTTTCTTTGTAGCACGTTTCTCATTTGTCACAGGTTAAAATTGAATAAAAAAAAAGTGTTGATCTCTAGTCTCTACGTGACGTAACCAATGACAGAGAGCTTGGCCTGTAAAGGTGCTTTTCCAGAAATGTGCTATGCTACGTGGCTATGGATGAATTTGATATTCACTAATTTTATTCAATGTTTCTCATAACAACACACATTTTGTTTTTTTTTATATAGAATGATTAGCTTTCTGCCAGCGGCTTCGCACGCGTAGTTTTCCCATTTTCGCAATATTTTTATTGCTGTTGTACTCCTATTGGTTAAAGCGTGATGTTATATAGCTTATAGCTTTCCTCGATAAATGGACTATTCAACATAAAAAGTACAACCAAGATTAGCGAGTACAACCAAACAAACAAATCTTCAACTTTATAATGATACGACTGATGCGTATGGCCACGATTCGTTTATAGAACTATCATTTCAAAGCTCTTTTGCACAGAAGAGAGCAGCAAGCTAAAGCCCACGGAATACGGGTGCCAACATGCGTTTCGTTAATGTTTCGATCATTGTCATTTCACAGCTGTCGAGTCGTATCACGAACGGAGCCGCGGATATCGAAAAACGTTTACGAATGGTTAAATTTTTTAGCATTTTTCAAAAATAGAGCATCAGTGTATCTTACAAAAAGGCTACCGGACTGAAAGAGCAACTAGCAACTGATTTTGGCAACGAGTTGCATTGACTACACCTCCACAAGGAGCTGCATAGCCCCTTAAACTAACAAATAATAATAATAACTTACAAATGGTTTTTTATTACAACAAACTTCATGATTAGTTGTTGATGAAGCGCGTAGAGCGATTTACAACCTTATTGAACAAGATTCACATGTTCTTCACTCCTAAACTTAAATTAGTATCAGCTAAACTATTACATCATTCTGAAGATTAGCTTTCATATTCTCACAGCAAAGCTATTAAGCATCTCTGCAATAATCGCTTTAATGAGTATCAAACTTGGCAAATTTGTGATGACGACAACTGTGGTTACCAACTACGGGCCGGGACATCGTAGATTTAATTAGATTTCCCGTTTGGATTCAAGTAGAAAATGAACTTTTCAATATTGCCTCAAATCTGGATGTTCTCGAATCTTCGTTGTTTCAGTTCAATGTACCTACATACAAGAGCAATAGACACTTCAGTTTGGGATCATAACAATATGTTGACATTATGAAATATTATGTTTTGTAAACTTTATTTATTTTAGTTATTTTTATGAATCCCCATTTACCACGTAGGATCACTCGGTTGTCTGTCTGAGCCTAAAATAATAAAAAAATACATAAAGTTTCCAGTATTTTGTCTATTATTTATATACTTAGTCTGGCCATCAATACTGTAACAGAATTAAAAATAAACAAAATATTACCTTTGAATTTCGATTATTCCATTTTTATATGATTGTTAATTTTTTTTTTCTTATTTTCACGCCGTTATAATATACATATTTTGTGATATTAAAATGGCCACTCCATTTTAATATAATATAAGGTGATAAAGAGAACCGCATCGCTGTGATTGCATTACATAAAGTTGGTATGGAACTAAACACAATTTTCAAAAAAAGGGTATGGATCGCTTGGTATTAGTCAAATGATTATGTACCGGGCTATTGATAGGAACAATGAAACCTTTTTTTGTGTCAGAAAAAAATCTGGTTGTCAACATAGTGTTCGTACAAAAAAGGCAATCAAAGTCGTGTATTTTAAAAGAAGATTTAGGACTTTCAACCTTTAAGAGATGCCTGGTAACTATTTAACAAATGATTTATAATTAATTGGGTGGTAAAATAAAAAAAAAAAACTCCTTAAGCGTAATGAAAAGGAAAGTCACACAAAAATTTAGTTTACGGATGAGAAAATTTTCTACAATATTTAAACAAACGAAATGACCGTGTTTATGTTCAAAGCTCTAAAGAAGCTTCACGATTAGTCAACAGAGTACATGGGCATTACAGCCAATGAAGACCACTTCAAATAAGCTGTATATATTTAACGACTTTATATTAAAATAACACAATGTAACAGTAATAAATTATACGTTAAATAAAAATAAAAAAATCTATGTAACAATGTTTATGGTAAGACTACGTAGGTATAAAATCAATTACTGTTCGTTTGTATCGCTAAAATTTTAGTTTTGAAATGTTTTTCATAGTCCAGGAAGGTTTAGATGTTAGGAAGTGATACGAAGTACACCGGGACATCTAGCCTGCAATAAAGATGTCGGAAAGTGATTATACATGACCCACTGGAAATAGTTTTTTAATAATAGGTCTAAGTCTAATAATAGGTAGACTTCTAAAACTTTTTAGAAGGTTACCTATTATTTTTAAAGTTTAGAGCGGAACGCTTGGTCCGACACGCTCTTGACCATTTTAGTATGGTTTTCACTTAAAAGTATTCATATGGATTTCCTAATTATTATTTAAATATTATCAATTTTGTTTACAAACAAATTTATATTAGTTCTTTGTTTTATACTTCTTAATTATATAGATAGGTAATTCGGGTTCTAACGTACAAATAGTCATATAATCCATTGACATCATTAATACATACACTAAAAATAAATACCGTCAAACATTTCCAATCAATTATTTACTATTGTATTTGGTTTTTCTTGCGGTACCGTGACATTGAGAAACGCTTAAAAAAATGCGCCAAAAGTTTTTAACAATTTAAGTCACATATTATGAAAAAACAGAGACAAATATAATTACCTTTTCTCGGTCTAGCTGATAAGGGGTCATTTAAGTACTTAAGCACTTGAGTGGGTCTTTGATTTGGCTAATAAAATTACTTGATGGAAATTTATATTAACTAGTGATGCCCTACTTCATAACAAAATCCATGTCCCCAGTTCGATTCACGGTCGAGTATAACTGGAAAATCAATTTTTCTTTATTGTCTCGTATCTTGGTTTTGTGGCACCTTTGTCATTTTCGATTTCCATGATATTCCATGATGATGTTTTAGCTACCTAATTCGAGATCTGAGCAATTATGCGATTTTGTCCATTAAAAATGCTATATATAGCAAGTTAAAGAAACTATGTATCTATTTTGGGTAGTTTAACATTTTTGCACACCTTTCACTTGGTTCGAAGTCATTGGACAATTAAGATCGACTGCATCTAATTACATCTTAATTATTACTATATTTAGCGCTTTTGTCATATTGTTAAAGATTTATTACCAACAATAAGTGCAGACAAAGTTTTGCAAAAATTCGCGAAAATTCGCCACGCCCGCTGTGACCCGAAACACGAATTAGCTTCGGTTCGTTATAAAAACAAATTGTTTTATTATTTATCTGAAGTAGTTGCACAAGAATTGATTTATCTAATGTGAGCATAATATTACATGTAAATTAAAACTTTTTATACAGTCAGCCAATTCAAAAATTTTAATGACATGTCGTTCATTTATATAGTAATAGTTATCAGTATTTTTATCGAATCCCCGATATGTCGTTTTTGTTGCAAGCGCCAAAATAATGGAGTAACTAAGAGATAAGTACCACTTCGGCTCAGAATGCGTTGAATAACTTTTGAATAAAAAATTTGACCTTTAATACCAATACCATGAATTCAAAAAATAATATTAATATTTCTAGATTTGCGGGAGCTGCTGAATAAAACAAAAGAGAGCTGTAATAGACCAAACAAAACAAAAAGAACTAGGGAACCAATAAAAAAAGAAGTTATTTAATTTCAACGAAACGTGCGGCGAGCACACGATTTCTATCCAATCAACAAATGCACAAACGAACTGCTCCAAACGTTGGTTAGTCACGAACTGAAATAAAAAGACATATTGCAGTCTGATTGTACATTAAGGGAACTGTGCAATAATACGGCTGTATTATAATACACAAAAATAATTTTGACGATGCAGTTGTTAGGTTCGAAAATTAAGAGAATTATGCGAAGCTGATATCAGAAACCATGAATACCAGCGAGCATTTATGAAAGGAGCCAAGACAACGAAAAATGTATGTATACAATGTGTCATTTAACGCTAAGTTCGCTCTCTGCAAACCCTATAAGAGATCTAGGACACAACAGAACAGAAAAAAAAATCAAATATTAGAAATTGTAAATGAATAACTGTGTGACTTTTTACTAGGAATCTAGTAATATTACCATTTTATATTTCACGGCATGCATTGTAACTATAATTAAATGTTAATGTCACTCAGAACACTAATAATTTTTAATAGCATTACGTTACTCGTAAATTAGATTTAAATAACAAGTTCATATTTTTGTATGTCAATTAGATTGAAAAATATTATTAATATTTCATCAGTACTATATAATTTACGAAAAACACGATTTAAAAAAAGAATACTATGAGCAAAGCTCGGTCATCCAGGTACTACAATATAGTGCAATCCAAAAAAAAAAGTAAATCTATAAACCATCAATCAATCATGAAAGGCGGGAATCCTTTGAACGAAGAGGGCGCGTTTTTTAAAACAAATTTTAAGTTTTATTATATTTATTGTTAAAGCCTTATATAAACAGTATAAACAAATTATTTAATTCATAAAAGGTAGTACTACGTAAAAAGTGGGCTAAGAATTATGGGGAAAAGAAAGAAACACAAATTAGACGGAGATCCGGTTCCAACGGAGTCGGACTCCTCCGACGAAAATGACTGCGATAAGTATAAGCCTTATAAAATTGAAAATTATAGCAGGCAATACCCCGAGGATGGAGGAAACTTCGAATATCTCGTAATTTATGAAAGTGAAATAGTATCGAAACCTATCGGTGACCGAGATCTTATGGCTCTAGGCGCCGTCCTTAAGCGACATAATAAAGGAATCAAACGCTTTAAAAGAATCAATCGGTACAAAGTAGCGGCTATATTTGAGCGACCTGGGTTGGCCAATATGGCTTTGAACAATACAAAATGTTTAACAAAGTTACAACTTAAAAGCACTATACCGGCTACATTAACAGAAGTAACTGGTGTCATTGGCGGCGTTCCTACATATATGTCTAATTATAATATATACACCGGCATTTCCAGTTCCAAAGACGTTGTGTCCGTGCGGCGCCTGATGCGACGCGGGCGTGATGATGACGGTAACCCCATCCTGATCCCCACCCAGACCATTGCTATCACCTTTTCCTGTCCTACTCTTCCTGACAGTGTAGATATAAATAGTTGGTTTTTCGAGGTAAGCCAGTATATTCCACCTGTTAGCCAATGCCTACGTTGTCTACGATATGGACATATTGGTAAATATTGCAAGAATGCACAGAGGTGCTCAATTTGTGGTGATAATCATCATTATAAGCAGTGTACCAAACCTATGAAAGATGCCGTCTGTGTTTTCTGTAAAGGAAACCATATTTCAATCTCATCAGAATGCCCCAAAAGAAAAGAGGAAATAGAAAAAAACAATGCTAAATTTAATAAAAAACTATATGCTGATGTTTTAAACAGTAAACACTTCCCTGACTTATCTACTAATAAACAAGAAAAACAAATACAAACTATATTACAATCAGATAATATACTTAATCTAATTATATCTACTATTCTCAAACTATATACCCAGAAATCATCTTCAGATAACTCATCTCCATTAACATCGGAGACTATTAAAACAGTATTACTTGACACATTTAATTCTAGTAAATGTAATACAGCTAGTAATAAATAATGGATCAGCTCAATATTGTACAATGGAATGCTCAGAGTCTACTAAGCCATAAACATGTCTTCACACAGTACTTATATCAAAATGATATACACATTGCTATTATTTCGGAAACCTGGTTACAATGCACAAAAACTATTAACATAAGAGGCTATTTAATAGAAAGGTTAGATATAGGTTCAAAACACAATGGTGTTGCTATTATAATCAGAGATTATCTTCACTATAATAAGTTACCAACTTATTATGACAACTCTTTACAAAATATTGCTATAAGACTACAATATAATAATGAAACAATATCTATAGTAAGTTTTTACAGTCCAACCTCTGCAATTCCCTATAACTTTAGTTGTACCCATTTAAATAATCTAATTAAATCTATACCTAAACCACTAATCTTCGCCGGCGACTTCAATGCACACCACACTATGTGGGGTTGTACATCAACAGATATTCGTGGTTCAACTCTTTTAGATGTTATTAATGATAACAATTTATGTATCTTAAATGATGGTACAGTAACTACTGTTGGCTCTCATAACTGGCGTCCTAATGCATTAGATTTAACATTAGTTTCACCAGAATTAGCACTAAGATGTAATTGGCATGTACATGATGACTCCCTATGTAGTTACCACTTTCCTGTTATTACAAAGGTATTATGTAATTCTGTAAATATGTATAATGTTGACAATAATAATGTTAGTGTAAATTATATAAAACCTAATTATAATACGGTAGACTGGAAAAAATATAAGCAATTAACTGATATTACATTAAGAGATGTAAATATTGACACAACTAATCCAGAAGGGTGTTATGATCAACTGTCCAAAATATTGCTTGATTGTGTATCTGAAGCAAATCTTTCTAAGAAATCATCTGTAGTATATCGACAATCATTTCTTAAACCAAAAAAGAAATTAAATCTTCCGTGGTGGAATGATGTATGCTCACAAGCTGTAACAAACTGTAAGACTGCATATATAGAGTTTAAACAAAATCCTTCTGAACAAAATTATATACTGTTTAAACAGAAACAAGCACAGAAAAAACTAACAATTAATAATGAAAGGCAAAAAGCATGGGTAAAATTATGTAATACTTTCAATCGTCAGACACCTTTATCATTGATTTGGACTAATATAAGAAAATTTAACAAATCATACAGACCTACTTTTAATTCAAATACTAACAATTGGATTCAGTCTTTTTTAGATAAGTACACCTCTAACACTCAATCTCCACCATTAGATTACTTTTCTGACCAATGTCTTGATAGTGAATTATTTTTTATGAAACCATTCACTTTAATAGAGTTACTAAGTGCCATAGAATCCCGCAGAGATACAGCTTTTGGTTTAGATCACATCTCATACAAAATGTTTAAAACTCTTAGTCCTTCCAGTCACAAAATAGTTTTGCAAATCTACAATTCACTTTGGGAAAAGTCAATTATTCCTAAATCATGGAAAGTCGATTGTTTGGTCCCCATTCTAAAGTCTGGCAAGGATAAAGATGACCATGACTCCTATAGACCTATAGCTCTAACATCATGTGCAGCAAAACTCTTTGAACAGTTGATCAAACAAAGACTAGATTACTTTATAGAACACAATAATTTATTGCCTTATAATCAGTTTGGCTTTAGGAGAGGTCGTTCTGCAGTTGAGAGCCTAAATCATTTATATTTAGACATACATAGTGCCTTTACAAATGGTAAGTTTCTTGTGTGTATCTTCTTTGATATCATAGGTGCCTTCAATAATGTTGACCATCATATTTTAGCAGAAGAATTGTGTTCTCTCCAGTTACCTGTGAAATTAGTGAAATGGATATTTAATTTTTTAAACAGTAGGGAAGTCTATGTTAAATTTCAAAATAATTTGTTTGGACCACAAATGTCTAATAAAGGAGTTTGCCAAGGTGGGATACTCAGCCCATTGTTATTTATTCTGTATATACATAAGTTAAATAGTATATTAGGAAATGATGTAAATAATTTGCAATATGCTGATGATCTCACAGTGTACTGTACTGGCACAAATATGTTTCAAGTGGAGAAAAAACTTAACTATGCATTACAAAAATTAAAATCATATTTTACATATCTGAAATTGGATATTAATTTAACTAAAACCAATGTTGTAGTATTCAGCAAAAAGAAAATTTTACTAACCAATATCATATATGATGGCAATCCACATCCCGTAAGTAATGAGGCTAAGTTCCTCGGTGTCATATTCACTAAGAACTTATCATGGAATAAACATGTAGCTGGCTTAGTAGACAAATCACTAAGAGCTTTTAACATCTTAAAGTCCTTAGCTCGGACATATTGGGGTGCTGATCCAAAAATCTTACTTATGTTGTATAAATCCATTGTCCGTTCTCATTTTGAATATAGCTTTCTATGCTACACATGTGACCATTTTCTTGTTCATAAATTAGAGAAGATTCAAAATAAAAATTTAAGACTTATCACAGGAGCAATGAATACAACTCCTATTATATCTATGCAAGTAGAGTGCAATATTTCTTCATTATTTTTAAGATTCAAATATTTAAAATTTAAATTCATCATTAAAATCCACAGTATAAATAATCACCCTTTAGTAGATAAACTGATTCGTCTAAGTGAGTCTTTTTCATCATTAACATCTGTAAATACTCATTGTAAATTCCCATATATTCTTCATGATTTCTGTGAAATATCAGCATATATTTTAGAAACAAACATAAATAGAAATGAACACTGGGCTTGTTATAAAGGTTCCTATGAAGGGAAATTCCCACAATTAGAAATAAATATAGATAACAACTTACAAACAAAAGAAGCTGTATATGAAAAGTTATCAGAATGGCTAGGTTATGAAACAATTTATACAGATGGCTCAAAAAATGACTCTGGAGTATCAGCTGCTTATTACCACAAAAATGTTAAGTACGGCAAAGGACATAGACTGCCAGTTATTTTCAGCGTGTTTTCGGCTGAAGCCACTGCAATTCTGTTGGCTCTCAGATATGTTCAAATGGATATCATGTGCTCCAACAAAAGCAAGTTTTTAATAGTTTCCGATAGTATGTCCGTTCTCAAAGCACTTGATAATTTTAAACTACAGAATGCTAATTATATATTGTTCGAAATTAAAGAAGTTATTCAAAAATTATCTGACAACAATAAAATTGTAAAGTTTCTTTGGACTCCAGCACATGTTGGTGTGGCAGGCAATGAAAATGTTGACCATCTTGCCAGATTAACGAATTTACTGGGTGGCGATATTAAAAACATCTCTTGTCCTTGGCAAGATGTCGTACCGGAATACCGTAAAAAAATCTACGAGCAATGGACAGCAGAAAGAATACTTGTCAATACTACAAAAGGTGCATGGTATGCTGGTATCAATAAAGAAGTTGGCAGAAAACCTTGGTTCGCTATATCCAATGACTACCTCCAGAGGAAATTCTACACTCAAATAAATAGATTGAGATTTGGACACTGTCGATTTAAAGCTCACTTACATCGTATGCATATGATAACATCTCCAGTATGCACCGAATGTTCAACTCAAGAAAACCAGACACTTGAACACATCTTTTTTTCATGCCCAACCTACAATATCCAGCGACTCGTTTTGATCCATCACCTCCTGAAAAGATACAAGACTATCCCGCCTTCCCTTCAGGATCTCTTAGCTTGCCCAGAAAACTTTGTACCGATCTATGACTATATTAGCTCCACTCTTGGAGAAATCTGATTTGACCCTCCCGGATATGTAAAATGATAACCCTGGACAAGACAAAGAAATTTAAAACTAAAGATCTGGCTATCAGCCTTTTAAAAAAAATAAAATAAACAAGACAAGATGGAATAAAATGAAAACAAAAAGAAAAGATTAGGCTCTGCCTTATAAAATAATATAACCCAAGATTTGGCTGTATGGCTTAGTTCCTTCGCCTGTCCCATGGACGAATTATAATACTACTACTCAATCAATCATCAGTGTAATAGACTGTGGTACTATGGAAACCCCCGTCACAAAATGGGGAATATATATAATTCTCTATTTTGTTACGGTCATTTTGTATTAACAATACCATCGAATACACATAATTTCAAGTCAATCGATCAACTGAAGAGGAAATATTTTCAATTACTTGATTTGACCGACCAAAACAAGATAAATAAAACCGTATAATAGAGTTATGTCATCCGTATTTTGAAATACAAAAGAAATAATATATCTAATGGGATTAACTAATGGATTTATGGGATTATACTGTGGTATATTTGATAAGGTTGCGGACAACGTATACCTTTCATATGAAAATACCTATCCTCACATATCATTGACTGTTTCTTGTAAATTTTTATAAGTAAATCAGATATTTTTTTCGTTAATCGATTAAATGTGTCAAGTCTTACGTACTCATTGACAAAACAAATCCACCAAAAACATAACATGTACAAAATTGCACACGTCTCATAACGCAATTCTTCTGGTGTAAAAATTTACGAAACCAATGTAAACTAAGTCGATTGTCGAAATCGTTGTTCCCGGCTGCATCTGAATCCAATCCTGTATGGTGGCTCATGGATCAATCTCCTTATTCGAGTGGATTGAATTCCATTCATATGGAAGGCCGGAGCCCCAAGAGTTAGGACATTTATAGGCTGGTGATGAATTACCATTACCTTGAAATAAAAAAAAAATAATAATAGCAGAGCTTTCGGGAAAAATAAGAAAGAGGTAAGATGCGATACTAAAGTGGATCTTATTTCAACAGTTTTCTATGCTAATATTATAAGAGTCATATCCAAATAATATGTACGTCAAGAAATAGTTAAGAAATGGTATCGTTAGGAAATGTCAGGAAATGGTAAATGTAAAGGTGTGTTTTGAATGATGAAAATAAACAACTTATCTGTCATCAGTATTTTAGTAAATTATCATTGGTACAAATCAATTACTTTCTCCTATTTTTAATACAACATGTGTAATACATTTGTGGTATGTTAATAAATAGAAAACAAGGTGTTTTCGAAAATTGACAAAAAAATTATAGACTGCAAATAATTTTAAACAATTCCTTCAAAAACACTCAAAATTAAAAATAATTTTACTTTATTCGAGTGGAAACGGTGCCAATCGAGCAATATGAATCAAAGGACATATCGTTAACAGCAGATTAGTACAGACTCAAACCATAAATTGAAATATTTTTTTACTTCAGAAAGTTTTTGAAGAGCAGTCTTACTATTTGTAGTTATTTTGATTATGTTAACATAAGAATAATGTTAAGTTAAGGTATATGATAACAAGCTTAAAAGAAAAAGTAATTAGAATTTTCTTTTAGAATAATCTTGTGAATTTCTTTGAATAATCATTAGTGTAAAATGTATTGAACCGATTTTGATGAAATCTATGGGAATATCTTGGAAGTATATATATAGCATAGACTCTATCCACAAAAAAAACATAATCAAAATCGATTAATAAACCACGAAGTTATGGCCAGATATCTAGGATTGATATTAAAATCACAGGCTTAAATACAAGTACAATCAACAATAACGAATCAATAAAAATAAAATGAAATTATATTAACTTGCATTTTTTAAGCTTCATTAACATCAATAGGTCCGTTAAAAATATAATGATCATTTTCTTTTCGAGGTTGAGGCAAATACTCAACAATATCTTTCAAATCAATTATAGAAATGTCGTCTTCAACAACTCTGAATATATTTTTACTTTTTTTAGATTTCAACCCCTTTACAACGATGGTCTTTCCGTAAATATCTTCGATTAAACAAACATACCTATATATTTTCTTTGAACGTTTTGTATAAAATTTAGCAAGAATATAATTCCAACGTTAGGTACATCGACATCAATAGAACTGTTATTAATCCTATTCGATTTTAATACGAATTTCCCACTTTTTTCATCTAGAATGTTGACAACCTCAATGTCACTTAATATTTTAATACTTGTATTGCGAGATGTTATTACGTTACAAATTGGTTCATTACGTTCAAGTCCTCTATTTTCTTTTTCCTTCATATTTCTGAACATAGTTTCTTTCTTTTCTTTAGATTCTGTAATGGACGTGGCGACAATCATATTTTCCTTGTTTATTTGTTCTATCTTGAAATTTTTATTGATATCATAAGCCTCTGTACGTTTTTTTTCATCTTCACTGCTATCTTCATTAATTTGATATCCTTCACTTTCACTGGTTTCAGCATAAGTTACATCAGATTCCGGTTCTGTGTCTGTAGAGACAGTGTTTCTCTTTTTTTTGCCTGACTTATCCCTATTTTCAGTGTGATTTGTGCGTCGTCTTTTAGCAACGGTTTCCTTTTTACGAATTAGCTGGTGTTCTTTAATATCAATACATCTGCACAGTCCTCTAGCGTTAGATTCGCAGAAGCAACTTACATCTCTGTAAAATATAGACCCATAACAGTTATGTGTAATTATCTGATGCACGTTAATTGTTCCTGGCAAGGGTATCAAATCATCGGGAATCGTATTTTGAATTGCAGTGATGTCTTTTTCTGGGATATACAATACTTTTACTTCAGTTTCTTGTGATTTCAGAAGATCGTATGCTGCTTCTGCGGATGGTATATCATGTTTATAGGCAACCAATTTGTCCAGCTTTCTTTTAATGGCGCCACCTACACCATCTGCAGAGCCTTTGCCATGCGCAGCTTCGAAAAAGGACCACATACCGTATTCAAATACGTTTTCACAAATATATTTATTGAACAAATAAAAATTATTTTTTTGACGATACTGTTTCGACGGTCCGTCGGAGAAAAAGTGAATGACTCGTGCCATTGTACATTTTTCCTTTGCATACTCAATAATTGGTATTAAATGAGCCCAAATCGCAGCAGGATTATGAGAAATTGATGGGGATATGGTACAAAAAGAGATTGGACTGTTTCCTTGTAAATAAATCACCCCTGTGTGTAAAGTAAATTGATTTTTGCTTGCGCCAAAATGGGCAGATTGTATTTCTTCCGCCATTTTGCAAGAATAATTTTCTGAGAAATCACAAACTATAACGATCTCATCTTCTTTAATTTTATCTTTGCATACTCTGAATGCTGAAGCTTGAGTTGCAACATTAAAATAGTGACGTTTAAAGAGATGTAGTTCATCTTTGAATTTTTTTATCAAAGTTTCTAGGTTACCAGTAAATTCAGTTTTTGTATATCTCTTTGTGACAATAGTCTTTGAACATCCTTGTTTACTTTTAACGTATTCGTGATTTTTTAAAATCCATTGGTACCAACATGTTTCCTTTTTGTCTTGAATATCAGTGATAATTTCAGGCATTTTTATTTTGCAATTCTCACAAAAGGAATACATGCAGATTTTCGAGTTATAGTCACAAGCAACTTCTTTTACAAGCTGTGACAGTGAGTTAGTTGTCAGAACTCCCAAAGTTTTTAGTTTATCTGCTTTCAATTGTAAATTTGTATGTTTTATGCACAGGCAGGTGTTTCTGTCATCGACATTGGGGCTCACAACATAAAATGGTCTGTATCGGCCAAAAGTTGTTCTAGATGCTATTCCTCCTTCTGATTTATATTTTCTGTATAAATTATCTAAAGTATCGGTCAAAAACCGTTTCTGCATTTTTATCTTATTTAAAGTCCTGGTTTCGTTTCTCCCTGCTGTAGAGCGACTTACGTCATCCCGAAGGAAAAAATTCTTAACGTTTTGTTCTAATATTGTGTTTCGGTTTTTAAGCCTATGTCGATTTCTTATTCTTCCTACGAGACCTAATTTCAATGTTAAACTGGATTTCATACGATACTTTTTGGTAATCTCATTATCAACAATATTTTTTAATGTCACTTTTGTTTCATTTGCATTAGCGTTCTTGTATTGAGATTTGAGAGAGTCTGATAATACATTGAACTCAAAAATTTTCTTTTTTATTTTATTTTTTATCGACATCGGGAATTGGTGATGACAACGAATCTATAAATGAAATGGTTTTGCTCAAAGGAGTTGCATCTGGTGTTTTAATTTCCTGTACATTAATGGAGTATAAAGATTCATTATTCATTGTAATCGGTTCACTGATTACTTTAACTTCTTTGAAATATAATGTTTGATTAATTGATTTGTTCAGTTCTTCAATTCTTTTTTGGCAACGATATAATTTCTTCCGAAGAGCCAAAATTTTTCGATTAAGCCCTGTGACTTTTTCTCGAAGATCTTCATTTTCTGTTTTTAGTTTACTTCTGTATAAAGCGGCTCGAATTTCTCTTCTTTTTTTTAGTTTTTCTTCGTTCTGTTTTTGCAAAAAATCTTGTTCCTTATCCTTTCTCTTTTTATTTGCCTCACGCCATTTTTGTCTTTGAATGGTTCTCTCTTCCTCTGACAAATTTGCAATTTTCTTTTGTCGCTGTTTCACGTTATTCAGATGTTGTATTCGCTTTTTTTCATACTTTTCTGGTTGTTCTATTTTCATCCGTTCTATATAGCGTTTTAGGCGCTCTGCACCACTTAATGGCATCTAAAAAATAAAAAAGTATGACAATAAGAAAGACGTTAAATTATTATTTTAAATTATTATTACGATAGTTAAATTATTATTTTTTGCGCTTTCATAATAAGATTTATTCTAAAACTATTTTTTTTAAAGCTTTCATACAAATTTAATGAATTATGTTAATTGAAAATTATGATAAACATCTGACGATTAATACCTTGATTTTTCTTAGGTATGTGAACTTGACCTTACCACGATTTACAATTTACTGACATCAAGAAGTCAAGAAATTGTATCAGGAAATTGAGATGACGTAACCTTACTTTTGCTATAATTCGGTAGATTGATAAGTTATTAACATTCGTACGATATTATCTAATGAAATGGTATATTAGTTATGTAATGTAATGCGAAACATATTCTTTACTTACTTTTTTATCATTCGGAGGATGTCAGTAAAGAGGTAAGTTATTTTTCTCACAGACACCAAACACACGTTCTAACATGAATGTCACGAAAATACAAATGGCTGCAGTATGGCGAATTATCTATGATACATGACAGTGTTGCCATATTCAGTATTGTAAAGTGACCACGGCTCTTTGGAATGTTCCAGTAGAAATAAGCGTCATTAAATGAGTGTCAGTAAATGGTTCGATTGATTTATGACACATAGTTTTATAAGTTTATTTTATAATTATTCACGTAATTTATCAATTAAAAAGCATGCAGTTAATTGGTGCATTAATTTTTAATATTTAACGTTTATTAGATCATGAATTTTCCACGTAATTTAATTGTAAAAATATTTTTTTTAAGTTGCATAAGTTGGAGGACACCGACTTTTTTCATGAATCACACCTTTTTGCAGAAGTAAACTTGCTTTTATCTCAAAAAATAATATAAAAATCATTCAGATTTAACAGGAATTGTTTAGTTTAGTATATCATTATACAATTTCAAAAACACCCAGTTTAAATTATGCATAAATATTCGAGATAATTTATTAGGACACATTAAGAATACTACTAAAACAAATTATGTACAATTTTAATGGGTATTACTCATAAAAAGGAAAGATTTGATTGTTCGTTTGCATCTAAAGGTTCCGAAACTACCGGACCGATTTTTAAAATTCTTTCACTTACGTAGGTACATCATGCTAAGTTAAGATATATAATTAATGTTATGTCAACACCTGGTTATAGTTTACGCGTGCGAAGTCGTGGAAAACAGCTAGTCCTTAATAAACATAAAATGACATAGAGGCGCTCATGGGAAATCTCAAAAGTGCTTTCAATAAACTTATTTGATTAATCAGTATTTTGGTTAATTAAGAAGTTAGTTCGACGTCCGTAATTAAGACTTGATTTTATATTATTATGACGCCATTACTAAGTACTTGCAAACAAATATAATGGCAAAATTACTCTAATGTAAGGGCCTAAAATGCACTACAATCCCCATCTCATGTGTTGTTTTAAACCTTCATGGTCATTAACATCAGAATTATTGCTAATACCGTTATCTAATAAAATATAAGGTACATGATAGCAATACCGTTTTTAGCAATTATTCCCAAAACTTAACCACTATAAAAATAATGTAGGTATTATTTCATTAGCTAAATGTAAAAAAAATCATAGCTTTGTTTTCCGTACACTTTTATGTACCGATATATTTATGTACATGAACTTTCGTATTGGATTTCATTGACACGAGGAAAACGTCGCGAAATAAAAAAAGTGATATTACTTTTTTCTGTATAAGATATTCTGTTCTAAGATGTGGTTTTGCTCTTTGACTTTCACAAATTCCTGTTGCATTATATGCTGTGAAAGCGCTGTGCTCGACGTTTGATTTAGTTACAGAATAGCAAATTTGTATAAACACGACTGTCCACGAGAGCGTGTTCCCAGCTATATTCACATTTCCGATTTAACTTTGGTAATAAAATAAATAAAAAAAAAACAAATTAAAGCCGTAATAAGTCTATTGTAAGTGACAGCTAAGTTACAAGTTCAGAAAGCGTGAAAAACATCAACAATAGCGTAATTGAACTTCCATTATTAAGTAGGCGGGTATTTCAATTCATTGTTAATTCCATTTAAGTTTTTAATTCTGAATGTTGCGATATATAATTACGAAGAAATAACTATTTTCGTATTTTATTAAAAAAAGTAACGCAAATCTTTGAAAATAACTAAGAATTATTAATTTAATCTGAGAATCATTTTCTTTTCTTCCTATATTTTAATGTATGTATGACTTTGTTATTGATTTAAGAACTTATATGCCTCCTCACGACGATCGCATGGTGTGCGAACCACTCCAATTTTATGGTGTCATTATACCTTATCCTGCGTTAGATTGCTGGTCGCGTTAATGTAGTAAAGAAAATTTATCTTTTCCATATTGTCTCTGGTCTGGATGTTGAAGTGCTGTCGTTGTTTCAAATTTCCATAATACCAGGGTTTAATGCATTTGTGATCTGAATAATGTGTATAATTTATAATTCATGTCTGCATGTTGTGTGTGTTGTAAGTGATTTAGGTAAAAAGAAATGAAAAATATTTTTATATAATAACTTCCTATGTCCGTTTTTTGTCTTAAATTTATTCACACATTTATTGACTAATGCCAATATACATATATTTAAAATATATAAAAAATGATTTAAATAATGTTGAATTTTGGAGGTAACCTTATGGTATTATTGTGGAGAAAATCCTACAAACTCAAGTTTTTTTTTCATCATGAGCCTAAATGACCTCACGTCTGTTATAATTACGTATTCTGAGGTATGGCCCAATAACTTTCTATAATTCGACAAAACAGAATAAAACTTTACGTAGTCAATGACAGCACATGCGATCAACTCGAACGGAAAAAATGTTCACCCATCCGAATATGAGCCGTTCCGAAAGTTGCTTAACTTCCATAATCGCAGACCTAACACGCTAACTAATTAACTACTGCGCCATCGAACCCGTCTCCACACAGAGGTTTAAGGCCAAATAAAAGTTTCACCTTACTTCCTCTAATATTATGTAGGCGTAATAACAGTTTGATATAATTGACATTTTAAGACATTAGAACTTCGTAAAGTAAGCTTAAGTAGACTAAGGATAACTTTATAAATTACTCTGAAACTTTCATAGCGCTATTGTTTTCGATATATTTGAAGTACAGTGTAGTTGTGAAAATGAATAAGTTTTTTTATGATAGAAAATACAATTTCTATCAAATTCCACACAATGAAAGATAACGTAGTATCAAAGTAAAAAAGGCGCTTTATATAAGAGGACGAACAAGCGGAAATCTCCAAAGGTCATAAAGCACAGACACATACAGCTAATTTTGTTTTTCCCGATACTTTTCAATAAATATGCAAACCTCCACTACGTTGCCATGGCAACCGACCAGCGCGCGCATTCAGTCCACCCCCGAATATCAGAAGGGATAGTCGCGTCAAAAAACAAACCAACATAAACATTAGTAATTCGTAATGCTTTAGGTTAACGTAGGGAGGTCAGAGGCGGAAGTTTTCTTTTATGCGCTTCTCCATTAACGTTTTGTGTGTGTTCCCGTGGTAACTCTGTCGTGTTATGATAGTGATAGAAGACTGGCGATGGAAGAGGATGTCAAATGTGGTGGCGGTACGGTGAGTCGCTATCAAATTATCAGTATCATAAATACATAATGTCTGATTGTGTTTTGTTTTGTTATTGTTTGTAACGACAGCTGAAACCGCGGTTCCCTCCTCAATATGAAAATTACCGTTCCTAATTCAAATTTCCCGGGCTTTGCGTTTTAATGATATTCAAAACAAAATAGAACACTTCCATATATTTTCTTTTTTATTAACGTCACCGACGATAAAAGGAGTTTGTTAAAATTTTAAAAACTATTCGAATTAGGTACATATTGTTTTTAATATCAATTATACAATAGGACAAGCAAGAAGACACAAATTATCTACAGTTATACAGTGGATATCTTAAACAATCTATGCTATATTTTGCATTAAATATAGGATTTATAGGTTTCCATGGTTATTAGATTATTATTTTATTGTAATTGTAATACTTATCCTTAATAAGGTCATCCTTTTTATGTAAATACAAAAGTAAAGGTAAAGGAATATATATTAGGTTGGGGAAAAAGTCTTTTCGTATATAGTATACATAAATTTGTAATGAAATCATTCTGGCTATACCATTTGTACCTGGCTGGTTTAGGTATCATTAAAAAGTTTAAATTTTAAAGAAGATGACTCCGAATTCGAATTCACATTTTTACCTGGTTCGGTCTCTTTGGAATTCTCTTTAGGCAGGTTAACATCACGCGAGGTCTGTCAAAGCCACTTGCCGCGGTTTTTTGATTAGAAGCCCCAAAATTTCTATAGCAAAAATTTAACTAACAAAAGGGTACACGCATACTTTAATTAAATAATAGTTATTTAAGATACGAGTGCGGAAAGTAAGGTTTTACGAATAAGGGCCTTTTACGCTTAAGTTTCTTACATTTTTCAATGCTTTTTGCGAGGAAATAAAACAAATATATAGGTTAATAAAACTAAGTATGTATTAAAGGTAAAAATTATTTGTTAAAATTAAACGTGATATTTGAACATGTTTTCGTGTCATACATTTTTATTTGAAAATATTCGTTCTAGGCTCCTTGAAATACTTTTGCCTCTAAAGTTTGACATATTTTCATCAATTTTTTTTAAATTTCTTTGGTGCTCGGCCAAAAAAATTAAAAAAATACTTTTAAGCACGTATGCAGTAATGGATTTCAGTACATTTTTATTTAACACGTGTTTAAAGACTCACTTTCGGTGTTTACAATGGATTAAAAAAGCTTAGATTAGCCCTTTATGAGCAACTGCATTGAAAACTTTAAAAAAAACTCTTTGAATTTTCATATAAAATGCGAAGAAATTTTTTCCCCAACCCATTATAAATGTTTATATGCGAAAGCAAAATCATAATATACAAAATGTATAATTGCAATTATTCACACTAGGATAAAGCAATGGGAGAGTATCACACTCGTTATTTGTAGAGTAAAAGAAGATATATTAACGTATGAATATGAAGACCTAAAATAACACCCTGCCCTGCCAGCAGGGATAAAAAAATACTTTTCACGCCTTAACTAGAAAATTACGTATGCACTTTATGTAGAGTATCTGGAGTAGCATTTAAAATATCAATTCTATAAGTATTCTCAAAGAAAAATACTTAAAAACTCCACTTGCCCCAAGTACTCTAAGCATTTTTCACTAAGAATACTTTAGTATAGTATTATGAATGAAAAATCTATCAAATAATATAATTTTATAAGTATTTAAACATAATGCATCATTTTTGTTCTTGTACTATGAATAAACGGCAAATAACTAAGTTAAAGATAAATATTTCCTGTTTTATTCATAAAATCTTATCTTTATTCATAAATAGATTATGAATTCATTTTCCATTACAATAAAAGATTACAAAAAGAGATAATACTTTCGTTAGTCGATTAATATATAGTATTATACATATTCACTGATAGTAAAACTCATATATAATAAAAATTGTAACAAAAAATTGGCCAAATTAGATAACGAATAAATGACATTGGTTAATATATTGAGTAACATTAATAATAAATATGAGACAACATCGCATACATCGCTCAGATCTTAAATCAAGCTTTTAAAGCACATGTATTATTCAAGTTTCTGCAATACATATTATAAAACATAGTCGCTTTTCGTCTGTCTGTCCCTATGTACCTATGCTTTGATCTTTAAGGGTAAGCAACGGATTTAGATGTGATTTTTTTAAATGATAGGGTGATTCAAAAGGAATGTTTTTTATGTGTCAAGAACACGCGGGTGGAAAACTAGTAATTTCAATGGTAATATTAGATTACATTAGATGAATGTCTATTACTTGTTATTAGGATCACCTTTGTCAAATATGATACTTAAATAATATTGTTCTTGGAGTTATGGCGCTGCACGCCTTCACATACACTATACACTTCGGCGATAGATGTTACGTTTAACTTTGTTGTATCAATAAATATGTACAATTTGTCTATGAAACATTTAACGATTATGCTGAATAAATTATTATTTTAAAAATTCTGAAACATCGGTGGTAACACAAGCGCAACAAAAATCCAACATAATATAGAAAAGTTCATTTTTTAAATTGACCTACCCCTTACCTACTCTCGAACGCAATCGTGATCTATCGACATTACGATTGTGCTGTCTCATACTTTTTATTGGGTACACTAGCACCAAAGTGTGCTAGTGAACCAAGCAAGAGTGCAGAGCGACACAATTGCAATGTCTATCGCTCGCGATTGCGTTCGAGAGTAAGGGGGCAGAGCGGGAATGGAACCTGGGAGGTCATGGTTAGCGACACTCTGAAACCGCCGTGTGAGTCACTCGGCCACAAGAGCTCATAAATCTATATTAATAATATAAATGATGAGGACCGATTTGTCTGTTTGCATCGATTAGGCTCTAAAACTACTGGGCCCGTTATAAAATTCTTTCACCTACGGGAGCTAGATCATACGCGGGTGAGATAAGCTATAATTTATGCGAGCGACATAGGCTTTATGTGGGCGATATTGCGAGAAAACAGCTAGAACTATATAAATCAATAACGCATAATTAATAAATAGCTACCCATCGCTTTTCATTCAAGATTCTCTTTGCAGTCATGGAATTTTATACTGAGAAATTAATATAGTCTGTCAAAGACAAGTTAATAGAAGATTCCAAGTCAATGATATTATTGGAAATAGAACGATTCTTTCCCCTTTCTTATTGCTTTTCAACGTTCAAATGATTACCTGTCTGTCTTTAGGTTGAATACTTTTTTCGTTAAATATTATAACGTAGATTTTTTATGCGATTTCATTTGCTTTTATAAAAGGATTCAGAGTAGGAATCTATATCAAAAAACCTATTTCAAAACGTTAAGTTTTATTCATGCCGTTAAAATAAAAATATGAATTATTACTGTATTAGGGAAAAATATATCTTATTAGATTTGAGTCGTTTACCAAAGATGGACGACTAACGAATTCATCATCATCACCAGCCCTTTTACGTCCCCACTGCAGGAGCTCAGGCCTTCTTTATGGATGGTTAAGGAGGATGGGCCATGATCCTCCACGCTGGCCCAATGCGGATTGGAGGGTATTAACGATTGCAAATGCAGCCGGGACCAACGGCTTAACGTGCCTTCCGAAGCACGGAGTAGCTCGAGATAATATATTTTTTTTTCAATTCACAAAACACGAAACGAATTCACTACGCTTTAAATATATGCTACAACGTTTTTGTGCAGCAATAGTACATTTTCAATTGGTGTCAGCAGTTTGGAAAAATCTTTCTGATAATATTTAAAAAGAAGGCGTCGAGGTTCTTTTCCGAGAACCTTTTAGAAAGAGCACTATTTTATTATATCCAATCTCAATAACAACACAATAATTTATTTGTCACGATAAACCAGAATTTAAGTAAATCATTAAAAACCACATTCAATCACATTTCAGAAAGTATGTCACTCGTAGGAGATTATTGCCTGTTAAAATGTTGCACTCAAACATAAAAGAGCGTTACAGAACGCCTCAAGACGAGACTTTTTGCGACATATTTGTCTTTCTTCTCATTTAACTCTTTTCATAGGTTCCTTTTAATTTGGCTTCTCACATCACCTTCTGACAAAATTCATTATTACATAAAAAAATATTCTCTTTTCTGTCACATCTAAAAGACCAACATTCTATTAATTAAAACGAAATATGTCGAAAAGTCGAACTGTTGTTCAGTGTTACCATCAAAATAAATTTATATCAGAAAAAAAAAATTACACGTTCTAAAGTGCTGTAGCTCAGTTTCCGAACTAAATTAACATGAATTTGCATTATTGAACATTCTATGTGATAAAATGTTTCTCGTAAAAAATGTGATAAAATTCTTCAACCTATCGTTCCAATTTTGAATTCTTTATCAAATTAAATTAATCATTTTTATGGAAATAATTAATTTGGAGATGACAATTATAGTATACGGAGATTTCTGAGAAGATTGTGTGAAAATGTAAGCTTTGAGGTAGGGAGATGGTGCTCTGAAAATAAAATATGTTAATTAGTTCATTCTTGTTGGGCGAATTTTAAATTGTTTAGCACTGGACTACCTCGTAAAAAGGAAATTCATCCAAAATATATTGTGTGAATGAATTTTCTCAGACTCTCATAGAAAATTTACTTTATGATCTATATTTCGTCGTTGAAGTTCTAACGCCACGTAAGTAACTTTTTAGCGGTTTTAATATTTTGATTCTTTTACAAAAATAATATATATATTTTTTTTTATAAAAAGTGAATGATTCTACAAAAATTTATATAATCAAGTGTACATAAATTGACAATTTCTATCATTTTCGTATCTGTTCAAAATTATGTGGTTTTTTTCACTCTTTCACGCTATTTTTATTAAAGATACGTGGTGTTCGAAAATCAACGAGGATTTATCAACACAAAATAGATACTAAACTATCCGTTATTCTTATAACGTAACATATATCTTGTTAGTTTCAAATAATGACTTGTCTTATTTAATGGGGGTCGAATTTTAGACCACGTTGACCTCAGAATCAGTATTCGTTTATGTCGACTTATTGGAAAATTGCTACGGGAATTCTGTATACGACATTTAAGGATCGGAAATTGCCGTTTTTCATGAAATAAACAAGCGTATTTTTTTCTATATTTTGTTGATGTTGCGTCCCGCTTAGTTGTATGAGTACCTACCACGACGGTAGGTACTCATACTCAATAATTACTCGTTACTCATCATTTGTTTAATAGTAAACAAATTTGAAGTTAGAATTAAAAGGCAATAAAAAAATATTTTGATTTGAAATGGCCAATACGGCAGAACGACAATTTCATAGGTAAGGTAAAGACCTATTATAACTCTAATTTAAGTGCTTTTATTACTTAGTCTGTCCATAAATACAGTTAGAATTAAAAATAAACAAAATATTATTTTGAATTTCGAATCTGTCATTTGTATATGATTGTTCATTGACTTTTCTTCTTTTCGCACCAATATATTATAAAATATTTTGTGGTATTAAAATGGAGTGAGGTGATAAAAAGAACCATTACTTTATGCTACTTACATACTCCATACTTACTTTATGATTGCATTACATAAAGTAAGTATGGAGCCAAACAAAATTTTCTAAGCCCCCCATACGCTGGGTATTACTTAAATATTTGTGTACCGTGCGTGCTATTGATAGGTACAATGAAACCTCCTCTGTTAGTGACAGAAAAATTTTACGTATCTAGCCGTCTACGTAAAAGTCGTACGAAAAAGGCGATCAAAGCACTAAGAGAAAGAATTCGAAGATATCCTGTCCGAAAGCAAAAGATTTAACTCGGGAGATGAAGATAGCACCTACTATGTCGCGGATTTTAAAGATAACTTAGGACTTGCAGCCTATAGGATATAAAATTGAAATAGGAATATTAAAATAGGAAAATTAGAATAGGATCATAAAATTAAAACAACTACTGCGGTACGCAAAGGACAATTTAGCAATATTTTTGACAAACAAATTAACCGTTTTTAATGTTAAAAGCAAAAACAGAGTACAACGAGTTCATTATTCGACTTAGTAATGGTTTGGTGGGGTATTAGCTATGAAGGAGTGACCGGATCATATTTTTGTGAAAAAAGAATAAAAACATCGACAAAAGTGTATCAAAATACCATTTTCGAGAAGGTAGTTAAGCCTCCAAACAACATTATGTTCAATAACCAAAAAAAGGTTCTTTCAGCAAGAGTCGGCGCCAGGTCATTACGCTCAATCCACACAATCTTGGTTAGAAATGATCGTCCCGGACTTCATCAGAGCTCAAGACTGGCCGTCGCCTAATCCAGATCCTAATCCGCTGGATTATTATTTATAGTCAGTTTTATAGAGCAAGGCTTGCTCTTAACGCCATGATAATTTGGAGTCCCTAAAATAATTCACACGTTTGGTAGTCAAGAATTTTCCCATGAAAAGAGTGCAGGCGTCTATTGATAACAGGCCTCAAAGTTTGGAATGTATGGCAGCCAATAATACACTGTAATAGTAATAAATGTTACTCGTACGTTAAATAAAAAAAAAAGTTGATTTTCTATATACTTAACAATATTTATGGCAAGACTATGTATCTGTAGAGACAATTAATAATGATATATTTACTCTCTTAGCTTTAGGATTTACCATTTTGCATTACAAATTGCTTCATAGTGTTGTAACGGTGCATCGTACAATATTGTTTATTTTGTCATAGGTTCTCGCATACAAATTTTTGTCTCTGGCCTTTAAGATAATTTCTTTTTTTATTATTCGCTTTTCGTAATTTGAAATATTTAGAAACACCTCATGTTCATCCTTAATGTCATTTCGTGAAAAATGCTTCTGGTAAGACATGTTAATTTAATCAATATCAATATTATTATATAAGAAATATGTAAACGTATATGACATATATCTACAAAATACGATCTACTAATGAAAACCCAGATACGGGTTTTTTCTTTTACCTTAAATATACTTGACAAACCTAGTCAGCCTTTTCATTTGTCTACCGTCATCCAAGGTAGCAGTGTTTTGTATTCTACTAGCCACGCCCATTACTTGGCTACCCATATCGTAGAATTTATACAAACGTGATCTGACATGTGCGCCATCTTGGATTTTGGATACATATTAATATATAATCATTAGAATAGAAGAAGTATACCAAATTAGATCTATTAATTAATAGAAAAGGGGCAAATTACTAGACTTAGCCCCTTTAGTGAAGCTAATAAAAGAAATTCTGAATAATCACGAATAATATAACCTGGTTAATCCTTAATCTCAAGCTTAACATAATGTTAAGTTAAACAAAAAATACTGAACGAAATTAAACAAGATTAACTGCGCGTCCCGACTTACATTAGAGTATTACAAAAGTATGAATTTATATCTATGACATTAACATATCAATAGGGTTTTGATTTAACAAGCGATGAGGACGCGCGTTCTATAGGTGTCTCAAAAAGTATCCAAAATGTGGATACAAAGATAACGTCACAAGTGCCAGGAGACGTTGCCGATGATCCAATTAGGTCGATTATCTATCTCTGTGCCCAAAAACTGTTAAAGAATATGTCTTTATGATAGACTATTGTGATCTATCTCGACGGTACAAAATGTCCTATCAAAAAACAAACTATCCTTTCACATAATACGCTAAAAGTGGCTTAGCTTGAGAGAGAATAACTAAATTGATGAGTATATCTGATTTATCCCTTCCTCTTTTTATTTCTTGAAAGGCCAAAATATTAATTCATTTTCCATAAGTCCAAAAGTTTAATAATGAAAACTAATTACTAAACAGTAATCGCGAAATTCGACTGCCAATGAAAACTTTGCGATGCGACGCGACGTACGAACCGCTTGCTACATTTATACCCTTAGATAACAAAACAACTTTGATAAGCGATTATTGGCCAAGTATCGATAACAGTTATCGTGAATTATCGAACAATACATTGAAAATTTCAATACGAGTAGGTACTATAATACAATATCGCGCAAAATCTTTATTACTTTTAGAATTGTTATAGCAGGCGTAAATTATGTTGAATCTTAAACAAATTTACTAATTAAATTTTAAATCTCTAAACTACCTGACCTGTTAAGACATTGTAAAAACGATTTGTAAATGCGCCTATTGTTTTACATGACTAAGTCCTGAATAAAAAGGTGGTAACAATAAAATACCCCTTTGAAAGTTCTATTCATTATTCTATTAATAATTAAATAAAGTTTTGACTTAAAATAATTGACACTTGTATAATAATATAGACTTGTTTATAATAAATTCTATTATGCATGAAATCATTAATAGACACAATTGTTAATCGACCGATATAGGGATAGTCTTCACTCTTATTCAATTAGAAAATCAGTTTAATGTGAAATTTAAAGCCTTTTATCACTAGATTAGCGTGGTGTGAAAAATCAGTATAAATGTATACATTAAAAATACTTGTTATAAAAGGTTATGTTAAGATATCTGATTATATAACAGATAAGAATGTTTGGACTTATTTTTTTCTAGCATTTAGATGGTGATTTCTTCTTTATATTTAAAAATTATCACATTACTTATTATATTATCATAGTAAGGTCATAGTTTTAAGTTTTTTTAATAATGAGTTAAAAATGTTCTATAATATTTTATACTTTTTTATACTAGCATACGAGTTTCGCCAATACGCAAACTATCAAAATAAATAAACGAAACGCTAACAAAAAACGAAACCGGTTTTTAAACATTTCAAACCACTGCCCACATAAAACAAAAATTTAATATTCACAAACCCCCTAAAGTCACCTCAGTGAACCGACCTCTTTGATGGAGGTTTAGAAAAATAAACATTTTATTCAATTGGCCAGATTTAATTTGCAAATTGATTTTGGACCGAGGTTACAATCTAATAGGTCGAAGTGACCGAAATTTTTGTTCAGTAGACATTGGTTGAAATTCTGGTGGCACAGACTATACTAAATATAGATTGAGTTTCTTTTATTATTTTTACTTTTTAAAGGGAACTTGAGCTTTTGTGTCGTGTGTTTTTTATTTTTATTTTATATTTTTCAAAGATAATACATTTTGAGGTCAAGTTTGTTTGCTTTCATTTTTTGTTTCTCTGACCAATAATTTTTACTTAATGTTTACATTACTCTTCAACTCTTTAATATAATAATTTCCTCATCAACTGAAGCTAAGAGCAATATTCTCTTTCATTTGAGCCGAGTATATATTTGCAGTCATTCGGTTATGCTTCCCCACTCAGCCCCCACAACTTTAAAACAGCTCAACAGATGTTGATCAAATATATCTAAGAACACGTGCGCATAAGTCACCTTTAATAAAAAAAAAAACTAAATTAAAATCGCTTCATCTGTTCGGGAGCTATGATGCTACAGACAGACAGACACACACAGACACGACAATATAACAACCCTCTTTTTGCGACAGAGGTTAATAAAGAGTATTGTGAAATATTTTTTTTTTTGCATCCATATCATACATTCACAATTACAACTAAATGAAGAATTTTAACTAAAATTAAATATAAATATTATATTATATCATGTTTATTCAGAGAAAATAAAATTTTCCAACTTTTCTATGAAGGAGAGAGCTAATATTTGTTTTTTTTTTTAATAACACTACAACTCTTATTTAAATTCTCATTAACCTTACGTTACTTATTAAATCGAATCGAGAGGGAATTATAAAGAAAAATACAGCTTGGGAAGTCGCTCTGCAGCCGCGAAAAATAGTATACATCGAGTAGTGTTGCCAGCCGTCCGGATAAAGCTGGAGGATGGGTACAAATACTATTTTTGGTTAAATGCCCAGCCAGTGTCCGGTTTGTCTAATTGTTGCAAGTTATTTAAAACAAGTATCTGAAATTAGTAAATTCGTCAATTTTCATAGCCCTAACCGCTGCATCATAAAAACCATAAGATCCCTTAAATGGAAGTGGGCAGGGCACGTATGCAGAATAGATGATATAAGATGGACAAAAAAAGTAACTGAATGGATACCGAGAGATGAAAGAAGAGGAAAAGGTAGACTGAAAAATAGGTGGGAAGACATTTATATAGAAAGAGCGGGACCACACCGAATGACAAGAGCCAGGCATAGAAACCCGTGGAAAACAATGGGGGAGGCCTACGCCAAGGAGGCGACTACTATTATTAAAAACTAATATAAATAAATAAAATTAATAATTGAACAATATATAGTTAAAAATAATAAATTTAAAATAATGTAGAAAATTAATTAACTATAATGGAAATGCTTATGTAATATAGTAGTAATAAAGGCTTATTTTATTTTATTTATTTTAACCGTTGCAAAATAGGACGTTGGGTCCACACCCAGTCAATAATCGAGTCAATTCACGATACTTGTGATGGGGGAAATTATTGACTCTGAAAATATCTATTTCACTTGACTTGCTATACTGGCTCGAGGACAGTTTAATCACAGTGTAAATATAACTATACAGTGGTGAAACTGCCTACAACCGTTCAAAATCGCACGCACACATAAACACGCTCACCGACGAGCCGCCTAAGTGGACCTTACAGGACGCTCAGTAACGCGTATCGCGTCGAGATGAGGAGTCACGTTACACGTTCGGCGATCGTTTTTATTTAAAAAATTAAGGAAAGGAGTAGGCTTATGTGAAATAAAAAATAAGTTTTTTTTTAGATTTTGATGTTTTTTTAAATACCCGTTTCAGTATCATGCATATTTTCAGGTTGAAACGTAGTACGGTTCCACCCGAAAATGCTTGATAAACACCCAAAAACAGCCGCTCATGAGCGCGCCACCTAAATGCAGTGCCTACCTACCACGAGTCCGATTCGAAGAGAGCACGAAACGTTGGACGTTTCGTGCGCTCTTCGGCTATGTGTCCGTCAAAACTTGTACAAGGTTATGCCGTAATGTCAAGTTAAAGATCAACATAAAAACAAATATTTACAAGTTGTATCAATATTAAACTATTTCTCGTACGTTAAACTATCGTCTTTTGCTGAGATTAACCGATTTTTAACCGACTTCAAAAAATGAAGGTTGATAACCTTCATTTGACCTGTGCGTATGATATACAGGGAGGAACAAAATGACCGACACAGCCGAAAGTTTCAAGTTAGGTTACATGCAAACGTTCATTTTATTTGACAAATATTTAAAAAATAGAGAAGGTGTAAAAATTGAGTAAAAATTTTAAATTTCTAAGTTTTGACAGCCCTTTAACGCGCATGCGCAATATCGATTGTGCGCAGATTACAACGGACCGCGAAATACATTAATTTAATTTAATTATTTACCGATATCTTAATGATAGTCGATGCTCAAAATGTTCAATTCTTCTCTGAAGACAGCTAAGCACGCTCTTTTGCATGCCAGTGTATGCACGCGCAAAACACATCACATTTCACACAAAACAAAACACAATCTTCACTAAACTAGACATAACACTCAAGACGAACACTCTAGTATCTTATTAACAACAATTCAATTAAAAATGCACTAGAACAAAACAAAAATCGACAAAAAAGACGCTTCGCAGCGGTGCGTCAGCGGCGATGCGCAACAACACTCCAGCGCAAAAGGTCGGCGGCGACTGATCAACCGGACAATACCAACAGAATAATGAAGCCGCCTGGCGGCTGGCGGGTGGGCGGGGCTTTGATATTGAGGGACGAACTCGGTTCATATTTTTTTTATTCGTCTTTTGATATCACTCGTTTTTTAAAGTTCTTTTTAAATGCTATTTTAATAACAAATTCATCAATGTTTTTAAAACAAAGTTCATTTGTGTTAATGATGAATCGCCGGAAGATTTGTGAGTTTATCGAGTTTAATTAACGATCCCGTTGTTAAAGAAGTATTACCCCATTCAAACAATTTTTATGGAGAACTGCTTTTTTAAAATAACGTAAGTTAATGTTAGATTGATCTCTCTACAATAATTTAGGAAATTTTACACTCGGTTTTTTAATTGAGTATTTAAAGTTAAACGTCTCAAACTAACATCACTTAGTTTTCGTTTCCGATTTTAGTTTTTTGATGATCAGTTGATAGCAGTTTGATAAAACTAAGACTATTTGACTTGTGAAATTAAAAAAAACTTAGGTTATTGAGAATAAGCAGTAGAAATTTTCTACTTTTTTCAAATCATGAACCGGCTGTTAGTCTGTAAATCGATTTAAGCATTTTGACTGCCTTGTTTATTGATTGACTGGTAGAATTTGCATGAAAGCAGTCTTTTAAATCACAAACTAGTTTATTTCGTTTTTAGAAATGAAGAAGTCAATGGCCGATTTAAAATTTTTCCTTAGTACGTCCCAAAAACAGCTGACTCAGGGTTGAAAACACTCATTTGTTTTCAAAAATTTTGTCATTTAATATCTCCGAAAGGGCGCTTGTGCACTACACTGAATTTTCATGTCCGGCGGTCCGATTTTTTCAGGTC
Source organism: Diatraea saccharalis (assembly GCA_918026875.4). Classification (NCBI taxonomy): domain Eukaryota; kingdom Metazoa; phylum Arthropoda; class Insecta; order Lepidoptera; family Crambidae; genus Diatraea; species Diatraea saccharalis. Next base: position 18,305,942 of record OU893334.1, on the reverse strand, counting down.
CGATATGTCAGGCCATATGTAGGTAATGCGCGCTTGTGCACTGTCAGGAATTTTACCGTCCGGAATTTTACTTTTCTCTATTCCGGACCGGTTTTTTCAGTTCCGTGATGGCAGCAATGAAAAACGTGTTTACGCTTGTGCACTGCTGTGTCCGAGATCCGGAAAATTCATAAGGAATAGGCTTGGGAAAAAATAATCGATTTGAATCAATATTTATTTCGGCAATATAGTTAATTTCCAATTAACTTATAATCGATATTTATTGTTGATTATAAAATGCTATATTTTATATGATGATTCAATATAGTTGGTATATATCACAACTCGGTAAAGTTCTAATTTGATCAGCGTATGGTTCTAGTATCGATACTTAGCTAGATTTTAGAATCGTATTAAAAGTATCGATAGCTTAAGGTAATATAAATAAGTGTTGTTACGCTTAGATGCCTAAACAACTGAACCCATCTAAATGGAAATTAATATAGTAAATAGACTTAACTCTAAGAAAGGACATAGGCTACATTTTATCGCGAAAAATAGGGGATGAAAGTTTGCCTGGAAATCAGTTATTATCAATTTTTTTTTAGACAATTGATAAGTATAGATAAATATTCGACAACAGAAGTAATAATAAAGAATAAACAGAAGATTTACAAAAGTAATTAAGTGACACTCAATGTCTTTTTCGCATTTAATAAAATTGTTTGTGTCATTAATAAATTTTAAAAAAGAAGTATTCTAAGGGAAAAATATTTCTGCTCAAAGAAACTACACCACGCGTATAAAAATTATACCTATGTATAATACAGTCAACTGATCTCGTAAAGTTCATTTAGCATAATAATTCTCCGCTAACACGTCACTAATTTCGATTTGTTTACGAAATGGCGCCACCGATTAGTCTATCTCTGTAATCGCTGAAAGTTGTTTTTACAAAACTTCGAAAAAAAATAGCACGTTTAAAAATTTAAACATCAAGTACTAGACCATTATCAGTAATTTTATTCTAATGACACAGATATTTTTAGCTATTGTATGTGAATAATGCTGTTCCTAAATAAGTAAGGGTATAAGTTTTTACATCTGATAGTAGTTATCCGATAGCAGTAAAAAAAATGCATTCGTCTTGCCATAATTTATTATGGTTTATGTAAAACGATCAGATCATTATTTAGGTACCTTTCTACGTCTTCGAATGGAATTACCGACGTTCCAAAAATCTCATCGTACCTAGCGTAAGTGACGTGTAGCTTCAAAGAGAGCTGCACTACACTGCGCCGCTCCGATCAGGAAAAAAACGGACAAGTGCACAAGCTACGCATCCGAGTTTTTCATGTCATTCCGGACCGGAAAAAATCGGACCGCCGGACCTGAAAATTCAGTGTAGTGCACAAGCGCCCAAACTATTTGACCTAGACTTATATTTTTTTTTACATTATATTAAAGACAAATAGTACTCTGCAGGAACCTTGGGAGTGTCGGTCGTTCTGTTCCACCCAGTATTTCCATAACTGCCCAGTATTCGCATATGTTGTTCTTTATCATGTATATAGAATAATATAAGTAGATATCACCGTCTGAACAAATGTGTATGTATATTTTTTTGTTTGTTAATTAGTTATTATATTACAATTCGATTGATTAATAATGTAAAAACTCCTTTTATATTTTGTAAAAGAAACAATGTCTAAAACATTCAAAATGACAACCCTATGGTTTCAATGGAGCGTAGGTATTTATTTTATCAAATAGGCTTAGTTTCTACACTGTGTCATACTTATACTGTGGTTTAATGGTGGATTATCTCCATTTTGATGAGAGTAATACTTAACAGGCTAACTTGACTGTCACGGTAAATGGCCTCGTGTAAATTGGCCAGTGCCATATAACATAAAAAAAAAATATATCCAGAACAAAAAAAATATGGATACACGGCCTTATTACCCAATAGGGATGATAACAATTTTTTTTTGTTTGTCCGTCAGATAGCAATCTACCTGACGAATATTAAATAGGATTTTTTTATTTTTTTTCTTAATCAATAAATTACGGTGATATTTGGAGTTGAAATGATGTATGACGTCGCACCTTTGTACTTTTTCTACATAGTGGTGATCAACTATTATGCCTATTATCTAAGCTATTCTTGTTAAATGGAAACAAAATATATGTACATCTAATATTTTTCTATTATCTGGCAGACGGACTTAATATAGTTTTTTTTTCACCTAATCATCATACATATTATCTGGCTAAGCTTGTTGATCTGTCCGGGTTTAATTTTCAACATTGGCAACCTTAATTCTAAACGACAAAGTTTATGGTACGCTGCAATCTCTAGGGTAATAAATTCAGGAGGAAAAGTTCTCCTTTTCTTCTTTTGATGCAGTATACAATATATATTATGTTTAATTCTATCACAACTAAATGAAGAACGTGGATCATTATAACCTGTCGTCTGTCGGCCGCCAACGCGGATTCTTGGCGTACTAATCCGCAACTTTCGGCGGCGGTTTTTTTCAAACCTTACTATTGCTTTTATAATTTAATAGATGAACATCAATTAAGCGCACTCCTCCCAACTCGCTGTTTAATATTTTTCGGCTCTTTTACTTATGCATAAAAATGAAGTACCAAATTAAATAAGCTATACCATTTAAAATGATTATACTATATATCATACATTTCTGTGTCTTCACACTTGTTGCTCAACAAAGATATGTTGCGTCACGAAATGTAAATCAAGTCTTAAACCGTTTCAAACACAGAGGGAGATAATACTGTATGATAGTTTCTTAACTAGTAAAATGACGTGAGTTTGGAATATTGAAATGCGTATGAAGATTTGAAATCAGGTTTTGTATAGTTGCTTGCTTGCTTGTGTTGATTGCACTTGTACATTACTGAAATACTCGTATTATTATAATACGTGGTCCATTAAAGTCCCATGTTAATAAAATGAAATCCGATGAAGTACGTCGAAGCCTGATGAATTCAGATATTGCATAATGTAGTTTAATGAAACCCTGAAGTTGAATTATAATAATAATCATTTTTATTGGAACTTACATCACATGTTATATCTATAGTTGCAGCTTTAGTTAAAACACTGTTGCAACCACCTCCATTGTTAATAGAATGAAGTATATAAAGTGAAATGTAATAAAGTCGAATTGAATCATCACATTTTATTAACTTTTTTTGTAGAGCTTTCATTTTATTAGATCGAAAAAGGTGTGAAAAGAGAGTCTGGAATAAAGCCTGTCTTAGTCTAGCGCTGATTGAATTATTTGTTTCCCTCAGGACTCTATATCACATCAAAAGATTAACTTTAGTCCTTCAATACGGGCAGGATCCAGTGCAAGTCCCATGATGTAAGTTTGCCCCTTATTAAAAAGCTAACTAAATATCGTACTATTATATTGGTTGAGAACGTGTAATTTATAAAATTTTCTCGAGTAAATAGAAAATTACAAAGCTACCTCGCTAAAAATCACCATTTATCATTGCTGTTATTATTGCTGTCTGTCTTTGTCTTATTTTTTGTGCGTCAGTGTTTTTAAATATAATATATTTCTCGGTAATTTATTTCTGATTAAATTAAGAAGTATACTGGTACCTACATAATTTGTGGAATATTAGACGGAGTGAAAAAAAGTGACAAAAATGTGCAAAGCATTAAAATGCTTGATATTGCTGAATATGTTTATTCCATTAAAATAACGTATGAATATTTTTAATGACTAAATTACTAAAAATGTAATAATAAATTATATTTCAACTATTATGATACTCTTTTAAGAGAGTTTTCACATCAACTGTGTGAAAACAACTTCTTGGTCGCCGCTTTTCACGATTGGGAGAAAAAATGATCTACCTAGGTTTGATTAAAAAAAAAACTTCTTGTAATCCCTTTTTTTGATAAACTGTAGCAATTATAGTAACATTCTTAGAATATGAAGGTAAATTTCGCCACTTTTAACAACGATAAAATAGCCTAGATGGAATATCATCATAAGTATCCCATCCAAGACGCACAAGTTCAAAGTCGGGTAAAGGTTATGTTTTCACTTTTTCTTTTTTATTCAACAAATTTTTTTTTAAATAGTTTAATTTTAAACCTGAAACCAGAATACGCCGGTTCGAAACTGACAAACGCTTAATTTTTTCTTCATTTTGTATTTTTTTTAAAACGAGATTAAAAATGCTTGGCTTTAAAAAAATAAGGTAGATATATATTACTTGAGAAACAGATGAAAACTGCTCATTGGAACCAACTTAATGTTTTATTACACAAATGAAAATTGAAAAAAAAAAATGAAGTTGTTGTGTAATTAAGGTGTAATGAAGTTTGTAGGTAAACAAGGGACTATGTAGTGATGTAACACTGTAAAAAGTTTATACAATTACATTTCATCACGGCGAAAATTTTTAGTAGCGAAAAATCGGGCAACAATTTCCGTTAGATCTGCATTTGCCATGACCGTCCACAAACCCCAAGGACAAACATTCGAATCAGTTGGTAGACTTAAAGTCCACTGCAGTTTTTATGCATGGCACGTTATATTATGTAGCATTTTCTAAAGTTATGGGACCAAATGTGTTGAAAGTCCGTTTTAAAAATATAGTAGCGTCATTTAGTGACGAGAACCAAATGTAACATTCTTTTTGTATTTAATACTTTCGCCCCATTAAAGTGTACACAATTTAAAAAAAAACCGCAAAATTGAAATCGAAAGCAACTTTGTATGACAAAAATTGGATAACCAAAGGCTACAAACATGAGAAAAAAACAAAAAAAGTTTTAAAAACACAATAGCGTCATCTAGCGTCAGGAAGCAAATGTAACAATAGAACTATCTTCTTCTAAAGGTGCCTCTCCAACTAGTGAAGGTTAGCTATTAGTATATTCAGGTCCTTCTTGTCTTTAGCTCGGCGGAACAGCTCAGCAGCGCTTGCTATCCCGGTCCACTCTCGGATGTTCCGCAACCACGACTTCTTCCTTCCTCCGACTTTTCTCTTTCCCGCAACTTTGCCCATCATGATCAGCTGCAGGAGATCATATCTCTGATGTCTAAGAACATGGCCCAAATACGAGACTTTACGCCGTTTAACAGTTGCCATAAGCGTGCGTTTTTGGCCAACTCGTTGAAGAACTCGGACATTGGTCACCTTCTCGGTCCAGCTTATAGAGAGCATGCGCCTATAAGTCCACATCTCGAAAGCTTCTATGCGTTTTCGTAGATCTTCTTTAAGGGTCCATGCCTCACATCCATATAATACCAGGGGCCAGATATAACAATGGAGCAAACGAGTTCGTAAAGAGATGTTAATATTACGATTACAGAGGACTTTCTTCATCGAATTGAAGGCATTACGCGCTATTTCGATCCGAGTTTTTATCTCTAACTCGCTGCTCCAATCCTCATTCAGCCATGTGCCCAAATATTTATATTTCTTGACCCTTTCTAGGTTTTGGCCGGATACCCTTATGCTGGCATTGCAGTCTGCTTTTCCGGAGATGAGAATAGAACTATAGAGATAATAGAACTATAGATTACCACAAAAACTAAATTTTAAAATAACTACAGGGATAGAGAGACAAAAATGGTAAATAATATTATTTTGATATATTTACCATGAATACATACATAAGCATTCATTAAAAGCGATCATATTAATATTAAAAACAGACACTAACTTTATTCATTTGAATGAAATAGATTCTAAAATTAAAGAAGCCTAAGTAACTGTTAATTGCATCAGCTACATGTCAGTGAAGGTCCTGTCAGAATAGATTCAGCCGTTCAGAAATATGTGCAAAAATAATAAAAAAAAAAAACTTTTTTGATATACATATACCGTGTATACAATATGCATTAAGTAAAAAGCTGTTATTTTCATATTACAAATAGGCATTTCAATTTTATTTATTTAAAACCGTAAAAGACTTACTTATACTAAGTACTTGTTTAAATATTATAAAGAGGAAAAATTTGATTGTTTGTTTGTAATAATTAATTTGTAAGATTTTAATAATTAATTCATCTACGGAAAGCTACATCATATGCGGGTGACATTGACTATATATTAACCCGAAAAACAGCACCTAAAGGGGGAAAATGGAAATGGGAGTAGCATAGAGAATCAAAGTGTTACCACAAATTGAATATAATATGTAATTTATAATAAAATGAAGTAAATATTGACACCATTGTTGACTATTCAATTTGTCGTTGTAATTTATCCGTATCACTATACGAGTACTTATCCAAATAAATTATTTAAGCTGATTACGTAGGATTGAATATTTTTTAAGCTATGTAAACGAAAGCATTACATTTAGCTCATGTAGCTAGAAGCCACTGTATTTAAAACGGGATTTTAATTGTATGTAATATTTGTAGGTTTTATTGTTTTTCCGATTTCTATCAAAGCCGCTTTCGTTATCAATTTATTTACATTTAGCTCATGTCGCTAGATGATGCTACGTAATAAAAAAAAAATAAAAAAATTGTAATGTTTGTGTTTCGATATTTATCAAATAAAATCGCTTTCGTGGTTTTAAGTACCTGGATTCATTCAGGTACTTAAAACCGAGTTTTGGTCGTACTTGTTTTATTAATTTAAATATATTAAATAATCAGTTCATATTTCTATAACGTTAGTAAATTAAAAAATATTATTCATATTTAATCAGCACTATTACATTGCCGCGCAGTCACCAAGTGTTCTAGCACCAAACCTTCGTACTGGATAATGAGTGATGTTTATCCTCTATATTTGAAAATACTAAAATATCAAGGTTCAGAAAGCTCTTACACATTTTTGTCACTATCTCTTAGACTATCTAACCTACCCACGTCGTCTCTTATATCCTTTTCGTCTTTATACGTAGTCTTTATGTTGCCAACTATCCAAATTTGTTGTCTATTAATAGAAAAGCAAAGTCTATCACCATTTTAAACCGCAGTTTTACAAAGAAATCAATAAAAGCATTAAATAACAAGCTACTTTCATATAAATCTCAGTTTTACTGATTCAACATTATCTTCATTTTATTGGATATGAATTATTATAGTTGAACCAATTTTAAACATTGGAAAGAGCACTTTTTACATCGTCATCACTTATTTTAGTCTTAAACAATAAAAAGACGAGATCAACATATAATAATATCTCGCACATTTTTTTATTGTTCGATAGTATTTATTAAGTCTATACTATTTTATTTAGTACCTCTGGAAATCGAAAATCTACGCCTTTGCTTTCGGAGACCTAGTATTGAAAAAGAAAAACCATTAAGAACTTCACATTGTCAAATTTCCTCTCGATTTTGGTAAGTTTTATATTAAACCGTGTCACATTCCACTACGATGATTGAAACAAATAACATTTTTTTATGCATTACATTTATATCCAGTGGGCTAATTGCCTAATTTCAATATATAGCAATCCTTTTCAATGATATAGCAATTATGATAGTCTCAATCTATTATTAGAAAAATATGTTTATATTATTAGAATTATTAGAAAATGAATGAGATAGTAAAGAAACATAATATAAACTTAGCTTGAACATATGAACTTGACAGCATTTAATGCCAAAGAAATAAATATTTTAGGTAGTATCAATTTAAGGACAAACATATATAAGATCATCGCCATTAACGACTTTCAATAAGACAAAGGTACTCGTAGTTCGGAAAATAACTTTATTTTTAAGAATTTTCATTTCTTTTATTTTAAGTTCGATCTTGGCGGTCGAGTTTTTTTTAGTATTTGTTGTTAGGTTGGCAACAGAAATACATTATTGAAAATTTCAACTGTTCAACTATCACTGTTTATGACATATTGTTTGGTAACAGACGGATAGATAGCGGAGTCTTGTAACGTAGTAATAGTAGAAGACCAATAAACGGGTTATCTAGTAATAAGTTTCCCCGTTTGACCGTTCGGGTACGGAACACTAAACAGAAGGAACACGAGTTCAGTGTAGCGAAATGTCAAATTGAAAGGGATTGCTATAGATTTTTAAATTAAACAAGCAGCCCCCTGGATTTGTCAAAAAAATTATCAGCAAATGTATCAAAATCTGTAGGATCCACAGAGTGGATTTTATTCATAGCCATAAATTATTTATTATCTACGGTAAAGGTTATAACATGAAATATTTATAAGTGATTTATATATGAAGAGATTGTCCCAAACGTTCGGGGTGGAGTTCTGTGTAATATAATAAGATTTAAGTATGTTTAAATCTCTTTGAAGTAACGTTTGATAGCAGTTTAAAAGCTCCTACTGACTATTGCCAGAGTATATTGACATTATGAGTGAATTAGTAATAGAGGAGAGGGAATACTGAAATTGTCTGACATATGAAACTCTCGCGTCACAATTTTAATTAGCAGAGGCCGGGGATGAAAATTCCCGGCGTAAGTTGTTCCGACAGTTATAACTTTTTAAAGAAAAGAGGTAGTAACACATGTGAAGTGTGTCTTTTAAGCATCAGATGACGCGCTGCGCTGGCGACCATCTTGGTGGCTCCGACAACGGCGGATGAACGGTTGTGTGTACCTTGCTATTAGAAAACCACGGGAGGAATTTTTTCGTATATAATCTTTTTGGCCTATTTTCATTTATGATTGACCGATTTATGTGTAACTTTCCTATTTGAGAGTGGCATTAGTTATGTATCTTATTGTCTGAATGTTTTTTTCAATTGATTTCGTTAATTAGCTAGTATGACAATTTTTAAACAAAAACTTAAATTGGGGCTACAAGTTCCCTGCTAAAGGGGCTGTTTGTTCTCCGGAACAACTCACCCAATTGACCTTTAAATTAATCATAATTTTAAGACACTTTTTCTATTTTTTTAGGATTGTACGTACGTACCTACAAACGAAAAACTGAGAGAGGGGAACCTCAAAATCTTTATTGTACTAAGCTGCCAATGCTGTCATACAAGATGGAGGAAATTTAAAACGGTCGCCAGAGAACTAGAAATTTGCCACAGGACGTTAAATCGATTTGTTAAAAAAAATATGTATGTATGTCCTAATTGTGAGTCATTATATCGATCGTTAATTATGTTTAAAATAAGACTGATGATTTGCCTTCATTGTAATTCTACTTAAATAAATATAATTTTATCGCCTTGATTAAAATTATTTTTATTTAATATTAGATCGGACAGTACTTAATGAAAATAATATGGACGTAATAACATTTATTGGAATGTTTTTTTTATTTGCTTATTTTTTTAAGAAATGTAAGTGCAAATATTTTTTAGTTTTTAAAAGTTTTACCAAAAACAAATCTTATAATTTTTGTCATTTACAAATAACATGGTATTGTTATTTGTAAATCGGAACTTTCAGCTTCGGCCTCCTCTACCATATTCCTCCAAAACCGCTTGACCGATTCTGATGAAATTTATATATATTCAATAAGTCTGAGAATATTATTATCCTTTTTTATATCATTAAGTGATAATTGTGGTCCAAAAAATTTGCCACGTCAGCTAGTTTTTTATATTAATTTTGATACACTTTAGAACAAGTCAAACGAATCCGTAAACTGACCGCGTCTTGGACTTATTGAAAGTTAACACATTTTCCCAATATAGGTAATAATTAAGAAGAGTATTCCAATATTCCCTTAAATGGATTATATTCCACATCTATTTTATTATATAACTATAGTAACAAATCATCCACTTAATTGTGATAAAACATAATACATAACTGCTACATATACGACATATACATACAAATATATAATATATATATAGATTACAACACACACCCACAGGCACTACACACAACACAATACACACACTCACAACACACAATACACACATTCACAACACAATACTCACACACGAATTCATTCATTCATTAATGTTGGAACTTGTTAACATTAAAATATGTACTTGCCACAATGCTGGAGCGAAATAGTCCCAATACAAATATTTTATATTACTTACTGGGATAATTTCAAAATTGTAATTGATGGAAATAATGTAAATTAAGAATTTTTTTAAAATATTTATTGTTATTTGATTCACATAGCGAAAAAATTTTGAGGTTAATTTTTTTTTTAATTAAGAACATACTTAAATTTAGAGACACCAATATCTCTAAATTTAAGTATGTTCTTAATTATTAGACATAATAACGATGTTCGTTAATTTTCTAGCGATCACTATGAGTGTACGGCTGAATTTAAGATTGCGATCGCAAACTCAGTCGATATTGTAGCCCCAAGTTTCTCTTACCGAAACTAGTAAACAAGTGTCAAGTGCGATGAAACAAGTTTCGTGAAAGTAATTTCACCACATGGAAACTACTCCGTGATGGTGTGAAATCAACAGTAGTATTTCATAAACAGTGATTCCTTTAACATCAAACCTTTTTTTGGCAGAATCTCATACTCAGCGAAGATGTTGTTGCGACATTGGTCTCGCGCGCAAATTAAGTGAATTTAGTTACGTGACAGCTCCTGTTATTAAACTAATGTATGATTCTTACACGTGAATTTTCTGTTCAATTATATAATGAAACTAATCTTAAACCACTAATTTTGTAACCAAATTTGTTCTGCCTTTGTAACTAACCACATAATTATGACATAACATAGAAAGAACATTAAAAAAAGGAGTATTCGTATTTCCCACACCACAGAATCGCAAAATCACCTCCACGGGAAATTGGAACATTTATCCACAAATTGCTTGCGTCATTTCGTTCACGGTGATCGAATCTGTGCCCCTTGAAAGGCTCTTAAACTGAATTAAAACCTGTTCGAGATTCTTACGATCCTTTCAGGTTTGATCTAATTGTCTCAAAGTACCTAACGAACTGTCAGCTATTAAGATTTGTCTGAATAATTTAATTATATCTATTGTAGAACATAAATGATAACTATATTAACATTACATGCATAATATACCCAATGCTTTAAAGTACGAGGGAAGGTGAAAAATACATTCAAGAAGTCATTTTAATTTTTTCCGAATATATTTCCGGCTTCCGACCACATAACACGCAATCGCCTATTGAATTTTTTCTACTGTATGTCTACGGCTGAGTCTTAAGACTCTTCGTATTGGTCCTTCATTTATCAATATGAAGGTTTTTAGACTAAATTAAAAAATGGACTTTAGAACTGCTTATATGTGTTGCGTAATGCAAGACAAGATGTGATGTTGCCTCAGAGCTTGTAGCCAAGTAAGACACGAGATTAAGTAATGAGTTGTAACACTGTCTTTATCATGAAATTATAAAAATTGTAGATCATTATCTATTAATTTGTATCAACACTACTTGAATTCATAATTATTTTATGTATATTATCGAGCAAGAACCTTAGATATGATGACACATTGGAATTTACATTTAAGACATAAGCTACGGATGTCGTCAATAAATAAATTATAAACCATTATAGTCTCAACGATCACCAACACGATTCAAATATCATTACTATTTCCATCAAAACAGAAAAAAAAGTCTGCCAGTATAATAGAGCTAAATCAAACGCCGTGAAACATTTAATGTTAACAAACCCATCGACCTCCTCCCAAAATCGGTCGGTGTGACGTAGCCCGCATTGGCATCGTTTAATAATTCACGTCCATTCTTAACTAGGATAGCGGCAATCAATAACACTAATGGAATGTGGCATCTTTGACTATCACGCGGAGTCAATAAGGTTAGCTGATCCACTCAATTTTAGTTTACATTAGGGCTTACTTTAAGTTATTTAGTCCTAGGTTTACATCTATTGGCAGAATAAATAATGATACCTACGCGTTCAATAAAACCTTTTAAAATCGGCGTTGAGTGATTGCGATTTATTAAAATTAAAGTATAAGTGTGCGCGTAAAATATTACAAACAATTGGTATAAATAAGAGAAGTGGATTCTCAAATGATTTACCTACATTATTAATGATTGAATGATTGCTTTTTGGGTGTTAATTACAGATTTTAGATTATATACAAATAGAAACGGCACGAAAGAGTAAGGAGTGGGGAAAATGGAAACTTTTTAAAACTTATAAAATACGTGATCCACCTTTATACTAGGTGCTATTTACTACACACATAATTAGCAAATAAGGTTTAAAAAGTGTGATTATTAGATTTGCAAATATAACAAAAACATCAGGTTTCAAGTTTAATTGCATTAATTGAGTAAGAATTAAGACTTATTTGTTTTGAATTAATATCTACCACAAATCGAACGTATGGAATGATGCAGAACGAAAGCAAAATAATCGTTACGTTGGATATGTTATAATTAAAATGGAAAAAAATTGAGGGCAAAATGGAATGAGTTTAATTACTAACAATGAACTAAAATACAAAAGGAAAGCGAAAACCATTATTGTCTTTTGAAGTAAGTTTTATTTCATTGAAACTCTATGCTGTGACAGGGCTGTACTTGACGTCGAGTTCGAGTCTCATTAAATCACAGATTAGCACTCCGGATCTGGTTGTTAGCCTTCTTAATAATAATTTACGAAACGATATACTTATCCTCTTTTGTCCTCAAGAGGTAAATTGTGTCAACTTTGCAGGCTGTCCATCGACTTAGGTTTCTACGTTGACAACCAAAATCACCGGAAATATTCCATATATTTGTATTACCTCCGGGTCAGCTATTAAAATTATAGTATATTACCAATATAATATTATCGGTGCTGCCAAATATAGAACAGACATATAACTACTGGCCGACACTAATGTGCCCATCCATTCTGCTGTGGGAGGGACAATCTCGATTTCAGGCTGTCAGTCCAGTTGACCTTAACTGGAAAAAATGCTGTATATAAGAAAGCTTTACACTGAATTTCTTCGTTAATTATTATTATTTATTTATCCATCAAAATCACACATATAAAAAATATAATAATAATAAGTGACACAAATATGAAAATTGAATATTATGCAACAAACGTCATCACTTCCAATTGACAGAATACCAGCAGGACGCTACCGTGCTATTATATTCTAAGATTTATTATTTCACTACTAAGCTGGTTTCAATATTGGCATCATATACCATACACAATACATACGAAAAAGCGTTTTGTGTCCATTTCTCAATGTTACATTTTTTATACCTGCTAAAAAGATAAATACTTACTAAGTTACTCACTTTGTAGCCGAGGGCTTTACGACGAACTTTTACAATTATCTTATGTTGCGAATAATTAATTACTAGCTGTTCTTTTGTCTTTACACCCTGGTTAAACAAGCGATAAATCGTTTGAAAATTAATAAAAATAAAAAGACAATGTCAAGAACACAGCAGTAAAGATAATAAGTAATTAAAATGTCAAAAACATTAATCCATGTCAGAATTTCAAACGATTCTCCATAATATCTTTTTCACATATTTACATAAAATATATAATATAAAATAATACATTTTTTGTGTAGTAGCTCGGTGGTGTAGTGGATAAGCGCCGCGGCCCGCGATCTTTGTCGTTAAGCAATTTTCGCAAGGGTCGGTCACGGGATGGGTCACCAAAAAATATTATCTCGAGCTACTCCGTGCTTCGGAAGGCACGTTAAGCCGCTGGTCCCGGCTGCATTTGCAGTCGTTAATACTCTCCAATCCGCATTGGGCAAGCGTGGAGGGTCATGTCCCATCCTCCTTAACCATCCATAAGGAAGGCCTGAGCCCCTGCAGTGGGGACGTAAAAGGGCTGATGATGACACTTTTGTTTATTAAATTACAAAAGTGTAGTTTGAACAAAAGTTTATGGTCACATTATCCAAAACAAATTTAGCACGATTATCAAATATTTGTCGAAGCTGCGAGCCGAACACGGGCCGATATTCGATAAAATGATATCGGAAACCTATTTAGCGATATTCCATAGCTAATTTATTTATTTGTATACTAGGTATTAAAAGGTGTATTGTTCAGATCATAGTGATAAGGCATATTTTCTTATATTGAAAACGTGTCCTCTGAAATATTTTCATCATTCATTCATTTTTATTAAAAATCATTTTAGACTCATAGATAAGGTTTCACCTTCCTATCTAACGAAGAGTTCTTTTTATTTGTTCTTCTTTTTTATTCCTTCGTTCGTTCTTTTCTGATTTTAAATGTAGCACATGTCACGCGCTAAAGGTTATAACGTATTTAAACGATTCAGCAGCATTGTCTCGAATTTTGATTAACGCTAACTGCGATTCGCTTATCAAGCATTGATCACGAGGTGTAAGCTAGCAAACAACGAGCTGCAAACATTACTATCGGTGACGATGACGATACGCTATACTATATTATAAATAAATAAATATAAATAATATAAATAAACAACATCACACACATTGATCTGATCCCGAAGTAAGTAGCTTAGGCACTTTTGTTACGGATATCAGAAACAACAGACTATATACATGATATAAATAGAAAACACCCAGACACAGAACAGACATAATTGTTAATCACAAAAATGTTTATCCTGGGTGGAGATCGAACCCACGACTCTCGGCGCAATAGTAGGAACGTTCAGCGCAAATATCGCGATTATAAATAGACTACGAGCCATAGTTTCTATCCAGTGGGGACTTTAATAAGTTGATGATGATTAAAAAATACATTCAATAAATTTTTTATACAAGTTCCATTCATAACGTTGTAATTATATATGTGTCTAAGAAAAAAAACGTTTTACCTAATATAAAAAAAATATATTTACCAACATCACATACATTACTTTGATTCCAAGATGAGTAGCTAAAGCCCCCTTATTATAGAGTATCAGAAACAACGAAGGTATCACAAAACCCAGAACCGAGACAATAAAGAAAAGTTCATTCTTTTACTTAACTCGACCGGAATTCGAACTCGACCTCAGAGATGGCGGACCGAAGAATTATAAAAACTGTTTTCTTTTAAAATATAGAATCATTAAACCATAAATTTAATAAAATATATCTGTGTTTTCATAATCAAAAGTGTTTGAGAAACAAATATTTTATATTCCTAATAAAAAAATGCTTAAAAATCCACTATGTCCCTGGTACTCTGAGATGGGATTCGACCTAAGGCCTTTCACAATCCGTGCGACTGCTCGGCGATTGCGAAAGATCGTGGGTTCGAATCCCATCTAAGAGAACCAGGGACAAAGTGGATTTTTTAAGCATTTTTTATTAAGAATATTTTCCAGTACCTATAGCATTATGGAAAAAAAATTGACCTAATATAATTAAATATTTTATAGAAAAGAAACCGTAATTGCATCATACGTAAATAAAAATTCTTATTAAAGTCGAGACTTACAATTAATGTCAAATTATGGAAACAGTTCTCGGTAAAAGCACTCATCATGTAACATTAATGCCTCGCAAATTGCGACCCTCAGCAATTAACATCCGAGTATCGTTGAGAATAATTATTAAATAGGTATTCATATTTATAAAAATATCAACGAAACGACGAAAACGACAAAAAACAACGAAATGCGAGAAAACCACCAGATTTATCAATAATCGGGCTAGCTTAAAAATTTACTTTACGTAGTCGTTTGATTGTCGAAATTCGACCCTAAAGTTTGAATCTTGATGATTGTATAACATTCAGTAACTAAAAGTTTCAAACTGTCAGATGTATAATATCGCAAATGTATTAATTTCTATATAAATTTAGACTGTCTGCACAATTTTCATAACAACAGTTATAAAGTTTTAATTTCAGGTGTAAGCATATTGATTTCAATAATGTAGACTCTATAATATAGAAAATAGGACGTGTAAGAGGAGAGGATTCGATTTGGAAGTGCTCCAATGCAGTGATTTTGCAGATTGCTTTGTTCACCGCGGGACAGATTTCATTAGCTTCCATTCTGATCCTGAAGGCGAAAGGAAAATAGAATATTGCCAGCTGTTCGTGTGTTTTTTTTTTAGATACTCTGTTACTATTTGCGAAAATGCCACGGTATTAGTATTTGTATTATCCTTACTGAAAAACATATATAATCGATATGGCTCTTCATTTTATATATTTAACATCTGACCAAAAACCTGAAATTTTTTAAACATTTTAACTGACTTTAAAAGGAAGGAGCTTCTATGTTCGACTGTACCTATATATTCAAAACTTTGAAAAATTTTTGCTTAGAAAAATGTTTAACGTTTTGGTTCAATTACTTCCGAAGTGCTATATTGCTATATTTATTTAAGTTTTCTCATTTTTAATTATACATTACTTCTTTATTGGCAATCAATTTACTAGTGATTGGGATAGAGTCTTTCATATAAAATTAAATCAAGCATATATCGTCAAAATAAGATGTAATTAAATTTTAATCCAGAAGGTTTTTAATCAAGGCAGACATTCCCACTTTTCTATGTTTTCCAAAATAGTCGTTACATGTTGACATGTCTAATTAATTTCAACAACGAGCCTTATTTACTTACACGCTTAAACGCCCTTTGAAATAAAGTTTCATTAAAATTAAAACATATTAGAGGAAAATTTGTCACAAGCTTAAAAAGGCTGCAACAACCTTTTGGCGCCGCTAATTTTAGGTTCAAATATGTAGAAATTCACATTTAACTTGTTTCAATTAAAAGGGTGAACGATAAGGAACTTGCGCTAGCTGTAGGAGCGTCTGAAAGTTTTAATTTAAACTGTTTCTTTGAAATTTTTGGATAAATGTGTATGAAACTCGAGAAACATGATGATAATAAATAGTTTTTTTTTTTTTGAATGTGTGTTACTGTTGGCCTCAGATGGCCTTTACAGTGTAAATAGTTATTATTACAATGACGAAGAGGTCATCAAGGTGTTTTTTTTTTGACAGTGTATAAATTATCATTATGACAGTGTATAAATTATAGTCGCTCACCGCTTCTGTGACTCCTATTGCATGTTAGATATACCCCCACAACGGTTGGAGAGGAAAATTATTAAAGAAGCTGTTAAGCCGGATCTTATCGATATTTAGAAATAAGAAAGAAAGTCAAAACCAAATACGGTTTATAGTAATGAATGGCTCTACAAAATTGGTACTTAATTAGGTAATCTATTGTAAAGACTATTTTTTTATTGCTAGAGTATAATGGATAAAGTTTATATATCAAGTTCATACCTATAAACATTTACCAATATTTAGGGACTTTCATAGTCAATTGGCTCGCACTCCGGAAATCGAACCTAGAATATCTAACGTTATAGCCCAGCGATTTTGTAAAAATCCAAACTCGAATTCGAATACACTCATGTATCCGAATTCACGTCATTTAGTGTAGGTATTCTATTGATTCCTTTTTTTTGATAATACAAAACAAAATTGATGTGACGTGTTTTAGATATTCTATTCCTATATCATTTTGAAACTCACTTCACTTATGCCACGAAGCGTCATTACCAATTCAAGATTGAGGGGATGCTGCTTTTTGAAGTGAATTCGGAAACTTGAGTGAATTCGAATTCGGGTTTGGATTATTACAGAATCGCAGGGAAGGTTCAAATCCCCGGTATAAAAAATCGGTAAATATAAAAAACCGACCAAGTGCGAGTCGGACTTGCACACGTAGATTTCCGTACTGGAAACGAGCAAAAAATTACGTTTATTGTATAGGTGCCTCCTTAAATATTTCTTTTATTCTAGTTTTTTAGTAATTCATGTTGAAGCACAATCAAAAACCGTTGATCAAAAACTTGTAGAACCAAAATCCGACAGAATACACAATCTGTGATAATTTCAACTACCTAATTTTCACGGAACATGGGATACAGCCTGGTGACAGACAGAATGCTGATGATGATTCCTTATGCGGCGCTGTGAGATAGGCTGAATAACAATGATGCTTGCCTCAAACCACAAAAATAATTACGCGCTCAAATTCTGAATAATTCATTGACTCCTTTTTGTCTTATTAGAAAAAGAATACGGAATTGTGCAATGGGAATAAAGACATTCTATTTATAGTTCTTACGGGTGCCTTTTGCGTATTCATTACACAATCACAACTGTCGTCCACATGTCGGCTACTGTTCACTATCTTGCATACATCCGGAGACGATACGGTCTTATAAAGAGAATATTTATAAAAGCAAGGAATACAAACAGTCAGACAACTGAACTTAACATATCAATAAAATATTATAAGATGGAAATTCCAGCAGATTAATAATCTAAGATCGACTTTAAAATAATTAAGGGATGTAATATTTACAGAAATGTAGTGACGTATCTTTGAAGAACTCATTTTGAAGAATTAAAAAAATTTATTTTGATTATATGAAGTTGGTTTTATCAATTGAGTGTGTTTTTAGTATGAACTTTGTAAATTTTCAAATCTAAAGAGATTATTATGTGACGAAAGAGGTTGCAATGCGTGCCGATGACGTCATGCGGATAACTTCCATAAAGCTCCTTTAAATTACTTCGCAGCATTATATTACAACTGCCAAATCTTATTCTATTAAAATTCGGATGCAGTGGACGTATGACATCGGTAAATTCGTACAATCCGTTGCGTGCGTACGTTCACTTTTACACTCATTCATTTTGACAAAAATAAAGACAAATGAATAATTTGGAAAACCACCTTACTAATTTATTCGTCTGTGTAACGTTTTTATCGCAGCAAATCTATTAAAATACAATTATCTCATTTTTAATTACATTCAATAAATATGAACTTTATTTCTTTTCCTAGGTAAATTTGAATAAGAGGTTTGGTTTACGCCCCGTACTAATGAAACATTAAATAAATGTCAATATAAATGAAATCATTTAATAAATTTATATTGCGTCAAAATGTATAACAGAAAGCTACCAGTTTCTCAATGTTATGGAATTATATTGTATTTAAAATTGCCCTTTGTTTTATAGTGAAGACGGTCAGTGATGGCTTTAGGGACTTTTTTTAATTAATGCCTTTATGAATACCGAAAGGACGCCACAAAAACTGATACTTAAGTAAAAAACAAAATTTTAGAAAAAAAACCTCGGCTCTAAAAATAACCATTATAGTTAAATATTTATACCCAATGATATAAAAATTTTTATATATATATATTTTACTTAATAATAACATTTTTAATATTGATTAGTTCAGCATACATAACCCATGCAAAATTAAGCATCACAAAACCTAGAATTTACGAATCTTGTGGGAAAATTTACTGAAAAATAAAAGGCTAAAGAAATAAGTTCAGTTATATTTTATATTTGTTTTTCACTAAATGTATTGCGACGAATATACTGACAGATAATTTGATTTATTTATTTTAGTTATGCATCCCAAAGCTTCAGTCATGAGTTTATTACTTAGATTTTTATTAAATTCAATAAAAATATAAGGCTCAATTTAAAATAATATATTTTTACATTGTAAATATTATGTAGTACAATAAAATGGGGTCAAATGCCCGAAGCGATCTGGATTGTTGAGGCCGGCCCTGGAGACGGTGACTCTACGCTCTCTGAAAGTCGTTTATCAACTTGACATCGCTGAATGAAATGAAATAGGAAGAAAAACATCGCTCGGCGAGTGTCTAGTCGACATTTCTCACAAAGAGATTTAACGTCGTAATCATTTGACGTTCGTGATTACTTGTTAACAAAGTTGACTTAATATTATTGTTCAATTGTTAAGTCACTATTTAAATAATTAATTTTGCTCAATTTTAAAGAAAATACAACAAATCCACTGCCGTATCTATCTAGATAGATGTCTAGCTAGACAGATCATTAGTTTATTCAAAATGCAACACACAACAACATCATACAGAGAATAAAAAAAATATATAATAGAAGAAATATTAACTAATAATAAGTCCTGTACCTGTGTGTAACAGAGAGAAAGGGTTTAGGATCAGTGCACTGAAATCACCGATATGTCGGTGAAGCACAGATTTTCAGCCATCACCCCAGCTGAGACGAGCAGGGTCAAAATCAAAAAAGGAGTAAAGTGGGTAAAGTACCTGTATGTGTAACATAGACTCCAAAGCTACTGGATCAATTGAGTTAAAAATTAATACAATTAAATGTAAGTAGGACATCCTAAGATGAATGTGTAGTGTAAATAAATGCATGCAAAATGTTGAGACTGCCTTAGGTAATCGGTAACAATCCAACGACAATTATAAAACATATATAAGTTACAGCCAAAGTAATAAATCGAGTATGTATAATATCTAGATATTATAGTAAATATCTACCTTATTTGGACAAACTTATTAATAAAGCTGTTGTTATCACTTTATCTAGCTTGTATAATATAATATTTGATTAGATTTCGATAAAGTAATAGATGTCCAATATTTAAAATATTCAACAAATCATAAAGAATCGAAAATTACAATGCCTGAAAGGATGTTACTGATACTAGTAACCCGCCGTAGTTTTGCGAACCGATGGCGTAGTTTTAGACTTTTACAAGTACACTGTAAAAGCCTCAACCGAATAAACAATTTTAATTTGATTTGATTTAGACCATAGCTTCTTTTTCTCTCTCTATTTATAATGTATTAATCTGGTAATGACTTGGTTTTTGTTAATGTCATTACTCCTATTAAACCTGGTTAGTTCTTGCTAGTTCTTCGTATCAGCCAAAAGACGTCCTGAATGAGTGGTAGGGAAAAAATGTTGGACGATTCTTAAGTACTTTTAAGAAGTCTATTTGAATAAAAAATATTTTGACTTTTACTTTAGTATAGTATAGTTTATACTGATACATGACAGAAAAGATGATGTACAATTTTCATTAATTTTACAGAGGTCAGTTGGACAGAAATGTCTCTCACTTTCACTTAAACCTTCACCAAAATTATTATATTACATACTCGAAGTATACGTGACTATAGTTATATTTCTTATATTACATACGATAAAAGAATAACGATTAAGCAATAAATGATATATACATATTTACAACAGATACAGATGGGTACCAATGTCGATTATATAACTCTTCTTTGCCAAAGACATACTTACCACATAAAATAGACTCCTAAAACAATTCTGTTAGTAATTGAATATCAACGGAACAGTGTAAATAAGACCCGCATACCCTCAAAGGAGAGAGAACAAATATTAACGGTAATTTGGTTAACTTAAAATAGAAATAAAGGCATGAAGGTTCGGTATGCCATTTTAAACCAGGCTCAGTTAATTATAAAATTAGTATCAATTGTATGAGCATGAAGCTCGAAATTTTTATGTAGATAAATTGAAATATATTAGTCGTCAAATTGTTTAAAGTCTGACATAATAAATATTAATGTCATTATTGTTACCCAACAAATAAATATGTTTAGTTAACATTATATTTTTGTTATGTGCATGATTTTTCTATTTTATTATTTTTTTATTTTTAATTTACCTCAACTGTTTATGGGCATTGTAATATCTGGTTAATTTTATCGTTTGTAAGCAGGTTACTTAGATACATAGTTTAATTTGAAATTTTTGCATATTTACATTGTTGTCGACAGTACAAATGTTGAGCACAATTATAATTGGGCGCAGGCATGCCCTTAGATTTAAGTTTATTTTTATATGTAATGTTTTTTTTGTCTGATGTCTGTTATTGTGCCATTTGAAATAAATAAATAAATTGCGAATGCAAAATTTATCAATTATTTGTCTCTGTCTTTGTGATTTATTTTTTGGTCCAATATGGATTATGTTATCAGAAAATGCTTTTTATTACATACGTTTAATTTTGGGATATACAATATATTTTTTTTTCAAAAGTGTAAAAATAAAATTGTAGACCTAGGAATAGAATTGTAAATATTACGAATTTAAATTGCAAGTAACTTTTCAATTTTTCACTGCTATAAATTCTGCGAGAAATCTGTAAAGCCTTTGTGTGACCAAATGGTCCATTGGCATTTTGGACGCTTTCCAAATGTAGAAGTTGAATAGTCCCTTCGCTTGAAAAAGTTCACAAATAGCTTTTAGTCTTTTACACTTTAGTTTTCACTAGAATTTATAAATTTTCAAAGTTATATCAGAATGTTATTTTGTTTTACCGTAGTAGTAGTAATTTCATTTAAGGCAAAGGGATCACAGTCAAACAGCTAAATCCTCCCTAATTTTATAATGTTTTGCTTTTACACGTTTTAGTTTTAAAAGTTTCAATGCTTCTTTGTAGTTTTTTCAGTCATTCTTAAAATGTTAGAATCCTTCTCTTCTTTACAATTCTCGTTCTCTCTTTATATCATATATTTTTAGGATCTATGTTTATTATTTAATTTGTCTCATAAAATAGCACCAATTTCATTATAACAAAACGCACCTATAAGTAATAAGTTGAACCCATACGTTTCTGCGTGATTGAAAAAATTATATTTTCTTCGATTTAGACGCAACTTCCACAGTATTCTACCACAAACCTCGATTCCACGAGGATAATATTATATAATATAACAAAATTTGAAAGTCATTAAAATGCTTAAAAAAATTATCAACACATAACGTCATTTAGTCGATTTCAGACGTCCGCGGTACATTGTAATAACGAGGACATTATAATTGTCTATTTAAAACCCAAACTTGTCGAAAAGCAATTAAATATTGTTTTTTTAGCTTATTTAAGTTTGAATTTCATTTGACCTCGATCCGATGGGCACGCCCTCTGATGTGGCCGGGATCAAAGCTAGTCAAAGCATTCACCCGCCCAACTTATGAATACGTGACCAGCTTGCACTTCCTTTTACTGACGACGCTATTTTTAAACATTTTCTTTTCAAGGTTTAATTCATTTTGTCTATCATAAGATGGCGCTAGTGTTTTATTAGATATGTGTAATTGAATATTAGACAACAGCACATACGTTATCAGTTCCCAAACTATAAAGATAGAGTTTTTATGGAAATTTCATCACCAGCCCACTGCTGGAGGAAATCCTTTACAAATATACGATTACTGATTAGCTGTTCTGTATTATCTATTATCTACATGAGAAAATTCCATATAAACTTCAATATCCTATTCATCGCCCTAGAGGTTGAATTTTTGTGCTCACTTACATCATGAATGGAAACCCTGTACCAAATTTCAAGTTTCTAGGTACAGTAGTTTTGACTGTGCATTGATATATATGACTGACTTATATATATCAACGCACAGTCGAACATACTGTGCCTAGAAACTTGAAATTTGATACAGGGTTTCCTTTTATATTAGATTATAATTCTTACTAAAGTATATGTAAAAAAAGAATATAGACAAGTTTATTCTTTGAAATAAATCGATAGATATTGATTGAATTATTCTCATGAATACAGAGTGTTGTTAATTATAATCAGAAATTCATTTATATGTCAGCGCTGATTTTTCATCAAAGTCAAAGTCAAAGTCAAAATAATCTTTATTCAAATAGACTTCTTAAAAGTACTTTTGAATCGTCCAACATTTTTTCCCTACCACTCATTCAGGACGTCTTTTGGCTGATAAGAAGAACGAGCAAGAAACTCACCAGCTCTAATAAGAGTAATGACATTTACAAAAACCATGTCATTACCAGATCAATACATTATAAACAGAGATAAAAAAAAAACTATGGTCATATAATAATAATAACATAATCATTTAATAATAATGGAAACAAGATAATGAGTTTAGAAGTAATCACCTATCCAGTTGCTGGATCATCTCAAGTTCAAGCGTTCTTATCTGTTATATAATCGGATACCTTATAATAAGCTTTTTTAATAAGTATTTTTTTAATAGTAGATTTAAACTGCATGATATCTGATTGTTGTATTTTGCTTGGGACCTTATTGTAGAAGCGCACACAAAGACCCTTGAATGAGTTATTAACTTTTTGCAGTCTAGTGACAGGCACCGTTAATTTATTTTTATTTCTTGTATTAAAATTGTGTACATCACTTTTTATAGAAAACAAACTAATATTTTTACGAACGTACATTAAGTTCTCGTATATGTATTGTGAAGCAACAGTCATAATGTCTATTTCCTTAAATTTCTCCCTTCAAGACTCCCTAATCCTAAGATTATAAATTGATCGAATTGCTCTTTTCTGAAGCACAAAAATTGTTTATATGTCGGCAGCATTTCCCCACAATAGGATACCGTACGACATAACACTATGAAAGTAACTGAAGTATACTAATCTGGCAGTATCTATGTCAGTTAACCTACGTATCTTCATTACGGCATATGCTGCAGAGTTAAGTCTACTCGACAATCTATCAATATGTGGGCCCCACTGTAGTTTAGAATCTAATGTTATTCCTAAAAATACTGTGGTATCCACAAGGCCCATGTTCTTATCTTTTATATTATCATTTATGACTACTTTTTTAACATTAGGTAGTACAAATTTTAAGCATTTTGTTTTTCCTTCATTTAGGAGAAGATTATTTACATTAAACCAATGTACTACTTTAGCGATAGAATTGTTCACATCGTCATTTAGAGGTAACCCTCTTTTAATTTTAAACAAGAGTGAAGTGTCATCCGCAAACAAAACTATTTCGTGATCATCCCCTACGAAATAAGGCAAGTCATTTATGTAAATCAAAAACAAGAAAGGACCAAGTATTGAGCCCTGCGGAACGCCCATCTTAATTTTCGATCTAGGGGATCTTTTGCCATTGATATCAACTCTCTGTACTCTGTCAGTCAAGTATGAGACAATAAAATCCAATGAGTTATCTCTAAATCGAGTTATCATAATCATAAAATGAATGAGTTATCATAAAAATGCAGTTTCCTAATCAATGTTTCATGAAAAACACAATCAAATGCCTTAGATAGGTCACAGAAAACACCTAACGCATCATGTGAATCCTCCCAGGCAATTCATTAAAAATTTCTTGTATTAACTCGACACCGGCTTCGGTTGTCGAGCGACCCCTTGTAAAATCAAATTGTTGTCGATTCATAAGCTTATTCTTGTAAAAGTACGTTTGTATTTGATCCAGCATGATTTTTTCAAAAATCTTACTAAATGTAGGTAGCACGGATATAGGTCTAAAGTTAGTAGGGTCAGATGTGCTACCCGATTTATGTAAAGGAATAATTTTACTATATTTCATGAGCTCAGGAAAAATACCACAATCAGTACATTCATTAAATATATAAGCTAAGATTGGAGCTATTGTCTCAATTACCGATTTAGAAACTTCAATGGAATTACCCCATAAGTCAGCAGTTTTCGTTTTCTTTAGCTGATTAAAAGATTTTATTATATCTTTAAAATCAATGTGTTGAAACTTAAATTGGCTATTAGAATTATTTAAACTAGCCTTTAAAATAGATTCAGCAACAGTGGAAGAGGAATTCAAAGATTGTGTAATTAAGACTGGAATTTTAGTAAATAAATTTTCAAATACTGTAGCAACTTCAAGATCTGATGTTACTTTTTTATTATCAATATTAAAATTAAAATTTATATTCCGGGATTTTTCTCTTCCAGTTTCACTATTTATGATATTCCACGTCATTTTAACTTTGTCTTTACTATTTTCAATTTTTGCATTTAAATAATTACATTTGGCTAAACGACACACTTTTTTAAATAATTTAGAGTAATTCCGTACATATTCTTTGAAGTCCTCACTTGTGTTATAATTACGTTCATCATATAGTTCATAGAGTCTTTTTCTGCTTTTGTAGATTCCTGGTGTAGCCCACACACTCAAAGTTATAGGATTACTAATACTTATTTTTTTTTGGGACAAAAATCTTATTGAATTCTGTACAATAAACATCAAAGAAATCTTTGTACAAATCATTGGGATTACTATCATCGAATGTTGTCTCTATCTATATTAAGTGTTTCTCTTTCCTACAATAGTCGGTAAAAGTGAAGAGAAACCTCAATTCTATAACAACTTGGAACGACGCCAAAGAATTTAATTTGCCCTAGAAAAATAAAGCGGGGCTTGGATGATCTTTATCATTGTATTAAGGTCTCAAATGTTCGATGGCGCAGCGGTTAGCGCACTCGATCCGCGAAACGGTTGATAAGCAACATTCACAATGGTCGATCGTAGGATGGGTGACCAAAAATTTAGTTAGTGTCGTCTGCATCTGCAGTCGTTAATACCCATCAATGCAACCTGGGCCCGAGTGTTGGGTTTCTATTCTCCCATTTTCCCTTTGCGATTTTATTCCATTCTATCCATAGGGAAGGCTCGAGGCCTGAGGGTGGTGATGATGATATGATGAAGTCTTAAATCAGTTACAGTTCGCTCTAAGATTGCGAAGGTAAGCATTTTTAGCAGAGGTCGGTAAAACATCAATTTTATTAAATTCCCCAGTGATTAGGTAAACACATTAAGCCGTCGGTACCGGCCATACCTGCAGTGGTTAACACCCTCTAATTCAGACTGAGACAGAGTAATGGGTTGTGTGATTCTCCTCGTACAGAGTGTAGATGATGTATGGTATTATGATAACATCTATTGTATGTAAAATATTATAAATACGGAACATTAAATTTTCTGTAGATAATCTATACTTATTTTGTAAAGTTTTTAACTTAGTTTGCATGTTTGAGATCCGATCATGAAAATTCTTTCCCATCTTACGCGGTTATCTAATTAAGCTATAATTTACGACAGCGAAGTCGCAGGAAAGCAACTAGTTAATCATAATTATAGTTAATTGTGTTATATACAGCAGCACATCTACAATCGATTTGAAATAATATGTAATTTTAAATAGATTGTACAAATTTTAGTAGTAGCCTTATATGCTGTCTGTCTGTACGACCGTTTGTTATATTTATCCTTCGTAATCGTTTTGCATATTTAACTGAGGTCCTCGGAGATAGTTAAATAATTACACAAATATTACGTTCGCTTTTTAAAACGAAACAGTTATACAAAATTATATCTCGATATCTATAAAGTGTATAAAACAAAGTAGCTTCCATCTGTCTGTATGCTAAGATCTTTTGAACTATACAACGGATTTTAATGCGGTTTCCATCAATATACAGAGTGATTCAAGTGGGAATAAGTATAATATAAGACCACGCGGGCGAAGCCGCTGGAGGAAAACTATTTTGATTAAAAACTTATAAATTATTAGAATACTATACGATTACGAGAAGAATTTTATAATTTATTTTTCTATCTATAAAATTTTATAAATCCCTATTTTGACCAATAATGATATAATGTAGTTTTCATCTTCAGTCGCACCTTAGGGGCCGTCCATCAATCACGTGATGTTTTATTCAGCATTTTTGAATCCCCCACCGCCTCGTGTATTTTTAGCACCTACAAAAAGTCTCAATTTTTGACGTCGCTTTTCGGTTTAGTAATCGCGCGTTTAAGGAAAAAATAAAAACACGTGATATATTACTACACCAAAAAACGTGATAGATTTTTGACGAACCCTCCCCCCCCCCCTTCGAGTCTCACGTGATTAATAGACGATCCCTTATTTGAACATTAGTTCTTGATACAAAATTGGAAGTAATTTTTTTGTTTGTGTACCGTCTTAATTAAATTAAACAGTTGAAACTTTTTACATTTGTTTATAAACTTATTTTGTGTATTACGTAGAACTGTAGATACACAATTCAATAAGTTACTCGAATAAAACAGAAAGTAAAACATTTCAATCGAATAAAGAGGATTGACCCCGTAACTGAGCGGATCACGCCGGTTTCAGGATGACGCATGACGACACAGATCTGGTCTATGTAGAAAATGAACTTTTCTGTTATTCTTTTTAGTATACGTACATCGAGTTACTACAGTAATTTAAATTGCTACATTCAATTTTGGACGTTACTAATATTAGATTAAGATTTAAAGGTTTTGTTAACTCGAGAGGAATTATTATTTGACATCTACCCTTTCATAAAAAATTAAGTCAGGATCTTCAAGACAGTTTAGCTGATGACAATGTAGTCTTTTATTAATGTAGTCTAAAATCTTAAATATCGGAAAAAAACATTTTAGTAAAAGACAGTTTGTTTTTGTAATCCATATCTATTTTATTTATATTACTTTCTAAATTTTAGGCACAGTAGGTTTGAGGAACAGGCTGAAGGGATGTTCAATTTTCGTATTTCAAATAGGTATTTATAGAAACTACTTACGCATTTATTATTTTAGTAGGGTTTTCATCATATAATATTTTTCATAAGGTTAAAATATATTTACCTATTTGAGATCCCTTCAATGAGCCCTGTGATACGTCACATAACGTAGACTGCAAAACTTTTCTAATTTAACCCCTAACAGAGGCCGCCTCGTTTCAAATTCACATAAATACCTATTATATTTATTTATTTGGGCTACCGATTTCCATAATGTGGATCTTAATTCAGTCAGTTCATCAGATTTGGAGAAAATTGGCTCATTATGTAAGTTATATGAGGGTTCCTTAGAGGGGTATTTAAACCTTTTTTTTACGGAAACCTAAAAGTTGAATAAGGAGGATGCGAGTAAGGAGAATGGATGCCGCATCGTACTACATCAACGCTTTCCATCATTGCAATTACTTTGTCGTATCACAATAAAATAAACTAAAATTCTCTCGATCCCAGAGTTATCAGATCGCCGCCATCTAAACGAGTGCCATGCGCCGTCTCGCTCATGTCCTGAAGCTGAATTATTAAGAGGGTGATGGCAACATGGACTATTTCCATCCGACACTATTATACATTATTAATGTGCGCTTTGATTAAACTTTGTCATTTATGAATATGTACATGGTAATTTGATGTATTTTTGTATGATTAAATGTTTCTATGTTTATTTATAATGATAAATTAATAGCTTATGACATAATATTATCGGTGTAATCTTTAATTTATTTTTCTGATGAAGATGGGTATGAAGATGGGTACAAATTAGGTAGCTCCATAGCTATCTAATTTGTCGGTACACGACGGAGGGAAGAAGACTCGTCAAGCTTTTCACAATAGTATGCATTGATATGTGACGAATTTTACAGTCGATTTTACTGTTGTTCGTTATGTTTAAAATTAATCGCAGATAGACCTTTTGTAGTCATCTGATTTGTAGTCTACATTTGAATTGCAGTCTTACTAGTTAATTGACTGCAGGTGTGCAGGAGGTATTAGCTGCGCGGGCTTAAAAAGTCAGTGAAGCATCTCAGGCATATACAGAATGTAGACTACGGATATATTTGGTGTCGTCATTGTTTCTAATTGCAACCATGTTTGCATTTTCGCTCGCCCATCATATAAACCATCTAGCAATTTTCCATACCGATGTCGCTGTTTTAAAACTTTTTATACTAAAAGGGGCTGCAATTCAAAACATGGGACAACTACCTATACATCATATGTCTAGGGGTCAAAACGTGAATATATAACATTAAATTGTTTAAAAAAATTAGAAGGTTGATCGTTTTCCATTTACGTATTTTTTTCTCGTTTATTATTATTTTTTATAAATCTACATAAATATGTAAGGGTTTTCATCAGAGACATGGGGTTGAGAAATTTCCCATATTTCGTGATTAAATAAAACTGAGTGGTTTATTGATAAATTAATAGTAATAAAGTATTTATTGTTTATTGTTTTTTTCGAGTTAAGATGGAATGTTATATTCTTGTTTTCTTTTGTAATAAATACAATATAAATAAACATTATATTTATTTGCTACAGAAATTGTATATTTTTTAGTATAGCATTGTGAATGCAAAATTGATCAAATATAAATTAGAACAAATTTTCATATTAATCGTAAGTTTAAATATTTGTAAAACTATTTCTTTCGATTGTTTGGTTGGATTGCCTGAATACTGATGAAATACAATCTATAGTAACGTAAAAGGAACAAGTGCTTGAAAAATTCGCCAGTCCTGTTAGGTCCTGGGTAGCTCAGTGGTTAAAGCAGTCACCCGGATTACGAAAGGTCATAGGTTAGAGTCCCATTTGGTCCCGGGTAGCTCAGTAGTTAGAACAGTCGCTCGGATTAAGAAAGGTCATAGGTTCGAGTCCCATTTGGTCCCGGGTAGCTCAGTAGTTAGAGCAGTCGCTCGGATTAAGAAAGTTCATAGGTTCGAGTCCCATTTGGTCCCGGGTAGCTCAGTAGTTAGAGCAGTCGCTCGGATTAAGAAAGGTCATAGGTTCGAGTCCCATTTGGTCCCGGGTAGCTCAATAGTTAGAGCAGTCGCTCGGATTAAGAAAGGTCATAGGTTCGAGTCCCATTTCAGAGTGCCAGGAACCATGAGGTTTTTCAAGCATTTTTCATCAAAAATATTTTACAGTATAAAAAGGTTCATTTATTACCTTGAGCCAACTAGGAATCCAACTCGGGACAACTTGAAACCGGCCGGCCTAATTACGTGCTCTTCGGCCACGGAAGTTGTCAATTACTAAGCATTATAATGGAAACATATTATGTTTACAGCTAATATTACGCTGCTTGTATTAAGATAGCAACTTAAAAACTATTTATCTGAAGATAAACTCCAATATAAATTGTTTTAAACGGGATTAACCCGCAGCTTTGTTGGGTAATTTACACTAAATTAAGATTTCGTTGACGTTAGAAATTGTGATGACTTTAAACAACGGTTTCGTGCACTGATAAATGGTTTTTTGATCTAATTTAAACCTAAAAGAAGTACTAGTTAAACAAAAGGCAGCAGACTTTTTCATGTTTTAATTTAACAGGTTTTATAAAAACAATGAAACTTCTTGAACTTGTCATGAATTTAATTATCTCATTACTTTTTAGCCTTTGATGTTTTTATTTATACTAACGAAAAGCATTCAAATTTTCCTTAAAATAAAAACTAGTGATTGATCTTGTTTTTGCATTTGAAATTTACATCTTATCAAATTTACATCTTTCTCAACATCTTCAACAATAGTCATCATACTTCAGTTAAGTCTCAAACAACATAATAAATTATATATTAAAATGTTTATTATAAGGTTATGTTATGTTATGTTATGTTTATTATGAGTTACTATTACCCTCCAATCCGCATTGGGCGAGCATGGAGAATCATCATGGCCCATCCTCCTTAACCATCCACAAGGAAGGCCTGAGCCCCTGCAGTGGGGACGTAAAAGGGGCTGATGATGAAGATGATGATGAGTTACTCTTTATATTGCTGAAAACTATAAAAATCCGTTGTGTAGTTTTTGACTTTATCGCAACAGATAGGGATACATTCTTTTATAAGAATTTAAAAATAATCTATTTATTAATTATTAGTTGTTTTTTCGTGACTGCGCCGGCGAACATTATGGCCTATATCCTGTGGCCTATATCAATTGCGTATAGCTTTCCATATGTCAAAGAATTTTCATGACCGAATCAATATTTTTGAAGATTACATTAAAAAACAAATGAAGTTAGAAAGTTTACTTCTTTATAAATAAAATTTCTTAAGGAGTTCGACAGACCGTGCGCTAGATGGGATTCGGACCAATATCCTCTCAATGTCGCTATCTCCAGTGATTCAATTGGTCAGACTAGACACCCGGATTTCGAAAGGTAAGTTCAAATCACATATCGGGTGTTGGTACAGTCTCATCACGTGAGGTTATTCAAAATTGCCTTTTACCACTTGATTTTAAACCTCAATACATTAACAGTAGAGTTCAAATTAATTACAAAAGTTTAACATGTGTGTTAATCTGACGTGCTGATACTACGTAATATTCCAAATCATCAAATACAGAACTTCGATAATACAACAACTCTGTGTTTTTACTTTTTTCCGAACCTAATTCCTATATCGGGCAACTTAAACTGGATAATTTTGCAAGAAAATATTCTTTGGATAAATACTAATATAACATTGTCAATTTGCAATATTTATCAAGTAAATATATACCTTACACTTGCTCAATAATCTCAGATCTAACGGTACGCAGGCATATACACCAGATTCGGCGATATTACGATGTATATTTCTATATGTCATGTTTTATGATAGCAGTTATCAAGGTTGATCTCGATGACCATTATGACCTTCCACTCTTCGATCGGACCGCCAATTCTAGGTCATCGCATCGCAGTGGCAAAGACGACACGCCAATTTATATATTTATTAGATTAAACCCTTTAGATAATAACTATATAAATAGTACTCGCTCTATTCCCGCTACTTCGCTCGTGTAAATTATACTCGTAGCTATGTCAACCCGGTATGACGTAGTCACCCCGTAGGTGAATGGATAGAATAAAATAGTCCAGTAGATTGGGATCCTATTCAATACGATCAAATAATCAAATCTTTCCTATTTATAATAAGTATGTATATATAATATAATCTATTCGAGACTAACTTTAAAGTGATTGACTTTCGATTGACAATTTGGAAGATAATTCTAATATTAATATTACATCGTTCTCTGTGCATTTCGTTCTGAATGGGTGATAAAACATCTAAATAGATGAAAAGAATAACACCCATCGAATTAATAAATAATTGTAGGTATATGCTGTAGGTATAATATAAGAATGGAATAATTAAACGAGTATTAAACGAATAATTAGAGAAAAAATAACACCCATCAAAAGCGTTTGTCTCTAATAACACTAGAAGAGTAAGAGTAAGAAAATGTGTCTTTGACTTTATTAGTTTTGGTAACCTACAATTCGTTCAGAAATAGATAGATCTCCATCTTTTAAAGTTATAAAAGATGATATGCGTGTTACCCATTGAACTACTATTTACGTAGTAGTATTAGCTCAATGGTGTTACCTTTACAACGAACTCCTTGATAGTGTTTATAAACTTTCACAAACCTAAGAATTAGATAAAGAATGCATATTGGTGATTCAATTTTATGTTCAACATTTTTCTATTTTCACACTATTATAAGTAAGTATATATACAAACAAATATATACTTACAAAAATTTGATTATAAAGTCGAAAGTATAAAAGTGTTAAAATTACTTATTACATGTGGCATAGTGGTGTGTGAATAGCCAAGACCTCGCGTGGTCAAAAGTCGGCAAACATAGTCAGAAATGTGAGAAAAGATTAGATTGTCCCTAGAGTAGAGTAATAGAACTCTGATATACAATTGAAAGTACTTACCGACTTCTGACTATCACTGAGACTCAAACTTGTGCCAGCTGACACTATCCACAATAATCTTCAAATATTTAAAAACACGACTGCCAAAATCAGACTAAAAATAATAAATTCAACTTGTTTCTTTTATATTTATTCGATTTTGACAGTAGTGTTATTGAATTTTCAAATTATTTATTTTTATTTTATTCCTTTTAGTGACCAGTAATGTAAACAACGTACATATACATGTTTGAAATGTACTCCTCAAGACGTTATTGATATCCATGTTGTTATGATTTAAAAAGAAACTCTTTTTCATATTTTTAATAATACCCGTTAAGTCTTTAAAAAGTTATGGCGGAATTACGAAACTCACATACACACATATATTCAACCCTTAACCGCAATACATTCTTTTTTTTGTGCAGTTATATAAAAAGGTCGCAGCAAACATCTTAATATGTCGTCGTGTGAATAACAATGTAAATTTGTCTTTATATCTATAAAAACAAGTCAAGACAATATCTGAGCTTGTTTACCAGTCTGTCTGCACCGAATGACAATAATATGAACCAAAAATAGTAAGTCAGCGCAAACAATCCCCGAGTTCATCGGCTTTCGACCTGAAAAAATGCTTCAAGGAACTGTAATGATATTCTGTCGTGAATCTGAAATTGGGAATGATGACTTTAATTCTTGTTTGTCTTTACATTGGGTATTTTATTGAAATAAAATTAAACACGTTTTTTTTCTATTGGTTGTGTAATCAATAATTCACGGCAATACGTGTTGAAATGTTGCATGACGTCTCGCTTTTGTACATTTTTACGTAGTCTTCCACACTTCTCAACTTTAATACCTATCATCTGAGCCATTTCTTGATAAATTAAAGCAAAAATTCGTATAATATATTTTTCTGTTATCTGACGGACTAGATTTTTTTTTTACCTGACATCCCTATTGAGAACTCAATTTTTCTTCGGTAGATTTTCTTAAAATTTCAGACCTTTCGGATGTTTTATAGGCTCCACAATCCCAGTTTTAAAATCGAAAGAATAACACATTTTGACGCCCGCCCTTGTTCAGCTCGTTAAATGAAAGTTACTAATTCCATTGATCTATTAGAAATTCTCGGTTGAACATTATATTAATTTCAAAATTCAAGAAACTCAAAGCACATGTATAGAAGCCCTATAACGAAGAAGAGCTCTGCTTGCTAATCTTGGCAATATCGTTTGACGAGCTATCAAATCAGTCCTGTTTCGATAGGTATATCAATAGTTGATGATTTTACGACATTCATTCAATTAGCGTTGCACGTTGAGTGCATTTTGATTAGATCCAATGTCAACCAGATCTGCCTAGGTTTGCTGTGTTACTTAGTGTGTGAATGTGATAGCATTTTGGTTTGAAATTTATAATCGTTAAGTTTTTTAAAAGTTATGGTGGAATTAAGTACCTCACGTGTATATATTAACCTTTAAACACAATACTCTCCATTTATTCGGCAGTCGTGTAAAAATGATACTAAAATTAAAAAATGAAATAAATTACTATCAATTTATTTGTTATTTGTTTACATCTCGAGGTAAAGGTCATCATACTCTAAGCGAATGCGCCCCTTCTATCGTAGACCATAACAATAAGATATATTGCTAACATTCTTCAATCTTGAATGTTCAAATATTACTTATTGAGGTATTATTATGTCCATAATAACAAACGATTGATCTTAATACGAGCGATATAATGAATTGTTTATATCAATAAAGACTTAATTTAAGAGGACAAATAAACATTGTTATAGCTAATTTATTTTTAGAACAAAATACATCGTTGTGGTCCACTTATTTTTTTAAAATAAAGTGGATCAAAACGAGCATTTTACATTTTTAAAGCACAAATATTCGTTTTTACTTATGAAAAATTATAGATACTTGAGTTATTTTGTACCAGAACAATTTTATTGCAAAGGTATTTCATGACTCCTATTTAATAACATAAAATAAAGCTAGAACATACGCCCCACTGATTTACCGGAGTCATATTATTATGTCTTTTATATATTATCCAATAGATTTTTTTTTTTTATTTTGAAATAATGTCTTAAAGCGTAGTGATATATAAAAAGTTTACTCAACGCAAATTTTCATCACATCAATAAATCAAAAACATATATAAAAGTTTTTTTTGTTATTTAATCGTTGACCCACTAACATGGTGTAAACAAGATTTCGAGATTCCAGGGTCGTTAATTTAAATTTTCCACAAGACTTCACAAGGGTTATCCCCAATTTCCTGGTACCCTGAATAAATAAATAGAATATCAAACAATTTATTACATACATTACAAAGCTTACCCCAAGGTTAGCTTTATGTAAAACAAAATTATTATCTGGTCTAGTCCTTTGGTAAGAAAGATGTGTTTAGACAACGTTCTGGTTCAGAATTATTAAATACACCACCTACGTAACAATGCCCTTTAGAGAATAAGTTAGGCGTAATGTTTAAGCAATATATGATAATTAGATATTACCCTTACGCACTAACTCGGCTACGCAATTTACATGTAAAAATCTCCCAAGTATAAGTCGGTATCGCGTGAGGATTTCTTGCAAATATAAAAAAATAAACATATTTGTTTCATAAATAAGAATGATAAAAATACATTTGATAATGTTATAACAAGCTGGTTTTCGTTACACTTTATTTCTTTACGTTTTAATTATTTTTCTCAAATCTAACATTAATTTTCTCGTAACTTGTGTTAATATTGTTTTTATTCTGATAAAAAAAACCTCGATTATTAGAAAGTGAGAAATGCCACGCCTACTATTCAAGACAAAAATATTGCTGGTAGAGGAGGTAGAAAATGAAACGGGCGACTGCTCTATCCACTGAGCTACCCAAGACCTAACAGGACGGAGGAATCTTTCAAGTACTTGTTATTTTTTCGCTAATACAGATGCCCATCTCACGCTGCCAAGGACCAAGTGGATGTTTTAAGTATTAAGAAAATTCGCAGTAAAGCAATAAAATAGGCAATGAGATGGGCATCTTTATGGATAGAACTTTCGCCCGGATTGCGAAAGTTCATGGGTTCATTACAAATCTCAGTGTGCCAGGGATCAAGTGGATTTTTTCAGTATTTTTCATTAGGAATACTTTTATTGCCTTTTAATAGCTTTACTTTAATTGAACCTTTATGAAGTGACACAGCGTTACGATCGAAGACGAGTTCAAGATTGTTTGTACAACTGAATAGCACTTCTACGTTCAACAATAATAGTAGACATGGCGTAGTTTCAGATTTTCGACTTGGCTCCTAAAACTGTCAAAGTATCTATTCTATGTTTAAAGTTCGTTCGTTAATGTGTGTGACATTACCGCCGTTTTCTGTAACACATCGACCCAGTATTTTTTTTATTTTTGACGCAGAAAACTATATTTTTTAAATTATGTAAGGTTTCCAAAATTTTGGTATGATTAAAAAAAATAATATACTGGCAAGACCGAAACGAAGATCCATTAAAGTCTAACGAACATGGCGGGTGGGGCATTCGTGATTGGACGCTCTAGCTGTGCGGTCGAGTGATAAGTCTCAATAATAAGTTTAGTGCCTTAATAAGTTTTGGGAAGGTGTGATCTAATAAGTTTTGAACGGTTAATAAGTTTGGTTTGAAAGTGAAATATAAGTTTTTTTTTATCAGGTGCTTTCATTTTTGAGATATAATCCTATAATTAGGACAACTGACAAAACATGCACATTTTAAATGCTAGTTGCAAAATCGTATTAAAAGACGTGTTTAATATTTTTCTATAATCGGACTGAAGGACTAAATAGATTTTTTTTAGATTTATCCAATCATCATCCCTTTTTGGAGATTTGATTAGACAAAGTGCAAATTTCTTAACTTGTTACTACATTCATTCTTTATTATATTCACGATTTAACGTTTCGCAGAAAAGTTTGTCGGTTTTATTTAATTTTATGTTATTTTACTTACCAGCTGCCACAGCATGTGTTAATGGGATAGGAAAAAGTAACAAAAATCTACAAATATTGGTGCCAATTCCGTTTTGGCAGTCTCTAAACTTGTCCACATACCTAATATCTAATTTTCGTCTCACTTCATCGCTACTACGCCCTCACGTGCAACGATTTTACGATATATTCAACGACCGTCTCCAAACTTCAGCAAATATACGCAAAACAAAAATATTTTCTATATAATAAAACCTTAAACTAGGCATAATATACTTATTATTAAGCTAGTACTTACCGCCAGCGGCTTCACCGGCGTAGTTAATAGAAAACTGTTTATTTGAATATCGATTCATATCATACACGGATATAATTACAATGACAAGTTGAATAGTAAACAATGGTTACTATAGTAACGTTTTAATTACCTACACAAACATTCACTCCCGTTTTCGACCCTTTATTTGAAGTTATTCGGGATAAAATATAACCTATGTTAACCGCATATAATTTAGCTTTCCGTAGGTGAAAGAATTTTAAAAATCAATCCAGTAATTTTGGAGCCTTGTTAGTGCAAACAAACAAACACAAACAAAAAACTCTTCCCTCCTTATAATATTAGTATAGATTACGATTTTTGTCAGTCTTTTATCCACTTCTCCGTCATAAAAAAAAAAATTAAAATTCGGCCAATTTTTTCCGTTCCTTTTCCATAATTATAAATTTATTATCGAATAATACTAAAGAATACGATTATCGAATAATACTCCCGTTCTTCTTATCAATCAAAACACATCCTGATTAGTAATACCTGTTGTTTTCTAATGTTGGATGATACAAATGTGATTTTAATAAGTTTATTTGAACGAAGAATGTTTTATTTTGGACATTTATTATTATTTTTGTTATAACCTATAGCGTTATAGCTTAACTGATGTCCTGACTGATCTGCCAAAATGAATGATGTCACTTATTTCATTTTAATTACATTTCCCACGGAAGTGTCACTTATTATGTTAAAGTTATAAGTTGCTCCAACTCCTGGAGCTCCAACTTCAAGTTATTCATTGACTCACAACTTGTTATAACTTTGCAAAGTGATTAACCTATTGTTCTGTTGAATACAATGGTACGATGCACCTGGTGAATTGAATAATTGATTCTATTCGGGTAGGCCTATTATGAAACATGAAATATTCGGTTTGTAATAGGATTTCATTTATTAATAGACTACCGCAAGGAACGATCGATTATACTCGTATTTAATATTAATTTGATCGGCTCAGATGATATCTCAGGAAGTCCGTATTGACACTATAAGTATTCTTTCAAACCAAACGAAAAACTTCAAACCATGGACCGACTGTGTGCTGACTACAAGCTCTAGTGTGAACATATAACTAAACTGTATTTTTTTTATTCGCAATCAATTGTAATTTAATGTCAGGTATAAATATATAAACAATTTAATCAACTTTCTGGCTATACCATTTTTATTTGACTGGTTTCAGTATCATTAAAAAATTTAAATTTTAAAGAAGATAACTCCGAATTCAGATTAGGAAAATGTGTGATTTTCTTGCTGTCAAAATGAGTGAATTCGATACGTTTTAAAATGTTATTACAAAAGAAGTAAACATGCAACAAAAGCCGCGAAAAACATTTGTGACGTTTATGGACCTAGTATAGCTTCTGTAAGAGTAGCACAAATTTGATTTAAGCGTTTTTAGTCCGGAAATTTTGATGTCAAAAATGAACGTCGTTCCGGTCGCTCTGTTACGACTAAAATGGATGCCATGTTTGAAAACGTGGAGCAAGAGTGATATTAGTAGTTACGACGTAGCTGAAGAACTGAGGATTGATCACAAAACAGTTTTGTGCATTTGATAAAAGCAGGGTACACAAAAAAGTTGGATATTTGGGTGCTTCACGAGCTCACTGGAAGAAACCTAATGAATCGTTTACTTATTGTGTGAAACGACGAATAAACCTAATGTAAAGTGATTATGCGTGTATGGTAGGATTGGAAAGGCATTATTGATTATGAGCTGTTACCGCTAGACAGGACCATTGGTTCTGAACTCTACTGCGAACAACTAATAGGATTAAAGCAATTAGTTGGGAGAAAGTGGCCAGAATTAATTAATATAAGAGGTGCGGTTTTTCATTATGATAATACTAGACCTCACACATGTTTTGCCACTGAGCAAAAATTAAGAGAGTTTGTCTGGGAAGTGTTAATGTATCCATCGTATAGGCCTGACCTTGCATCTTCAGATTTCTACCTGTTTCGGTCTCTTCAGAATTATTTAGGCAGTGTCAGTTTAACATCATGCGAGGACTACCAACACCAGTTGTCGCGGTTTTTTGGTTAGAAGCCTCAAAATTTCTATAGCAATGAAATCATGTCCCGACCTACAAGATGGCAAAAAGCTATTGAACAAAATAGTACTAATATAATTAAGTTAAATCTAAACAAACTTTATTAAAAATGTTTTTAATTTTCATATAAAATGCGAAGAAGCTTTTCTCCCAACCTATTATTCAACCTACATGTCGTTCCAAGTTTTGTCTTCTTGCCTCACAAGGTCATATGATAATACATATTTATATTCTAGTAACACCTGATCTACATATATGCTTGATAATAAATTATTGACAGTTTAATGTGCTGAGAATATTATAATGGCACGAATGAAATACCTTGTATACCTATCTTCACAAATAATATGGAGTATTAGGATCCAATTAACTAGTATATTAAACTACGTAGTCAACCGTTGATGAAAATTTTATTGCAAACACTAAACTAAATTTAGTTGAATATAATCTAACTTTTGAAATGTTGAACAACTAACCAATATGTTAAAGACCTTCACACTTTGGAGAAAGAAAACTCTTCAACCTTCTTCTACTGAATGTGAACCAATTCTGAAGATTTCTGGGTAAAAAGATGTAAATATCACGAGGCTTGGCGGTTTGAACTTCTCATTACGTAGTAAAAACCTCCAAAAAGACTGGATTAAATGAACATTCATAAGGTAGCCTCTAATTCTATCAATGAAAAAATATTTGTTCTAAAATTTAACTGCTTTTACAACATATACGTATAGGTAAAATAATACGTATAAAACGTTGACGTTTAATAAAACGTAAAACAAGCAAATCTCAATTAATTGTAAAAGTGAAATACTCAAGCTTTGATAAACCTTAAAATGTTTTGTCTTCATCAAGACCTACCTGTAAAACAAAAAATAACGTATATTTTAGATTCCCGTCACAAATCCACGTAAAGGCTCCAAGGGACCAATGGCCCGCTCATTCCTGAAACTGCTGAAACGTAATTTACATTCTTACTGGTATCGAATTGATTACAAAACGGGGACTGTCGTTGTCACTTACCAACCGAACGGTAGGCATTCCCGTTTCATTGTCTACTATAAAAAGCTTTTGAAAGTAAAAACAAAGTTATTAGGTTTGTTTTTGTTGACTACTTGTCTCATTAGGAAGGTTTTATTTTACCTTTTCTTGGTGTTTTACAACTACCTATTCAGCCTAAGAGCGTTTGTGCACTATACTGAATAACCGGTCCGGAATGACATGAAAAACCCAAATGATTAGCTTGTGCACTTGTCCGTTTTTTTCCCGATCTTAGCGGCACAGTTTAGTGCAGCTAGCTCTTTTTGAAGCTACATGTCACTTACGCTAGGTACGATGAGATTTTTGAAACATCGGCAATTGCTTGCTTTATTAACCAATATGTGTCTTCTATTTTTTTCTGTCTTCTACCTCTACGTGCGAAGAGGTAGAAGACTGACAAAATATTTAAAAAAATAATTAAGTTATAGGTTATTTTGGTTAAATAGGTAATGAGATTTTTTTCGATACTATAATAGGTATTATGATTACGAGACAAAGTTATGCCCATACTTATTTAGGAACAGCATTATTCACATACAATAGCTAAAAATATAATTAACATACGAATAAAATTACAAATAATTTTCTCGTACTTGAAGTTTAAATTTATAATCGTGCAATTTTTCTTCGAACTTTAGTAAAAACAACATCAAGCGCTTAAAGACATAGACCAATAATTGACGCCATTTCGTTAACAATGCAAAATGAGTGCCGTGTAAGCGGAACATTAATATGCTATATGAACTTTACGGTGGAATTTTTAACCAGCCATCCTATTGTAAATTTTAAATGTCATGACTTAACTATAATCATAGTAAGATCAGTTGGCTGCATTATATATAGATATATACATACTAGCTTTTGCCCGCGGTTTTAGTTTCTTTTTAGAAATTTTTATTTATCCTTATCTTATCAATTGTCTAAAAACAAATTCGTTAATGACAAATTTCCATGCAAACTTTCGTCCCCTATTTCCACCTAATTTTTGCGATAAGAGGTAGCCTATGTCCTTTCTCAGGGTTAAGCCTATTTCAGTATCAAATTTCATTAGGATGCACTTATATAATTTTAATACGATTCTACAATCTAGCAAAGTATCCATACTACACCATACGATGATCAAATTAGAGTTTGCCAAAGCATATTATGCAGTGATATTTACCAACTATATTAAATTATCATATAAAATATCGAATTTTATACTCTACAACAAATATCGATTATCAGTATATCGGAAATTAACAATTTCGTCGAAATAAATCTTTTTTTTTTACTTTTTCTCAAGCCTACTCCGCAGACTCATGAATTTTCTGGATCGCGGACACAGCAGTGCACTAGCATAAACAAGTTTTTCATTGTCACCATCTCGGACCGGAAAAACCAGCCCGGAATAGAGAAAAGTAATATACCGGGCCGACAAATTCCAGACAGTGCACAGGTTAGCATTACTATATTTTATGACATAAAATTATATATAAGCTATGTTTGTATAATCTAATTTGTGATGTTGTAATTTAATTGACTGTGATATAATTGATTATTAAGGATCGGCAAAATAACCATTTTGACATTATTAAGATACTTAATTTATTTGACATTCCTACTTACAATGATTTGACCTGCATTGCTGCTGCTTTATTTTTAATTTAATATGCTTATTGTAAAAGACTTGCCGAGTGTAACCTTCTGAGTTATATGGCCAATAAATTATTTGATTTGATTTGATTACATATGGACTGACATATTGGCCCAAAAAAAAAAAAACGGACTGCGTGGTGTTAACTGACGCTCCTTAAAGACATTGGTAAATATGTCCTTGACATTATCATTTTATCCTACTTTCAG
The DNA here is from genome assembly GCA_918026875.4 of Diatraea saccharalis. Classification (NCBI taxonomy): domain Eukaryota; kingdom Metazoa; phylum Arthropoda; class Insecta; order Lepidoptera; family Crambidae; genus Diatraea; species Diatraea saccharalis. The sequence continues at coordinate 18,263,692 of OU893334.1, read as the reverse complement.
ACGATTTTATAGTTCTTTTATTAAATGTAATTAAATGAATAAGTTCTTTGTTTCCCGATACGACAATGATACCAGACATTATGAAATAAAAGCATGAGTTGTGATAAAAAACCTGTTTGTTTTTTTTAGCAGTAAAACCAAAATATTCTGTCACGGTCGCAATCTTCGCAAGAGCCTAGAAATTCAAACATGTCAGTATAAATCCTGCCCATATTCACGTGATGGTAATAATGATTTACCACATTATTATTGTTGATATAACCCGACTTCAATAGAAGAAAGGTTATGTTTTGGAGTGTACAGATGTAGATTTTTTATACTCTTTTACGAGTACATAGGTCTCTAGGTTCCATTCACGTCGAATCAATGTAAAGAAATTACCTTTTTCATATTGTTGCGAGACTAAGTGTTGTGATTCTTTTATATTTTATTTAGGGTTAATGTATTTGTATTGTATTTAGGGTTAATGTATTTTAACTTTAATTTTTAATTAGTGCATTGATGAAGGAACTTTTCCTAATTTAATGAAATATGGTAAAATGAACCCACTTTTCAAGGCAGGCGACAAGTCTGATCCCAGTAATTTCAGACCAATTTATATACTATCGGCGCTAAGTAAAGTATTTGAGAATATTATCTACAATCAACTGCTTACACACTTTTCGCTTAATAAATTACTTCATAAAAATCAGTTTGGTTTTAGCAAAGGTGTACCACAGACGCTGGAATTGCACTTCTAAGACATATCTACGACGCTTGAGAGAATAAACAAGATGCTATCGACATTTTTTGCGATCTGTCAAAAGCATTCGATTGCTTATGTCATGAAACACTGTTGAGGAAATTAGAGCATTACTGTGTGTCAAAAAATTCACTTAATCTTGCTTTTCTAATTTACATTAATGATCTTCTCACTTTATTTATTTGCAGATGAAACCTCTTTAGTGTTTAAAGTTAAGAGGGATAATGATTGTTTTGTCAATATAAATGATGCTCTCGACAATGTTCTACAGTGGTTTGATAATAATCATTTAAAGCTTAATTCAAATAAAACGAAATGCATAAAGTTTACATTACCTAATATGAGGTATGTTAGTTAACACTTTTATAAATATAAATAGTGAAAAGTAGAGTTGGTAGAATTGACTAAGTTTCTTGGTATTACAGTAGATTCCCGACTGCAGTGGGATCCTGACATTGTCAAGTAGACTGAGTTCTGCAGCTTTTGCTGTTAATAAAATTAGACTCTTGACAAATGTTGAAACGTCAAGATTGGTATATTTTAGTTATTTTCATGGTGTAATAAAGTATGGCCTATTGCTGTGGGGTTCTGTGGCTAGCATTCGAGATATTTTTATTCTACAAAAGAGAGCTGTCCGCGCTATATATAATTTACGGTCTAGGGAATCTCTCAGAGAAATATTTAAAAAAATAAATATCTTGACTATTGCCTCTCAATACGTCTATGAAAATATTATGTACGCAAGAAAATATTACGATTCTTTCACAAAAAAAATAGTGTTCATAACCTTAACACAAGAAATAAACATAAACTTGCCGTTCTAAGCTTTAGAGTTCAAAAAACCAAAGGCTATTATAAAGTTGATGATTATTTTAAGGACAACTAATTATATTTACCAACCTATGTCCAGCAGACTTTGAAAATTGCATTTATTATTGATGTAATACATACTATTATGGTAACGACATGATTTATGTAAAAGTCATTACTTATGATATAGAGCTGGTAAGTTTCTTTCGCTTGTTCTTCTTGTCAGCTAAAAGACGTCCTAAACGAATGGACATTTTAATTTCTTCTCGACTCGTGTCATTTCATTTCATTTATGTTTGTGAGTTTCCTTAATCCACTACCATAACTCTTGAATGACTTAACGGAAATAAATATTTATGATATCATTAGTAACCTTACATCATTCAAAATAACGCTGACTAGATAGTTTTTAAAATATTCAATAAAGCGGACGTATGAAATCATTTAAAAAATATGAAAATGTAACATTATATGGGTATTAAATAAAATGTCTTCATGAGTACATTCCAAACATATATACTACTATCTGTGCTCGCGACTTCGTCGGCATGAAATAGTGATTTTCGGCAGCATCTTTAATTTTTAGGGTTCTGTATCCAAAGGGTAAACGTAACCCTAATACTAAGACCTCGCCGTCTGTCTGTCTGCCACCAGACTGTGTCTCATGATTTATGAGTCATGAACCATAAAAATTAGACAGTTGAATTTTTCACAGATGATTATTTCTGTTGCTGCTTCAACAATAATAGAATAAAACAAATATTTAGTGATTTTTTGCTGTTACCAGGCTGTGTCTCATGGACCGTGATAGTTAGACACTTGTGATTTTTGCGCATCTGTGAAAATCTTAAGTGTCTAACTATCACGAAAACTATATTTTCAAAAATATAGTTTCTGTGCGCCTAAGCGTATTAGAGTTAAGGTTGTTTCCATACCTTTCTGTGTATTTTGGCACATTTTTTTTTAATATTACTTTGTGAAGAATTCGAAGCATACGAAAATAGCGTGCTTGTGAATAAGCATGCTAGTTAATCGTACGCCGGTTTATTCTCCCGTGCCAAATTAACAGGGGTGAAGTTGCTTGATTTGTTTTGCTACTTGTTTGCTACAAAAGTCCCTCATGAGTGAAGTACCTCGTTTCGGCAAAATGAGTGAGTACTCGTTTTTCAATTTTGAACCACCTCATTTAGCTCTTCACTTTTTGAGGCCTCGAGCACTAGGTGCTAATACAGATAACACGCCTCACTCAGCTGAAAAGGGAGTTACTTAGAATGAAAAGTTGAGTCGATACATAATCAACATATTAATATTGATTAAGGGAGTGCGTCCGTTTAATGAATTTGATAGAACGATTCAGTTTAGGAAATTCTCGCAACTAGTTCCTCTTTAAAATTATCTTAGATTAATAATGTTAAACGGTTGAAATAAAGTAAGGCGAAAAGAGTGATAATAAAAGAAAATTGCAATGTAATTAGAAATAACATTAAAAATATATCTATAGGGTAATGTCAGAAATTAATACTCCTTCTGCGTAAGAAAATATTTTTACAAAAATATGTTATTATTATGGATTTTAATATTCGATCATTTATTAATTAATTACAAATATTTCTCTCGGCTCGGCCGACGAGTAGTGGCGCGCGCAAAGCGACTGATTCTCTCCCTCATTTGCCTTACGCCTCGCTACATACTCATCCTTGCGTTTATTTCATTCTCTTTACCTCACCTCAAATGAAAGGTACCTCGCGAATACCTCATGAGATAAAACGAGGTCCTCACTTATCCTCAATAAAAATGTGTGAGTTGCACAACACTATCGGACTGCAATGAGTTTTCTCTAGCCATAATATATAAAACTTGTTGTTTTGATTTTCAATTTCGATGTTGGCAGTAATGTTTTTTAATTATTTGGTAGTTAAAAATAAATTTATCCTAATAATTGAGAGAGCAATTTTAGTCTTTTGTCTCAATGCTCTAATTGATCTGTACAATTTTGATATTTCAAAGAACTATCTGGCCTGGAATCGAGAACGGTATTGAAATACTATTCACAATATTCATCGAATTGGAAATCCAATTAGGAAATTCGGGGTTTAACAACACTGTCATTATTTAGGATAATATATATACTATGTAAAACTTGTACTGTATCTACAATACTAATGAATTCCAATTGACCTTTATAGTAATTGATGATTTCTACTATCAATTTAATAGGTTCTGAGACTACTAGACCGATTATACAAAATTCTTTCACCTACGGGACGCTACATCATCCTCGGGTTATAAAAGCTATAATTTACACGTGCGCAACTAGCTATAAAGCAGCTAGTGCCCGCATAAAATACACACCTACGTTGTATCACAACACGCTGACCCGAGAAAATGTATAAACTTTCATTTTCTCATTTTTTCTAATTTCTAGTCAAATCGGGAAACAAACTCGAAAGCTCAGAGATGAAGACGTCTCGAAACAGTGGTGCGAGCAACTCCATCAAGGAGATCGTCACTTTCTAGTCTGACTTTTCTAGAACCTATAATTTTAATGAAACACATAATAATAACAAAGGTATTTAACGGGTAAAATTGTCAGCTTATGAGTCGGCCCCTCTCATGAACAAGTAATAATTTCGTTCGCAGGATTTCCCCCGTTCATTAGTCGACAGGCTGGATACCTGAAACCATAGAATATTTTCAATCGTAATTTTATTATTTTCATATCTCAAAATCTACACTAATATTCTAAAGGACAGATGAGATTGTTTTTTTTTTAGTATCGAAAAGGCTCCAAAATCTTTTATATAGGCTATGGTTTTAGTTTCTTGAGCGGGAAATCAGTATGTATATTAAACGTCAAATTTTTGAAGAGAAAGCTTTTGAATTCTAGTCTATATTTGTTAGGGATATGTGTACCAGCAACAAATAAAGTAAGATTGTTAACCGTATCTATTCGAAATCAAATTAATTTAAGGGAATTGACTAAAAACTCCCACGGCTTAATCGAAATACTACGTAATGTTCCCGTTTCTAGTTCGTTTGTTTTATTCTACCAGTTCAATGTTAACGCTCTCGTGATCCATTACCCCCAACTCTGTAATATCTGTAATTATATTTCCCGTCAAGTTCTCGGGAACTCCTTAAATTCAGCAAGTAACTTACTAGGCTCCGTTTACTTTACATACGATAATTACAAATGTTTATAATGAAACCAATTGAATGAACACACATTACTTTCATGCAGTAGGACGTATACTGAAAAATAAAATTTGCATGCATGATTCTCTTCATCGTTTTAATACTGTCGAGATCTAATAAATGAAATTTCCATAACAAGTGAATTATTTCTAAATTTTATTGAAATAGGTATGACCACTGGGTATGGCCGTTTTAAATCTCGTTTTTATAAGTAAATAAGTATTATACTAGATGGTGACTTCAAAGTCTAGTTTGTCGTTAGCATCGCATTATACTTTTTTCTCGCTCGGAACCGCCTTTTGATAGAGCCAGTAAAACATAGATCGGTCTATCGCCTGGAAGATTTTGTAAAAATTAAATAAATATTATACAAGATCACGTACATTGCTCTGATTCCAAGATGAGTAGTTAAAGCCCCCGTATTATCTAACATCCCTAATTGACTTATCCTATTTCTAGAGTTATGGCTAGAAGATTAGGCAGTTGCACCTCTAAGTAACAAATAGGGATAAGCTAGGAGTGTCCCTACCTTATCCTTTTTTATGTTGATAATAATGGTGCCATTGTTTTGTAACTGAAAGCATGCCCATAAACGAATACGGAACATTTCGTGCATGGCACGCTCCGATGTTGATCGGTGACAGAACGGTCTAGTGAGTGTCGTCTCATACTCATTTAATACAAAGAATACATTTTGTGGTACCTGGTACATTCTTACTACGTTCATAGAATAATACAATAGAGCAAATAATATGTTACCGATTTGCTTCAAAATACTGTTAATTTGTTAACGTTAAGATAATGCACCTAGCTATTATTAATTGACTTGTAACATTTGTTTTGTTCACAATGAAAGTTCGGTAAGTTCTTACTTCGGTTAGGTCTGCGGTTCTCAAAGTTTAGACAGCGGTCCCCATCATTTAAAGCGAGTAACCACTACACAGTTCAAAGTTTTGATGTAACTAAATACCGAGACAGTAATGAGGGAGTAGCCAAGTAATTATAGTAACAGAATGGGTATCAAAACATTATTGGTTAATATTTTTGGCCAATCGCTCCACCACGTAAATTGCTTAAAGAGAAAAGAGATGGAATCAACGCACTCTTAAATCAGATAGATAGAGACTGTATAGGATAAGGCTGTAAAATGACAGCCATATTTATAAATTTTCCCTTAATCAAAAGAGCATAACTTACTTATTACAATAATGAAATTTAATTTTCTCTTTATATACATAATTTTAGGTTCGTCTTTGCTAAAATCAGTTTGAGTGGCACTTTACTTATTGTGATAGAATATAATATTTTTTGTGAAAAGTAATTTTGTTACTTGAGTCAATGAAAAAAATTGTTGAAGCTTTCAGTTTTTTATGAATGCTCTCTGAACAGTTATGTAGATAACTGAATAAGAAAACTTTCCAAAGAGAAATTATAGAAATTTAGTATATCTACACAAAAAAATATTCTGAAATATCATATGACCTTAAATTAATCAATAATTAAGTAAATAAGAAACATTGAATTCTTATCAAAATATGTAAAGTTCCATATAAATTGTAATATAATGGTTTTTAAACGGTTTCAACGACTCTTAACTTTGAAGGGGATACAATAGATAGTCATAAATAAATAATTAACACAAAAGTTTACGTTTAATTTACGAGATGTTCATGTATTTTTTAAAACTAATTATTAAGTATTATGTACATAAACTCTCATCTTGAATCACTCTGTATATTGTTGAAAACCGTATTAAAATTCATTGTGAAGTTTAAAAATCTCAGCGTACAAACAGCGAAAAGCGACTTTGTTTTATAATAAGTATGGATACGTATTTATTTACACGGAACTCTCGGTGCTAGAATCCGACTAACACTTGGCAGATTCGTTGTTCAGTGCCGGCCTGACAAACAGCAACGCGATCTCTCCTCCCTGCCCTCTTATTACTTTAGAGGAAGCCCTTTGAGGTTCTAATAACATTGCCAAAGCTTTCATTACATTATGCACTTTGTTTCAATGTTGAGAACAACTGTACTCACTCAATAGAATCCATATGTTTCATTTATATAATACTAAAAACACACGCAGTTGATTTTGAACTCTATTTTCGATACATTAGAGATTTTATTCAATAAATTTAGTAAACTGTCTTGGACCTTGATCGAACTTAAGATAACGTAATAATCGTATCTCAATTGCGTGTCAATAACTTGCATTTTACTTTGTATTATCTATATGAGGTTCGATATTCTATATGAAGATGCTATGTCTTCTTTCACGTGCCAATAGTGAGATACATGTTATTTATTTTATGATCTAGTGACAAGAACTCTGTAAATGTTGTAATTAAAACGCCATTGGCTCGTCATAATTACACATTAGCAGAATAAGGGACTATAAGATTTAATATTGGAATCAAAATTAATAGTAGCGGTAGTTTGTGCACCAAATGTTCCCAGATCAAAGGAGCTGATTTTAATTACCACTGTATTCGCGGTTAAATCATCCACGTTTCACTGAGGTTGGGTAACCAGAGATACGTATTAAACTTTACACATAATACATATTAAATTAAAACTACTTATCTAAACTATAATAACTAAACTAAATTAAAAATGTCTCCCAGATCATTGCCTACAGGTAAGGTACCCAGAAGGCTGCGAGCGTTACCTCTTTGAATAGCTAAACTAATTCTTTGGGCGAGGTACAAACCAGCCTTCTGATCGCCTGACCTGTCAAAAAGTTATACGTGATCGGGGTTGAAGTATAAGTTAATAGTTGAAACAATGTTTAAAATAAACAACTACATTATAGAATTATTCTTAATACAAAATGCTTGAAAAATTCACTTGATCCCTGGCACCCTGAGATCATTTTCAGTATGGCATTGTGAATGCAAAATTAATCTAAAACATTACAATATCAAAATTGAGGAGCTTGATGGTGCAATGACTAGCACTTAATCAGCGACATGGTGAGCAAAAATTTACTGTCTCCAACTCCTCTTCCCGTGCTTCGGAAGAAACGTTCCCGGCTGCATCTGCAGTCGTTAATACCCACCCATCGACATTAGGGCTCGTGGTGGATTATAACATGACCCATTCCGCCTATTCAATTTTATTTGATTACATCCATAGGGCCTGAGCCCCAGCAGTGGGAATATTAATAAGCTGGTGTTGATGATGATGAATAACGGAATCATGTGTCACCTTGCGAAAATCTTTTGTAATTGCAAAAAATTACACACCGCATCAGAACATGTAAGATATCTGTGAACTCCTAAGAACAACATTCCGTGTTATAAATCATAAATTTTCGGTAGAGTCGATCAAAAATTATCCTAATGAACAATAAAATCTAAATAAATAAATTCTAAATATTTATAATCAAAATTTTCTCTAGAGATTGGTTTTTAAAAATTTTACTTATTATAAATTTTTTTTAAATCCAGAAACTAAAATTTCAGGTAATCAATACATCCTTAATTAGAATAAGTGAGAGAGTATAAGCTATTAGAATATGTGAGATACTGAGGTAGTAGTGTATATGTGGATTGAAATAGAAATGCAGAATTAAACCTTAGTGCAGGAAACAAAAATAAGCTTGCTCCAAGATTTATACTTCGAAAACCGAGAAATATGCTTCTAGGTTGTAAGTATTGGTATGTTCAATAAGTTTCCACAAATGTTATTGGCTAACCTGTGCACTTATGTAGTAATTCACCAAATAATTTTAAAAATCTTGATTAGACTAGTCAAGAAGACTAAAAATCAGATCATTTGAAAGACTCAATGGTCTTCGCTTACATATCAACATACATACCAACGACCACTACTTTAGTTAGCCATTAAATATAAAAGCAAATATATACTTTATTCATTGAATAAAAGAGAAATGTGTCTTGGTCAAATATAACTCAAATTAATCTATAGTTTATTGATTATGTCACCATACAACGACCGACATTCTTGACCGTTGTCTAGACACAGCCGTCATTCTGTTTCTCGTTAAGATACTTGACAGTTGATTTATTTAATAGGTTAAGAGTAATTAGTAAAGAGGAACTTGTCTAATTCGCGTTTTAATCTCAGTCGCAGTGGACGCCATTAACATGGGTCTCATTCTCATCTGGGTTTATTTGCAGTTCATCTTATTCGCGGCTAACTTCAATCAGAATTAATAATATCCAACGGTTCTTAAATAAACAAATCTAAATTGTGGAGTTCCAACATCAAATTGTTATAATTTTGCTTTTTCTTTCGTTAAATTTGATATTTTTGGCATTATATATTTATATTTAGTACTAGCTGCTTTTCGCAACTTTGCCTTTTTTTCGTGCAAATTAGTATGATGTAGCTTGTCGTTGGTATTTTTTTTAAAAAGCTTGAGTGATTTCCTGCCCTATTCAATGCAAACAAACAAACCAGCAAATATTTATTTTAGTAATATTAGTTAAGATTAAAGCTTAAAACAAAAATATCCTAATTTTAATCATTTGATATCAAGATCTGATAAACCCCAGATAAAATATTGTCTATTGAGCAATAACCGAGCGATAGCACTCTCAAGTTCGCTTAAGTTTCGCTAAGGTATATCAGTGTCATCGATTGTTCAGCAGATATTATAAAGTTATAGGGTACAACAAACCTCTCATTAAGGTCAACTCAATTAGCAGTTGTTCAAGTTATAGGTATCATAGTTAACGCCAACTTTCTCAGATTCAGTTTCGTTAAAAGCTGAGATAAATTCTTCCATAAAATTCTATGTAAGTGGTAACAGAAACTACATTGTAAAAGAGTTTAATAACAAAAAACTGTAGATAAAATACATAATTGTTAATTATTATATTTAATCAATTTCGCATTCACAATGCTATAATGGGGAAAAAATATGCAAAATGCCTAAAAATTCACTTTGTCCCTAGTACTCTGAGAATGGATTTTTAATGCATTTTTCATTAAAAATAATCATTTAGTTTAAAAAAAGACGCAACTTGTTAAAATATTAAGCTAAAGATAAGAATAATATTGAAAATAGTAACATTTATTTATACTATGAAACGGATAATATTAAAATGTTGCTAAGATTAAAAAAAAGCGATTTAGATTGAATTAATCAACTCAATGAAACGTATATGTATGTATTATTTAGTATGTACAAGAAAAGGTCCACTTCTAGTTAAACAGTTATATAAATTGTAGCGTCAGCTATTCCTAACTACGTACGACAAAAATTTCTACCACAAAGATTTACACCAGTGCCATTGGTGGAGCTCGTTATTTCAATCAAGATTTGAACTGAACCAAACAATTCAGCGCCGCTGACGTTATAAAATTTATCTGATCAGATCATAAACCTGCTAAGTATAGACTAAAATGATGAGGTCCAATTCATAAACGATGGCAAATGATAAGTAGGTATACATTAGAAGATTCTAATATATAATTAAATGGTCGTATATTTCCAAACTCGCACTAACTGCAACTACTACTACTGCAAATTTAAAATAAAGTTCTCTTAAGAGGGTGAGTAACACGAAAAACTCTTCCAGTTTTAAGCATTTCGCTTGGCTCTGTTTTTTTGTCACTAGAATATTAAAGCTAGAGACAGAAAAACACATTTTGATTAAATAAAAGGAAAAGAAACGAACGATATTGTGTCGGTCCATTCTTTTTCTCAAATAATATTTCATCCTGATTCTTCTTTGTTTTATGTTTTATTTTGCACTAAACATTAAATATAAATATGCCACATTGATGGATATAAGTCCCGCCAAAATCTTAACAACTAATAAAGACGCGAGACAAGTTGCATACTACAAACTTAAGTGTAGAAGCTAAATAGTTGCATGAATGCTTCTTAGAGCATTGCGCTTGTCACAAGACAACCAGAAAGTTGAAACGCAAATTAAATTGCATGACGCTATTAAAAGTGCACTGGTTGGTACGTAGCAAATTGGAGCCTTGATATTTAACTGTGCGTTACGGGATCGTATATTTGATATTCTTGCTTTATGCCATGGTAACGTAGTTTTCGTATAGTTTTTGTCAAAAATTTACCAGATCATGCGAAAGATTATTAGAAATATCACCTTTAATAATGCGTACAGGGAGACGTAAAATTATTTCCGCACCGAGCGCAAAACGAGCCTGGTAGCGCACAGTACGAGACTCAAATACGATCAAACACTTAAATAAAAATACTCAAACTTACGCAACCCTATTCAGCATTTGCTAAAAGTTCGAGAGTTCCAGTCCCTACTTCCGACCTGGTTATTAGTATAAAGTCTTAGTATTTCACCATACCGAATTATGAACCTATACAGAACTCTTGCAAATTTTTATCACTAGCTTTCCATCTATGTATGTATATTTTGTTAACATATCAACATGACGTCCTGAATATATGACAGCAGTTTCTAACAATAGATAGAAATGTTGCAGGTATAAATACGTTTAAATTTTAGTACCTTTAATTAAATATTATATGATTTTATTGTTTGTTGATTTTTATTAGAGAATCAACATTTTCGAATACTTGCACAATAAGTACCTTACAACACTGTAGACAGAAGACCCTTTTAGAAAGATACATGTAAGAATCGCCTCATCTTGTAATCAGTGCCACTTGGTATTACTTGAATGTAGGACGCGTGACCTTAAGCCGTTCCGGACATAGCTGTGATAACATTTGCGCGGCTCGCTATAGCGCACTTCCTTACTTTAACAAAGGCTTTGCTCAAAAGGGAACGGCTTTGCTCTCTGACGCGAGAACGGGGAATGGCTGCTTACTTTGTCTCGCTATGAACAATCAAAAACTTAATAAGGAGAAAAAGATAATCCTAATGTTTTGAAAGGTTATGATTCAAGTGATATTTGAGGCTATAATTTTTTTCTATAACAATTTAGAAAATAAGTTTGTTACGAGTATCTTTTGAAGTACCTTTTTTATTATTATAAGACTATTCAACAAAATTTTTTATATCTAATATGCCAAATTTTCATTAACCATCAGATTTGGATCAGTAGCTCGCTAATTTACTAAGACAAAATCTGCGTTATCTAACTTGGTAACCAGCAAATAGTGTACTACGTTGTATTTCAAATTTTAAATTAGACCTAGGTCCCCCAGCGCTCTGTTTTTTGCAAATTATACAAATATTTTGAACGCGACGCGGTCGGGGTTTCGAGTATTCCCAGTGACTCCTGAAAGCTGTCGGGGTGAAGATGTGCGTCGTGCTAGCGTTTGAAGTTTGTGAGGTACGTTTTTTTGCTGGACCTAGGTCCTCCAAGAGTGTAGTTACGTACTTTTTTTTTGTTGATAATAATCTTTTTTATCTACATTTTTTAGGTTTGTGGTGCAGTATGAGTAAGAAATTAAGTGCCCAGCAGATAGAAAGGCTGCTAAATGACGTCTATAACCCTAGTGTCTTCAATGCACTAAACCAAAACCAAAAAACCCGATTATTACAATTCTTCCAAAGGTGGCGTAGATGCTTCAGACCAGAAGTATGCTGCTTACTCTGAGAACCGAAAAAGTCAAGGATTTTGTTTAGTATTGAATATTTCCGGAGTAAACGGTCATGTCCTTTACAGCGCATCTAATCCTCAGAATCGTTACAACTTTTTAGAAGAACTTGGGTATACTTTAGTAATTCCTCATGTTCTGGAAAGAAGAAACTTTCGAGGGAGCCGAAAGATATTATAAGTGTTGACATACCTGAAGATCAACCAAAACAAGCCCCGAGCCAAAGCAAGAGGCCAAAAAATCGAAGTGTCATTTGTGTCCACGAAGCAAAGACAGTAATACTCCAAGGGTGTGTTCCATATGTATGAAAAATGTTTGTCGGAACCACTCTGTTGATGTAAAAATATGTACTAAATGTGAGTCATAAATTTTAAGTACATAATAATTATATTTTTGAAACTAATTTAATGAGACTGATAATATCTTAACATATTAAGGTAAAAAATTTATTAGTCAACTAAGTAGTACATTCTCCTTGTGATTTTGCACGTTTTAAAATTTATTCAAAAGTTTATGTCTGTTTTGGTTAATAAGGTTATTAGAAAAACAGTTTTTTTTGTTCCAAAAGTATTTTTTTTATAATGAGTCTGTGAAATAGACCCCATGAATGTGACGAGATTATTTGTAGTTTTTTTATTTCACACTAGGAATACTAATTATGATTATGAAAACCTAAATAAAAGTGTTTATTTTGATAGAATGTATGTTTTTTCATTTATGTTATAAATATGAATCCTAAAATATCCTATATTTATTACTTCAATAATAACCACAAACGGTGGGGACTTAGCTCCCCCACGAGTGTACATATGTAGGCTGAAAATAACGAGTGGTGTTAAGGGTTAACCATGTAATTTCTGTACGTGAAATATCATATCATGGCAATGTAGGTACGATTTAGACGCACCAAGGATTCCGTACTGGAAACAAGAAAAAAAATCACGTTTGTTGTATGAGAGCCCCTTTAGATGTTAATTTTTAATATTTCTAAAGCGGCAACATAAATACATCATCTGTTAAAATTTCACTTGTCTAAATGTTACGGTTCATGAGATAAATCCTGGTGACAGATGAACGGACGGACGACGGACAGACAAATAGACAGCGAAGTTTTAGTGATGAAACCGTTTGGATGCATATGGAATCCTAAAAAGATGTATATGGAAAACTTGAAACTTTAAATACTGTAGAATGCACTATTGTAGAACATGAATCTTTGGAAGTCACCAAATGAATTGAATTAATGCGAACAGTTTTGACTGTAACTTAGTTGGCGACGGTTCAACTTTATGTTATGGAACTTGTGGTGAAAAGTTATTAAAATATGGAAATATGGTCTTACTTTACATGATATTAAATCTTTATATTACATGGAGAGATTTTAAAGTGAACTTTGACTGAAAAAACAACCGCATATCAATAAGTTAAAAATGGAATATTACGTAGTATACTGTGAAGTTAACAAAAAAATGTCAAAAATCATTAATACGAGTAGCATAGTAATATATATGGCAGTAAAATTGCAGACATACTTTCACATTTATATCGAGTTGATCTCATGTCGAATGTCGAGGTACGGATTCTGTTTTGTTATTCGATATACATTTTGGCATAAGTGACCATTTCATAATTTGAAATGAAAACTAACTCCAAGACCCAGCTTGGTACGGGCGATAAATATTCGGCAAAAAAACTTAGCTGACAATGTAAATTGCTTCGAAACCCAATGTAAACACATCACAGAGACAGAGAATTAGAGATATAGACCCTACGGCATAGGTGTTCGCTGTGCATGAAGTCGAATATAGTGATCAGGGAGGATCGGCCATGACCCACCACGAAGGCTCAGTGCGGAGTGATGAGTATTTACAACTGCAAACGCAGCCAGGACCAAGAGCTTGAAGTGCCTTCTGATATACGGAGGTGCTCAAAATACTACATTTTTTGGTCACATAATCATACATACATATTTCCGGCTTTTTTGAAAGTTGCTGCCAACGAACTTTTTTGTCTTATCACCTCGTAAAAAGAATCGACAATGCAGTTTTCCAACTTTGATGTTACTTGTGCAGTGTTTGTTATCAATCTGTACTGATACTATAGAACGAATTAACTATTTCGAATATATTGCTGCCTGTATGCTTTCTAAAACTTTAAACTGAACGCCCAAAACCAAACAAATCGAACTGAGCATCAAGTATTCCGTCTTATTTTTTAATAAACAACTACAGACTTCTTGTAGCTTTTCCTGTAATATAGGTAAAGAACTATTTTCTGTATATTTTTCATAAATTTCAGATCAGAAGTTTCGCGAATCAAGTAACTTCTCCATATTTTCATTAATTAAATACATGACTGCACACAACTAAATTTCAATTCAATTTAGCTGATTTTCTCAAATCAGCAGTGACAAACGAGAAGACACCTTAATGACTCTACATGACGCATTTTATACTAAAACTAGTGGCCGCCAGCGACTTCGTCCGCGTTTTCCATTATTTCTTGGGTCCTAATAGTTGCAGAGTGTTGTTATATAGCCTAAAGCCTTCCTCGATAAATGGTCTATTCAACACAAAAAAAAAATCAATTAGAACGAGTAGTTCCTGAGATTAGCGTGTTCAAACAAACAAACAAACTCTTCAGCTGTATAATATTAGTATAGATTCCGCATACGGAGTGCATGTTGCAATTTTACGTAGTTTAAAACACTATAGGTCACTAGGCCACTGTTGATGTCCATCCAAGTCAGCCTTTTTTAAGAGGAAGGTATAAATTGAGGATAAAAACATGTTTTCGAGGTACCAAACTCTAAAAAATCTAACCCAAAGCAATTTAAAACTTTAACAATGAAAAGTTTATCGCTGAATTGCAGCGGCCGCTAGTGTTTCAGGATAAATTTACCGCTGGTGCAATCTTCGTTTCTCGTCTGTATTTCACAAGATTCATCGGTAACAGATGGCTAGACGTTTGAGATTTATAGCTTTAAGTTGCACTATGCTTAGAATGGGTATTTGTATTATATATTTTTATACGTCGATTATAAACAAAACCTTTGTCTATTAATGACTGTGTATTAAAAGGATGCATAAAATACATGAAATCAATATAAGTTACCTTAAGAAATTAAGTTCAATCACAGATACACATAAAAAAAATATAATAGTTAATTAAACTGTAATAAACGCAAAAAAGTATATTACCCTTCGTTAAATAAGCTCAAATAGTGAGGTACCGTTATTATATTAAAGACGGTACGATATGTTTATGAAAAAACTATTATAATCGAATGTTTGTCCGTCAGGTAGATTATTGAAAATATTAAACATGCATTTTTCTATTTCTATTTATATCAATAAATTAACACGATACATTGAGTTGAAACGTCGCATGACGTCACGCTTTTATACATTTTCTACTAATCTGCGCCACAGCGAACCCGCTCCTCATATTGTCCATTATCTAAGTCATTTCTTTTTATATTGAAACAAAATAAAATAAGTTTGTAATATTTTTCTATTATCCGATTTACGGACTAAATAGTTTTTTTTTTACCCAATTTTCATCCCTATTATATTCGAATCAATGTCGTGGTTACAATAAATTTATTGATATTGATTAGGTACATATCTATTTGAGGGTCATAACAGATCATTTTCCGCTATTCAGTCACCAACAAAAGCTATCGTTGCTCATCAATGTAAACACACCCTCGCAGCTAAGTGCTGTCTTGTCCTTTGTTTAGACGATATAAAAGCGACGGCTTATATTTCATCTCGTTCACGGACAGATGGTCGTCGTTTTTATATCATTTAACACTAAGCTCTGTGAAATGATGCGTAAATTATATTAAGCACAGATTATTTTTTACTGGCACAACCTAACCTTGAATTTATTGTGACGTAATTGAGAGATAAAATTGTTTAATAAAATTATTAAAGGCATTTTGATACTTTTATCAGAAGTATACATACATATTTCATGGGTATTTAGAACAAGTATTCCAAGAACTAAAGATAAGATATTAAAGCACTTTATCATCAACATTCTATAGCATCAACTCATAGAATTACAGTAATTTATATGGCTTGAAATACATTATCAAACTAATACAAAATACAAAATCATTTACGTCTTACCCGTACCATGTCCTGCTCGAGAATATCTTTCGGACGCTCCATTCCAATATGGTGTGAGCCGTCAAACACTGAAGTTTTATCAGAGTGGTTACACTCTCGTTCGTACTACACTAGCGCCAAATCTATAACGATAAAATTATTCAATTATACTTCACCATATAAAATAAAAGAGGAAAAAATAACGCAGCCCTTGCTGAGTTTCTTGCCGGTTTACGGCAGTAATTTTCAACATTCGCATTATTGTTTTTGAATTAACGTCATTTTAATAAAATCATGGTGTAAGAATTTTGGCAGTTTTTAAGGGCCTTACATTTTTAATTTCTATAACGCTAGGACGAAGTACATTTTGTGTACTTAGAAACATTGTCTGTGGTGAGTATACTAATGCGTAAGTTGAATTTCTTGTGTTAGGAATAGGAATACTTCATTCCTTAGTTTTATTTTATTGATTAATCTTTGACTCCTTCTATTTTTATCACTCAATATTGATTTTGAAATATAAATAAAAGAAGAGTAATTTCTTTCTCTCTGCATACCAGAACCATATACACCATATCAGAATCTATGAAACGTTGATTAAGGTCGAAATAAAGTCACTCGTCTGACTTCTATTAAGTTTTTATCGCAAGTGACACGTAAGAACACTCTTTTATGTCTTCATTCTGTCAAAAAATATATATTTAGTAAGTCTTCAGGGGGTATATAGTAATTTCATTCTGAAGTAATACGGTGTCCTACGTTAACTGCATAAGCGAAGCTAGGCTATGCACGACAGATAAAAAAAAAATATGTAAAAAACGATACTCACCCAGTTGTTCAAGCCAATAATATTTGGTACACATAACACTTATAAGTCGGTGACCTAAAGGTAATGGTGTAAGAGATCACTTTTGGGTTACATTATTTAAGAATAACTATAGCAAACTAGGAAATGATAAGAATTTAACACAAGAATTTATAAACCGCCTATTTAAGAAAAAAATAGTTTTTTTTTACCATTTGAAACCACCTATTTAAGAAAGTTATGGAAAAAATGTCAAGGATAAATTCTTTGCTTTACGTATTTTTTTATAAATTGCCTAACGTTATATAGCTATCCCTGTTTACATAGGACCTCCGTTTACATAATATATATTTTCTTGCTGTCACCGCAGAACCCTAATTTTCATTACAATGTCTTACGAGAATATTCTGGCTGGAAAGTGAGCTTTTTCAGTATCTAGTAATTTTTATGAGTTTCACGGCTCGCTGGGCCGCGAGCCTTTTACCCTAAATGAATACTGAAATGCACAGTTTACGTATAAACAGTAATTTAATTTATAAAAATGTAAATTGTACAGGATAAAATCAGTGTAGAGATTTTAATCTTATATAATTAGATATGTTAAAATATATTAAATAGGAGATAAAGAAAAGGGTATCTCCATTAACATGTATAAACAAACATGCTACTTTTGAGTTTATACTATTAAAAAAATATATTCTCACTATACTATAAAAATTATAATAAATAGTAGATTATGAATATTGACATATAAATATGAAACTTAAAAAAAAAAATAGTCTTTCGTAATATGGCAAGTATCCGTATCAAAAAGGATAATTGCACTATTGACTGTTGCCTCTAGAGCAACTCACTACTACAAATATTATAATCAGCACAATCAGAGTTTTCTCTTGGTGATTTTCTCCTATAAGAGGAATAATTTGCCAATCAGCCCATCAGATTATCGAAAAGTTGAGGTTGATGCACAATATTTTTAAATAAAACTAATATGGCTATACTTGATTAGGACTGAAAAGGAATAATGAAAAACTTAAAAAAAATGGGACCGACTTCAAGTTTTAAAAAGAGAAAAATAATGCAAGATAAGCAAAAGCGGTTAAATGTTTTAAGAGACATTGAAATTGTGCTGAAGATTTTTGGAGTTAATTAAATATTAGTCGCTTCCATTTTTTTAAGTTCTTATTTCATGCATTTTAGTGATATTTTGAGTTTTGGGGTAACAAACCTCACGCATACTTAATGCTAATCTCTCATAGATACCAAATTTACACTATAAGAAATAACTCTAAAATATAGAAAGAATCATAAAAATCGATCCACCCAGTAAAAAGTTATGATAAAAGTGATACAAACAAGAAAAAAAAAACAGTCGAATTCAGAACCTCCACCTTTTTTTTGAAGTTAGTAAAAAAATCCTTAAATATTTTTAAACAAGCTGAGAGTTTAGTTATTCTAAGAACTTGGGGATTCTTATAGAAGCATGTTTAAAATAAATTATCATATAAATACAGACTTACAATAATCTAAATAGAAAATTTTATGTAAAATCGTTCAAATTTGTGTGAAAGAGTAACAAACTTACATCCGTTCTTATAAATTATCGCATTCATAATATAAATAACAATAATAAGCTTTGATTTGTAGTCCTTATTACCCTCCAATCAGCATTGGGCCAGCGTCGAGGGAAATGGCCTGTCCTCCTTAATCATCCATAAGGTAGGCCTGACCCCTGCAGTATCTTAAATTTTTAATTATACAGAACTTTTTGAAAATATTTGGTAATGCCATATCTATACTAATATAAAGATAAAAGATTTTATTGTACCTCGTGTGTTCATAAGTTTTGAGACAAACTTTTTACTGAAAAAGTAAAATAAAATGTTACTTTATTACCGATTTTGAATTTGGAATGTTAACTATTAGTTTATTTGTAGCGAAAAATCATTTGTTTATATTTTCTCGTCATGGAGGGACCGAAACAATTACGTGCCATTTCGCTATTTAAGGCGGGGAAAACACCAATGCAGATTTTCCACGAGCCGATAAGGTGACAAACGGTCAGTTGCACAAACGTCCATTAAGGTTTAATGACGTCTTTAAGCTCTAATGAATGTCAAATCTGTATCAGTGATGTCGCTTTGAACTAATGACAATTTGAACGGCTGAAAGGCTATAAGTTACTATATAAGTTATAAGTGAGTTAGCTATAAGTTAGTTTTTTAAATATTAATAAGCTTCTTGCGCCACTCTTCTTCTTTTCAGTCAAAAGTATTTTCATACTCAATTTATAAAACAACTAGCTTTTCGCCAGCAGCTTCGTCAACGTTGTCCCTAATGAACTGTTTATTTAGATATCGATTCATAACATGACACGGATATAATTACAGTGACGAATGGAATATTAAACATTGGTAACCATGGTAATGTTTGAATTCTGTTTTTCGGAGTAAAATATAGCCTAAGTTCACCGCATATGACGTAGTTTCCCGTAGGTGCAAGAATTTTTAAAATCGCTTCAATGTTTCCAGAGCCTATTCGTTGGAAACAAACGATTAAAGGAAAAAAGCTTTCAGTATGTTTGATGCGAATAAATGTTTATTTCATAAAATTAAACTAAAAATCAAATTTTAAGCTAAGCTACTGAGGTTTTTTAACTTTGGTAAAATTGACGAGTACATTCTATTGTAACAGTATTGTTCTTCTAAATTTAGTAGGCACGAAGACGTTATCTACTGATGTAATTTTCAATAAATTATTACTGAGACACTTTCAGACTGTATTAACGGTAATTGCTCTTGGAAGGACCTTGTTAAATAGATTTATTCTTGTAAATTATAGTATTAATTGTTATTGACGTGAGAAATTGACACAATAATAAATTGCAAATTATTTATTCATGATGAAGAACTTTAGGATAATATTATCGATTAATTTTTATAGTTGGCGTTCGATAAAAACGTAGCTAAATCGAATAGTAATTATTATAATAATAGTGTTCGGTCTACGATTATGAAAGTTAAGCAATTTTCGCGAGAGCTGGTCACAAAATGGGTGGCCAAAACTTTTGCTCACGTTGATTGCCTTTAAAGTTGTAAATCTCCATCACCCACCAATGCACATTGGGCTCGTAATCACTTAGCTCGTTACATATTTAGTTTCTCTCTCCATGCCTTTTTCGTGAAAAATAAGTATTCCTCATAATAATATATTCCTTCCAAGTTCACATACTTACGCGATTTGCATAAATTTGAAAGTTAGCGGTAATAAATCACTCAATTTTCCACTCGAATCGTGGCAATAACTCGGAATGTGGCGCGGCATCGGAAACATATGTTGCGGAACATCGTACGACAATAAACTTAATAGCTTGCTGTAGTGTCGTTAACGTTTATGCAATGTCCATACCGTACACATGGATGATATTAATATTAATATGTTCACATAAATATTATACAATACTACACTTCGATTATGGAAATCGGAATCGATGAAGATTCTACAAAAGCAAAACCCGACACAATATAGGAAATTTCATTTTCAGCTATCTATCCCTTGCAGGGTAGGTAGAGACGACCGAATGCCACAAAGTACGGTCCTTACATACATCTTTCGCCTCATTCATTTTCATTACTCATTTTAAACGCACTCGCCGGTTTTTGTGGCTTCTGATTCTGACATCACCTAACAGCACGGGATTGATTTGAGCGTGAAAGGTGTATGCTTTCCTCGGCTTTTGTATCCTTCCCCTTTAGCGTTATATCTGTTTTGTCACTCTCGCATCCAGTCTTCTTTCTACAATAATTGAACTAAGCCTCAGAAACATTTTCACGATTTAAAAGCACCAATTAAAATAAAAAATCAAAACAATTGAAAAAATTGTTAAATGTTTGATATATATTACGTATTGACGAGCCAATTTATGAAACATAAGAGCGCGGTGGTCAGCTCGTTCGGTCTGTATAAATTAAGCAGCTTTCGCAAAGAACGGTCATAGGATGGGTGACCAAAAATTAATTATCGTGGGCACAACCGTGATTCAAAAGACGCGTTAAGCCGTTTCCAAATGCATCTGCAGTCGTTAATATCCATTTTATATTACGATTCCATATCTATAAGGAAGGCTGGCCCCATCAATGGTATTTATAGGATGATGATGAATGAATGAAATGAATAAGCATATAGATAATCAAATTCATCTCATCTCGGCTATTAAAATACTTGTGAAAGCAAAATCTGTATACCATCGGGTCGCAAATATACAGCGGAAAACCAACAGAAAAGAATCTTCAAGAAGCTACGCGAGTCCTGATTTGATCTTTTTTCACAATTATAAAGTAATAATAATCCAAAATAAGGGATGATATTGGAAATTGAGAAAATGCCGTTATTTATTGTTTGGTTTTTATATCATTTGTACCAGTTTCTGACGTGTGTTCGTACGAGTATCAGTTGTAGCAAGGCTTCGTCTACTTCATCAAAGGGACAAACTATATACACATCTTACCGTAGGAATAAGTTGATTCATCGCAATAGAAAAAATCATATGTTACTTTCCAGCCTCAAAACATCTTTACATAAAAATAATGAAAACAAAGACAAACAAACACACTATTCATTTGTAATATTAGTAATGTAATCATATGTAATATTAATAAGTACATATATGTTTACACAGGTGGGTGTGCTGCCGATCGGGGGCGCGGTCCGTAGAACAAGGGCGCCGCGCCTCGCTGATATACAGAGGTAATACATATTATAATTATTAAACGATATATTAATAAATATATATGTATATTTATTCCACAAGCATGCTTTTATAAATAATTTAGTAATCTATAAAATCATTTGCTGTCTTGTTTTGCGAAATTGCGGAGACTATTAAATAAGGTACATGGAAGTAGTAACCCTGTAAATAACTATTGCTATGAAGTCAATTACATTGAAAGTATGAAACAACATATCTGTTGAGGCGGTGTGTAAATCCGAGACTACGTGGGGAATCGGAAATACGTATGTTAAAAATTTTAGAAGAACGAAAGAAAAAGCAACATTAGATTGACTAATCATTCCTTTTGCTTATTCTTTCTTCAATCGTTTTTTTATGTTAATCTCTCTTTTCTTATGTTTTTAATAACAAAAGAAGAAAAATTTGAATATATTCAAAATAATGATTTTCTTTCATTTTTCATGATTTAACTTTTGTTTAAGTACTGAAAATAACTAACTTTTTCGAAAATGCCTCTTTTTCGCGACTAGATGGCCGCGCACTATGTGTAAGGCCCACGTTAACTTTACGTCTTGCGCTGATAAAGTTAGGGTTCGTTGCACCGACTTAATTTTACAACAACAAACACGTTATTTTGTTAAATTCTCACTTAATAAAAACAGTTGTAAATGAAACAACTTTAAAACGGATTCATCGCGTTTGTATTTGGTTTTATTGACGTTTCGGACCTTTTATAGGTTCCGTGTTCACATAAGACTGAGTTGATTGTCTTTATAATTAAAAGTATAGCTATCGTTTTGTATTGTGAATGTGTCCAATAGTAACTAAATATGGATAGTGCGCATGAAAATATAAGAAATTAATAAAAATAGTTGTAACATAAATCAAACAAACCACCAGTCACAAAAAATCTTACTAAAAACTAGTTTTAGTGGAAAATTCATTGAGCTGGCAACACCAATAGGCTTGTAAAATAGGTACAAACTATATATAAAGCTCTTAATTTAGTGTTTTACAGCAAAAGTATTTATGACGAGCCGTCCTAAGTTTTGATTACACGAGTTGCCGAGATGGCCGACCGCCATTTTGAACGAGGCTGTATAAACATCGCGTTTATTGTATAACAGAAACTTTGGCTCGTAAGGCCGCCCTAATTTGTAGGATAAACTCAAAGAATGTATCTTAACAAACTTTGTTTTGAGTTTCCTTTGATTAAAATAAAGAATATAAGATAAATAAAATAATATTTTTGTAAATAAGTTTTTATTGAAGTTATATGTTCAGGTTGAATTGCATTGTTGAATATAATGCACTAATCAATAAAAAATGCACTTGAACCGTTCGTATCCTTAGTCCGGGAATCGAACTGATATCCCATCAGAGACAAAACTGACGTGTGATTTGGTCCACCATCTTTTCACCTCGGTGGTCTTCAAAATAAATATGTGTTACTTTTGTGTACAATCAACAGCATGTCTGGTTATATCATTCATCTGCTTGATTTTGTATCGAAACTTTAGGTACCTTTATATAGGTACCTAAAGTTTAAATAAACTGCAAAAATTATGACATATTGTGGTTATCCGACGTGTTGTTGTGTGTACTCTTGAAGCACTGGTTATCTTTATCCCGTGCTACGCGGATCGCTTTCATATATGTTGCAGGTGTCCATGGGCAACGGTAATCACTTACCATCAGGTGATCCGTCTGCTCGTCTGCCCCCTATCCCATATATATATATTTATTAAGGGAGTGATTACATTAGCTCCGCAAATGTATGAAAACTAATACCCGTGGCACTACGCGGCGCGTTCTTAATGAATTTTATCATTGTTTATGAAAACAAACAAGTTCTTCGACATGTAATTTTAATTAAATCAAAACTTCATTGTAATTGAATAGACTACATCGTTTGCAAACAGTGAAGAATCCCAATAATGTACTCGATTCATTTCAAAGAAGCGCCCCTCGTAATCAAATCTACTCGATTAAGCTGTGTTCAGTTGAAATTTTCATACAATTTTCTCGAGAAAATTGAGAGCGGCACTGACGTTATTCAAATTCAAGGTGAAATTGGTACAGGGCTGCACTCAGGGCTATTGAGCTACTCACATTATTAAATATACACATTTCATGTTGTCTCAAAGCATGTCAAGTGTATCTATGCCTAAGCAATATAATGTGGCTAATTAGATATAAATATAAATTAAAAACATACCAAAATCATATTTGTAATAATTTAAGAATATACCTGCTTAATTAACTATTGTAAACACTATAAAAAAATATTTTTATTATTGTAAAAGTACTGCAAAATTCCTTCAGCTGCATAGCGACTTATCTATACCAATATTATAAAGCGAAAATTCTTTCACCTACGGTAAGCTACATCATATGCGGTGAACATAGGCTATATTTTATACTGAAAAACAGCGAATAAAGTCTTTGGACTTTATTTTTTTGTACAAATTTAGTTATAACTTCGTTGTTTTTGGGTGCACTTAATGAGACTAACAGACCAATAAGCTCTTAAAATGAAATGATTTAATTTATTCCGATCACGCACACCTAACCAACATATCTTACGCACACAAAAGCAAAATGCGGGTGTTAAATATACGAATACAGGGATACGGGCGTTACGGGGTAATCATGTTTCAAAAGGTGTAAATATAATTATCAACCATTTATGTATATTGTTAGGAATTCTATTAGTATTCATATATAAATATTTTAATGAAGTTTGTATTTAAAGCTGGATAAGAAGCACTGATATATTTTAGTTAATATTTTAACTTTGAATTTGATTATATGTCTATTCATTTGGATAAAAAATTATGCAATACTCGTACTTATCTAATGAAGAACAATTTAATAAAGCAGGTCACCATGTCACTAATTAGTATATAACTAAAATATTTTTCAAAACTGTTCGCATTAGTTGTGAAAACATTAAAATCGACTTCGAAATAATGCAGTTGCCGGCGGTGATAGTACAATATCCCGTAATTAATATTAAATTAATAATAAAATTTATGTAAATTAACTCTAAATTGCAAGTGTTAAATACGCAGTACTACACTATCTTAATAACTAATTATTTTTTTATAAGTATGATTACATTTATTAGTTACAAATGTCTTCGAGTAATATGTAATTTTAAGTTGCTCCTATTTAAATGGTAAATGAAGTATAGGCTAATCGGTGATTATTATTCTCACTGCTGAATAAAAACACTGAATAATAATCCCCATTTTTTTTATATGGAAACATTGGGAATATACACTTACAAGTAAAAAAAAAGTTTCTTGAAAATTCCATCATAACAACACTCAAACCATAATTCGTTCATTTTAAATTTTCCGCCATTTATCAAACGAATTAAAAATGGATATTTTTTTTAAATAACCCAGTAAGTTGCTGCCCTAAACCGGTGTCTGTTCTACCTTTTATTTTAACATCCAAAGGGATCGCTCTAATAGTCTCACTGAATCACAAGCTTATGAACGACCCTGACACACTCCGCTGCTAAATACTTTCAACATTGTCACACAAATAACTATAAAACTTAATGTTAATTCTAATTAAAAGTTTAATCACTTCATCTTATTTGTTCATTGCTCGTTCTTCATCAGACAAAAGACATCCTGAGCGAGTGCAAAAGTATTTTTAATGTGTTCATGAGATTTTTATGATAAGTAAATAAGACAATTTTGGTATGACATTCATAATTATATGGCAATTGATTTTAACTTGTAATGTTCAGATTTTGTTAAAACTTATTACAAAATTTGAGGTTCAAACAAATAATTCTGACTTCATAAGTAGGAAAGGTTTAATTTTATTAAACCTCTAATACTGTGACATCGTTGTATTTGACAATGCGGTTGATGCTTTAATTTTACAGAATACCAAAGCTAGTTTGATTAATTATTTATTATCAGATAGATACTTATTATACTAATATACGAGAGTACAATTTTATTTTAATGTTTAATGGCTACAGAATAACGTTTAAAAAAACTCAAATTTAATATTTTAAATTGCCGCAGTTAGTAAATAAGCCTAATTTATGTCAAGAAGTACAACTAGCGTATCTATGCCGCCATTGCAATTCATGACCTCAATTAGTAGGTTAGTACATTAATATTTACGACTCATCAAAGAACATGCTACGTACGAATTAACGTGACCCCTGAGACCGTATTCTATTTGTCCTTGATCGAAATTTGGAAAAATTTGAAATAATTATCCGTAAAGATTATTATCTGTGCATTAGAGTCAGTGACAGGTCTTACCTTCGTCGCTTCGTGAATCATTGAAAAATGTTTATATTTGGGGACGTATTAGCATCTCGAAAATTAACGATGTTTCGTTTTTGGAGAAATAGGTTAGTTTATTTGTATGATTAGTAGATATGTTAAGATACGCCTAGCCGAAGCCTCGTCGGTGTCAAAGAGATCCAAGTTTGCTTGCCTTTAGAGCATTAAAATTGTTACATGCTCGCCAGTTAATGCAATCTGCCGATAGTTCATAGAAACGGGAGAAACGTAAAGCGGATTGAACATGACGCGCTTTGCTGGAGTTCTATGAGTAAATTTGGAAACTAGTTCTGGACAATCCATTGCAGCAGATGCAATTAATGTGACAGGGGCCTTATCGGCACTAATTTTACAGTCTATTGCAATCCCTTTCAATATGACATTTGCAAGATATTCAAGAACTTCATGCTACAACTATTTGATATATAGTGATTGACATCGTGATGTTTGAAATATCGTTAATTTGACGTTGATTGGAATTGGAGGCAAGAGTTAGATGCAAATATATTTGAAAGCTATTGAAGAATTGCCTCTGCAATCGTTGTACGGCTTTTGCTAAGATTTATTATATTTCTTGATCATTCAAAAACCTTTGAATGGGATAAGAATAGTTTTTGAATTTAGAAAATTAACTAACTGGTCTACATTCCCACAATGCTTTTCCGATAGAAGTAGATATTACTTTTTGCAAAAACAGCGGCTCGCGTCATGATGGTCTTATGTGAAATCAGAGATACCACATAAATATCTCCTGCATATATGCTCTTTGTGCGATATATACTTATTATAACTAGGATTACAATGAACTAATTGTCTTATTCTAAAATCTATCGCAATCATTGCCAAAGGTAAAGATTGCGATAACAATAGGTATATATTGAATTGAGACTTTACACGTTACATGAACGTCTAAAGTCTCATTGGCTTTCGGGACGAATGATGATTTGTGTGATTAAATAACATAACAAAAACTTAGTAACTAAAATTTAAAGTAATATTTGCATGTAAAGCTTTTCTAAAACAATTCCATTCAATATCTTTCAAAAAACATAGCATGCATTTTGTGAATATCTTTGAAATACCCAATTACAAGGGATTACGATAGATTTTAAAATTAGACGAATAGGTGCCTGATTTCCTTTTCCCAGCACATGTTCTTATCATTATTATTTTTTTAAAACATGTTTTTCGTGCCAAACCACATATCTAAGTTGAGCAACTTCATTACCATCGGTATAAGTTTGACTTTTAATTTAATCGCTGTCAAGCCCGGATCTAGGTTAACGTGTCCCCACGTTAATAGGGCCATGTTCAAGCCTTCCACTCCAACATCAATTGGTCCCAATACTATATGTCCCAGGAGAAAGCCACCCTGCTTCGCTACTGCCCTGCGCAGCTCCTCTGCATCGACAGAATCTTAAAATTCCGTCACCCGCATATCAATACTTTTGATCGGTCGGGACAGCCCATTTCGTCATCAAATAGTTTTCTCAACTTGGAGGCAAGCTGATCAGTTTACTCCCTAATACCACTACCAGGAACCCACAATATCCTCGCTCCAGTCGCTGCCCTTCTCTTCTTCATTCCCGTGCTGCCTTTTTTCGAGAGTGCTATCTCCCTTTTGGCCCTGTCAATCACCTCTTTATACGGTACTCCCTAAGCCTCAGCCTCTGAGGATGTCGATAACAATATGGCAGTGATACCGTGGGGGTAACCTCAGTGTAACAGGAGCAGAGTGTTCATCCTGTTCCAAACAGTTCTAACCAATCGCTTAGTATATTTTATTATAAAAATATTGTAAAAAGTTAGAAAAAATAAAATTATTTTTTCCCCACTACCCCGTTACGTATCCTCCTACGAATTTCAACCATGCTTTTGAATAAGTATAATCTCGCTAATTTCCCTTGCATTCACAACGGTAGACTGAAACCAATCGCCATTGTACTGTCAAGCTCCTTTACAATACCCTTTTTACCTGAGGATCTTTATCCGCGCGCTGTCACGTCAAAAATGCGGTGGCTTACTTTCGCAAGACTGGCTACAATCCTTTACTTGATTGATGGATAAATTCACCTGTCACCAACATAAACACTTATATGCTGCTTAACTGGATAAATCGGAATGTCGTATTATATTTATAATTAGGGCAAACAAACATCATGCGTATAGATGTAGAGCCGATTTTTAATTAATCGAAATAAAATATTAAAAACATCTGACTTAAAAAAAAAGAATGCTATGCAGTTTTAAAATGTCTCTTTCTCTTTTCTTTTTAGGTACCTACATTTTTTTCTTATGATCGAGATAGGGATAAAGTTGCAAACGAGTTAAAACAAACAACAAATACAAAACGTATTTAATAATGAAAAGTTTTGATGTAAACTTTAATTGATATTTTTAGCTTCTTACAAAACCTATTGAAAGTTAAAATATGGTGCTAAATTAACACAAAGTGGCTGTGACATACTCTGAACATTATGTTTTAATATTTTCTAGGTAGTTGAAAATCTATTTCAAACGGTTGAATTGGAGTTTTTAAT
Source organism: Diatraea saccharalis (assembly GCA_918026875.4). Taxonomy (NCBI): domain Eukaryota; kingdom Metazoa; phylum Arthropoda; class Insecta; order Lepidoptera; family Crambidae; genus Diatraea; species Diatraea saccharalis. The sequence goes on along the minus strand of OU893334.1, from coordinate 18,234,907 downwards.
CGCGACATTTGTTTTAAATTAGGTCTCTTTTAATATATGATTGTGTGTTATCTAGATTACTATTATAAAGAGAAAAGATATGATTGTGTTTGTTTGCATCAAATAGGCTCCGAAATAACTAAACCTACTGATTTCATCGCGCTCATCTTCACGCTCACTTCTTATGAAATGAAACTAAACGGTTTCAGTGCGTTTATATTAGTTTTCAAGGCATTTCGGACCCTTTACAGGTTCCGTGTATGCTTAAGACACTTCATTTAACTGGATTTTAATTTTAAAAATTCTTCCAAAGCTACACCAAACGCGATTGTATATAAAACGCTGGAAAGCAAACACGTAGTAACCCGCAAAACCAAAATTGCTCTTCAGAGCAGAAAAGCTTTTATTTTTTTCGATAAACAATTCCTATAAACGTCCATGGTAATAAATAAGGTGTTCCTTAGACAACTTATATCGAAATAAGATATTTATTTTGGAAAAATATAAAGATTTTCCACTTTAAATATTCATTTTGGTTTTGCTGGTTACTACGTGTTTGGTTTCTAGCGTCAATATGCTATAATATACGCGAGCGAAGTCACCGGAAAACAGTTAGTTAAATATAAAACTACAATCTTGACATTTCTTATTAAGAAAAGAATAAGAAATGTTAATAATGTAAATAACGTGCTACTGTTGTAAAGACAACTGCAATGCTATTCTATAGATACCACTCTGAACTCGACTTGGAGCGCAGCGCTACCACGTCATAAAGGTTCAAATAACTACTACCTAGCTACTCACAGAGGTAATAAAAGTTTTATCTCATTAAAGCTCTATACTGCGACAGCTGAGTGCTTCCTTGTGGGTTTTAAGTTCTCGACTAAAGAAAACTAACATTTGATTTTAAGCTTATTTGCTGACACGTTTAATATGTATTCATTACGTTAAATAAAAATAATTATTCTTTGTCATAATAACTAATTAATTTGCTTATAATTGTGTGATATGTAACCTAATGTAAATGTAATAATTTATTTAAAAACGTAAATAAAATTTGTGTACATACAAATAAAATAAATTGGCAGTAGAAACAACAACAGATTAAGAAATCGTGACGAAATGTGCAAGAGTTTTCTGAAACTTGATATTTTAGTACGAGTATGTTGAATTAGTAAGGGCCTACATCGCTTTAGTACCATTGTATACATGGTTAGTGATGTGTACACTTAGTATCTTAAAATACTGAAATATCAAGGTTTAGAAAATTCTAGAACATTTTTGTCATGAGCTCTACATCTAATAGTGGTTATCGAAAATCAATTAACCACTGCATGACGAAAGTGGATTGAATCAGTCAGTTTCAATCTACTCTGTAATCGAATGCGAAGTTCCGTGCACGGATAGTTACTATAATAACTTTTTACTGGATGGGACTTCTTTCGTACAGAGTAAATTACGATCGATGTACATTTTTTTCCTACTGCTTTAGTATATGATACTAAATAACGGTATTTAAATCATAATTTATGAAACAAAATAATATTATAATTTTTTTATTTACCTTATTTTAATATGTAGTTAGTAAACAAAAATCGTAATCACACAAATGAGGAACTCGATAGCGCAATGGTTAGCACTCTCGGTCTTCGTGCTTCGGAAGGCACGTTATGCCGTTGATCCCGGCTGCATTTCCAGTATATAATACCCACCAATCGGTAGTCCCTATTCGATTTGATTAGATTCCATCCATAGGGAAGGCCTGAGCCCCAGCAATTGGGACATAATTAAGCCTGTGATGACGATGAACCAAAATCAATGATTAACCTCCGGGTAAAGAGGTGTGATTATAATTAGTAACGTGTCAATTGACACCTTTCTTCGTTGACGCCGATATCAGCAAGTTAAAAAAGAAACCTTTCTTTTTAAAAAGCTTTATTTATAGTAACGAATACAATATTAAAAATTGTTAATAAAATAGGTAGGTACAATTTTTTATCTGTTTACATATAATTAGTATATTCTGATAATTGTTTTAATAAAGTTTCTATTTAAGAGTATTTTTTTAAACCTGTCTAAATAAAAAAGGAAATAGGAACTGTCGTCTTTGTCTCTCTCTTTGTCCATTTAATTCATAAAAAAATATAAAATTAGATGACTTGCTACAAAAAGACTAAATCTATGATATTCCAGCGAAAGAGAATAGTTTCTGAAATTGAAATGGATATTACTACGTACTTTGAAACATTTACTTTATCTATGAGATTAGTTCCAATTTTCTTTGCGATACAATAAAAGTATATTGAAGTTTGAAAATTAATTATAAGTCGTCATCGTACACATATTCTAGTTCTTTGTACTTGTTCATATTCCTTTTAGTATCGAAGCTTCGAGGGTATATTTTTAATTTTTTAGCATCAATTAATCTTAAATGAAAAGTTAAGAAAATTACGGGCTATTTTGAAGCCATCGTTTTACGTCAAGAATTAACAGAAATATTTATAACATTTGGCATCATTTATCTCATATATTTTTGTCAATTCGTTATATTTTTCAATAATTTGACAACTGCTTCATTTTATGGCAAAAGTGTCATCATCATCACAGTCTATTAATCTTCTCGCTGATGGGGCATAGACCTTCTCTTTGAATGCATTAAAATCAAATTGAATAGGGAGAATGAGCCATGACCATGGCCCAATGCGGATTGGTGGGTGTTAATGACTGCAGATGCATCCGGGACCAATGGCTTAACGTGTCTTCCATAAATGGAGGAGCTCGAGCTCATATTTTTTTCTCACTCGTCCTATGATCGGTTTTTACGAAAGTTGCAGACCGAACACGCTAACCACTGCGCCATCGAGAAAGCGTATTTAAATAAAATATTACATTACAGTAACAATAAATTGTGAAGAATATACAAACGTAATATACAAATGTAACGTAAATAACTTTAATAAGCACCTAAATAAATATAAAACATATTTATTTAGGAGTTTAAAACACGTGATTCCATCGTTAACGGCTTCAAACATCACTACTATCCACTTATCATAATAAGCAGTGTTGCCAACTCAAACGAATTCGCTTCGCTAAGCCCAAAGTCAAAATAATAATTATTCAAATTAACTTATTGCTTTTAAGCTTTCAACATTTTTTACCTACTACCCGTCCAGGAAATCATTTGGCTGATAAGAAAAACGAAGGAAATAAATAGTTTAACAGAAGTAAAGACCAATGACCAATGACCAATTTACCAAAACTATATCGATACCAAATCAATATAAACAATATGAATAAATTATATGTAATAAACGACTGATTCCATGTAGTAACTTTCCTTTACAATATTAAAAACAATGAATAATAAACTACAATATCAATATCAAAACTCGCTAAATCGAACGACGAGAATAATTTAAATCTTTGCGCTAATCTTTTGTTCTGTTAGTAGCTGAATAGTAATATATTAAGTACACGTTAGCGCGATTATTACAGCGAAAAGTAAAACCGACGAAATTGTTAAAAATACATGTGCTTTGGATGGAGAGGGGGGTAGTCTTAAACCGCACCATGCATCACCAAGAGGGAGGGAGGGGGAATTTAAAAAATGTTGAAAAAACATCACATGATTAATGGACGGTCCCCTAGGCGGTTGCTTGAATGGGCGGGTCGGCCATATTGGCCTATTCGCTAACTCAACCACAGAACACTTTCCTTGTTCTGCGAACTCAACTGCCAGCTTAAATCGAAAACACCGTAAAAAGTGAACAATTCTAATGTGACAAAATCACTTATTCGTATAACCTACAGACTTCTGTGAACATTTCTTTTTTTTTCAATTATCTTCATAGTTACAGAATAAGGGGGCTGGTCGTCAGTTGAGTTGTTCAATACATATAATAGAAACTTATTTCTTGGCTAAGTTTCATTTTTGTTAGCAACACTATTGTTGTGAATCGAACCATTTACCCAAGCAATATATTTTTATTTGTCAATGTTATATAGGTGTGAAAATGAATTGAAATAAAGATGTTATGTTGACGTTGACTCGATAACTTCACAAATGAAAATGTCAATACTATAGATAATATAATAATATGAAGTTGTATTAATGATTTCTAATACTGCCCTAAAATAAATAAAAAAAAATATAGCCTATGTATGTCATAAAATAAAATATTACTTTGATTGATATAAAAATATTGGTGAATTTTTTTTTTAAATTGATCTCGTAGAATTTGAAAATTAACATATAATTTTCTATTTGTAAAATAAGCCCAATTTTATACTTCAGTAAGTAATTATTGAAGTGTATTTATAGTAGACTGATTAAAACTAAACTACAGTATTATAAACTTTGTTTCTAAATAAATACGAGTTCACTTTACTCTGATAGGTATTTCATGGATCCCTTTACAACTTGAGAGATATTTTCTTCCATTTTTAACGCTTAAAATGATTCTCAATCACGTTTGATAGACCTTTTATATATCGGCATGGGAATCAATTTAGCTTGTAACCACTCAAAATTGTTTTAAGAAAGCTGCTCTCAAAAACATAACAGCGTATTGGAAGAAAATTCGTGGAACGCCAGTTTTCCTATATATTTTGGTTACTTACAAAATCCGATTAATTAAAGATCTTATTCATTGAAGACCCAACTTAAGTACACACAAAAAGAGACCTCAAATAACGGTGAGAAAGTCGATACTACTTTTGTCATACTTTTAAACATTATCAGTGGGTTTAGGTGTTGTGTTGCTTCATTGATTAAAAGCCAAACTTACCAACCAAAGTTCAATGACATTGAAAATCCTGTCATTTCCAATGTATCAAAATCTTTTTCTAAACCGATACTTATTTTAATGGTGAAAAACTCTAAAGCAGATTTTAAAATCATGAATTCGTTATAACGTCCTTAAAATTTACTCCCAATAAAGCTAGATATAAATTTTCACCGATATTATTTGCGTGAAGTTAGATTCGCATCGGTTTTAGTTTAAGTTTGTTATAGCTTATCATAAATCAAGGATTACGGAGTTTGCAGTTTCAGTAGAGTTTGAATTCATACATAGCAGTTTGTGTTTGATCTATGTTTAATACTGTATTTTAGTATGTTTGTGGTTGTTACATCAAGCTTATGAAGTCCGTATTTATTTTCCAATGGGAGTATTATTAGGTATGCTTACTTAAATATTTACAAAATATGAAATGTCTAAAACTATACTAAATAGAAAATATCCTCCAAATCATTGCCAACAGGTAAGGTTGCCAAAGGGGTGTGAGCTTTTCCTTTTTGAATTATCAGACTAATTCTTTGGGCGAGGTACATACTAGCCCTCCGATATTTATTAATTCATTATTATGAGTATTGTGGACATAATTTCAAAGAAATACCTCATACTTAATAACTTCTCATCTTGCAGCGTCCGTAAATTATAATTTTGCATTTTGAAGTTTTTAAAAGCAAAACAATGACCCCATAAAGAGTTCGGTAGACTAGGGAAATTAATTTACCTAATAATAATTAACCCCGACACAAAAAGTGTGGTGTTATAAGTTTGACCTGTTTATCTACCTATTTGTGGCACCGTTGATTCTGAAAGAATAATTGAATAAATGTTTTGTGAAAAAACTAAAAGGCAATATAAGAACTACTAGTATAGGCAATTTTTCGTCGAGACCATTCTGTGATTAAAAAAAATAAAAATATGTAATAAAAATATAATTTCAAAAAGAACCCAGACCCAAAAAACACTCTTAAAACATGTACAAAAATAATCTTTAAAAGCTTATTTTCCCTTTAATTTTATGTTATTACATAGTCTTGCCATAAATATTGTTACCTATATAGAAAAAAATCATCTGTTTATTGGACGTCACATTTATTGTTATTACTAAAATACAATGTGTTAGTTTACATTAATATAAAGCCATTAAAAATATATATTATAGTAAACTGGAAGGCACACCTGCCTACAAGAGTTTCCAGCTCTACAAACAACAATAACACTAAAAAACAAGAGCCATAGAATTTCAGATTATAAAAATATATAATAATATTTAACTAAACCTATCTACAGTGGCTGGCAAAGCTGTTATTGACAATTTATTTGAAAGCTATAACCAAATGAATATAATAACAAAGATTCAATACAGTTATTAAACGTATGAATGAAAGAGCTTCGCTTTTTGTGTCAGAGTTCGAAATAGTCGGACATTTTTGTTGAAAAGATGAGATTAAAAAATTCTGGCCGGATATAAGAAAACCCGAATGTGATTTTTTTCATAAAAAGTTATTGGAATTCAGACTGAATGGACATTCTGCTGAATACTGACTTTGTGCTGTAGCCATAAATATAGGAAATTTTTATTGCAATAACAAAGCTCTCGAAATAAATTATTTACATTCTATTTATAGATAGATTCTATTTATAATTAGACGTATTACTAAATATAAATAAAATCTATCTATAAATTGAAACATGAGAAAGTTTGAATTTTTACTTTTATCGTAATAAACATAGGAAACCCTTTAAATGCCACTAGTTTTCTCTTTAATGCGTGAGTCCGGCTCTCACTTGACCGGCTTTTTTATTCAAGCTGTGCCCAAAGACAAACAACCTGTTAATGTCATAGCACCTGGCAATAAAGTGTTAGGAAGTGTTTTGACTCTACGCTCCCTTTTATCTGTAGCTAATAACGTTAATAAGAAATATATAAAACAATAAAATAGAGTGTTAAACAATCAAAATTTAATTACCCGAACTATAAGCATCACCGCTCTACCTCAGCCAGCTGACCACAATTTTATTAATCTCGAGTAGGTATAATTTATAACTTGAATACAAAAAACTGATCCTTTTTAACCTAAAAGTCGGGACATGAATACATGTAACATGTCACAAGCAGACCGACCGCTTAAGTTCCCGCTATAACTCTACAATTTTATCAATGAATATGTTGATGTTATTGATATATTATTTAATCAATGGTTTTGGTTGGTGTTTATTACGGAATTTTTAAAGGTACACTTTAACAAAACATCAAATTGGATTCGAAAATTTATATATAAATAATAAAAAACATTTAATCATATAAGAATATCAACAAATTATTTGATAAAATTATGGCTATGGCTAGACTTATAGCAAGTGAGTTAGGAGGTCACCCTGTTTATAAAAGATCCATGGCATATGACTCGTCGTTTACGTAGCATCGGCACACTTAACCGATGATCCGTCAGTCCGTCGAGCGTCTAACGCATACTCCCATATCCATCTATTAAAACTATGTGAAAATCTGTTATGTATTTTTATTGCATAATTTTTGGGTTATTATATTGCTTTTATATTTTTAATTCCCACAAGAAGGAGTACCCGTCAGCAATACTTTATATATCGTAAATTGATTTATAACACATTTTTTTTCTAGTAAGAAAACTTTAGGCTCGCGACGCGCGATCCACACTCACCATTGATTGATTGAATCGTCACCAAACACTGACAACACATCGTTAATCATCGGAGTAACGCGCCGAGGACGTTGATATACTTACTTGATAGTTTCGTTCGTATTATTTTCTTCATCTACAACATTTTAATGGCGATTTTGTTGTTTAAAATAACTGACGGTATTCCGTCAAACGTTTTACAGAAGTATGCTTTAATATGCCATGAATTTGTCGTTGGGTGTTGTTCTGTATATTTTTTTGTGTTTTAATATTAATAAAATATATGGATAATTAATAAGAAATATATTTAACACTGGTTAAACAAAAAAAAAGTCTCTCCGGCGGGGAATCGAACCCCGGTCTCCCGCGTGACAGGCGGGGATACTGACCACTATACTACCGAAGACTTGGAAAGTGATTTGAAATTAACAATCATTCTATTTTAGTATATACGGTAATCAATACTTATAATATTAACTATTTTTTAAAACATTTTTTTTAAACAAAGTTGCAAGTTGCGAAATACGGAATTTCTCAAATTGCTATTACCTTCCTATGTACGTTATAATTGTCAGCATAGAGACCTAACTCACTCCTTTGACCTTGAATCATAGAAAAAATATACCTAGATAGAACGTCCTCAGACCAAATCAAACGTCACGATTTCATTATTTTTCATTATTGAGAGATGGTGCTGTAATGAGAAAATTAAAAAAAAATTAAGCACTAAAAAGTACTCACTAGATGGCGACTATAGCAAAAGTTGATTTTTGCAGGAAACGAATGAATAATTTCCGTTCCATTTAACTAACATATTAAAAAACTGAAATCTGCAAAGTTCGAACCTTAGATATCAATACAAATATGAAAAAGTACAACTAGAATATGAGTTGTTTATTGAGTTTTGAAAATTAATTTACTTTTATAGATGAAAGAAAACCAGAAGGGATGTCATGAAGAAATCAAAGAAGTACCGTAGATATATTTTGTTTGATTTCGGGAACCAATGTTTTTTTTTAATAATTCCTCATTGTGATTAGCTAATTATAATAGTCGATATAAATGATAACTACTAGAGCGAGGACTTTATAATGAAATGTTAAATAAAATGAATTAAATAATATTATATTACTACATAAGTTTACAAGTTTATAAGTCGGTTACAGAACAATAATTTTAAGATACTAATCACAAAATCAAAGAATATACTAAAACTCAAAAAACTATATAAAAGGAACATGTCATAAAAACTTCTTAAATATGTACACTATGCCAACTGCCAGCAAATTTCTAACATCCCCGTCACATGAGAATTTATAGGTATATTTTCTAGAATTAGTATTTTTTTTTTTAATTACCAAACAATATATTTTCAAAGACAAATAAAGTCGTTTACTATAAAGTGTAAAAAATAAATAAACTTCTTGCATAAGATCAAATTCATAGCATTAATAATATTATGCTAAAATCACGAAATGTGGGTATTGAGTGTTATCATTAATAATATCATAAATCAATAATTTAATAAATCAATTACATATTTTCATTGTTAAAAAAATCAAATCGTCAAATTATAATACAACGCCATCTATTGATAGCCAAACGAATTAATCCATGACGACACCAATAGATGGCGTTAGCGTCTATACTATATGTATTTTATAGAGAATATTATAACGATCGTTTGTGATACTTATCATGTCCTATTGTTTTTATTTTTATTTTGTACAACTTATAAAAATTAAAGTACTTAAACTCATGTGCGAGATTTTTCCGTAATTTTTATAATTTGCCTTGTCTATCGATGCGATGTCATTAGGTTTAACTAAATTAAAATAATACTTAATCAGGAAATGTCGAAAGACGACTTTTTTTTTAATTCTGAAAAGAAAATAATTAATTAAATATATTAAATAACAAAAGATAATTTTATTTATAAAATAACAAAGTAGAAAAATAACTCTCTAGATTTAACCCTCTGCGCCTTTGTCATCTATATCATCCATCCACCTTTAATCAAAATGGTTCACTTGATTTTTCCTATAAACACAAAGTTGCTAATTTCGACATTTTTAAACTAAGTACTATACGGGTCAGTATAAATCCAACGAAAGATGCGTCACGTGTCGTCGTCGGTCGCGGAACATCGTTACAGATACTGGCAGCCAAGCCTGGCATATTCGACGTATGATCCGTTGCCTACTAATGCATACGTCCGGAAGACGCTTGACGTATCTTCCGTTAGATATGCGCTAACCTTAATTTGTAAAAAAAAATGCGATAGCACAAAGCTTATCTGCAATAAAAAAGTGTACATTTTTATATATAAATAAGTTTTTTGCCGACCCACACCTGAGATCTTTATAAAGCCTTCTTTTTCCTCTTTGGAATTTGTTGTAAGAAATTTTTTCCCATTCCAAATTAATTTACTGTGGAAATATTAAGAAAACCATACCATTCATTATTAATAATATATCAGAATAACTATATTTAGAACAAGTTATGCACAATAGGGGTGTAGACAACTTTTTTATATTTTCATTTTATAGATATACATGAAATATATCTAAAAAAGTACGTTAAAAAAAGCATCATTCATATAATAAATTAAAATCTAAAAATAAATTTAATTTTCAATATTTCCTGCGATAACGCCACGATAATCTGAAACTAATTTTCTAAATTCTGATATAAGTAAGAGGGATGTGACGTAACGCGCTGTTTGCGACAACAAGTATAAAATATTTGTTTTTTTTTTATAATTAATTTAAGCAATATTAATAATAAGATTAAGTGTGATTATCGGTATACTAAACACTGCCAGAAAAAAAAAAAAATTATTTTCGTTTACTGTTGTAGACAGTATTCTCGTATTTTATTTCTACCTATATACCTACAACAATTATATTTCTACCTATATACGTGCTCTCGTACATTTAGAAACATAATGAGAATGGAACGAAGAAAATGTTTCTATTTGAATGGTATACTTAAAATTATTGATTAATATTCAAAACTCAATTGGAGTGGAATCATCAATAATAGTGTTGTTAACAAAGAATTTCTACAGAACATTCATTCATTTGTAGAATTAACTGACCGACAGTACTGAATAACTTTTTGCTAAAGATGGCTAACTCGTTTAAATAAATTTCATGTGAACTGCTTATTAGCATCTTTGAAATCATATTTATTGCTCTCTGCTGTTAAAAAAAAGGGTTTTCACCTACACATACAGTGGTCTGAATAGAAAGTCTGGGTGTTGTGGTATCGTTGTCTCAGATAATACGAGGGCTTTAGCTACTCATCTAATTATTTATACTATACATATGTATAACTACGTATACTTTATTTATTCATCATACACCTGAGAAATATGTATCTTTATTGTGTTTTTATTTGCATTGAATAGGCTCCGAAATTACTCGGCCAGTTTTTAAAATCTTTCTTTAATTCAGCTAAGCTACGTCATATGTATATAATACAGGCTTTAATTTACGCGAAGTCGTAGGAAAATAATGTATACAAGTGCCTTTGATTTTGTCAGTAATATTTTTGTAGACATATTTCTTCTTTTTTATTTCCAATGTAAATTAAACAAAGTAGAAAAACTTGACTACAAATTACAGTAACGTACACAATATTAATATTTGTGTACTGATTGTAATTTATTCCTGTAGGTATATTATATACCTATATAAATTCTTAATGAAAATGCTTAAAATAATCTACTTTGCCCCTGGGCCAGGGACAAAATAAGCATTTTTCATTAATAATATTTTTCAGTATAGCCTTGTAATTGCTAAATTGATCAAATATAATTAATACATATATTTATTAGAGCAAAGATTGATAACTGTAGATAAAAATCTATATAATTACCTAAATGCCTAGGAATTGTATAAATCACATCGATAAAGTATGTAATGGATCATAATATTACATACATTACCTGAACGCCATTCCATTCTTTCCTTAGGTATTGTATATGTCGGAAAGTCGGAAAGGGGGGCCGGCGGAAAGTTAGGTTAGTCAGCATCCGCAATCTGACTAGTGGTCGAGATATTCCTTCGAAATAAGATCGCATATAGATCACAAATCAGTTATTTAGTTGAATTACTTAATTATCTAATCGGAGTACATTAATAATAACTCGATGCAAACGGATTGCGATACGAAACGCGGAGAGTTCTGCGCTTGCGTCCGCTCAATATGGCCGCACAACGTAAAGTGCCATCTTCGAACAAGCATAGACCACTCCCAAGCGATGACAGCCGTCAATGTCATAACTTGACGTTTCGCAAAGCACCATAGATCTTGACAGATGACAGCTGCAGGTAACAGATGACGTTTCGCACAATTGAAGCGCCTTCTCGCCGACACGGCCATCCTGCTGCATCACACGTCCTCGTGTGAGTCTAAAAATGAAAACACTACCAGTAGCCTTTGCCATCACTCGGTCATCTCTGACCAGTAAAAATACGGTAACATAAGCACACCGATCACAAACTATGTTTACTGATTACAACTATGTACAATGATCAAATACTGCCTTAGTACAACTTCGAAGGATATCTGAAGTTCAAATTTTAAATCAAGTCTTACTCTCATCAGTACACAACTGAACACATATCGCCTCCATCGAGCACTATGTTCCCTTCATGCCTCTAACAACACAAGCAAAACGCCTCCTTCGAGCGTTATGCTACCAGTGTCTCCATCGAGCACATAAACAACCAATGCCTCCATCGAGCATTGTTCCCATGAGCAACTCCATTGAACGCTCAAGTAACACCTCTATCGAATGATACCCAACTTAATCACGCGATGTGCCAGGAACTTCGGACACGGGATCATCACTTTGATCCACCAATTCTTCTACAACCAACTGACCTTCAGGCATCCTTCTCAGTCTATCATGAGCATACTTGTACGTCCTCTTAGAATTTGACGCCTTTAACAAATAACGATAACCATCTAATAACTCCATGACCTTAAACGGTCCCTTGTATTTCGGCTCTAGTTAGGTCTGATTACGCTCCTCATTTTGTAACAAAACTAAGTCACTTCAGTCAGTCAGTCAAATTTAATCATTCTCTCTACTCTGCACATCATCAACTCTATTAATCACAATCGACGCATCATCTAATTCGAGCGATGTAACTCATGTCACCTTCAAGTGACGATACCCCAGAAACAGTCGTCACATCACCAAGTGATACAGTTGTCAACGAATTTACGAACATATTTTAACATGTTTTCAAACCAATAATTACTATAGAGCTTTTCCAGAGTTTTCTCCCAGCTCAAATGCATAAGAGAATCATGTGTGCCAAAATGGCGGCAACTTGCTTTACGCTATCGAACTGTCAAAGTCAGTGTTACCATTCTTATAAAATTAAAAGTATCGATGATCACGCCCTCTTTACAATCGAGCAATTAAGCAATCGAGTAAATAAAAACTAAAAAAAAGAAAACCAAACCAAACGATCCCCGCAAAGGTGACGAAGATGTTCTGCGAAACGGCTATTCTGATAGCCTCACGCATCATCGCGTGGGGGTTCAATCTGAAAGGGAAAATATGCAGCGCAGTAGATTCTTTACTACATTTTGTATAAACTAACTCAAAATTGTAAGTCTTCGAACAATAATATTGAAAGTAATGAAATCATGCTACGATCACTAAGCAGTTCAACGAAACTCATCAGACAAATTAGCTTTCTAAATAAAATTGGAAATCGTGGATGACATAGTAAAACAGTGTCGTATGCAATACTCTATAATTTCAGATGCTTCCATCCAGCACCTTGTGACAACCTCCATCCGGTCATCACAAAACAATCACGTGGTTGGGTGACCTCCATCCGGTACCCTTCCACAACACAACGCATCCACGGGTGACCTCCATCCGGTACCCTTCCACAACACAACACATCCACGGGTGACCTCCATCCGGTACCCATACACAATCGTCGTCTCTTTGTGACGAACCAATAGCGATCGTTTACATCTCCTAGCCAACGCACGCCACTCACAAACGTGGCCGCAATGCGACGGGAAATCTAGCCCGATTTACGCCTACGACTACGAAGGCCCGGAAGATGTAAACAACCTGAGCGACTTACATACTACTGCTTTACAAAAAAATAGGAGAGAAAAAACAGTTACAAAGAATAAGTTTTGTTGAACTACCTAATTAAAACTAGTTGAAGGTCCAAGAGAACATGAAAGAGAAATTAAAAAGCAATATCGTCAATCTGAACCATAACTAAAATCTGCACGATACTATAATCACTCCTATCACCAATACCAGTAATTTTAATAGTGTTGCTAATTCGATTGCCATGAATTATTCACGATATTAATTACGTTATAAGGGAGCGCTCGACTCCAGTATCAAAACAAAATGAAAACGACTCACCAAAATGCTGCAAAATACTAGCAAGGGTAGCAATGGTGCAGACGTCCACATGTCGCTCACTAGTAATACCAGCAGACGAACCATCAGGCTTGCCACCGTTGCATCTTCTTCAGCTACAGGCATCTTGAGAGTAGTGACCATCTGCTTCATAATTGAAAAACGTGACAGCAGCGTTCAGGTTACTGTTCTTCATATTAGGAACGCTTAGTTCTTCTTACGAAGGCTTCAAGTGATTCTTCTTGTATTTTGTCAGGATCGAATTCGGGCAGATGCACATGTGACTCGACGACGGCCCAGTCATGACGTAGATGAGGGCGAGAAAGTTTTGATTTTGTTACTGCAATAAGATTCTCCATATCCATGACATCTATGTGTCCACTTGGTAGGTTACATCCCACTTCTGATGTCGGAAAGTCGTAAAGGGGGGCCGGCGGAAAGTTAGGTTAGTCAGCATCCGCAATCTGACTAGTGGTCGAGATATTCCTTCGAAATAAGATCGCATATAGATCACAAATCAGTTATTTAGTTGAATTACTTAATTATCTAATCGGAGTACATTAATAATAACTCGATGCAAACGGATTGCGATACGAAACGCGGAGAGTTCTGCGCTTGCGTCCGCTCAATATGGCCGCACAACGTAAAGTGCCATCTTCGAACAAGCATAGACCACTCCCAAGCGATGACAGCCGTCAATGTCATAACTTGACGTTTCGCAAAGCACCATAGATCTTGACAGATGACAGCTGCAGGTAACAGATGACGTTTCGCACAATTGAAGCGCCTTCTCGCCGACATATAGAATACCTGAATTATACAGGTTGCCTGTAACATATTATATGACAAGGATTTTGAATCAAACAATGTCCCTAAACATCTATTTATCAGAAAATTATTTATTGTTTGATTCTATGAAGTTTCAAATTAGATTAACCGCCGACCGACTTACCAAAATTGTATTTACATGGCTTCTTAAGTCATGCGTAAGCTATTAACTTAATAGACAATTCGAGCATAACACAATGTAACAATTACTTAATGTAATCGTTATGTTGTTACTCATTAATTACATTACAATTTCAAAATCATGCCTGATTTAAATAAAGCGAACGGACATAAACACAAAAGTGGGCTCAGCGCGGTTTGGTGGGTAACGACTGCAGATTCGGCTGGGACAAATGGACTAGATGTGACTTATGAAGTACGGAGAAGCTCGAGTAATAAATTTGTGGTCAATCGCCCTTTGTGGTCATAGATATGGGTTGACCATACATTTATCGACCCTTGTTAAAGATGCTTAACCTCTGCATTGCAGTCCGAATGCAATATAGACGATGATACCGCGTGCGACGTAAAGGCAATTTCTCTTCCTCGCTTTTGTTGGTAATTGTCATTGACCAATGAGATGAGCGCGCATATGTCGCCGCACTCTACACGCTTACCCCATCGACTAGTGTAACTACGCCATAATCGAACATCATATCATAAATATCCCTTATAAAAAAATATTTAAATTCGACTTTAAAAATATATTGATAATAAAGGAAGTTTTATTACGATCACTGTGTTGTGATCACTTTTCTAAATTATTAATCACACAAAAAAATATTAAATAATTACATACGCTTTTTGAATAAATCATTTCTATTAGTATATTCCTTTTTCGCGGTTGGTGGTGATTGTGAAATTTCTTTATTACTATTTACGAATACTTATTTGCCAGTTGTGCACAAGTGACTTGTGTGTACTAACTTTGTGTTTGTGTGCATGTAGCTAAATATCTTATTTAGAGTAATTGTAATAGACTTTAGCAATGTAACGTAACTGGGCCATGTGTCTGTTTTTGTTTGATAAATCATTATTTATTTCATCTATATCTTCACGTCAGCAAGAGGACCAAAGTGCCACAAGGCACGGATCTTACATACGTATTTAACGTATTTACTCTTTTCATAGATGCTCGCCGCTTATAGTTTCTGACATTACCTTATAGGTAGATATACCTACCACAGTTTTGCCATTTTCCGTCCGACATTTTTTCCATATCCATCGTTATTTAGTTATAATTTTAAAACGACGTTTTTCATATATATTTCTTTGAACCTTTACTGCCTAACTAGAACATGATCTGGTTGACGTCTAGAGTAACGGTTCTCTAGGAACACTCAATAGAATTTATGAGTTTAGCCTCAGCAATTTTCCTCTGGACATAGCTTTTCTCCAATTTTATAGTCACTGTATTATATTATGTGGTTAATTACATAAAGCCAAAGAAGGTCTGTTTTATTTTTTTTTCAGATTATTATAGAGACCTTTACAAGAATATCCTATAATCATATTTTATAGTATTTTTGTATAGTCATAGAACGATTCGAACTGAATACAAAATTCTGCAGAATGTTCGTTAATTTTCATCTTACCCGTTTGAAACACAATCGTTGTTATTTCCGCATTACAATTTGCTTTTGGTAGCTTAAGGATGGGATAGATAAATAATGTAGAAAATAATATTTCTTAAATAGTATCTAAAAATAATCTTACTAAATATTATATTCTTATGAGGTTACATAAGCTACAATTTATAATCACTATTTGATCCCATCTATGGCAAGGTATGTGACCAGTGTACCAGTTCTTCAATAGGCTGATGATGATGAGGTTCTCGCGAAACTAGGGTTACGTGGGCTAAAGATAAAGAAACACTGGAACAGATAAAAAACATCATTTCACAACTAATATTTGTTAATTGTGAAGTGTTGTTTTATTACAAAAATTAAAGTATTTCAACCTCTGCCGGAAAACGGATTGTTAATAATATGCATAAGAAACAGGTTCTCGTATATGTTTTGTATTTATGCGTAAGTAGTATTATTTTATGTATAAAATAAACGTTTAGAACACACATCACCCCATCTTCCAGTCGAACGCATACTCGTTCATTCGTGAAATGAAATATCAATACGTTGACGAGTTACCCACTGAACACTCTTCTAATGAATATAATTACAAAATTAAATCTATGACATATGCAAATGGATTAACGTATGAATTATTTGATAAACATATGGATTTTGTATTGAAATGGTTGACGTAAATGTTGTTACTTCTATTAAGTGTTGGTAAGTTTCTTTCTATTATTTTTTCAAGCCTTTTTTCAAGTTTTTGGCTTATCGTCTTGAAGGAATGATAAGCCAAAAACTGTTGGGCAATTCAAGAGTGTGCTCAATAAGCTTATTTGAATAAAGAGTATTTTCCTTTCGTTATCGCCAATACTAGCCTATTAATGTTAGAATCGAATAGAATAGAATCGAATCAAATAGGGAGAATGGGCCATAGTCCACCACGCGGGTCTAATGCGGATTGGTGGATATTAACTATTGATGCAGGGACCAATGGCTTAACATGCCTTCCGAAGCGCGGAGGAGCTCGAGATAATAAATTAATCACTCATCCTATGAACCTATGGGCATCATTTAATTACAGAAAACCACAATTACAGAAAAACAGAAAATCACTTTTGAGATAAATATTATATATCACGTTTTTAAAGTTTGAAGTCTGCTCTACTTTTTATAAAAAGTTTTTATTACATGTTTTTTATTGATATATTTCTTTTATATAACAGGTAACACTGACAATATTTAATAACTATGTAAATGAAAAATATTTAACATAGTTAAAGTGCTCGACATATATAGATTTTTTTTAATAATCTATATTCATATTTTAAAGAAGAAAGTTTTGATTGCTTGTTTGTTTCCATTAGATAGGCCGCGACTTTATTGGACCGATTTATCAAAGTTTTTCATCTACGGGGAGCTACATAATACGCGGAGGACATAGGTTATTATTTACGCCTATTAATGTCTATTTATGTAAAAAAAAAAAATATATGTATCTTTTTAAAATTTTTGTGATATTAGTTGGAAATCATATTTTGTTTTGTTATAAAATGAAAACTACTTATTGGATTTCGATATAATTTAAATGGAACCACCTCGATTCATCAAGCTGTCGAATAAAGAAAAGAATTTAAAAAATCGGTCAACAATTAACGAAAATTTCGGTGAACATACATTAAAGAAAACATACATCGGCGTCGAACATATAACCTCCTCCTTTTTGATTTTGAAGTCGGATAAAAATGGCGTAAAATAAAATTACATAAAACTCTTGTTTGGCATTTTTATAAGATATCACTGTAATAGACATGGCAAATGAAAATAAGTACTTATGTCGAAAATACGAAATTTTCGAAAAAAAAGAAAAGTGTGGAACGGGCGCAAAAAACATAGAGCAATTTGTTATTTAAAGCGTAATTGTAGAGCTGTTCATATTATAAATTGACTATACCGCATATTACCGCGACGTCTCTTTTCTTGGTTAATATTTAAAAAAATAATGATATTGATGTTACCAAAACGTTTTATCAGTAAATAAACGATTCATTTATCAGTCGCCTTACGACTCTCGCCAAGTAATAAATAACAGAAGGTCAAATTCGTATCAAAAATTTTGTTCAATCGTCAAGTTATATCAAACACAAAACCTTTGACGTCTACACATGTAGAACTACTAAAGAGTAGTTGATATTTCGCGCCCACGACCCTGACTTGAGTTTTAAAACTATTTTAATTAATATCAGAGCATTTCTATATAAAATCTACGACGCATCAGACAAAGAGTATTGAAACAGATATGTCATATTTTATATTTAGCTCAACTACTAGATATTATGTAATGCCACCAAATGACACTACCGTCATTAAATATAGTAAAATAAATCAGATAATTTAACACAATGGAGTCTTATTATTCACAGTTTTATAGTTTGAAAAAGTATATCAGAAACAATGACGTGATACAATATACTATGCATTGTTTTAATGTCAAATTTATTTTGAATCTACAATATTACTTAATAAACTTATCCGTACTAAAGTTTATAATAACATTGTATTGTCACTTCAGCAAATGCATATAATTTGCATATTATTATAGTTAACGTAAAAAAAATATTAATACTAAAACTCAACTTAAAAGTTAATAACAGCTAATGACATACTAATTATAAAGTATGATTTTGTGAATTCGCAAAGTCTGTTTTACTTCATTTATGAAAAAAATAATTTTTAAAGAAAAACAAAAAGTTAGTAAGTTATAATATAATGGATCGTCAGTTGACGAAGTACATTTAATAGGATACAACATAAAAAAAATTTGAAAGTCAGCATCATATCATCATTATGTTAATTAATCTAGGCGCTATTAATTCCAAAATCAGCTTAACTTGCACTCCGATTACCTATATCTGCATCGTTCTAAATACAGAATGTAGTTGCTAATTTTTTTACAATATTGTATGTTGTGTGCTTAAAGCTCAGTCAGCAGTATTATAATATTGCATGCCAACACGTATCGCCAGCTATCGTAAATAAACGCTTCGTTGGAGTTTGCGCGCGCAATAACTTCGCCTGAGAAGCAACTGGTTTTCGTCATAGATTATTTTAAAATAGAGAAGTGATAGTGTAATAATTAAACCTAATGTTTTATAAAGTAAAGCCATAGTATCCAAGAAAATTCGTGAATTAATGTTTTCAAAACTGAAATTCATTGTGACGTTATATATTAAATTATAGATTTAGTTTTTCCATAGCGTTTAAGTTATATTTGATAATTAATACCTTAAAATGTTTTTTTCTTATATCTTAACTTCTTTTTTAATTTTTATATAAGAGAAAAACAGTATTAACTTCTACTTTTATGATTTTGAAAATAATTCTTCACTTATTTGTTTTCCAAACTCCACGGTCTCGAATATTATATTACACAATATATTTCTCTACACCTAATGTCGCATCTGCGCACTACGCTTTGGAAGTTTCGGCATGGCCTCTGTCCATACGATGTAAGTAAACGAGTATAGAAACATTACCGCATGGCGGCCTGACCAAAACGGACGCGTATCCCCTTTTATTTTCAAGTTTCTTTTTAATTATTATAATTTTCGTACCCAATTTTTTGAAATAAAAATATGAAACCAAATTGACTAGACTCTTGGCTCCTTTCACTTCTTAATGTGACCTCAAACATATCACCACTTTTAAAAAGTTTCGTAATGGTGCTTCGTAATGCCGCCTTTTTGATGTCACAAAGTTTTGTACCAGTGTTATTAGTGTCAAAAGTTTTGCGTGCGAGTGTGCGAAAAGAATTAAACAAAAGTGTATGATAAATTTAATATAAAAAATGAACGGTGTTATCGTCGATAAGGAATGCAAGGAAAAGGCGGGAATACTTGAAAGGTCAGTTCAGACACTTTTAATTGGATTTTAATGACATTTTTCGTTTAAACGATGATTCTTTACATAAAGTAAATATTATCTACTCTTATTTATAGCACTATTAAATAACATTTATTAACAACCAATAAACATATCATATCACGATCAAGAAATCCATTGAGGTATATTTATGAGAAAAATCAGTGAATATGTCAACGACAATAATTTTTCAATTTTTTTAACTTAATTCATTTTTTACATTATACTAATAATAATAATAATTTTATTTTCTTCCACAAATATTCTTTTTCTTTTTAAAAATTACATCAACAAGTGCCACAATAAACAGTCATTTGGAAGACTGGAGCCAGAAACTAAGACTAAAATAAGGATTGATGTTTTCAAGTCACCAGGCTTCTCCGATACTGCAATTTTTCTAATTCGCACTTTATTTAAATTGAAATATACAAATTAATCATGATTGTCATGCAGCTCACCAAACAATGTTTTAGTATTTTAATATTTGAAATCATAAATAGAATATGTATGTATACATATTTATTATTACTTTAGTTAAAACAAAACTATAGTAAATATTGTTTTTTATAAATCAAAAATATGTATGTTGTAATTTATAATAAACATATATTAATTAATACATACTAAATACATAAAAATGTATGATATTCGTTCATTAAATATCAGACAGCATCACCCATGCACATTGCTTAGATCTTACTGAGGTAGCTAAGGTATTCTTTTTTTGGAATTTAGGCACGAAACAATGGCATCACCCTGAAACCAGTGTGCCACCAAGTCGACTGCAAACTCGTCAAACTTTACATTATACTTTATTTCAAAAGATTTTCAGTTTCCTCGTATGTTAATGCATTTAACCAGGAAGTCTTTTTGCAATTTATGTTATTTTTGTAACTTTTTATTAATTTCATTATATAGACGTCCACCTTGGTAGTAAAAGAATCTTTTAATAAATAATAAATATAACACGAAAGTATCTAGGAGACAATTTAAAAACTATGTATAAAAATTAAATATTACTTAAACGTATAAGACTTGATTATTTATTACTTAAATCTATTATCTTTTAAACACATAAAAACATAATTAACATAGAATTAGCTTGATGGCTTAAGCGAAAAGAACGCGATCTTTTGCATAATAATATATTAGTCGTAAAAATTTTGAGCCATTTTTAGATGAAAATAACTTTACAATATTGAGAAAGGGAAACGATTAACATAAAAAGGTATTATATATTTTATATCTTACTGCAAAATAACAGGTGGTAAAGATAACACATATTCACAGCTGCTGTATTAATACTTACGATTTGAATGGAGAACTCCCGTAACTCGAAAGGTTTTCAATAATTTGTATCTACCAATATAAAAATCATATCTCTAAAAATATAAACTGGTAACTTTGCCCGCGTGTATTATAGTACTTGTCCCCCGCATATGATGTAGCTTCCTGCAGGTGAAAGAATTTTACAAATTGGTCAAGTAGTCTCGGAGCCTATTTAATGCAAAGAATCAAATCTTTCCACTTATAGTACTTATATATAATTAAATTTATGCCCAACGATGATTGAAACATTAATCTGTAGGAGAATATGCTTTAGGAGTGCATGCTTAACAACTTTCTGTAAAATGAATATAATGTCTTTCGCTATTCTATATGATAAAATTATGACCAAAAGAACCTACCATAAAATAGAGATCCATAATGAAGTCAATTTTCTATTTTAATACGACCATTACCCACTCGGTCAGGTTATCTAATTAATAATAACATTTGTTATAAATATCAGGGAAGATTTGAAACTGCATCTATGCCAGCACAGACTTGAAAATTATATATGTCTGTGTGAATTTGTTTTCTTTTACTAGTGAGAGTTAACCTAATAACTGCTAATGAACTACGACACGGCGACAGCAGCTTTTAATATTTTTTTATTTAAATGATTAGTAGAGGGAAGTTATAAAATATGAAGTTAATATACATAAAATTGAACACTGGCGTTTTTAGTTTTACTGGAATTCCTTGTTTTTAGTTAAATAAAAGACAGTAATGCAATTGAATTTCAAAAACGTTAGGGTGCAATTTTAGGTATACAATGGAATAGTTATATTTTAGGTATAACTATTCCATAATATACCTAAGATTGTACACTGGAATTAGTCATATTATTTAGAATTGTACTTTATAGTATAATTAAAACTTCTTTATATAAATTTTAATACAAACTTTGAGATTAACTCCTGTCTCAACATCATCTTTCGCACAGTCTATTCATCTTTTCTTCGGTCTTCCTCTACTGACATTCCTATCACTATTTGTTACATACATATAAATCGTATCTTGTCACCCGTGGCCGTACCAAATCAATCAGCTTCTCTAGTTTTCGAAGCTGACGAAACTACTTTCAACAATACACTTTTTTTTGCGCCTTAACGTATATTAATATAATGTCTTAGCATATTAAATCTAAACACTAAACGCTAATTTCACCACATCTATTTCAAACCCCTGAGCCATAGTAAAATTATATAATCAATTTCTCACTTTATCGATTTTTGTACTTTTCCATGTATTCAAAACATAATAAACAATATACCTGTCCAACTCGTTTAAACAAGTATAACATTATAATAACACAAGTAACATTTGTATAAATAATGGCACGTTATTTATATCTCACATAAGTATACCTTAGACTTAAGTATACCTTATACAAGTAAACAACAGTAACTTTATCAACAAATCATCGTCGACTGTTTTTGTCTATTTTTTTAGTAACCGACTACAAGAAAAAAGGCGTTTTCAATTAAAAAAAATATTATTTAATATATGTTTACTACCTGTTTTGTATTTATGTCAATTGTTTGTTCTGACAAAAAATGGTGGACTCTTGATTTTTTGTTTTATTTTAAACGTTTTATATCATTAAAGACAAATATTAATTTAATTGAAAATTAATTCTAACAAACAAAAAACTTATTCATATACAACGCAAAGATCTGTTTAAAATAAGGTTTCAAATTATCAATTGTATCAAGCGGTATTGAACTGTTATAAAAAACTTGTCATTATGTTTACCTACTTGTATATATTATAGTTGATAAAACTGTTTTGAACTTAGATTTTGTTAACCCTACTTATTTTGTAAAGGCAATATTTTACGGTTTTTTGGCAGACGCAACTGCGAAAAGCAGTTAATGTCATGTGTCACCATATGCGTTCTTTTCAGCTGTTTGTTATAACAAGACTAAAGACAATGGACAAAAAAAATTCTTCTATAATAAACGAGTCATTGTTCCAAAAATGTTTTGCATACCTATTTTGATAATAAAGTTTATTATAGTCTGTGGTTGGCTGTCACGAACCACGTTACCGTTCCGTAACTGAAACTTTCGAAATAATATTAATTGCTTTATATACTTTATTACAGTGGTTCGTTTCCGTTTTTACTGGCGATATATTATTTAAAGCCTTTATCAACCTTTATTAATTTATGTACCAGGATTAATAACACAATCCGTCTTATTTTAACAAGAATTTACTATAGTTTCAGGTTTAAGCAATAATCCGACTGAAATAAGACTAAATTTGACGTCTTTCTTCTGTCATTGTCCATTTAATTTAGGCGGACAATGGTTTAAACTTAATATTAACTTAAATTCTCGTTTTATGATGAGATTGAAAAGGTTAGAATAAAAGCCCATAGTTTGCTCTCAGCGTTAATAGGTTAAAGATTATTAAAACATGTGTCGAAGTAATTAAATTATTTAATTAAGTGTTATATTCATAATAAAATTGCAACAAACGCTGACATCGCAATCGTTTACTGCCAGTTGCAGTAAGATTTATGTTGCCGTTATTGTCTATACTATAATAATATTATAAAGAGGAAATAATTTGATTGTTTGAGACTCCCAAATAATCGTCCGATTTAAAAAATTCTTCCACCTACAGAAAACTACGAAGTCGCGGGAAAAAAGTCGTTCACAAATACTTATAAAAATCACTATCTATACGAATACTTACTGCATTCATTTTACCACATGACTCTACATCGCTTTCCATGACGTATGTATGATTGAATGAAATTACACTATAAGTTCAGTATTGAACATTTAGTATATTTAAATCAACTCGACGTATTTAACGTACAAATCTTATATGAAAAAGGCGATATGAATTTAATAAGGCGGTAGAACCGCAGAAGGGGCCTCCCAATTAGTTAGGGCTATAATAAAATTAAAGAAAAATTTGCCACAGATCTTAAAGAATTTAGTCACGCCAATTATAATTAAAAACATAATCCTAATCAATTTTACCATTATGTTTTCCACCATGCATCACTCAGATATTGGTTGAAATTCCATAAATTTTTTTCCAGTGACTTTTGTGTTTACCGCGTCTAGACAGATGTGGCAGAATGTTTTTTTTTTACCTATAGTCATAGTAAAACACCGAATACAAAATCATTATACTTAAATTTACATTATAGAATTTTACCAGATATTATTTCTTATGTAAAATCAAATCCAGTATTTATTTAATTATATAAAATTATTATTTACTTGATCATATTATGTTGAAAACAAGATGTGCTAACAAAACCGATTGCTAATTTTAAAGCTATATGCAGACAATGGTTATGAAAAGAAGAATTAATAGAAAAATATTATTACGAATGACAAAATGTCTGACGACTTAAACTATCTCCTATAAATAACATCGACCATATCACGACAAAACGTCTACCACAATCCAGATAATGTTAACATAGTAATGATGTCTCAATTACTATTCAATTAATTACGCTTTATTAGTGGTATACTAGGCCCGTAAATGGCTACTGGTACCTAACATTAAGGTTACCAGAAAGAGTCACAGAGGAGACGTGAAGATATAGATAAAAAAATAGACCACACCTGCCCGCCCTTGACCGGTCCACTGACAATGTGGACATGGTGGCGGATCGGCAATGACTTTTGACTACTAGTACATAAGTTAAACTCTCTAGTTTAACTAATATACTAGTAGTAGAAACTAGAGAGCTTAGCTAATGTATTAGTCAAATGACAGTGCATGCCGGTCCGCCACCATGTCCACATTGTCAGTGGACCGGTCAAGGGCGGGCAGGTGTGGTTTTTTTTTTGTCTATCTATGTCTTCACGTCTCAAATCACGGATTACACTTTTCATTCACACCCGCCTTCTTTTATGACATCTAACATCACACTCTTTGCGCGATCAATCTGGTATTGGAAGTGAGGCTTGACTCTTCCGGACTTCTCCATTCTAACTGACGAAATATCCATCGTGTACACGCAACCTAACGTGTATGATATCTATATTTAGCGGGGATGTCGTCATTTCCACTGGTGTCATCTTTGGGGTTATCAGCTCAAAGAAAACATGTTGATAATGTAACCGTTTCTTTGTTAATCGATTGAAATGGTGATTTTTATTATACAAGTATACTTTAAAAAAAATCAATCACGTTAAATAAATACCTATTTACGATAGTTGTGTTACCAGTAGCTTTAAGTTTATGATACATTAGACAAAAAATGCAAATATATTGCTTTTAAATTTTCAGGGTCATTAACATTAGAGTTATCTTTTTCTATATATATTTAAGGACTTTTTAAAAATGCTAGTCCTGTCGTAACCTAATCTTTTAGTTCAACTTTTATGTTGTTGAGTACAATTATTAGGTGATAGTTATTTACGGGATTGCTACCGTTTATTTAAGTTCATCGATATTTATAATGAATTGTTGGCTGATTACTTAAATCTTTTACTTGACAGCTTATGGACTTGAATTTCTCGTTGGGCCTGAACTTTGATACGTTACCTAATTCTAAGGCGGTTCGAAGTTCGCCGGGTTTTAATTTAGGTGACAGATTAAAGAGTAATATTTGATTGAAGATTCACGAAAATCACATAACTACTGTATTATATATATTGACAGTTATATTTAATATATATATATATTATATTAGTGCGGTAATGCATGGTATTTAGAAAAGCGCACACTACGTTTAAGTGTCACGCATGCGTAACCAGAGCAATTCGCTAGTAAATATAATTAAAAATCGATTTCAACGTGGAAATAAATTAAGAAACTTCTATTGAAGTAAGGCGGAGCTTTTGTGTAATATATTCATATTAATAGACTGCAATAGAATTTTGTTGAACCATATTTTTAACTTGTCCTATTTTATAGTCTATTATTTATTATAATAAGGATCATGGCTCGCGATCGTTGGTCACGGGATGGGTTACCGAAAATGATTATATCGAGCTACTCTATGCTTCTGAAGGCCAGCTGCATTTGCAATCGTTAATACCCTCCAATCCGCATTGACCCATCCTTAACGATGCTAGACTAATGCTGATGGTGATGATGAAACAATTACATACATATATACATTTATGAAATTTGATCCTCGTATTTAAAAGCTCATACACACCCAGTGCACTGGCGTCAATTAATTTTTAATGACGACTTTAAGCTCTAATTAATATTCTAAAATGAAAATTTTGTATGGGGATAATGTCGCTTTAAATTAACTTTGTGACAGTTTAATGACATTTGTGCAATGGGCAAATATATTGACATTATTATGAAACAAGTGGATCCGGCAAACTGTTCCGCCTAGGAAATTTGAATAAAAAAAATAAATAAACTTCTTGGTTCCGCCTAACATTCAATGAATGAGCAAATTTGTTTAGGATTTAGCGATAATTTAAAATAAACCATAGACATTAGATAACATTACTTTAACTGTCAGTTGCTTTTTGTCATTCAACGAACGATGAATGTCAGTTGCAATTGAATTCAGTTGCAATTTATTATTACAAATCAGTATCATTTTTTGAGTCTTTTTTAATGATTATTTTTAATGATAAAATATAATATCTTACTACTTATTATCATATTCCCTACAAAAACAAATTCGAAAACGCAGATATCATAAAAATTGGTCCAGCCGTTCTCTAGTTATAAATGGTGTAACAAACACGACTTTCTTTTATTTAAATAGATTTCACATACATATTGGTCGAATTTAACCTTTTTTTTCCTTAATTTTTTACGTCAAAATTAGTAACAAATTAAGGAATATTGTCTCACGTGTTCCTAGATCGGTATTACTTCTGCTCATTTGGCCGACCTCGACCGGACAACGGATTTATATGGCCTCCTCAACACACAGCGCAATTAAACAAATAAATGAAACATAACGACACTGATAAAATACTTGGTGGTGTATTTAATCAACAGCCTCAAGGTTATCAACTCGAACATCGGAGACAGTCTTTTCTATATAAACGAAAGTGATTACTACGTTCCTAATAGAATCTTAAAGGATTACGGAGAGTAACGACATACTGTACTTCTAAGTAGTTTGTGTGGATTTTGGATGACACTTTGCCAAAAATATTAAACGTCAAGTAAAAACTTTATACCCTTGTTATGAAATTTTCACGGCGGAGAAGTACATATGAAAGGCACAAAGGATAATATATATATGGAGAAGAAGTGCATGTAAATTTTTTCTTACGTAAATATTTAAAACTTTATAAAATAAAAAAAAAAGTTACGCACATTATCTACGTTTGATACTTTGTTTGCTGAATGTCAAACAATCATAATGAAGTCTTAGATAATGAAATCAAATTTTCTTGTAGAATACACTTGATAAATTTCGTGTGATTAGATGTAACTAAGGAGATGGGATAATAAACCATAATTAATATTCTTAGAATGATACGTACATATGCTTAGAGTGCACTCAAGGAATATCAGTGTGCTTTTGACGTCTGCTGTTTTGTGTCAGCGCTACGAACTTAAAAACACTTTTTAAAAGAGTTTGCGTGTACATTACTTCAAACCTTTTTAAAGCCATTTTGGCATTATAAAGAAAAAATATTGGTTGTCATTGGTTTTCTTTTTAGACGCATTCACTGAGAAAATACGTCAATATACTTTATTTTTCGACGTCAATCAAACATTATTAATAAAAGTGCTGCATAGTTGCTCCGGCTACAAAGTGACTGAAGTATTTTAATAATTTTCTATAGTAAAATATATAATTACAGAAGGAAAAATACGAATTTTAGAGACTACTTTGTGATATCATTGAGTCGAAATTATAAATTCACTTTTTAACTTTGATAGACAGAACCTTTGAAAACGTGATAAAATTTAGCGACTTGTTCGAGATTAGTTGTTAGTACAAAGCCTGTAAAAATATAAGGTGTAAGAGGGTTCGCTCTTAGATAGTTTCTCGTACAATAGCACCCATTACCATACAAAGTTATCCTCACAGAGAGTAAATTTTTAAATATGTATAAGTTACTTACTTTGCATATGTATTACATTGTTCTTATGTGCATAATAATGATGGACGGATTTTTTTCATACTTTTAAGCGACGAAAATATTTTTTTTTTACATACTCGCATATTTTTGATAAGTTGATATCTATTATTCTTTTCTTTGGAAGTATGGCATTCAAAAATAGAATACAAGCTGTCTTGTTTATAAGAATGCAAGGCTCGTATTAAAAGGATTTGTTTTATTTCATTTAATTATTAGAAATAGTAGGTAAAAACGTACTATTAAATTAAATTTCAATGTGAAACACTAAAAAAAATCTCGTTTATTGCGTTAAGCCTTGGATTTGTCAATATTCCTACGGCTTTACAGTAACTTAATCTTTACTAATATTATAAATGCGAAAGTAACTCTGTCTGACAATCCGCAGATTAGGTTTTTCTGAATCTAATTATAAAAATACCAAGAAAGAATCAACCCAGAAAAGGATATATTTTAACACTGCGTGTCATAAATAGTTTTTTTTTGCTTGTATTTTACCCCTTATCTTATGCCCAATTTACAGTAGAATATATTGATCCAATACATTTGTCGGAAGCAATTTTAAACTCAAATAGGCACGGGAAGCATTGTTTGTAGAGCCGTCAATATGAATTTATTTCAAATAAATAATAGTAATATCGTTAACTGATAGCATCAATACGAGAGGTTTTGTCACTTGTTACTGTCTACTTTCAGATTTTTCGATAAAGTCAAATAAATCGATTGGAACACGCGATTGGGCAATTGTCAGCTTCGATACTCCATTCACTATAAACTTATTTGTGTAGCTACTCAGTGAAGAATCTATTATTCACAGAATCTATACAGTAGTTACCGTAGGAACTCATGTCGTGTATGTCATGTCGTAACGGGAAGGTGTCGCCATCTAGATCAGGCTAAAAGTTCATTTTTGCACTTATTGTTTTGGATGTTGTAAATTGATTACCATAATAAAAGAATGTGGACAATATTTATGATAATGTTGTCCATGATTTATTTTCTTACTATTATTAAAAATATATATTAAATCCTTCCCGAAATCTCAAATATCTCTATACGAATTTTATTTATTTTTATTTTATTTTATCACAATGGGGCCCAGCGGTTTTGCTGTAAAAGCGTAACAGATAGTTTTATTTCATTACTTTTAACATTTGTATAGGTACCTAGGATAAGATTTGATTCATATTGCATTGTACTCGTTGCTATAAAAAGATACAATGACGTCATAAAACTTTCAAATAACACAGACAGTGACCAGATGTTACTTTCATACCATCAGTGTCTTCTATTTAAGTACTAGTGAATATTAATTTATTTGTAAATCATTTTGTAGCCAATAGTTTTGCAATGACATTAGTTTAGTTTAGTGTAGTGTTTTGTTTCAGTGTAAATTGTCAATAATTAATTAAAAAATGTTTCGACGTGTTACTCCGTCTAAAGTTGCTGTGAACAGTTCTCAAAGTGAGCATCAATAAAACTCATATGGTATACTAAGTAAATAAAACTAATAAATAATCCGTTCTCAAAGTAGTGAACGAAATAAGTTTGAGAGCTTGTATTGTTTCAATAAGTGTTAATTTATCCTTATTCAATTTAAAGAATATTTTTGTTTTGTATTCATGGTCAATTTTTATTTTACATTTACTTTTCAAATTAGCATTACACTTATTTTGTATCGATACTTGTATCAATATAATGTTAAAATTAACCGTATCATTCTAATAACGTTTAAACAAAGGCGGAATGAGACGGTACTCTAAATAACAAGTGTACGCAATGGAAATGAAGAATTAGAATAGCGCAGAGGTTAGAGCGCTCGGCCTGCAATACGGTTGTTAAGCAACTTTGGCAAGGATCGGTCATAGGATGGGTGGCCAAAAATTAATTATATCGAACTCCTCCGTGGTTAGAAAGCCCTTGGTCGCGGATGCATCTGCAGACAGGATTGATGGGATGAAATTATCATCATACAAAAATTCTGTCGACATTTTATGAACTAATTGTTAACGAAGGTTGGAAATGTCTCCTTGAATCTTTAATAAATCATTGAGTTACAAATCAAAATCAGGGTTTCAATGATTATTATTTTTAGTTCTTAGCGATAACAGTTTATGGTTTCCAGTGAAGTGTATCCAATCATAGACGGTCATAGAAAATATGTAGGTACATAATCTTTAATTAGAAGTGCTTGTGACGTTATAGTTTAGTTAAAATCACGACATATCGACATCGTATAGACAAAAAGAACTTGCTATAAAAATTTTAAGTTTAATCTAAAAAGTTAGTGAAATAATCTTTATATAAGACAATTTAAATAACGAAGGCAGAAAGCGTATTTGCTGTATTTGATCTATGTATCGGCTTTATACGATTTTTTGATAGTTATAAAATTGACTTTATATCGACTTTATTGAATTAAAATTACAAGATAAAAGAAAACAATTATACGATGAAATAATATAAACAATAGAAAAATACGTTTTTAAAATTCATTATAGATACGATAGTAGCACAAAGTACAAAACAATCGGACTAATTAAAAGGAAATATAGCATATATAACCAGAAAATTTTAATATAGAGACTTCTATACCATGCCTTTTTTATTATTACTATTTTTCTGTCATTGTAGATATTTAAACTTCTTAGTTTTCATTTTAACACACAATCCAAAGCGGAATTAATAACTGTTAACTTATTTACAATTTAGATACAGCAAATACGCCGCGTAAAAAATGCTTTTCATTCAGATAGAGACAGCACTTACTGACATCGAATACTAAATTGAAATACTAAATTGCAGTTTTTATCTATAAACAAGTGAAGTAATAACTTTGTAATAATATTCGTTATTTCATTAAAAAGCCTTTGAACTCAATAAAAATATTCCAAATCTGAACTTTTTATCTTTATATTTAGACGAGTCATGAATTTTCAAAATTATTTTTAGCTCTGGTCAATAAACATTCTACAGTCGAAATAAAAATAAAACAACAGAACGGTGTTTTTTGAATTTCTATATCAATATCAATTTCGATGTTGAAAATATGTTATATTTACTGACTTTCAATTAATATTATAATCTTATTACAGGTCCTCGACTAAATAGTTCCCAGACTATTTTTCTAATGACTTCAAACGTATAAAATTAAATTTCAAATTTGAAAGCGAAATTTAAAAGATATTCCTATTTCTTCAATAAAGTAGTTATTTTTTTTTAATAATGTAGGTAATAATTTTACCGATTAATGGTACTCTATTTACATTATAATAATGATATAAATTAAGCAAAGAGTATATAGGTAGTTTAAAACCTAAGTGACCTACCAAATAAGTATTTAATAATTTAATAAGTATTTAACCACCAAATCTTGATGTAAGTCCACATTTCAAGGTTCCACTATAAACGGGTTAATAAAAAAAAAAGACTTACAAATACACGATTTACAAACGTTTTCCTTTTTTTTAAATTAAATAAATTATCGATGAACAAGATGTTCTTGCGTCCGTGGTACCTAGGAGGTACTAGGGTAAATAAAACCACGTCATAAACTGACCATAGTTTTGTATTCAATAATAGCATCTTTTACGAGAGAATTGTCATTACACATATACCATTTTTAACAAAACATAACATCGCGGTATACTAAATGTACAGCTCCATCTTTCTATGAAAATAACAAATACATATATGTTATAAATATCATTCACATAACCATAAATACATAATTTTATTTGTGTTCATAATTATAGTAAATACATGCATACATGGCTTATACAATCGACGTAAGTATTTTGGGTGTTAATTTCAACAAAATACCTCGCGCAGTCTCTAGAAAAAAAGGTCTTGACATAGACTTGTCTTGTCTTGTCTTGGAAAGAGGGACAATTAAATTATCCCTTTTCCTTTTGAGTTACGAAACTCTGATACAATTTAAAGTAATATATGATGCGTACTCAGCAACGAAATAAAAATAAAATTTAGCAGTAGATTGAAGCACATTATAAATATTATCAAAGTACAATTACCGCTATGCCAGTTTATATAAAAGTGTATTTCTTTAATTTTATTCGTCGACTCAAATCCATGTCACCGCCCATATTGATTAGCGCCAATTAACTGAAGGCAAAACACGATTTAGATAATATTTACGTGTCTATGTGAACAAAACAAAAAATTCTTCTACAAGATTTCTATAGTAAAAACTCCATGTATTTATGTTATGTTATACAGTTACATGTAACGTAAGATGGTGGCAGAATTGACGATATATTTATAGTAATATTAGTGTAGTTGCTTAGTGTTAGTATAAAATACAAATACTTCTACTATCCTATTAATATTATAAATGTGAAAGTTTCTTTGTTTGGATGTTTAGATGTTGGGATGTTTGTCCGTCAATCACGCCGAAACTACTGAACGGATTTTGATGAAATTTGGTATACAGATAGGGTATTAGCTGACTTAGATAATAGGACACTTTTTATTCCACTTAGCATTTCCCTAGGGTCCAAGCGGGCGTAGCCGCTGGCGAAAGCTAGTATAACATATATATTATTATAGAAAGGCAAATTAGATAATAATCCTTCTTTATTCGTTAGATGTTGAGTTTAAAATATAATATGTGCTGCTGAATGTGGAATATTAAGCCACTGACTCATGAGCGAGCTGTATCTGTAACCGAACCGATACATTAAGGAATTTAACAGTTTTACTGGTTAAGTCCATCGACTATGATGTCATCAGCTTATCTCTCGTTCACACGGCAATCTCAGAATTGTCCTGGATGTGCATTTTTCATTTTTATACATTTTGGCAGACATTTAGTTATACATTATACGGAACTGTTCACACCTATAAATTTAACAGGATTTTTTCTGCTTAGACTTTAATTGGCTCATGAACCACGTACACGCTATGAGTTTTGGTAACAATCACGTGCAACGGTTATAGTTGCAGGTGTGTACGCTTCTTTAAAAGTTAGTAGGAATACTCGCAGCTGAAAATTTCTCCGCTGAAACCAGCTACAAATGTTTCAAGGAAAATTTACAGTTTTCCGTGCAATCTTCATTTCCACTGAATTTCAGTAGTTACATTGAACTCGCTGCTCTGAGAGTTCCCCATTCTGTTAAAAGCTGTACACTAAACTAAGCTGAAATTTGAATCATTTAAATACTAAATAGAAATACTTCAAACTTATATCAAGTAATTTTGCGTTCCGTCGTCTCCAAATAGCTTCTTGTTTCTGGATCTTGATTTAAATCCTAGGATTCTGATGAAGATTCGAAAGATAACAAAATTAAAACTTCATTTTGTCATAATAATAAATCCAGTATTTTGATCGAAAACCTAAACTTGTTTAAGATAGAAGATAAGACCAATCTAAAAACCCAGATCAGACTACTTTTATCATAAAATTAATATCGACTGTTACTTTGGCAAATAAAATATAATTTGAATTTAGTTATTTGTTGAAAATTTTTTTTATTAATATTATTTTTGGTCTATTTTACATTCGCAATGCTATACAGATATATATTTAATGAAAAATCATCCAGCCCCAGGTACCCAGACTTAAAAATTCGTCAGTTCTGTTGGGTCTCGGGTAGCTGAATGGCTAGATCAGTCGCCCTAAACTTTTTTATGTTCCGTAGTAAAACAAAGAACCCTT
The DNA here is from genome assembly GCA_918026875.4 of Diatraea saccharalis. Lineage (NCBI taxonomy): Eukaryota > Metazoa > Arthropoda > Insecta > Lepidoptera > Crambidae > Diatraea > Diatraea saccharalis. The sequence continues at coordinate 18,200,679 of OU893334.1, read as the reverse complement.
ATAGTCTGTCTGTCCGTACATAACTATTGATACTAGATATTTGGCATGAGTGTACACGTTAATTACGCTGACAAAGTGATAAATGAAATTTTGGAAAAATATTTTTTTACGGTCCCACTTTATAAAGTGGGGATGGTATTTTTTTCCTCACCCCATCCCCATTATTGGGTAGGATATCAAAACATTGGGCGTTTGGGAAGGCCGCTTTCGATTTTAGTAAGCCGATTGTGTCTTATTAAGCATTAAACAGTTGTTGATAAAAATTAAATTACGTATGTACAGTATATACACGCAGTTAAAAGGAAAACTAACACACTTAAGTAGGCTTTACAAGTTTAAGAGTAATAGTCGACCAATTATATTAAACTATATTTTTTTGAACAATTCCATAGACACAAAAAAAGTTATTTCTTTTAGAAGGATAATGGTACGGAACCCTTAGTGTAGTCCAAATCGCACTTGACCGGTTTTTCGTGTTAGCCTTATGTGATTATATGTTTAGGACATATGTGAGGCTTCGTTATAATCTTAATAAACAATGATATGCAGCATTTGTATGTCGGACTGAACGTAAAAAAAACATACAAACAATGAACAGGTTTTTCTAATGTTTTCACTGAAAGTCGTATCACGTGAAGGGTGTTTTATTTGAATGAAGTATGAGGATGATTGTAAAAGTGACGTAAATATTTTGGTCATCTCATCATCAGCATTTCATTATTTGCTCTGGGACACAATGGATATGCCATTCTAATTCAAAAGCTTTAAAATATTCTTAATCAAATCCACTTTTCGCAATCCGGGCGACTGATCTAACCATTGAGCTACCCAGGATCTAACAGGACTGACGAATTATTCGAGCACTTCTTACTTTTTCGCTACAGAGCGTATTTTCATCGATTTTCAGGCAATCCACCCAAAGAGTCGAAAGAAATATTTTTTACAAATATTTAAACTTTCGGAGTGGATTTTTAAGCAATTTTCATTAAGAATATTTTTTCAGTATAGCATTGTGAATGCAACATTGATCAAATATTTTTGATCACCCATCCTATGAGCGGCTGTAATGAAAGTTTCTTAATATCCACATAACACACTGAAGACTCTTACCATTATAATTAAAATTAAAATGTTGCCAATAATTATTGTTATTCATTAACACGAGTTGCTTAATAACAACAACACATAAATAGCTGTTGTATGATGTTTACAAACATAAAATTTTATTGATCAAACAACTTTACGACGTTTCAATCAGATTGTAAACATGTCACAGTGCACAGTCAACGTGACTCATCCGTCGTACGTGAAAACAATATTGTTTGTTTCAATATAACCTTAATAAGTGTAATGTCTTGTAACTGCTATAAATTAGGTCATTATTTCGTACAGATGCCGATTTATTTGCTATTTTACACCATATAAATATTAATATTTGTTTAATGAAAAGCAATAACGTTTTATTATATTAAAAGTAGATAAATAGGTCGCATCGAGTAATAGTATCTGAATGGTTTTTTTTTTTGAGGTTTCGGACTTATTTTTAAATAATTCCAAGAGTAAAGCAGTATGTTTTTTTTAATAGAACCTGGCTTGTCTACACATTCTAAATCTAATAATATGAGGCCTTCTGTAAAATTAAGTTTGACACCATTGCCATACAGCCTAGTCTGAGGTAATATTTTCCTTTCGTTTCGTGTTTCAATCTTCCTTTGAAGTTTTTGGAGTCAATCAAAAGATACAGGAATAAGGAAAAGGCATCAAGAAACAGATAAACCGTTTGCTTTTCTTATTGGGTTATAAAAATAGAAAGAAAGGTTACATATTTCTCTTAATATTATAATTCAATCAAACAACTTGGGAGATAATACATACTTTTTAGTTATCACAGATAGCATTAAAAAATTATAAATAAGAAAATTTATATGTTTATAACTTTTGTTTTTCTTTTCCTGAAGTATTAATATTTTGTAAGAACCAGACGAATACTTAGAGGAAAAGTATATTATTTAAATGGAATGATAAATAGTCATTGAATGTTTAATATATAAGTTATCCTAAGCAGACCCTTCGCCAAGCAATCGTTCACGAGCATGACGAATCATTTTGAAGTACTATAATTTAAATTCAGATTTTTGTAATATAAAGGGACTTGCCTGTTGGCATGCTCCAATGCACAGTACGTAATAGATTTCGTTTAAACCAATTCTTCCACTTGCTGCGTTTTTTGATGTTGCGTTGATGAAAAAATGAGACTTTAAATTATATAAATTGATGACTCAAAGAACAAAATGTCGAGGACAAATTTTACAATCAGTTTTAAAAGAAAATATCTGACATCTTTCATTTTTCATTTCTAAAAAATAAAGAATATATATATAAAATAATATAATTCAAAAATACAGCAGTGGATACTCTATAGTCAATTGTGTATTGACTTAGTCTACTGTAAAGAAACAAAATATTGTTTAAATAATATTTTCAATAAGGTGAAAAATTGGTATATTAAATAAGGTTATTTCAATCAAATGAACTAATTTCAATCCCCTATAATTCAGTTACATATCTATGATAAAATATCTCAACTTGACATAATGCGTGAAAAAACTTAGTGATAAATTATGTCGTTCTTCCACACAATCTTTATTTTCATGTGTAGAAGGTTTCTTGTTTTTAATTATGCGGTTGTTTTTATTACTGTTCTGAGGTTGATGTCGTCCAGAGTCTACTAAATTATCAAATTATTTGTGCAAAGTAATAGAGTTCTATTCGATTGCATTTAATTCTCCAGATATTTCTCGAAAACACTTAAAGTAATAAAGTGTCTGTGACATAATAAATATTAATTATTGTACACATCGGATGGTGGCGTAATGGTGAACCATTTGCTCTCAGAAGAAATTAATTTAAATTAACTTTGTCTGTTCTGAGAACAAGCTAAATAATTGTTATTTCAAACAACATTACAATGTGACTGACCTCTTAATAGATTGTAATTTTACAATGACCTGTTCATCCGTGTTTCAGTCAGGGTTTAAAAATCAATTAGGGAACCTTAAACAGTCCTCAAACCATCATGCGGGCCCAGTATGGATAGTTGAATGTAAATTACTGCAGATGCAGCCGGGGTTAATATCTTCGAAGCATAAAGCAGCTCGAGATATTAAAATACGATCACCCATCCTATGAATGGCGTTTGCGAGTGTTGATTATCCTCTATATTGCAAACTGAACACGCTAACCATTGTTCCGTTCCTGTGCGATAATCATCATCATCAGCCGTAAGACGCCTACTGCTGAGCAAAGGCCTCCTCTGCGCTGTCCTGCGCTGCTCGCGGCTTCCCACGACCTTTAAAAGATCGTCGGTCCACCTGGTGGGAGGCCTACCCACTGAGCGTCGTCCGGTACGTGGTCGCCATTCGGTAACTCTTCCGCCCCAACGGCCATCTGTTCTTCTCGTTATGTGTCCCGCCAACTGCCACTTCAGCTGAGCAATTCTTTGAGCTAGTTGTCCTCATTCCTAATTCGATCACGACTTCTTATGAGACCCATAGTGAACAACCACGTTTAGCTTCCGTAAGTCACCACTGGTAACACACACTGATTGAAAACATCGGTCTTGAGACACTGAAGTAAATTGGGCGCGAAAATTTTTCGTAGCTCCCGAACGCTGATAACATAACCAATTATTATATAGAAAAAAAACCACTTCTCTTATCATTAATAAAGCCATTACTCAAGGTTACAGAAGACTGTTAAATGTCTTTATTTTTAAACTTTTATGTGACAAGTTGTTTTCTCGCAATAACCTATGTTACTGGCGTATGTTTTAGCTAGATATTTATAATTTATAAAAAAAATATAAATCAGCCCATTTAATGCAAACAAATTCTTTGTAACATTAGTATAGATATCAGTGGTGTTTTGAGTATCGCCCTCAATCTATTAGATTTCCCGCCAAATTAATGGCAAAAACAAATAGTTTTGGTTACAAAAAACTATAAATCAGCTGTCTGTTTATGTGAATAAAATTACATAAAAAACAATAACCTTACCACTAAGTAAAATGCGACTTGTACCGCCCCTCGCAGCTTACAATTCAGGACATGGCTTCAGGATAACTACGGGGTAAAATAAAAAAGCAAAACTAAAAGGAAACTCAGGACTTTCAGTAAATAAAATATTGCGACTGTGGTTGTTTAAGCTTGTATAAGTTTTTTTTATTGGCTAATGACAAAGCAATCTATGCCATCTGATCGTGCATTTAAAACACTACCTTTTACTGAGACGAACCGACAAGAAACTCCGCAAGGGCCGCTTTTTATTAATAATAACAAATCCATTTATTTGAGACAAAAAGAAACAAAATGTTACACAATCACATGAACAAGGAAAAGTTTTATCCCAAAACGATTCCAGCTCAGCATATGCTGCTCTTGTGATCGCTGATCTTCCGCTGGAACCGATTTGGTGAAAACATAAACAGTAACACAACACATAACAAATCACAAAAAAAAAACACTTATATAGAGACACGACAAATAAAACACTTAGATATTTAAGGACTGGCTGAATGGCGAACGATGTTCTTTTATAGAATATATTTCTGCTACTTAATGCATTGACATTAATTTTATCTGCGGTTGAAACAAAAACTTTTCTCCCTGTTAAAAATATCCGACTAATGAAAGAGAGAATGACCAGTGTCAATACACCATAATAGGCTTTTAGCTGTGGAATTGAATGGTGCTGCTTAATATCACTCCCTACCTCGTCTCCTTTCTCAGTGCGGGGCAGCGAAGTTATGTGGAACTAGCCTATTATGGTGTAATATAAAATCTATATAAATAATATTTTTTCTATTATTGGCTCGAGTCTGTCAGGTTCTGATAACAATAAAATTATAACACAAAGACGAGATGAAATACTAAACTAATTTAATACTTTGAAATATTCCATTAATAATAAATATTTATCCTTTTTAAGATAATTCAAGAATATTTTCTCATATAATCAAATAATACTATAGTAATATGAGTAAATTTAAAATAATAATTCAATATCGCTGTCATGAAAATTGTGAAAGCTTTCAAGTTCGTCGACCCAAAATGTCACCGTACACGGCCTAAAATATAAATAACATGAAAATTAAAAGGAAACCAGATGGTATTAAATACAAGGCATTATTTTTCTAACAATGATAAAATTTTCCCATTTTTTTCCTGTTTTACATGTTATACAAATATAAAGGTAATTAATCCTAAGTTTGTGTGGTGTTCTCTGAAAGTAATTTGTCGGAATTGGTATTTGGATTTAATAGCAAAATTTTTAAAGAAGTTAAATCGTGAAGTAGCTCCACATTATGAATTATGGGGTATAAAGGTAAAATTGGAAAAATAATTTCTTTTATGTCAAAAATATATTTATAATAGAATATCAATTTATTTTGACAACACACACCACATATTTATTTAATTAATTGCAAAAGTAACGCCAGTTAATAAGACAAAGAAAGAAGCGTCAAGTTGTTTCAATGAAAATGTTTAAATGAATATCAGGCCTATATTATTTCTATATCAATAAACATACACTACAAAAGACGAATTAAATTAAGCGAAGAAATTTAATAAGACCGTTGAGAACTCATATAACTTGGTAAGTTTTGTTTGTATAATTTTATAAATTAAAAAGTTTAGCTCAATCATATTTCATAGACGTGATAAGAATTACTTTTAGTTAAACTAGATTTACACTATTAATTTATTTACAGTCCAGCTCAGTGTTTCTCAATCATTGTTCTACCATGGCCTGGTAATTTTCACACTGCGCCTTTCGTAACCCGCTTAATACTTGTAAACCGAAGCTGGTTCCATTATGTAGAATAATAGAAGGTTTTATTAATACTACTTACTTTGTTATCGCCTATTTAGTCACTTAAATGTAGTGAAGAGTATAGAGCTTCTCCTTATTTTCGTGTTTGGAATCGCAGGGCAGGTATTTCATTTTGATGGCTCGGTACCGAGTCGCGTCCAGGCCAATGGTAAACACTAGTCTAGAAACCCTGGTTTTTATGCTTATATCCTGGTTTATATCCAAGATGTAAAACATCATAGTGTTCATTGTTTTAAACTATCATCAGAATGATTGTTAAAAGCGGGATTATTCTAATGTACCTTATATAGTCCGTGATCATAGCGCTTGCAACAATGCCGAAATATAAGGCAACTTTTAAAATATAAGGTACAATCCCGTCTTTAGCTCTAAATTTTTGGTGGCGCTAAACAACTGTAATGGCCTTATATCTCCAAAAATGTGATTCTTTAATAGAATTTATCTGACAATAATTGATTTCCTAATGACATTAGCTATTATTTGATTCAAGATAAGATCCTTGGCCCAGCCTCAGTTAAGAATTTTTCATTCGTTTTTATTGTGTTATTACTTATTATATTTTTTTTAAAATTTTTTTTTACTTTCTTTTTTGATAACACCAGTACATACTAAATAACGTCACATACATTTCTCTTACTGAAATCTCTGAAAACTAGCTTGTCTTTTTATTATGAAAATTTGAAACAAACGAAAGCACACAACTCCATGTAAAGCAGAAATACGCACATTCTGTATGAACCAGATAGGTAAATGATTTAAGACACTACTCGAGATTGACGTACTAGAGTTTGTTACCAGATAAAAAATTTGGAAGACCGGAGATTTACTTTGAAAAAGCAATGACAAGCTAAATAGGTAAAATAAAACTGATATTACAGTTTTATTTCTGTAATTAACTTGACCAAAGATGATTTTAAGTTTCTATATAAACAAGATACATTTTCGTTTTTGTAAAAGATACATTTAAATAAAAATCAAAAACCTACAATTCCCGATATCTTTAATAATTTATTAATACATCAAATGTCGATTTCGTCTATTAATGTGGTAAGGTTTTGCGCAGATGTATATGTCTCTAAATTATCTATTATGTTTCTACTATCATCGCAGTATTTTTAAAACATTGAGCCAAAAAAAATCTCATCATTAGAACCGGTTCTTAGGAATGCCGTCTCAGTCTCGGTGAGATTATGAATCAAATCAGTCACGTTTGTATATCGATTCAGTATTTATCGTGAGTACACAATTAATTAAATATAGGTTCTGTCGTTTGAATCACGAAATAAGTTTATTTTTGCTCCCAATTTCTAAAAATATGATGCTTATATTATTTTTAATTACATCCGTAGTTATCCTAAGAATAGTTTCAAGACGATGCCGAAATACTGTATAGTTCTGCCAATCTTTATATATATTGAAGAAATTAAGATTTTATATAAGTGATCAGAAAGAAGATAACAGAAAAATAAGATATAGTAATAAATGAAGTAAATAATAAGACGTAATTCAGAAATCTACAGGAGCTCGAACCGGTTGTTGCGCAACATTCGCAAGGGTCAGAGAGTCAGGATGGATGGTGAAAAAAAAATATCTCAAGCTCCCCCTTACTTCGTAAGGAACGTTTAACTGTTGGTTCCGGTCCAATCCGCAAAGGGACATGTGAGGTGAGAGAGGTGGGTCATCACCAGTGGGGATATTAATAGGCTGGTGATATTGATGATATACTCGGAACCCAAATTTTTGCTAAAACACGATTCAATACTTGTATTTTACGTAGTTACACATTTACGCTGACATATTCTTACAGAAAGGGAATCTAACCTCTGACCTTATAAATGCCGTCATGATACGAAGATGGAGGTCGCTAAAACACATTACATAGAAGTAACAAAATTGATTAAACTAAACTATGATTTTGCTAAGCAAATCGAATGTTGACTAATATTTATCTTTGGCTTTACTTAATTAATCGTTGAAATGATGTACCTTGACATTTGAGATATTGCAAAATTCCTTGCATTAACACCTGAGTCGTTATTAATAATATAATTAATATAAATAAATACTGAATAGGTACTTATATCTCGAGCAAAATTAAATATCTTTGTAAGTCCCACGAAAATTCGAGAATGGATGAATCGATTTGGCTAATTTTAGCCTTGAAATGTTATTAAAAATTCAAGGAAAGTTTAACAGATATGAAAAATATGAAGAAATCGCAAGGAAAATAATAAAAGCAACGATTTTATTTTCCCATATAAACTGTATCGTGCCTGTTAGACAGGGAGTATTAATAAATAATGTTATTGAACTTAAACACATTTAACTCTAGGGCAGTACTAAATTCTCCAGGTCAGATAGTTATAAATAATTTTATTCATAATTTGAACCTTAAGATGGTTTCGAAACTAAAACATGCTACCAAAATTATTCTCATCTGAAATAATTTATGAGATAGACGTGTCGTATACAATTTACAATATATAACGGGTTTATTTGTAAATTAAAATCTGGGAATGTCACTAGTCAAGATCAAATATATTGTTTAAAACTCTCATGGTCATTTATTTTATAATAATATTTGTTTATAGGATTGCTACTGTGTACAAAAATACTCGGGTCTCAATAAAAATAATTTTATTAAGACCCCGATAATTTTAGATCACAGACTAACTGAAGTTTTGACGACGGATCGGGGATTCCTAAATAAACCTTAAAACGTTGAAGGCAAAGTACAAAATTATTTTGAGAAAATTTGACACATTTTGGTAGCCTGACGTGCAGCCGTGTCTACATGGTAGTAATCCCGTATATACCTAGAAATATAAATAGAAAAGCTTAGCGGGTACAGATAACTTCATAGGTGAAACGTACAGTATTGTATTTATACCTAAGTAAACATCCGCTCAGGTAAAAAAATTACATGACAATAATATCATTAATATTTCTAGAACATATTGCGATACGTCGTTCGTCAATATTAGATTGAGTTTGACGAATGGCTGCGATTTTGTTTTATAACCATGAGCTGACGAGAGCATGACGGATTTCATTGACGCGACCGACGCGTGACTGCCAATGCCGTGAAAATCGAACTTCAAATATCACAAGTTAAATATGAATTATTAAATAGAACACATGGATGATGGATTATTTGTACTAACTTTGTTTAATGTCGACTAGATTCTCCCTCACCTTCGCCCGCGTAAAGATGTAATATCATCCGTGTATGATGAAAGTTCCCGTGTGTGAAATAATTGTTACTTACAAGGGGGCATTCCCTACTCGTCATCACCGATTTCGCTCAAATTTATAGGACATGTAGGACTTGGTTAGAGATAAAATTACCCAATGAGGGAATTCCAGAAGGCCAAGCATTTAGAAAAAAAAAATTTCACCATAAATGTTGACAAGTTTACCAACCAGCACCAACCAGCTCCGACTAGTAATCTCATGGTCGTGAGTTCGACTCCGCATGGGGATTTTTTTTCTAAACGCTTGGCCATCTGGTATTCCCACTTTGGGTAATTTTATTTCTAACCAAGTCCTACATGTCCTATAAATTTAAGCGAAATCGGTGATGACTAGTAGGGAATGCCCCCTTATTAGACCCCGTAGTTTCGGAACCTGTTTGTTCAACGCAAACAAACAATCAAATAACGTCTCTTTATAATTTTAGTATAAATTAAAATCTGCTCGCTTACATCTATTACTAACTTATTGTATTCTGTTTATTGATTGTTATTGGTATGCTCTTGCACTCAACCAATAAATATGTACAAAGCAAAAGTAGGCAGTAAAGCAAGATTAAGTGTCAAAACTACGTTTGTAAATACATAATCTATTACTTTTTCTTGTATCTAGATTACATTTACGTCTTACCTTACTTATATCTATTTTTACTATACTAACCGCGTGGTGGGTCATGGCCCATTCCCCCTATTCGATTCATTTATTATTCGATAGTAATAGGCTGGTTATGATTACTTATATTTATTATATTTGATCAATTTTGTATCCATAATTCACCTGACTGGAAAATATTTTTAATGAGAAATGCTTAAAAAATGCTTTTTCCCTGTTACTCTGAAATGAGATTCGAATCACATGACCTATCGCAATTAGGGCGAGTGTTCTAATCACTGAGCTGCCCAGGACTTAACAGGGCTGACGAATTCATTAAGAACTTGACACTTTTTTGCTACTACAGAGCGTATTTTCATCAATGTTCGGGCGATTCACCCAAACGGCCGAAAGACATATTTTAAACTTTCAATAAAGATGAAAATGAGCCTATAAAAAAATCCTATCGGATCTCAGGGACAAAGTGGATTTTAAGCAATAAGAGTTACTAAAATACATTTTTGATAAAGTGGTCAGTTGTACCACAATCAGAGATTATATCTCACTTTCAAAGAGAACCACTAAGCTTAATTAGCCCTTCACGACAAACTATAAACGCATGAAGCACTTTTATTTTGAAGATTAACACTTTAAGCTCCATAAGATAATTTCTCGTTAGCAAAAAGGTGGAACAGAAATTAATTAAATCATTTCTGATAAGTTGCTCCGTCCACGTCCGTCAATATATGAGTTTATTTCTCACTAAAAGTAATCTCTCAGCATATATCCTAGATATCACAAATCATACCTTTACGACGCTCCGTTTCGACGTGAAAGAAGGAAAAATATTTGTTCCATTAAATTACCTATTTACGTTTCATAAAAGAAATAACTACGCTACCAATAGATAACAGTCTAGAATGACACATTTTAAGTACAGTGATTTTTCACATACTAATGTTAAAAATAAAAATGGATGAAAACAGGATTATTTCTTTTAAGAATCATTAGACATCGTCTAACAGAAAGTTTACGTACTGCGTCGCGTCGCCCGCTTTATGGCTCCATAAAAAGGTAAAATAATAAGATAGACATAAAAATGTACAAGGGATTTTTTAATTCATAAGATACAATAAAAACGCAAATCCACGAATTATAATGTCGAAGTTGATGCGACATGTATTAGAATTCGGTTGGACTTAGAAATAGATTCTATAATATCCTCTTCTTATGCCCTTGGGACATAAGAAAATTATTATTGTAATCGCTTGACGTTGTTAGAGAAACCAGTTTCTTATTTTTGGTCATTATCTAAATATTAACGTTGCATAAGATATAATATTTAAAAATCGCATTAAATATTATATTTATCTTTAAAATATTTCTATATGTAGCCCATTGCTTTCCATAATGGCGCTAATTTTAACAGTGTGCTGTCGCCATTCCAAACTCTTGTCTGTGAGACACAGAGGAAAAGTTACTATCGCATTTATAATATAAGTAAGAATTTTATAAAGTTCCAAATGAAATATGTATTAAAGATGTAAAGTTTCTTCAAAGTACACTATTAAAGGAAATAATGTACATTTAAATAAAATTCTTATTACTACTATGTAATTAAACTGTATTAGACATAATGCAAATAATTTCTACGAACAATATTCAAGTTTATATTTACGAAGTTTTATTCCTTTATTTTACCACATTTGGTTTGGTATTTATTTATTTAAAAACAATAATTAATTTACAAAGGTCAAAACGAACGAACGAAACTAAGTTTTTAGTGCTTTTTCTATTTTATCGTTCGGTTTCGATCCGTTTTCGATTCGATTTAAACAAAATTTATTTAGTAGAATTGGTCCCCAGGAAGGAACATACGAAAACGGCGAGCATGTTTGTAAAGAGTAGGTAATGAAATCGTAGGAGGTGAAAGATATGTGTAAGGACAGTGTATTGTAGCACTCTGTCCCCACTGCGTCGCATGGGATATGGCGTAAAGATATGAGGATATATCTACACTATCTACACTAATATTATAAAGAGGAAAACTTTGTTTGTATGTTTGTTTATTTGTAATGAATAGGCTCAAAAACTACTGGACCGATTTTAAAAATTCTTTCACCATTCGAAAGCTACATTATGCAAGAGTAACATAGGCTATACTTTATTTTGGAAAAAAATAGGGTTTTGTAATATATTTGGGTTTTCGGACACAAGGTGTAAAAAATCAACCAGAAAAGTTACTTATTTTGCGTACGCTGCCTAAACTATAAATGATAGAATCATAAAATATGCTAATTAATTGTAGATCTTTTAAATACCCACAAAAAAGTCCGCGACACACTATACCTATTTAAGTCGAGTGAGGCACAACAACCATTTTTTTACTTAAAAATCTTGAATTTTTTTTGGACTACATTTAAACGCGTTTATTTTACTCATGTTATTAATCCTTATCAAAATAAATTATTTAAGGACAGTTTATGTAGATAATATTTGGTCTTTGAATGATTAAAATTGGACGTTTGGTTTTGAAGTTATGGCAAAATCAAAATATTACGATTTCTGCTGCATGGCCCGTTGCGAAGTGGACGTCGCCAAGGCGGGGGTGCGTGTGCGGGAGGGAAGTTTCGATCTATGAATAAAGTACCAGCGGACCACGCGGGCGAAGCCGCTGGCGGAAAGCTAGTATAAGTATATACGTAGAGGTCTAAAACTCACCACCGCCTTTAGTTAACACTTTTACTATCTAAAGGTGAACCTTCATGTCGTAGTGGGAAGCACATTTAGTCTGCGTTGCGAAAATTAAAATAGAAAAAGCACTAAAAACTTAGTTTCGTTCGGTTTCGATCCGTTTTCGATTCGATTTAAACAGAATTTATTTAGTAGAATTGGCCCCCTGGACTTGAATCCTTCCACTTTTGCGTTGTATAACAGTTTTGTAATTATTTCATCCGGCATTCTTTCCACATGTCCGAACCAACGGGATATGTTCCAGTTGATTATTACACCGACGCTATCTTTCATTTCAATTCTCTCTTTAGTCTTCTTTGGAGGTAATTTTCATTTTTTTTTATTTAACTTATTATTTTACGTTTTGATTAAATTATTAATATGTGAATGTTTTTTTTTCATTTTATAACTCGTAATTGCAGCTTATTTGAACTTTATTTCTTTGTTTAAAAGCAATTGAAAACTGATTATATTTCCCTGGAGTCCACTTAATATATTTCATTCGTAATAAAATAAATGGAAAATTTTACGATTGAAAGTCGTAAAATGTGTGAGTGATCTCATTACTCTTACTCCAAAAGCAAGAAGCAAAATAATATTCCGCCGTTGTTCTTTCTCTGTCTTTCGTAATAACCGTGATATAAAAAAGAGTAATAAACGCCGACATCACAAGTTAATTTCATAGTTACATTTCATTAAAATTAGGAAAAACATAACACATACACGGAAATAGTTACTTTCGCATTTATATTAATTTATTTTAGGAAGATTTACAGACAAAAATGCTATTTATTTTTTTTCAATCGTTTATATACGCTAAAATGACCACACTTTTTTTTAAACAAAGACTCATCGTTTTATGAATCTCTAGAATAACTGACGTAATATAAAGGCTTGGCAAAATATTAAAAGCATAATTTCAAAACAGCTCTAGTACTCTCGCGAACATAGTAAAGTGCTCACGGTTGGCTGTGAGAAGTTCGTCTCTCTGTGTAAATGTCTTAGACTCGCGTAACATAGCATCACGGTCGACCATGACACGTTCCTCTGCCCGAGTAAATATTTCAGATTCGCGAGACATTATTTCAGATTACGGTCGACTGCGCTTCTCGCCGAGTATATGTCTCAGACTAGTAGACAAAGCATAGTCGACTGTGAGGCGTTCAATAATTTTTTAGTTTTGTCAATACCAAGAGAAGAATAAGTTAAAAAAAGAACATGATTCCCTCTTTACAAATAGGGGGCTACTTAAAAATCAATTGTCTTTCGTCATCATAAAATACTAAACATCCTGACCAACTTTTCCTAAGGCGTTATAATCGTATAGTTTAGTTGGGCTGCTAGGGTTTCACTGGAATTGTCTCAGATCTTAAATTTTTATATATCAACAGAAAATGTTTATCATGTTGAGTAACTTTTCCTAAAGCGTTATACTCGTACATCTTAAGGTTTAGTTGGATTGCTCATGTTTCACAAGAGTTGTTTCAGATCTTCGATGTTTATACGTCCATAGGAATCGCGTCGTATAACTTTTCCCGAGGCGTTATATTCATATCTCTTACAGTGCTTTTAAGCAACAAGGTTAAGCGTCAGAGTAAATTTACGCTAAAATTGTAGTTTTAATATTAGTCCAAATTTATATTTTACAGAAAATAACCAAATCTTCTACCTACTAGGAGTAAGTATTACTCCCGTAGAACATCGTGCTAAAGGTGAATTTTGACTAATACTAACTGCAGTCTCAGCGTATATTTACTCCAACGCTAAACCTTGTTTATTAATAACACCATTAAGGTTTAGTTGGGCTGCTAGGGTTCTACAGCGGATGTTCCAGATCTTCTATTTTTATACATCTCTAAGACGTTGTATTATATTTATTTTATTATATTTTTGTTGAAACGGCAACAGAAACACATCATCTGTAAAAAATTCAACTGTCTTATTTGTTGCAAATGAGATATTGCCTAGTGACAGACAGAGACCGAAGTCTTAGTAATATGGTTGTCGTCTTACCCTTTCAGTACGGAACCCTAAAAATTAAAGATGCTACTGAAAGGCGCTTTTCGATGCGGACAAAGTCGCGGGCACAGCTAGTAGAAAATATTTGAATCGCTTCAACTGCAGTTACTATAAACAAGTTTAATTTAAAAAAAAAGAATATATAGAGTTTAAACAAATACTTAAATTATTATACTTCTGGGCACAAGTTATACTCGAGAAGCGAAGCTCCATTAATATTTTCCTTTGAGATCTCAACGTTCAAACACATCGGAAAATATCAAATTGACATCGAACTTGTTTCAACTTCCGTATCTAAGATCAACATTGCAGAAATATATCTTAATTGGTTTTTTAACCGGCTTCAAAAATGGAAGCGATCCCAATTCGTCTGGTTTTATTAACATTTTGTATGCCGATATATTTGGGTATTTTATCATTTAATGTGTTAATAGCTTAAATGGATTTGAAAATAAAGTTGATAAAAAGTTGAAAATGAATAGTAAAATACTCGCTCATGACATCATTAAATGTAGTGAATCGTACCTAGGTATAGTAATTAAACGGGAGTGACAGAGACACAAAAGCGTATCCCACTCTAACCCCACTACTTGTCACGAAAATGTTTACTAACATTAAAAAGAGATATAGTTTTTTTTTTGTTTGTTTGCCTTCATTTT
This sequence comes from Diatraea saccharalis, assembly GCA_918026875.4. Classification (NCBI taxonomy): domain Eukaryota; kingdom Metazoa; phylum Arthropoda; class Insecta; order Lepidoptera; family Crambidae; genus Diatraea; species Diatraea saccharalis. The sequence goes on along the minus strand of OU893334.1, from coordinate 18,185,533 downwards.
AATAATAAAAGGTCATTCACCTACGGGAAACTACTTCATGTACTTCCTGTAGGTGGCAAAGGCTATCATTTACACAAGCGAAGTAACGGAAAACAACTAGTAATAAATAAACGTCTCGTTTCTTTCAAAAAATATTAAAAAGCGAAAAAGTAACAAGTGCTTGAAAGATTCGTCAGTGCCATTAGGTCCTAGGTAGCTCAGTGGTTAGAGCAGTCACGTTCGAGTCCCATCTCAGAGTGCCAGGGATTTTTTTAAGCATTTTTCATTTAAAATATTTTTAAGTATATACAAAGTGAATGTAAAATTGATCGAATAAAATAAATATTTCCCTTGCTTTATTGTTGTTCTATGCGTTACAATTTAGTATAAAATTCCTAGAAAACAGTCTCATTTTCTTCTGATACAATCAAACGCAAAAATTATTTCATAAGAAAATCCTCAATTAGGTTTTGCCAACCTTTAAAAATACTCTCCGTTTTATTGACATATTGACGGGCCTTAATGGGCCAGTCATTGTTTGGTATAGTTTGCACACGTTATTACATTTAATAATAACAACCTCTGCGGGCGAGTCGTGGACTTCATAATAGGAAAGCTTTTAAAGCTTTCGAATTCGATTCCCGGTCGGCTCAATGTAACAATTAACGTCGTATTCATCATTCATAAAATGAAGGTTTCAAAGGGTAATTAAGTATTGTTTTGGTTAACATTGAGTATGAAGCCCCAAATATAAGTTTATAATACTTAGAAGCACTAATTTAGGACAAAAATTACATCTTGTTTCTTTTAATATTATTTTTTGTATTTTTAAAATCATGGATATTTTAATCTTAAATATTTCTTCTTATCTCAATCTTAAAGTTTATTCAACAGGCTGCTGCTGTAACCAATACAAATTTAAAGTTTGTGCATAGATGAAACATATATAATACAAAGTATATGCCAAAAGAATCTCTTCACTTTACTTTTGAATACCGTGGAAATGGATTCATGTCTAATGGACCAAAAAGTCAAATCAAGTCAATAATAAATAGAGCCAAACTGATTATGCTATGCCGCTTCCCAAATACGAGCGTCCTAGGCAGTTGCTTAGTTTGTTTATGTAGAAGGGCCTGCCCTGACACAACTAATTTTACAGAGTTGTTCAAGGGGAAGATCTAGGCTGCTATAAGCACTCGTGAAAGACGAAATTCTATGCTATAGGTTCGTAAATCTACGGCGGGAGACCTTGTACCGAGAAGAACCGTCAAGAAACTCGGCAAGGGCTGCTTTTTTCTCCTTTATTTATTTCATACAGAATCGAAAAGATTGAAAAAGACTTTTTTGAAATATTTTAGGGAACGTAACGACCCGACCCACGCGACCACTGCAAAGACTTTAAAGAGAGCATGACATACTCTTGGTAACCATTCTTTTTAACAAAGATAGTAAAGCTTTTAATTCATCAATGTCTGCAGGACATGGCAAATAATATCTTTATGGTATAGTACGATTATATTGACATCTACGGCATTGTAGTTCTGTTTGTGATATTATTATCCTTTAGGAATAATCAAATAGAATAAATGTAACTTGAAATAGTATGATAAACGATAAACTGCATGATACCTCATCAAACATAGGTAACACGAAGTGTACATGACTAATTTTAATGTATTTGTTAATATTGTTTCAAACATAAAGTATACAATTGTATACAAATTGGGAGGCTACTATTAATATCTCAATTTACCTTTGAATTTATATCTAAGAATCTAATTGATAAATAGTCCTTACTGCTCTTTTTGTAAAATAAATACAGACTCTATATCTGCAACTATACCACACAGCAGAATACCGTACGACATAACGCTATAGAAATAACTGAAGTATACTGTCCTGGCAGTATCTATATCTGTGAATTGTCTGATTTTTCGTATTATAAAGGCAGCTGAACTAAGTTTTCCTGCCAAAAATAAAATGTGAGCATTCCATTGCAATTTAGAATCCAGCGTTACACCCAAGAAGGTTGTTGAATCAACCAACTCAAACTTTTCATCATTTAATTTAATTTCTGTTAGTTCTGCTTTTACATTAAGAACATAAATTTTATAAATTTCCTTTTTTAGCATTTAGCTAGACATTATTTACAGTAAACTAGGTCATAATATGTGAAAGATCATTGTTTACATCGTCATAGTTATTTTTACATCTATCAATATTAAAGAAGTGTCATCTGCAAACAATACTATATCGCACAAAGTTTCGACAAATAATGGCAAATCATTTATGTTAGAAACATAAAGGGACCTATAACACTTCTGAACATTTATATCGATAGTTTGAGTTATGGAACTAAGGTTCGACAATATCAGTTGAAGGGCAGTATTTTTGATTTGGTAGTGATTTAGCTTAAAAAAAGCTAGTAAAAATGTAACATTTCGCTGTCATATGTTTCTCTTCGCAAAAAGTTCATAATCTTTTCTACATATGTTACTCATTTTTATACTTTATAACTTCAACGTAATAGTTAATTGATCATAACATAGTCTCAACCACTAAATTAATTATACAAAACTTTATAAAGTTCTTATAAATATAAATTATACTAAAGTAATTGACAAATATAACAAACGATTATTTGTTTATGATCCCCTGTGAGATATTACGTAGCAGGGAACCGCTTAAAAATCTTACGGGATTTTTCTAAGGGATTATTTAGTATGATCCCATAAACTTTATAGGATCTATGGATAATCCCTTACAAAAAATCTTTAAAGTAAATGTACTGTTAATGCTTGCTGAACTGTGTTATGTTTCTCTATGCCGAAGCCTTTAGTTTTTAGTTTTATATACACAGCCAAATAAGATTTCTATAAATTATTAATATTACATTTTATCGATAGAGGAGTTCGATGGCGCAGTAGCGCTTGGTCTGCGATACGGTTATTCAGCAACTTTCGCAATGGGTGGTCTTAGGAGGGGTGACCAAAAATTTATTATCTCGAACTCCTCCATGTCCATGCTTAACGTGAAAGGCAAATTAAATCGTTGATCCCCACTGCATCTGTAGTCGATAATACCCACCAATTTAAACGATAAATTGGCGAGAAAAATATATTTAAAACACTGGTGCACAAAATGAAGAGTAACAACAAGAGTAATAATAATATATAAAAAGTTACAAAGCCATAAAAAATTAAAAATATATCATATATCCAGAAAGGTTGGTAATTCTGTTATCAACATCCTATAAAAATGAGGAAGTATTTAAAAAAAATTGTTCCTGAAATCAAACTAGATGTTGCTACGGTACGTTCTTGATTTCTCCATGACAACCCTTCCGGTTTTCTTTCATGTTTAAAAGTAAATTAGTTTTCAAAACTTAATAAACAACTCATATTCTATTTGTACTTTTTCGTATTTGTATTGATATCTAAGTTTCGAACTTTTCAAATTTCAGTTTTTTAATATATTAGTTAAAAGGAACGGAAATGATTGTCTTTAGTCCATTCATTTTCTGCACAACTTTTGCTAGAGTCGCTATCTAATGGAGGTGCTTTTTTAGTGCTTTCGTTTTTTTTTTAAATACTTCCTCATTGGCAAGAAGCATTGTTTTTCCTCATTGGCAAGAAGCAGGGTAGTGTTATAGGATGTTTATTATTTCTAATTTATATTAATGATTTACCTAAAATTATAAAGGACCCGTGTGTCTTGTTCGCTGATGATATCCAATTGCTTGTGGCGAGTAACAACAATCAAAATCTAAATGAAAAATTAACTTCTACTCTTACGAAAACAATTAATTGGTTGAATTTACACAACCTTGATATAAATATCACAAAAACTAAATTAATATCTTTTTATCCCCATCAAACAACGCCAATAAGCATAAATTTTAGTTTAGAGAATATACAAGTAAAGGTTGTGAACGAGGTTACCTTGCTCGGTTTAACAATAGATACCCATATAAATTGGAAACCCCATATTAAGAAATTACGTGATAAGTTATCGCGATTCTCGTATGCCCTTCGAGAAATCAAAAAGACGACAGACTTGTCCACAGCTGTAGTGACTTATTACGCTTATGCATACTCTTGGCTGAGTTATGGTATAACATTGTGGGGAAACAGCACTGAAGCACCTTCTGCTTTTATTTTACAAAAAAAAATAATTAGAATCATAGCAAATATTGATGAAACTATCTCTTGTAGGCCTTATTTCCAAAAATTTGAAATTTTAACCTTACCGTGCATATACATATATGAAGTGTGCAAATTCGTTCGCAAATATCCTGAATTTTATACTACACGTAGAATATATTCCAAATATGATCTTAGACATAAAAACAGATTAAACTTACCATGTTCCCGCCTAAACATGCACTCGACTGGTCCATTGGTCATGTCCATTAAAATATATAACAAACTACCAGATTCAATAAAGAATGAACTGTCCCATAACTCTTTTATTAATAAATTAAAACGATTTCTAATTTGCAAAAGCTATTACAGTCAAAATGAATATCTAGACGACAATATTAAAAACATTACTACATAAAATGAGTACATATTATTACGTTTGCAAATTAATATAATGAAAATAATCGGACAATTCAATAAAAAACTTTAATGGAGTTAAAATTTTAATAGCAATAAATAATATAGTTTTAAATTAATGATTGGAATAATGGAAGTAATAAAGCAATTACAGGAAAATAAAAAATGTACAATAAATGAAATCTTGAATTAAAAATGCCTCAATAGATCAATTTTAGATAATAATAATAATAATAATAATGCCAAATGACATAAATTAGCAAATTTTAAAGAAACAAATTATATTTTAAATTATAACAACAATATTAAATTAATTACACGTGAATCAATCAATTTTATACAAATAATATGAAATTGGCTAGTTTTGATTTGTATTTTTGAAAACATTATCTGACTATTATTTATAATTATTAAACTTACCATTTTATTTTATTTTTTGACGATGTGGTAGTAATATGATTATTAAATTACATTTTATTTTATCAACAATATTAAATTAATTATTTACAAATAAATTTCATACAAGTGATAATATTACAGAATAATATCAAATTTATAAATTTGTCTTTATATTTTATTATTATTAAATTTGTATTATTTATATGTATATTATATTGTTGATGAATTTGAATGACTGTTAGTGATAATTGATTAACTTTATGATTATTATTAATTTGCCAGACCACTTATTTTATTTTTGATATGTATCCTCTCTATAAAGTATTGCTGTGCCCGACAGGGTCCATAGTTTGATACTAATATTATTTTTGTAACATCAATGTAACACTATGGTTTTGTAATAAACATTTGAGTATTGAGTATTGAGTATTTTATTTTACAAGTTCAATTTGAACACTATACAATTTTAAAATAAAAAAATTGTCTTGTAGTGGATCGAACTTTAAAATTGAAGTTACAAGTAAGCGAGTGATAAGTACGTCCAAGTGATGTGTCATTTGAAAAGTCTTGAGGTACATATTACAAAAAAATATATATATCACGATGCATTAATACTTATTTATGAGTATAAATAAAAAAATACATTTAATATTGGTACAAGACCCTACATACTTCTATCGATTCTTTAATAATCTCTGTTTACTCTGCACTTTTATGATTTCTGGCATCATCTTCCAGTAACAGCCAATCAGTTTTATCTTGTCAAATTTTGTCTTAGCCTTCCGTGGGTTTAATATCGAAAGAATAACGAACATATTCGTTCATCATTCATTCAGCCGAGATTTTTTTTTAGGCTAAGGTGTTGATTGTTTTTCAATTAAGAGTATAGCTACCTCAAAACAATACTATTGGACATATTCACAATAAAAAATAAAATATTATGGAAACCTTTACATTTATTTATTAAGTTACATTAGGTATTTAAAACAAAAATACCTTTGATTTATTTATTACCTCTGGCTACCGCAAAAATACTACCAGTTCCAAATTTGCGAGTGTTTTCTGAGATGAACCGGTGGAACAAACTGTGACAAAAACGAATCTTTGTTCAATCGCAAAAAAAAATGATGATTATCAATAAAAGAAAAATACAAACACGATGAAACCGTTTAAAAATTGTTTCATTTATAGAAAATGCCCGTGAAAATATAAGAAATCAAGACGACATTTTTTTCTTTGGTGAAAAAATTTATATTCCGATATTTATAATCCAAACAGTATAGACTATGAAAGTCTCCGTAGTCGGGTGGATCGCACACCGGTTTCAAGATGTCCGAGTGTTGTGGTACCTTAGTTGTCTCAAATACTTCATAATACGAGGGCTTTAGCAACTCATTTTGGCATCTTAGCAATGTACGTGATGTTGGCTGTTTAATATTTATATTTATTCACTTCTGTTTGAGTATCATATGTTAACTTGTTATTCCAGGAAACCTTGACTAGAGTATTAAACAAGTTAGAATCCAGTAACCATGCACTGTAGAGGTCTTTTGAATCTAATACAATATGTGTATTAAGAGTCGTCTAAAATATTGTTTTATATTCCTTATCATGTGTGAAAACGTGTCATTAGTGTATCAAATAGTGGTGTAATAGTTTTTTTTTTTGATTGGACAGTTTCGAATTCCAGAATATCCACTATAGCTTTTAAAGGCTTTAAAAGAAGAGAAATGAAGAATATTTAATGTTTTTATTTAAAAGGAAAACAGGTACCACTATAAGATTATTTTCTCAACTGTCTGTTTATTAAGAGCACATTTTAAGAACCCGCGGAGGAGTTGGAATTATTCGAATACTCGGGTCTTGTGAAAAAAGAAACTACTAAAGCTATTTCCAGCAGTTAAAATATTACAATTCGCTCCGCACCGGACCGCGTAGAAGGTTTTAGGTATACTATATTACTTTCGCCCCGTCTCTCGCGTCAATCTAATATATGAAAGTATTTACCTTCCTGTGGCCATAAATATTACTTATTACATACTTGTAGCATTTTATATTGAGTTTTTTGATACTCGCTGAATCATTCAACTTTATCCCTAAAAGGTAACTAAGCAGTCTTATAGATTAAATTATTCGAAAATACATATATAATTTTCAAAATAACTTTGTTTCATTAAATTCGTCTTTTTTAATGTTTGATTTCATAAATAAAGTGAAAAAAAATCAGCCTCGAACTTGACGCAGAGCACAAAACTGACACAGCATAGAGCTTTAATGGAATAAAACCTTTATTCCCTCTTCTAATTTGAAGTTTCAAGCTGATTTTATTCCAGAATAGCACTACGAAAAACTTTTCTTAAGAATCATCCTAATAACGGTAAGCACCTAAGTGGTAAAGTTTTCCATTTAAAGACATAATGTATGAGATAGTATTTGTAAGCATCCCATCGTATATAGATAACTACAGGTAATTTTCCACAACAGGCTCAATTACTACTTCGCAACAGCGTATTATTAGCGACAGTTGACGCATTTGATAAATTACATAAAATTTGTTACAGGTAAGTGCCACGAGTCTTCACAAGAACGGCGACAGAGGTGAATTGCAAGTAAATAAATATTGAAGTTTGAACAACAATAATCTTAACATATTTTTTTTTTATAGTTACGCATCAATCACGCCATCAACTCTTGTAAAGTTAACTACGTTTCATTAGAAAAATTTGATCAAAACTCAATTATTTTTAGTTTTAAAGCCCGATTTATAATTCAACTAACAATTTTCTCACAATTCAGCCCGCGTAAATTGTAGCATAAGATATCACCCACGTATGATTTAGTAAAAGCAGACTACTCTCCGCCAGTAGCTCCAGCCACGTGGATGATACTAACGCGACTATTCATTATTTTGATCATAACGAGACATTTTTTTTTTTTAAGAAAACGGCGGCGTAAATCTTTTCGAATCCTGTGACATATTGTGTGACATCAAACGAGCACTTGCAATTTGGTATATAAAATATCAAATACCACAAAGTAATTGGAAAACAAATGAATGAATTTTGCATAGATATCTGATGCAGTCTTTTCGCCTTGCCCAGTGTAGGTCCAACAAAATTTTCTCACAATTTCGAAAACAAGACAATCTGCGTTCGTTCCTTCTGGCGTTATTTTCCGGGACGCCAGATCAAACAACCAAAAAATAGGACATAGTCGCCTCACATGATCACTTGATGATACTTGAGGACACGTTAATCCGTTGGTCCTGGCTGCATCTGCAGCCCTTTAACAGTCTGATACCGCAAATAGTGAGTAAGAAGAGAGGGCGCGATATTGGAAGCCCTAATTTGAACCTAAATGTATACAAAAACAATAAGTTTTGACCAAAAACCTCCGTAGCAAAGTGACTCATAGGCCGATTTTAAGGTATTGGCATTTTCAAGTCCCGGAATAGAACCCCGGTCAGGACAATGTTAAAAACAAATTTATCTATATTGTCTCTGGTCTGGGTGTATTCGTTGTTTCAGATTTCCACGATACTACTCAATTTGGAACCTGAGTAATGCATTACTCAGGTTCCAAATTGAGTAGTCATTAAAATTAATATTAGTATTATAATTAATATATATTTTTTCATTAAATTAATATATTTTTTATATATAGTATTAATATATTTTTTCATTAAAATTAATATTAGTATTGTATGTACAATACTAATATTAATTTTAATACGTTATTTAACATTCATTTATATTTTATTCGTGTTTATTTTATTAATTTGATTATTTTTATGTACAAAAAGGGCAAGATCAAAAATACCGTGTTCTAGAAACATCCACAAATAAATGTGCGGGTTTCTGACGTCACGAATCACGTTTTACGAGCGACGTCGAGCTATTTCAGTTGTGTGCAAATAAAGGTACATAAATTTTTCATTATATTTTCCAAACATCACAAGCGTTGCGAAAAGTTTTGGTTATAATGTCGACTTGCACAAGGCATTTGTACGTCATTCCGGAACTAGAACAGACAGACCTTGGGAACGAGGGTATTAATATGGAATTTAAAAAGCTTTTTTGTAACGGAAATTGTTTTGACTTCGTATTTATATAATTGCTTTTACAGTATAGCGATTTAATAAAAGAATATTAAACGTAATATACATTGCTCCGACTCCAAAATTAATTACCTAAGCACGTGTCTAAATTGTAAGGAACTATAATACAACGATGGTTCTGTTACACCCAGATCCGAAACATTGTAGTTCGTTTTTGTATTGTAACATACATTACACGGTACTAAATTTTGCAAAGGTTGCATAGGGTAAATAATTATATGTATAATTATACGTACCAATAAATTAAATAAACAATTAATAAGAAATTAATATCGTTACCTATACCTATCGGTAAGTTATTGAGATCCCAATAATAAAAACCACATAGATTTTCTGTTAATGAACTCATGTTTTGAGCCGATAACTTCTCTGGTGATGTAGTTTCTTATTTTTGATTATAGATTATATTAACTTTATTATTTTATTTATGTCAGTTGTAAGCTTTAATATAAAAAGTAAGTTTCAGTTAAGGTGAAATGGGTTCGATTAATGTATTACTCTTATATCAAATAAAGCTATTTATTGCAGCTTTGTCATATCCATCGTAATCCTAAAATTCCTGTCTATTGAACTATTGACCTGCTTCCAAACGCATATTGTGCAATTGCTACCCCTTACCACCTTACACCGAAGACTGTTTGTCATTTAGTCATGGGTTTTAAACTTCAAACTTATTCTTACAAAGTACAGTGGGAATCCTCTCCACTATCCTGACTTTATAAGGTAACTTGATATAAGTTGCATTATATCTTATTAAATGGATACGTATAGGTAGGTAACATACCGAGCGAGCCCTTGAAACCGAAATCAAAGGCAGCCAAAGTTATCCAAACATGTAACTTTAAATTTAATTACTCGTTATTTTAAGGAGCTATGCAGTTCCATATGACACTGTAATCATTGCGACCTAAAAGGTCCAGTGTGACACACCGCCAGAACTATAGCAGTTCTTTCAGCCTAGTAGCCATCAAAAAGTCTTATGATATTCTTAATGAAAATTACTTAAAAATCCACTTTGTCCTTGGCATTTTAAGATGGGACTCGAACCCATGACTGCTTATCCGGGCGACTGCTCTAACTGTTAGGTTCTGAACAGTATTTTCATCAAGTTTAGGCAATCTACTCAAACAGCCGAAATAAATATTTTTTACAAATATTTAATTATAAATATCCAAATAAAAAGAGTGATTCTTATATAATAGTGAGACACCCTAGGCGTCAGCTGAAAATCTACGCTGTAGTCATCTGCGGCTTATGTCGAGCTGGAGCCTTTTGGACACACCACCCTGGAGGGCCCTAGTTCTATATGAAACTGAATCTAACAATTTGTTGTTATTCCTGTGCTATTCTTTGCTGTTATATTGTGATGGTGTGTTCAATAAATCATTCATTAATTCATTCATTTCAATTGTTTAACATTGAGTTTATTTTAATGATCTCATTTATGTCATTGGGCTAGATTGAATTGAATTAAAGTGAATACATTACAAAAAAAGACAATAAAGAAATACGAATTAAATATTTTTGAATTACTCTGCCCAAGAGATAATGAACAATATGTATGACACCCAGGGGATTTGATTATTTGAATAATTATTGTCAAATTACTCTCTCAAAATGAGCATTTTCATAATGACCGGACATTATGTATAATGTCCAATTTATTACGTGATCCAAAACATATTAACTAGCCCCCATTTTCCCGCTGAGGAATATGTACGAGCATGCGAATACACTGATTAAGCCAAATTAGTTCAGTATCATTAAATTTGCCTAAATATCAAGAAATCAGTCCGCAATCAGCAATTACGATTCACGGCAACACGACCTATAAAATAATATATAGCTTCAACCGTACATTCATAATGTTAGTACTTGAATTCATAGTGGTTGCAAAATTATGCAGATTCGAAAAGGGTAGTCAAATATATTATCATTTGCCGTAAAGATTCAGTATAGATTAAATTTAACCAGTCACAGCGAGTCGGCCTCGTACCCTGAGAGTTCCGTACCAATATTAAATGAAAAAAAAATGAAATAATTTATGTATAGCGAATATGTTTAATAGTAAGTAAGTAGCTTAATTTAAAATGTCGAAATATTTTTCCTTCAACTTATAAAACGATATTACTTACCTTTCTTAGATAAGGGTTCCATTTTGAACCCTAAAATGCACTATATTATAATGATACAATTCATGCCAACCCTAGCGCGAGTAGATAACAATTCACTTCCTCGAGTCGAATAAGCGACGTCGTCAATTGACCGCGACTGTACGTTTATAATTACCACTATTTACAATTATCGGTATCATTGTAAGGTATATAGTTTATGTGTATTTTTCACCGTAAATAAAATATCTACCATTACTTATGCATCCAAAATAACATTTCATGTAATTTTAAAACGTTATTATAACTCTATTACGAAGTTAAGCAACTTTCGCAATGGTCGGTAATGGGTACAAAAATTAACACTGTCGAACTCGTTCTTTTTTCGAAATGCACGTTCAGACTGTAAAATTATCAATTTCGCGGGTAAAGTTAGCCCCAAATAAAATAAATATGTGTGTCACAATCATAATTTTTACCGTATCAGATATTAAATCGGTACCTCGGTGGTGACACTAGTGTTCTATAAAAATTATAACAACGCCATCTAGAAATAGTTAAATAAAACTAATCTAATTTTAAAATCTCTGGTAGTATTCAACAAACCTCATTTCAAAAATTATTTCGACCGAATAACAATTTAGAAGTTATACTGATGTTACACAAGTTTCAGTTATTCTTTTCGTAATAATTAAACGCTTTGAAGATGATGTTCTAAGCGAAATGTTTATATTACAAGATCAAAGCGCGCTTGTAATACTAAATAGGAGAAAGTTTCGAAACTCACATTACAGAATTTTTAAATTATTCAGTTAGCGGCAAATTGTCTATTAATAAAAAAAAAGATAAAATATATTTACGCTTTTATTCTTATACACAAATATCATCGGGTTAGAACAAAAGGAAAAGTCAAACTGCAATATTTTTTTTTATTTAACTGATAATCTTTGTCTCTGTCCATAAATATATATTCAAAATAGGTTTTTATGATATATTCAAAATTATAAAGGGAGAAAAGTCTGTTCATTTAGACGTTTATATTTTCTTTACATAAAAACTATTGGACGGATTTTGATGAAATTCAGTACTTAGGTAAAAAATTACAAAAGTACATCTATTACTCTTAATCCTACTAAACAGTTATCTAGGGATTAAAGTACCGTTACGTAGTAAACCACCTCATTAGTGATGACTCTCTCTAAAGACGGAGTGTATAAAACTCTTATAGGAAGTAAGAGCTGCAACGTAAGATTTTGGTGGGTAGCTCTCCGGGGACCCACTGGACAGCTTACTGCCGACTGGGTCTCCGGAAGACAGTTCCACAAAGCCCCCGTTGCTTGCCAGGTGTCATAGACTGTGCCATAAGCATTTCCTCGACGTTCACAAGAAGGCACGTATTTCTGAGGACAGATCCTAAACGGTAAGACATATATGAATGCTTTCTAAAGTTCTAAATAAAACTTGTTAAATAACTTTAAAAATTCAGCGATGTTATAAAATGGAACAATTCTGTAAATGTACATAAGTAAATATAGTCGCTTCATAACAAGCCCACACGTGACCTTTGGTTTACAAAAAAAATATAGAGACTTTATCAAATTTTATTATTCTCAGTATAGAACTCGCAAAAACACTGACTACAAAGTGTCAGTAGCACGAGATCTGCTAAAATCGCGTCTGGGAAACTTTGTTTTTGTTACTTGAATACTTTTCGATTTGTGAGAGAAGTGGAAACCATTGTAATGATAAATGAAACCCCAAAAAGGTCATTTCGTGTGAAAGAATAATTGTAAGGTCACATTCTACTGTATTACATTTATTCAATACCTAAGTAATATGTGTTATACTGTAACCATTTTTAATTTGTAATCTTTCGAAAATCTAAAATGTATTTATATTACTATTAAAGGTGGTTTTCAAATTAAAGCATTTTATTTAAATTCTTATTAGATTTCCTGTTAATATAAATTAATTAAAATAATATGTAATTAATAAAAATAAATATATCGGCTTGTCTGTGTGTGATGCGGTTAACCCTTTAACTACAGAGGTCTGGTGATGCGTAATTTTCAACCGCATCATCCTGCTGATATCGAATTATGATAAACTATTATAATATTATTACGATATCGCTAATTTTTTCATAGAAAGTTTCAGTTACAATACTTAAAGTACTTTAAAAATATACTTATTATTGCGAATACCAAATTAGTCAAAAAATAAATAATGGCCAATTCCTTCAACGATTTTATTTTCATAAACTTTACACGTATTTAGACGTTTAACCCTATGCAATCTCCTTGATCGCTTACTGAAATCACAAAATAACTAATTACATACATATATATGTATCTCTAAACCAGGGGTTCCCAAACTGATTTCATCTACTGCCCACTTTGAGATTAATTATTTTTAGCGCCCCCATTTTTTCACCTACTTAAAAACCACTATAACTTCAGATTAAATTAATTCATTATTGTAAGCTATACTCGTATAAGCGGAGATTAAACAATAATTTTAAATGAGACTTTTACTATAACTCGCTAGAGTTAATTTACTTATTTATGATTAAACATTAATTTTAAATGAGACTTTTACTATAACTCGCTAGAGTTAATTTAAACCTGAGTGCAGTAAGTAAGTACAAGTATTATATGAACCAGTCGATTGATACAGGAATGCACAAGCCGGGTTATTTAACAAAAACTTGTCCAAACATGATTGTCCGCGGTCTATCTACAAAAATTACCTATCAAGGTGTACTAATAACTATTACAATGCGAAAGTATGTCTGTTGCCTTTTTATTTGTTTGTCTTGTAAAATATTTATGTATGACCATGTTATTTTTTGTTACGTTATAACGAGTATTTATTATTTGGTGTATTTGAACCACAAATGGCTTGACCGATTTTGGTGAAATTTTATATGTATATTCAGTAGGTCTAAAAATAGATTGTTATGTATTTTTATTACCCCTAAAAGGAGCTATATGGTAAAAGAACGTACAGCTAGTATAGTTATGTGTTATTTACAGATTGAAACTTCAGTTTAGCTGGTTTAAAACTACATTTAGTTTACTAAATTACAATCTACGAGTACTCGTAGTTTGTAATCGGATGATAGTATTATATAATACGCTATGCCTACTCAATACAAACAAACAAACGATCAAACCTTTCCTCTTTATAATATTAATTTGGATTGAACTTTATTTTTTTCGTCCTCTTAAGCTCAACATCATTATAATTTTCTGTTGATCCTTCCTTTTAAGCTAAACGCTTGTCTATCGACTCTAAGTTATCTTAATTTGGATAGTAATCTTTTTTTATATAGAAAAGGTATATTGATCCTTCTTAAGCCCTAGGGCCTTTTCCGTTTACCGAGAGACGTGCTCCGAAGGACGGGTCTGCCGTTGTCAAGTGTAGATTTAGGTTTCAAATTTATTTGTAACGAACTTCATAAAGTTATTCTTGAAATAAAATAAAGTTTGTCAATTTTTGGCTTTCTTTTTAGGCAGGATAAAATATATATAAATGGATAGAATAAGTTCAATTGATTGGACTTAATGGAATTGCGTCAATAAGTAACTAGTTTCCAATGATATCTAAAAACACATATTTCTTTGATGATTATCTGACGTATATATTTTATTTATAAAACTGCCTCAAATCACTTTAGACACCTTTTTTTATTATTTTATGCGCAAACTGATATAATCCAGATAAGTTTATAGCGGTTCAGTAAGTATTATGTTAGGCTATAAAATCGGTGAAAATATCAGTATTCCGTTCACTTTATAGCTAACAAAAAGGTTTTCGGGGATGCTTTTGTGGAATATTTTTTGATCGTTGCTATGTTCAGTGATTAATGAATTATTTTACAAGTCAGCTATCTGTGTGCATTCAATAAAACAGTTGTAATAGAATTAGTCAAAAATAAATGTTTTTTATTTCTCTACGATATGCACTATTATATAATTATATCAATTAATACAATACTAATCGATATACGTGTAATTATTCGGTTATAATAAAGTAGATCTATTTCCTTAATGAAAAATGCTTAAAAAATTCACTAGCCCCAGGTACTCTGAGATGGGACTCGAACCCACGACCTTACGCATTCTGGACGACTGCTCTAACCACTGAGCATTCCAGTACCCAACAGGACTGACGAATTTTTCAAGCTCTTTGTTACTTTTCCCACAAGTGAGCAGTCAGTCAGTCTTGTTGTGCCCTGGGTACCTCAGTGGTTAAGTTATGTTAGGTTCGCAATCCGGCTGCGAAAGGTTATGGGTTCGAGTCCCATCTCAGAGTGCCTAGGACTGGTGGATTTTTTAAAATATTTTACATTACTAGTATTTTTCAATATAGCATTGTGAATACCGAATTGAGCAAACATAAAAGATCTATTTTATCTATTAATGTAGTGTCTACAAGCATTAACATTGGTTGGACTGTGGGCATCTATAAATTAGAAGCGACGAGGCGCACCTAATTTCATTCTATTTGCTGTGTTGTTTAAACAGGCGTGCTCTGTGTTAATGTCTCTTCTAAATTGTCTGTACGCAAGACCACATATACACTTTGACCTAGTTCACATACCCATTACGCGGTTATAGGGTTGTACTATGCAAATAGATATTTTGCTTTGATCTCTAAGTATCTAAAGAATTTGTAAAACACATCAAACTCGTTATCCCTAGGGAGCCTACGAGGAAAGTACTCACTGCTACTTACGAGAATATACTTGTACATAAAATCGTTATTATACTTCGTTTCGTTTCAAATAAGAACAAACAAATATGTTTCAAATATACTAGAACTGTTCGACATATGGTTACAAATCATCTCAAGTGACATGATCTGTCACTAGCTCACCTATTTGAAGTAGACCTTTCTTAAATCTTCTAACATGATTCATTTCAAACTATCCTGTGGTTCCAAGTGAATCAGATGAATCAAAAGATTATTGAGAAAATTTGTGGTGGACATAGGCTGTTTAATTATTATTATATTAATTAAATTTATTAATCATGAAAACATTTTGACATACTTAATAATATTTTACATCAAGGAGCCCGATGACGCAGTAGTTAGCCCGTTCGATCTGCGATACGAAAGTTAAGCAACCTTTCCGTATGCCGGTAATATGATGGAAATTTATAATCTCGGATTTCGCAAGCTACGTCAAGCCACTGGTGTCGGCTACATCTGCAATCGCAGCCACATTATCCTCAGGGCCCGCGTAGTGGGTCATACTCGTTCATAGCCCAATTCCTGGCCTGGCGTGACCCAAGGCCTGCCTAGTAGAGACATTAATAAGCTTATGATAATTATGAATATTATTTTTTTCACTCTAAAATGTTATATTTTATAAATATTATTATATAGGTATTATTTATTGAGGAGTAAATATCGTAACACTTCTAAATGGTGGTAATTCTATAGCAGAAACTAGATTAAAAGTTTTAACAAAAGATACTAACTAACTTAACAAAAGTTTAAATAGTGACAACAGAATTGGCGGCGTTATATCTCTAATTTACTATAATAATGTTTGTCTTGAGTTAATTATACAAAAGGATATATCTCCAGTATAAAGATATTATCTATCTTTCCGTGTAGTTGATATGGACTGCACAAAGTTAATTAAGAATTTACATATTATAGTTTTACAAAATGTATAGGTGACCGTAACCCATTGTTAAAGTCCCTAATTGCAATTAAGTTACATAAAATATATTGACTACTATTAAATACATTTGCAGGTGGAATTTTGGAGGACTTAACACAGGATAGTCGAACATTATTTGTCTTATTATAAAGTGAGGACTAAAGTTAGTACTTAATTTAAACCAAAACCATTGATCGCTTAAAGCAAATTAATAATGACAAAAGAGAAACGTCAAATGGCATGTTTACTTGTTACATATTAACTTGTTAGTTGATAATAACCATCTATCATTTGCCGTTTTATCTCAAATAAAAAATAGTGATGTGATGTGAGTGATAAAAGTGATATATTCATTACTTTTAAGTTCAGTCAGTTAGATAATTATAGCGATTAACATTAGAACTTATGCATGGTTAGAAAAACTCAAATATTTGTTTGTATGTTTAAAATACTTAAAGTATTTTTTTAGAAAAATTCGTACTTTGGCGAGACTGCAAGTATTTTCTATAAAAAAAATATAATAAAACAACCTAATGAAGACATTAAAATTTATTTTCAGAGGTCTGATGAATAAAAAACTCAATAAGTCATATCACAGAACGCATTACGCAACCGCCAAAAGCCGCAAATGCCTAAGGGACCCGGCTGTTTGCTACAGCCGGGTCCCCGGGTCCCTTAGGCGTTTGCGGAACTGGAGCGCCTCCAAAACCTTGCCATCCGATTCATTTTCGGGCTCCGTAAATACGATCATGTCTCCCAATTTCACCAACAACTCCAATGGCTCTCTATTCGGCAACGTAGAGATTAACATATCCTGTCCCTTCTCTACTCTGTGTTGTTCAATCCAAAATGCCCCTTTTATCCTAAACAACGTTTCAAGTTTTTATCGTCCACTCAGACCTACCTCTTTGTTCATCAGGCAGTCTTCGCCTCTCGGTTCCTCAAAACCGTTCAAAATTCTACAGTCAATCGTTTATGTTACACGCAACTCGATTGTGGAATTCTTTGCCCGAAGATATCAGACGCTCACAGTCGCTCTACTCATTTAAATCTAGAGTAAAAGCGCATTTTCTGTCTGGTGGGCGTAATTCTTAAAATCTTAATCCTTTATCCTTGCTTCTTATAGCTTGCGGTATCTTCTGTTCATGATGACTATTTCGTATTTTACCCATATATATTTATATATACATTTTTTTTTATTTTATCATTACTATTATTTTATAAATATTTTTTTTTTCATTTTATATATTATTTGATGTTTTCCGTAACTTTCTGCATGACCCACAATCACCTGCCACTAATATCAATCAACAGGTTGCCTGAAAGAAATATCGCTGTTCAGCGATAAGGCCGCCTATTGCACAACTGTAATTAATTTAATTTATTTTTTGTTCCTTGCAATGTATTTATTTTTACTTTTTTGTGCAATAAAGTGGTAAATAAATAATTAATCTTACAGAGCTATGTTTCAACACAAAGATGAAAGCTTGTAATATTAAAAGAAAAAAAGGTTTATTTAGCTCAGTAGCGGTATAACTTCATATAGGCCAAGATCGACAACTTTACAACTTTTTCCAACCGGAGCAGAAACTTGATATTTCAATTACTCGTGCACACACATTATTATAATTTATAATAAAATTAAAATAGCCATTTGGAGGACCCCAGGGCTTTCTCCAGGGTGCCCTATCCGCCCCCACTCCTCAGTCCGCCACTGATAAAGCTGTCAATTTTGTTAATGTAATTAAAAATCAGATAATACGTGAAAGGCATAAAGATTAGTATATTTCATAATTAAATGATATTACGAATATCGTTTAAGTATCATATTTTATTAAAGAAGTACCACTTCCAAAATCATAATGACAATAGATAAAATAAATAATAACTAAAAGCCTTTAGCGGGAATCATTATATTTATCAGAAATCTGTGTTGTATATTTATCTGAAATTCACTTAATTGTATTTATATTTCATTTAATTGTTATTAATTTTCAATAAACTTGTTAATGGACTAAAAATGTAATTGTAATTAAATATATTTTATAGATGCACGTGCTTACAATAAAATAATTTAGATTAATTATAAAACGTTGATAGCATTAACATAATTACAATTAAGTCTTTTATTTTTTTAATGAATTTTATACTACTACTCTTTTATACAAACCAAAGAAAAGATTTAGAAAATTTATGTTATTAACCAACACCGAAAAAAATGTTTTTTTATTAAATACTTTTTCAGAAGGTTAGTATGCGAATGATAGTGTTTCCAGTAGAAATACTTTAAGTCCTCCGCAGCTAGTTGACCTTTCAAAGAGCTAATTTATATGTTCCTTTGAAATAGAGTCCGCTGACTTTTTCCTAAAGGTGGACGCAAATCAATCCATATATTCGCGGCCTGAAGGAACTCCTGAACGCTTCAGGTTCCGACAATATATCAATTTTCTCCGATTGATTTTAAAATATTCCCCACAAACATAAAGATTTAAAAATCAAGTGGCGAAATTTGACAGAATTCTATTTATAGCCTGACGTGCTGTTGTCTGTACCATTTTGTGACTTAAATTCAAAATTAACTCAATCCACCTCTAATTTGTTGATGTATTCCGTCTATAGCTTATACTCTTCTCATACTTCTAAAACTCCAATAAAAAAGTTGACATTGTTTCAAATCATCAAGTTAGAACAGTAGCGTCATTTTTAATAAAACCCTGGAGCTATATTAGGTCTTTGTCACAGAATCTACATAATAGAAGAAAATCTACATACAAAGTACGCTCGGGCAACGCTCACACAGATAACGCTCATGGACATGATGTCTTGGACCGTTTCGAACCAGTGCGAGCGCGAGTGCCGTCGGCTTTAATCATGCGTCTGTAAACTTTTTAACGAAATGAAACAACAAAAAAGGTGTTATTACAAGTATTCGGTGAACGATTACTTAAATTTAATATTAAATGGTAAAAATGTTTTTTTTTTACCTACCAGTAGTTTTAGAGAGACAAGTAGGTAGTTACTTGTATTTCCCTATGAGCATGTATAGAAACATATTTATCAGCATAAGTTTTGCTAGTGTATTACTAAATTTTTGTTAAACAAATTCACGTCAACAAATTACGTAAGTTGACTACATATTTATTTTATTTGTATGGATATTGTTGTATTCTATGTCATTTGAGAGGTTTAAGTTTCAGAACGAATTTATAACACTTTTAAATACAATAATCGTACATTTCGTAGATGTAGAAATTGTTGTAAAACATTTTATGTTACGATTATTTTATATTTTATTAGTAAAAAATATTACTACTGCGATAGTTATTTTGTGCGTAAGCCAAAGCTGACAACCTTAGGGCGACCGCCGAGCGTAAATGAAAAAAGAAAGTACATACACTTGATTACCTTCTCGTGTATTCTGTGTCTACATATGTTATATCTAAAGCCTTTCTCAACTTTTACGCCGTAAGTAATTCGACACAATCGCATGCGAAAAAAAATACAAAAAACTGTCGTTTCGCATGTGCTTTGTCTCGCTCTGTTATTAACTCGAAGAAATAGCTGCGTCCTTGTTATTTCTGTTTCTCATGCAACTGCGAAGAACATCGTTATATAGACGCAAACGTTTCAGTGTACTAACAGCGTAATAAGAGAAGAGTTTCATTATTAATATGTGTGCGTTTTCAAAGTACGAGATATTTCAACAAACTGTATAATGGAAATTTTCGTTTCAATTTACGTGTATTTTACGTTTGTTTCAAAGACTGACACATGCCTTGCTAATTACAAAATGCGTAGTCTGTCACAGATTGGCAAATTAACATGTTCTATTCTTATTTGTAATACGTATTAATTTAATTATTTTTTAATTAAGGAACGAAGAGGACCTTCTTCTTCGTGAAAACAAATGAAACAACACAACAATACTTAATGAAAACAACACAAACAAAACGTTTTACTTAAAAATCTTTTCGTACCGACCTTTTTTTAAAATAATTATTTTAAACTATTTTATTCTGAGATATAGAATAGATTTTATTTGGCAACACACATCACATACAAAATTTATATACAGTTTATAAATATGACAGAAAAATGACTAAAAATAACAACGAGAAAACAAAAAAAAAAACAAAACGGAGAAAACAAAAAAAATACACAATGAAGACACTGAAAAAGTTAATGTGTCATGGTGTGTGTCGCCAAGCTGGCCTCAGCTCAGTATGAGCAGTAAGCGGGGCTTACTGCACTGATATTCTGCCAAAGCCAGCAGTGACGACACGGACCATATTACGACCATAAAAATAATAAAAAAAAAACAAAGAATAAAAAAAAGTAGAAATATCATTATGTGTAATAAATGACTACGGCACGTGTCACTTTATCTCAAAAATACTTGAAATTATGATTATATTTCAAGTATAAGTTTGATACCAAGACAAATAAGTTTGATATAATTATGTTATTATAATATTGTGAATGCAAACTTAATAACAGTCTGAATAGTTTTACAGACCCTACTACATTACAAAAAAAAAGATCCTTAAAATCCTGTTTTTCTGCAAAAAGAAACATATTTAGACTGCCAAATCTCTAATAACTTTTTCAAGATAGAACAAGAGGCATAATTTCTATGTTAAGCAGCTTCCATGAAGGCCTCTTTGTGGTTCCAAAGCGGGCCCTAAGAGTAACTTACCTACAGTTTTAATATAAAAAAGGTCACGTTGGAATCATTCGTATTGCCTCAAGCTTTTGTTTAATAATTTTTATTCGACATAACGAATTCTTTTTCTTTCCATAACTGCAAACAACGGGTTTTATAAATCACTCGTCGTTATATAGATGATCGTAAACAGATCCAATAACAATAACCGACGCATTCGCTTGCGAAAGCGGAACAACCAAAACAAACTGTCAAATGTATGTCAATGTTTCGCGTTGTTGCTTTTGTCTCGCTCTATTATTAGCTCGACGAAATGGCTACGTCCTTGTCAGCAACGTTTCGTAGGCAACTGTGCTCGATAGTGGATAAGTGCCGCAGCCCGCGATCGTTGTTGTTAAGCAACTTTTGCAAGAGTCGGTCACGGGATGGGTGACAAAAATATTATTATTTCGAGCTACTTCTTACTTCGGAAGGCACGTTGTATCGTTGGTCCCGACTGTAATTGCAGTTGTTAATACCTTCCAATCCGCATTGGGCCAGTGTGAACGGTCATGGCCCATCCTCATTAACTAACTTTAAGGAAGGCCCCTGCAGTGGGGACACAAAGCTTGATATATTGCTTCAAAAAAACAATTTCATTATTTATATTTATATTGTAATCGATTATAACAGGATTTTAAACGAGTGATTCCATGGTAGTGCCTCAGAACTCGTAAACGAACTTTTACTGCCAAAGTTTTAACCGCAGATAATAAAAGTATGTGCTCCTGCTGCCAAATAATTATATAAGTTAATTCCGTTTAAAGGTTCAGCAAATCTCTATAAGTATCTAAGTAAAAGTTCAACAGAAACTGTCCAATGATTGAGCAATTTTTGGAAACTGTGGCACCGTTAAATACACCAAAAATAACATCAAACAGTGTTTGTGAAAATTTTGAAACTACAAATTATAATTGCTACGAAAAGTATCATCATGGAATTAAAATTCAATAATAAAATAAACTCATATATCACCCATATAATGAGCAGCACATAATCAACTTGTTTTTTTATAAAAAGTCTACATTCGGATACAAATAGGACCGTCTTTTTGTACTAAATATCAAATCTAATACATAAAATTCTCGTGTCACAGTAATTATCATAGGTATTCTTTTAAAATGGCTTGTCTGATTTTGATGAAATTTCATATTAAGTAGGCCTAAGAATAGGTTGTTATCTATTTTTTATACTCCTCAATAATAAGGGTGATCCACTGCAAATCTATATGGCAAAACAACGTTTGCTGGGTCAGCTAATATGTATACAAATGCCTAAGCGTCTATCAACCAGAAAAAGTAAGAAAAGAAACAAAAATAAAAACCTATGTACATTTCAAAATTAACCTGAGATTAATAACGCATCTCTGTTTCCGGAAAATTCTTTACAATACTACCACTTCGCTTATCTTAAATACAAAACAGTATGAGCGCCCTCTTTGCAATACATCAGATAACTAAGCATTCGTCTCAAGAATTCACAAACCTTCATAAACTCATCGTGGAATCAAGAAGCTTGACTCACAAAAAACAGCTATCACAATCCCCTTATAGGGGTCTCATTATGACTTTATCAAGTCTACCTCCTTTTATCCACATACAAGTTATTACGGCATTATGCGCGCAGTATAGGTGAGAGCGGATAGCGGAGAAACGATGAACGCTTGAGTGACATAAAATTGGTAAATAAAACCTGGTAAATAACCAAAATAAGATATAATAAATAATGCAATGTTACATCGGGTGTAATCGAGTGACATTTTCAATATCTTATTTTGTTTCATTAGCATGGTGCGTCTTAACTCATAAGATTGATATAAGATATTAATTTTATTTTAACTTCGCTGTCCGTTGTCACTGAGCCTACTCGTTTACATTTCACGTTTATAAAATTAAACAGTTTTAATTAGAAGTTAAATCTCCGAAATTCAATAACTCGTTCGGGTTTATGTTAACTAACAAGCGCCCGCGTAAATTATCGTTTGGTAAAATACTTCCAATCGTTTTTGAGCCATCAAACATTTACTTTTATATGTTTAGATGAATATTAATGCTGAAATAAGCATTATAACGTGCGTAATTCGTTTTTCTAATTGATTAGTTGTTACTTGCGACTTTGTCCGCGTAGTCAAAAGACTTCAACACAAAATAGTGCCATGACGCTCCAATTCAAAGTGAAAGAAGCACTTTATCTGCCCCTAATCCGATTCAGGATTTAATTAAATGGCAATACTTGGAGAGGTAGGCTTTAGGAATGTCTCGTCCTAATTAGGAATCGTTGAAGGTATCCGTGATTAGAGCAACCACCGATATTGTTATGGACCATCGTTTGTTTTGCTTACCGTACAGGTTCAACACGGGCATTAGTCTGTCTCTTTCTTTTAAATTGAAATAATTATAAAGAAAACATTTCTCAAATATTTTATAATATATGACATAATTTCAATAATTATAATTATGACAAAAGTTCTGTAATTGGGCAGATTAAGCAACTCCAATAGATGCCAGACCTTGTGTGTGACCATCAAATATGTTATGTTGGATTCTTTCGTAGGTCGGAAGGCACGTTGAAAAGTTTGTCCCAGCAATATCTGCAGTTGCTAAAACCCATAAATCCGCACTAGGCACATTTCATAAATACAGCTTTGGTGTCTGAGTTATCTACACGTATTGACAAAATTACCTACCATGATTTTGACAATATTTAAATCATAAATTGTGCTACATTTAGTATTTCCCGTGGTAAATAAATTTCCACGTTGTACAAAAACCTTAAACCAACATCCTTTCAAACGCAACTAAAATGTTTTTTCACGCAAACATAAGCGTCAGTGGCACGAATCACTTTGCCTTCTCTCGTTGTCATCTTGTCACAAAACCTGTCACGGTCACATGAATTTGACATGTGGCCCGCCCACGATGACATGTCGGTAATTTTATTTGATGTAGCCTCTTCAGCGCTCACACAGCTTTCTGAAATTCATTTGTCGGGCTCATAATTTCGGGTTTAGCCACGAAATAACTGTATTCAAAACATTGTTTCTTGGTAGCAATTATGTAGCGGCTGTTTCAGTACAAATATTAAATAACTATATCGATTCTCCTTTCCTCCTAAGTCGTATATTATTAGATGTCCTAAATCAAATACTCGCTTCAATGCAGCTTTCTCAATTCTTGTATGCAAAATTAAAAATAGAAATGTGGTAAGAAATTGCAATTACCGTTACCAGTATATTGATATGTTCAATTGTAAACTATCCGATTTTAAAACATCTGTTGAGATAAAAATGTAATGTAACTTCGAAGATAAAAAGGAAAAAGTTATCTTTGAGCAGCTTTTTTAATCAACATCATTCTTGTCGATAAAATTAGAGATTCTATCATGCAGCCATATAGTTATAGTAGTGTATACATGTATTAAGCAATTATTATTTAACCCATTCACTACAGACACATCGGACATATATAGAGACGGGGAAAACATAGATAGTAACAATGTTAATATAAATATGAAATGGAACTAATTGTTTTGTCTTTGAAAATTTATTCTTTGTTTTCAGCGTAATGCAGTATAGCATATTAATTTTGTTATTAATGATACTAAAGCCAAAGTAAAACTGTTAAGTATTTTAAAATCCATGGCGTTTCGATTTTTATTGTATTCCCGATATTCTTGTTCCTATAATATCGTAGATTTTTTTTTTGTTAAGAGGAAATTGTCTGGATAGAAAATATCACTTTGTAGGCAAGGGAATTATGTACTTAGCTCTTTTACGGCAATCGTAATAGTTCGCGAGTAATTTATTAAAAATCTTTTTGACACGCAATTCGTCTATCAATCCCAAAAATATAAAGAGATAAGATTTTATTGTTTCCATAGAATGGGCTCCGAAACTCGTGGACCGATTATAAATATTTTTTCACTTTCAGAAATCTGCATCATACGCGACTGACATAGACTATATTTTCACGTGCGAAATCACGGCGACTTGATATCTAGCAAAAATTGAGCTCCCGATATTTGTGAGACATAGAAGAGATTGTTTCAATATGAACACAATTGCGAATAGCGATTCCAATTCTATTAGCCACGTCATTTTCCAACACCGTGTGTATCGGTATTACAGAGGTGGAATCTCACGGGATCTTTGGGGACGAGAACTGTATACACAGCTGTTTGTTATTGGAAGTAATGTGACAAGCATATAATGTAACTGTCCCTTCGCCTTAACCAAGATAATCCACTAATAAACATCATTAAAAACCTCAAAATTTATTAACTTATTCAAAAACTTCTGGTGAAGCTGAGCAGAAGTTTTGTATAATTTATTAATAATTTATGAAACCGACTTCAATAAAAATTTTCTTGAAAAAGTTACGAGTAAAAAAAAAAAGAGCGTGTAAGATACTCGTATTTAATGACTGTTATTACAAGATGTAGGTCACTTTCGGTTAATTTTGCTATTAATATGTAAACCTTGTGATCTATTACGTAGATAACGTATTGAAATTACTGCCTATGAAACTGTAATAATTACATGGACCAGTAATCTAGGAGCATGCAAATTTAATGTATTCTATAGCGATTTTGACCCAGTTCATAAGCAGGAAGAATTTATGCTTGGCTATAAACGTTATTGTAAATACATGTAGGTTGTGCGAATTCAATATTTTATCAAAAATATTTTATAAACCTCCCGCAATTGATTTTTAACTTTAAAATCTTGCAAGTTGTGTCAAAAAACGTTCAAAAAAGACTTTTTTTCTTTTTTTAGACACCATGTACGGAGATTTTAACCATGTTACAATACAATACAATACAAAACTCTTTATTGTTCACATTAGACAATTAATTACATAATTTATAGTAAATTAACACTATTATGAAACAATTGGCGGCCTTATCGCTTAAAGCGATTTCTTCCAGGCAACCAGTGGATGGAGAGAGATAACATGAATAATGAAGATGGGGGTGTAAATGTTAACAATATATCATTGAGGCACACTAATGACTTATTTAAAGTAACAAAAAAAAAAAAAACAAAATTTTATTGCTAAATACACATACAAATGTACAATAAATAAATACGAGTCAAAAAATATATTCATTAACAACAAATACATACACACATATATAAATATATACATACACCTATTAATACCAAAACAGGAAAAAGCGATAATACGGCAGCAGTAATTATATTATTGTGTGAGATAGTATTCTTTAACATATTTTTTAAATATTTGCAAGGATTGCGCTCGCCTGATTGAAAGTGGAAGTGAATTCCATAGACGAACAGCTTGTACAGTAAAAGAAGAATCAAAAAATGAAGTGTGATGAGATGGAATCGCAAGACTCAGGTTCTCCGATGATCGCAAAGAATAGGAATTTGAGCAATGCAGAAAACTGAAACAATCTTTTAGATAGCAAGGGTAACTAGTATTGAACAATATGTTATAGAGAAGGGATAATATATGAGAATTCCGGCGAAGACGTATAGGAAGCCACTTGAGTTCAGAACGAAAATGAGAAACATGGTCATATTTGCGCAAACCAAATATGAAACGGACACAAAAGTTTTGTAAACGCTCAAGTTTATTAAGCTGGTCCTCCAAAAGATCAAGATAGCAGGCGTCGGCGTAATCGAGGATAGGAAGCAGCAAAGATTGCGCTAGCGCAGCTTTAGTGGCAGTGGGTAAGAAGTTTCGAAGTCTTTTCAATGAAGCGGCTGATGCATATAATTTGCGGCTGACAGCTTGCAGTTGTGCATCCCAATTCAAATGACTGTCCATAACTATCCCAAGGTTCCTTACCGTTCGACTAAAAGGAATATCAATGCCATCAAAAACCACTTTCGGTAGTGCATGTAGATCAATTTTAGAAATCATTCTGGAGCTACCTGTAATCATGACTTGAGTTTTAGCGGGATTAACACCCAAACCAAAATCTTTAGTCCATTCCGCAATGCGTTGAAGGTTGTGGTTAGTTTTTACCTAGTTCAGTCAGTGGTGCTTCGCAGTAAATCTGAAGATCATCTGCATATAGGTGATAGGAACAAGAAAGATTATGAGAAATGGAATTAATAAAGATTGCAAACAAAAAGGGAGATAAAACGCCGCCTTGGGGAACGCCAGCTTTCGTGTCACACCATGATGAGAAATTCTCGTCGAGGCGAACACGCTGCCTACGCCCATACAGGTAACTGCGAAACCAATCAATTACCGTTGGAGATATGTTAAGTAAGTGCAGCAAAGCAAGAAGTATATCGAAATCAACCGTATTAAAAGCGTTACTGAAATCCAGTAATGTTAACACAGTCAGGTGACCATTTTCCATCGCTAGACGAATATCATCAGTGATTTTTACTAGAGTCGTAGTAGTGCTGTGACCGGGCCGGAAACCAGATTGCAAAGGATTTAACAGGTTATGCCGAGAAATAAACTTACTAAATTGTTGATGAACAAGACGTTCTAAGACTTTGGATAGGAAGGGGAGAACAGATATCGGACGAAATTCATTAATAGATTTGGGATTACATACTTTAGGTAAAGGAATTATCTGAGCATCTTTCCAAGATGAAGGGAATATGGAATTAGAAATAGAGCTATTGAAAAGAAAAGTAAGGACAGGAAGGATAATGTCAAGGATTGGCACAAGCATATTACGACTGATGCCGTCGCTACCAACAGCATTGGAGGTGATTGACAGAACACACTTCTTAACATCACAATCCGATAATTGACCCAGAAAAAACTGAGAGTGATCTGGGATTGCAAGAACAGAAAGACGATTTAAAGTATTAATTTTATTAGTGTCACTAATAATAGACGAAGAAGAGAAATGGACATTAAGAGAGTCAATATCAAAGCTGTTAGTAATGGAGCACTCCTTTGATTTACCAATCCCAAGTGATCTGAGGAATTTCCAAACTTTCGCTGGATCATCGTTTTCGACAGATTTATGGATATGGCGACGTAATGCGTCCCTACACACCACATTGCAGCGATTTCGAATTTTTATGTAAGTCTCTTTGTTATGGGCACTTGGACGTAATTTATATCTTCCTCTAGCAACTACTTTTTTATGTATCAATAATTTTATGTCTTCAGTAAGCCATGGCGCAGGCAAGTGTTTTAGCTTGATAGGCCGAAAAGGGGCATGCTTGTTATATAGTTGATTAATTTCTGAGTTAAAAGCTTCTACCTGTTCATCCACGGTCTGAGCATCTAGCACAGGTGACCAATTGATACGACGAGCATCCTCAAGAAACTGCTCACGATTCATACCACTAAAGTTGCGCTGAAAAATGACTTTAGGTTTGATTTTAGGAGGACGAATTTTATAGGACACATAAATAAGGTCATGATAGGAAAAAGCATCGGCTGAACATTGACCATACTTTGCAACATGCTGTAGAGATGACACTATAGGCAAGTCAAGAAGAGAAGGCGTGGAGTTAGGAAAATGATGAGTTGCATCAAGTGGAAGTATGTGCATGTTGCTTGAGTTAATAACTCTATGAAGAGAAGAAGTGCGATGTTAGTGTGTGTGTAGGTACTTAATAAATAACTAACTACATATTAAAAAAACAAAATTGATTTACTTATTCGTGCACTGTAATGATGGGCGATGGAACTCAAATTTAAGTGTAACTACAACATGACATACTACATGATAAGCGTATAAAATCTGAAAGAATGTCTGTTATACTGAAATCGTTGAAGTACTACTCTTTATATTGAATCGTATTTTTAAAGGAACAAATAGAGACCGAAAATCAAACAGGCAACTAATAAATCGATAATAGTATGATATCTGAAAGAATGTCTGTCATATTGAATCACAATTCGTTCATTTTTCATTGTGTTTCAGAAAAAAAAATAGGAATTGAAACTCGAATAGACAACTGAAAAATCACAAAACAATGAAATTATCATCACCTGTTCCTCGTAGACATTTAATAAAATAAAAGCTATTTATTACCTTTTGAAATAGGTTTCATACTATCGAACCTCTATGTTGTAATAAAAGAATGGCACTCCTGGAATATATAATTATATTTTCTTTTAAATTAAGTCAGTGTACAAGGGCAAATGTATAACGCAGTCTCGATTATCAATGCTTTATTTATCCAAAAGACCACTCTATTTACGCCATATTAGCAGTAAAAAAATATGTTACTACATAGCTAATCAGTACACAAAGACAAATAGACAAGCACAACATTTGACAACAACACCTTACAAGTAAATTTTTCATTGGTATTATAAAATTGAGGACGCTTACGTATAAAGTGATCCACATACGTGTGCCTACATATAAACATTCATTTAAACACCCGCATGTCGTGCCTATAATTATCTAACAAAATATTGTACAGTTCAATTCAATACGTCAAAATTAATACGATACTATCTAAATCAATTGACGCACAGTTAATCTTCTTTACGTTTCGTGAGTATTTCGTTTGTTAGACATATATCCATAAAGTATTTTTTATAAGATAAATATTAATATGTCATTGAAACTGCATAAATCAATTTGTTTTCGGATATAATATATTGATTATATTTATGTAAACTGATATTACTTATAACGAAGAAAGGTTTTTCTTTATTTGTAATAATTTTGATGAACTTAAAATTGGAAATTCTATCATCAATATTATAGCGTATTTACACTGGTCGGTGGCTTTAACATACAAAGTTTAGACCTCTGCGCGCTCGTCTCATTGGTCATTAAAACAATGGATATTGAAAGTGAGGAACAGAACTCGCCCTCACATGGTAGTCATCGTTCAGTGTTAATACATACACAATAAAGCTTAATTACTCGCGCCCCGCATTCGGGCTCCATCAACTAATAAAATGCACCAATTAAAAGTATGTCCTATTTAACTATATTATGAAAATAAAAACTGCAATCTTATTTCTAACTCTACTTTGTACTAAATAAATCTCGAAAATAACACGAAAAGTTTCTTAATTTAGAGCTTGTCATCTATAAACTGTAAAAGCAGTAAACTACAGTAAAAATTAAGGATAGTTGTGACGTGTGACGTGACTATTAAACTGGCAGTTATTCATTATACGATAGCACCATTATTTTATTAGACCACTCTCTAAACTAATTAAACTATAAAATTATTAGTTTCGTATCATTTAATTTGGTTAAGAAATATAATATACTAAATCCCATGATATACTCGTACTACGTTTACTTCTGTTTTGAATGGCATTATTTTATGAGAACCCGCTTTACACCCGATACCTACACTAGCCTATACATGATAATTTTATCGGTTCAAATTAACAAATCTTCTTTTTCCCCTGTTACTTACTACTGAGTTGTTTAGTGAAGAACATATAGGTTACGTGTTAAAAATGCTTTAGTTAGGAACTTGGAATGTGACAATAGATTCTATCTATTGGTAGTATTTATTTAGGTAAATAATAATTAGAAATAATATTAAAGCGCTTTGCGCCCGAATGGTAGACTAAACAGGGTCTAGCTGATAATCGACGTCGGTCTATTTATGAAAAGAAAATAGAACTAAACATGCATATTTCATTTATAATGTAACATAAGTATTTCTATTATATACATAGTAATTTTCCCAAAAAAAAATGTGTATTCATACTTTTTTTTATTAATAATTGCTTCAAGGTGTGTAAGGAATACTAGTTTGGGATAAGTTAAGAAATGGGATGAGACGTCATAGGATGAATACGGAACAACCCATGGTTTAATATAGATAAATATTTAAAAGTTGCCGCTTGACTTTAAACATAACACACACGCTAATGAAAATTTCACACGAAAAGTCTTTCTCCTGACAAACAACACGAACATAATAAAATAATCTTTATTTTTGTAATAAAGTTTGCTTGATTTTAATCTTTCGCTTAAGTGGGTGTCTAAGCCAAAAGAGCAATATAATACAATATAATACAATACAATGCAATGCAATACAATGCAATGCAATGCAATGCAATGCAATGCAATGCAATGCAATGCAATGCAATGCAATGCAATTTGCACCACCAGCCCTTTTACGTCCCCACTGCAGGGGCTCAGGCCTTCCTTATGGATGGTTAAGGAGACACGGCAACGTTGGGCCATAAGAAATAGAAAAGTTAATAAGTGATACCAATATTCGTGTATGAGTTACAGGAGTCATAGCAAAAAATCTTCATCGATACTGTAAAAATCAGAGTTAAACATCAACATCCATATAATCCAAAAACAAACAGCAGATATAGTTTTATTTTTGAATAGGCAATCCGGACCTCCTTTTCCCTAGGGGTCTTGGGGCGGGGGCTAGGAAATGAAAAACCAATTTAAATAGTCAGCAGAGCAAAAGAGGAACCAAATAATAATATAATATTATATTTGAACTAAAACGTGAACTCACTCGTCAAAAATTTTTTCATTTCATTTCTCGAGCTTTAAATAGTCACCATGAAATCGAGGTTTAATAACTGTTAAAAAGTAAAATATTCTCTCTAATTCACTGTACAATTTTTGTGCTCACACACACTTAAATAAAAGACTATGTATGGGTCATGATTATCTAGTAATTAACTTAATCAGCTGTACACATCAAATTTTATGAAATAATAAAATTTCAACTTCAATTGTAGCCAAGGTCTGTCACGACACGAACGAATTTACAGTAATCCTTTTGACAAATTATTTAAAAATATATTGTATGTTCTCATAAACGCTTATTGTGAGGTGATATAATGAGAGATCACGATTACGTCGTTTACTCGAGGACTTATATCGACTCTATATATCTCTATGTGCGCATTTTGTATTATCTGATTGTATTTTCAATTTAGAAATGATATAGTAACATAATAATTATTGTTTCAGACACAATGCAGTCGATGTCGGCACTAATCGGGAAGAACCTGCCAGATGGCAACA
The DNA here is from genome assembly GCA_918026875.4 of Diatraea saccharalis. Classification (NCBI taxonomy): domain Eukaryota; kingdom Metazoa; phylum Arthropoda; class Insecta; order Lepidoptera; family Crambidae; genus Diatraea; species Diatraea saccharalis. Next base: position 18,153,057 of record OU893334.1, on the reverse strand, counting down.
ATCCGACAAGAACAGGTATACAAAGTATAAGAATATAATTACCAACCCTTTATCTTAAAAATAACATTGAATAAAATAATAAGGTACAAATCCTTTTTTATATGTTCTCACAACACAGTACTTATCAATTTTTATAAACATGCAATTTGCGTCATTTATCAAGATAATAATCGTGTCCAGCTGCAGCATCTCATCATTGGTTTCCTCGTCAACAATTTATAACCCTTCATTAATTCAAACTAATCATGTTTTTTTTTATTACTTGAAAGTTTGTAATGAATTAAAAATTATGATGATCTTAGATATGACCCTTGTGGTATACCGAAAGTGATAGTTTTACATCTTTATAATATAACTGAAATCGAACACATGTCAAAAAATATACAAAGGAAACGTGGGAATGGTGGAGTTGAAGACTGTTCAATATGCCATAACCACGTTGTCGCAAGCCAATGTAGAAAACATGAATTAGCTCAATCTGTAATCAAACTGGGTGCAACTCTACTAACACAAGAATAACTGATATTATAAATTTTGTTTTTAAGGATTACATTGCATTTTATATTTTTTAAAGAACAACTTTTATTTAACAGCTACTTATAAATATAATATTATAGGTGACAAAAATATTTGACTTTTGTTTTCTATCGTGTATTTCTTCAGTATCCTATATTTAGTTGTTTTCACAAAACCAAGGGTTCATCGCTAGCTGCTGACACAATCCCTCGATTATCGACTAAACATTTGACCCACACTATTAACGGTTGTCGTATAGAGATAGAGATGAGGTATCGGATTTAGGTATCCGGATTTCTTTTATAGAAGAACTCTTTTCTTCTTTACGACAGCTGCTTAATCATAAGTGTGGTTTTGAATTGACAAATTGAATTGATTGAAATTATCGAGTTCTAATAAAATATTCTTTACCTTTTTCACCACTAATGTAGTTTACATAATATAAGCTTAAAGTCGGTACGTATATTATTTCCTTCATTTTCAACTTAAAGTCTCTCAAAACAAATCTACACTAAACCTTGATGATGACGATATTTCCTCATGAATTACTTAAAAAATACCCGGTAGATATGTGGAACCCATAATAAAGGATTTTTTGAAAAATAAACTTTCTAATGGGACCCAAAATTCAAAAAGGTAACTTAGTTCAATGTCCTTTCAAACGTCGATATAGTAAATACGATAATTATTGAATTCCTTAAAACGGTAATGGATACTGTATCCATTAACCATGTTTCGTCTCTAGCGGCGATAGAGCCTTGTAATCTGTCCCCGGCGACAGGCAGCTTTTAAAGGCTTCGATGGGACATACCGTCTCAGATAAAACCCTGTCTATTATCAAGTATTTTTGTGACAACAACACTTTATTTCGTTGTTCCCAAAGTTATTTGGAAACTATTTCCATAAGACCCTTTAGATTAGATGTTATGTAGCGGGTATGATATTTCATAGAAGAATAGAATAAATATTTATACGATAACTTATAACTGAATTAAAACAGATACATTCGACAACACATTAGGTTACTAGAAAAGATCAATTAATTGCGTAAAATTTAACTTTATAGTAACTAAGTGTGCAGTTCTAAGTACAAGTACAAAACACAATGTGTCGGTTGTATATTGTCAAAACTTGCTCCAGCTTATTTTAAGCAACTAGCTGTTTTCCCGCGACCTCGTCCGCGTAAATAATAGCTATATATAGATTTCCGTAGCTGAAAAACTTTAGGATCGGTCCAGTAAATTCGGAGTCTGTTTAATGCAAACAAATAATTAAATATTTCCTCGTTATAATATTAGCATAAGAATAACTAGATGAGTTTTGCCAACGGCACCAGCATCCTGCTATAACCATCAGTTAACATCTTCTGCCAGTTTGATAGCTTATTATTCAGTTATGAAATCAGTTAGTTACCGAGATTCATATTTGGGTAATTACCTAAACAAAAAACAAATGAATTGAGTCGATAAATTTTTTTTTCAGTTGAAGAATTTTACTGACAAGAGGAATGTATGAATGAATGGACAAAATGGAAAATATAATCCTGATAATGGAACATTAGTGTTACCAATTGGCGCGGATATGTAGAACCTAAATTATCCTTGTAATTTATGTGGCGCTTCACGACCTGAGATCCATGAATTCGTAACAACTATATTCCCTTCTATTTCATGATCTTCATAAATAAAACATATTATGTTAATGGTCTGGTCCACACTGAAACGAGATTTATAGGGAAACACAAAAAAAAACACATAACATTCCGTATGTAATGTTTGATATTATTCATTATTAGATGTACATAATATATTCTGATTAGTAGACCGTAAAATTATTCTAGAATTATTATATCTTCTACGAAATGAGGCTTTTGTTTCTGTTAAAATAACATTAGTTACAAATTCTCTTAGCTTTAGAGAAATGTTGTCTTATATTATACGGTGTAATTATTTTATTGCGAGTACACTAATGAATCTTATGTATTAACACATATAACAAATATTTAATATTTTAAAAGAGTATTATTTAAAATTGCTACCTACTTCAATCCGTATACAATAGGAGTTATCAACCAATGTTTCTTCTTGCATTTATTATTCAGTGTGAATACTCTGTATGAAACAAACAGCCCTTGCCGAATTTCTGGCCTGTTCTTCTCGGTTCACGTTCTCCCGTCGTAGACGTGAATTGCCTAGATTGAACATTCAATCTTTACATAATATGAACAAAGTCGCTTCCCGGTGTATGTACGCTGAGATCTTTGAAAATACACAACGGATTTTAATGCGGTTTTCATCAATATACATAGTGTTATAAGAGGAAGGTTTGTATCGTATGTATAATAGGACCACGCGGGCAAAGCAGCTGGCGGAAAGTTATTTTAATAATAAAGACATTATGATATAATGTCAGTGACAACACCGAATAAATAAAGAGGCTGTAATGGAAAATGTGGAGTATTCTTATTTCTAATAGGCTTATTTTACAAAAATAGAATGCTTCCAATATAATTATACTTGTAGGTTGTCACGGGATTATGTAAAATGCGATGACATTTAGGTGCTTACCTGATTTCCGCCAAAATAAAATGTTTGTACCCAGCATGTTTATGATGAAGGCTACCACTTCCTTGAGGTGAAGCGACATGAGCCCTTTTGTTTTCTCATCTCTGCTCCTCTTCAATAGGAGGTATTTAAGATGACGGTGAATAGTGACGTTGGTCGTATAAATACAACGTGTGTTACACGCCTTCACGACGACGTTAAAACTATTGAGCTATTTTCCCGCGATTTTCGTAAATTATTGACTAACTGACTTTTGATCAGCTAATGACTTATTCACTGTCAATTCATCGGGAATATCGAAATTTATTGGTAGGATTAGAAGTAAAAACAAAATAAATATTGTAGTGGATACTTTATTTAAAACTCAAAAACTTCTTGTTAGGATTTGCAAATACAGGACTGGGTCTCAATGGCCTGTATAATCCAATACAGGAAGCTTAGCTAACGTACACATCCATTGCGCAAGTAGGTTAAGCTTAAATTTTCGTTTTATCCGGTTCTCAACCTTTGGCTTTCAACCTTTGACCACCACTTGATACACCACTGTTGAATTGAATAGTGGGAACTTGGAGGTCCTATGTAGATCCGCATTGCGGGTGTAGAAAGAGAAAACTATCATAAGTTTACAAAAAAAGACATACCGCGATTCAGATGGCCACAGCGCCATCTATCGAAATGAGAGTAAGCAATCTATTTTACTGCAATTGTTTTAGTGTGTTTATTACGATTTGGAAATTTAGTGCTATAATAGTTAATAACAAGCTAAAATAATAAACAACGAAGTTATTTTACGAAGTTATGTTAAGACAATCTCGCCGTCTTATTGAACCGTCGCCGTGAATTATCTTATCAACTATAAAACTAGGCGTGCAATGAAATGGCCAGCCGCCCAATTAAACGGCTGTTTAAATCGGTTGGCTGCGACACATACATTACAAAAAAAATAGTTTAAAGATACTCGTAGATAATAACATAATAATATAATTTTTACAGGGATGCACTATCGGTTTTTTGCCTTAAAGAGACTTCAGTTGAGATTTTTATTGAGTTTCAAAGTAGAGATATATTCTTATGTATGGTGTAATCAGCAGCATCAGATTTATAAGAAATTTGATATTAACTGAATTTTTTCTCGAAAATGTAATTCTACGAAAATATTCATCCTATAAAAACTAATTAGGTTTACATAGATCTATGGATATTAAAAAACTATACAAAACTAAATATGTGTGTGTGAGATAGAGTGTGTGCACCCGAGGCAAATTAAATACCAGTCTTACTATCATTTCTTTAGTTTGTTCTTTTATTTTTTCCCGAGATTTAAACAGAAAGTGTGCACTCTTGCTACACATATTTTACTCTTAATTGCAGGACAGGTAATGTTGCTAATTGGAGCAATTTTCGTATCACTCATTGAAATGTCATCCTGTACGACATATCATGAACAATGGAGCGATTAGGGCGTCTAAGAGCGGAAAATTGGAGCCCCCTAACCTAACCTAACCTAAGTCGCATGATATTATACTATTTATTTTTCGATTGTGCGTCCCGATGCTATCAACGTAACATTGAATATTAAACTTTATTAGTTTTACGCAGAATAGCAAATACCCAAAAATTCAACCTATGTATGGATAGTTATTTCTGTGTAATCATTAGGTATACTATTCAGTAGAGTGATTGACATTTTGAATCACATACACAAAATGATCTGTTACTCCAGTGTTAATTTTGGAGAGAATCAATTGCTAATTTTGGAACTGCATAGCGTGATGTGTAATTTAAATTTACATTTATGAATGCTGAGGCGATACGAAGCTCGCGGGGTCGGCAAAGTTTACATTAATATACATATGTAATTTAGCATATAGTATTACACTCTTCGCTTCCCGCTGCCTATACGTTAAGACCTTTTTAACTACACAATGGATTTAAATGTGGTGGTTTTTAACAATATACAAAATAATTGAAGAGGAAGGTTTATAATGTACAATACAGGACCCCGCAGGCGGATAGCTAGTTTAATGTGTTCTAAAGTTATGTAATTTTAAAGCAGGATAACAGTGTCAGTGAGTAGGTACGTTTTAAATTGGATTGGAGGATTGAATATAAGAGTTAGTTTTACCCGACTGCTCCATACAAAGGAGGGTAATGTGTTTATGAGTCTATGTATGAATGTTGTTCTTATATGGCATTGTAGAGACCAAACGGTTTGGCCAAATTTGTTGATTTATAAGTCAATCGATTTGTCTTAACCTTGCGAGTGCCACTAAACACATAACAGTAGTCAAAATTCTTTTTTAGGGACCTCCCCTACATGAAATTAGTTATATTTTTTAGATTTCCCTATAGTGTGGGATATTGTTGTATAGGTCTTTCAAAATTATATGAAATGTGTGAAGACCGTTTTTAGATATAGTGAGCCGTTCGCAAATTATTAAGCTTTTAAGTTCCAAGAACTACTTTGGACCGAGCTGTGGTTGACTTAAGTTCGCGAATTTTTGATAAAACTCAAGCATATATAGATTTGAGCTGAGTGAAAAAGAAGTGAAAGGAATATATAATTACTTTCACTAAAAAGAAAAAACAAGCCCAGTAGTTTGGAATATTATTAAGAACTACTGAACTACTTGCTCTATTGAAATACTTTTAAAATCTAGACACACATAAAACATATCATGAATTCAAAAGCAGAATAGAGGTAGAGGATCAACAGTCGGGACCCATTTAACTTATACGGAGCTCCGTTGATTGGTCAAAAAGGGATGGGTCCTGACTGTTGATGTTGATGAGAGCAGTTTTTCAGTAGTACTTAATAACATTCCAAACTACTGGGCTTTTTTTATCTTTTTTAGTTTTTAGTGAAAATAATATGAATGAATGAATGTTTTCACGCAGTTGGGTTTCGTTTTCGAATAACAGATAGGAAAGTTTTGTCTATTTATCTGCAGCTTTAATAATAACTGTATTTGTTTGACTGGTTCTCTCCTTAGATTATCCACCCTGCCGACCGGTGACAGGTCTAACCTGCTCCGGTGTCACGCGGCCAAGTCAGCGGAATGTGGTCACAGTTCGCCGCGGCCGCGCCGAGTCCCGCGCGAGTCCCGCCGCATATCACTCGCACAGGCCCCGGGATACGTGCAACTTAACCAGTACAGACTACTCGAACCTATTGGACAGGTGAAACATAATCTAAATAAATTTGTAACTTTAATCAACAAAATTTTATTTTACACCTTCATCTTACTACGACAAATAAACATATTGAAAGAAGCCGCGTTTGCATGGGTCATCATAGCAACCTTCTATAAATTAGAATTCTGAAGTTTAAATCGATAAAACCAATTTTAAAGTTATTCGTGAACACGTGATTTGACATGTGATAGCGATATTGACTACGATGTTTTATTTTAAGGCAACGAATGAACGATATTTTTAATTTGACGTTAATTGGAATTGCCTATGCAAAGTTAGCCATTAGCCAAAAATTGCCTAAGCATAGATGCATGCTAACCGCAATTATATTTCTTGATAATTAAAATCATCGTCCGTTCCAAAAGCCATTGTTTCTTTAATCACAATCGTTACAACTTTGAAAGGCATTGCTATAGATTTTCAAACAGTTAAAGAATCTTTAAAAGATCGCATTCTACATAATGCCATTGCATAAGTGTATTTTGCTTTTAAACTTGACTGGAAAGAAGGTGAGACTATGACCTTTCACAAAGTCTATTAATTGCCTACTTCACGTGTATCTGCGTGATTATATCCGCTGTGAGTACAACAGCATATTGTTGTAAAGTTCAAGGGCTTTAATTAGCGCTTAGACTGACTAAACTTGATATGGTATACGTTAATGATTTCCATAAATATTTGGCCTTTATTTAGGCTGCGGTGAAACGACAGATAGTTTGTCAACAAACTATTGCTCTTTGAGTGACCCTTAAGGTGATGTACCGGCCCCGCAGTCAGAGGCCATCTTTTGCAACCATGTCATCACCAAAAATGCACTGGTTATAAATTCTATTCTTTAGGTTTATGCTATTTTGCTTTAAAATACGTGATTTAATTTACAGAAGAAAGACATCTGAGATATACTCATTTTTTTTAAATCTGATTTAGTTCCCGACCAACAACCCGACATGTGGTAGCGTGTCAAGCAAAGTTCAATTTAAGAACTGGCGAGTCGCACCGCGTATAATATTACACGAACCATAAGGAGCCACTTTTCACCCCTTCATAATTCAAAATCTATTCACAATAAACACTTCAAATTGGTGGTGATTCTCGGCTCCACCACAAAAATATATGTATGTAAATGGGTGCCAAGTAAAAGATTTCGCTTTTGGCTGCCTTGATACTGAAAGGCTAAGTTACCTCTAAGGCTATATAAAATTCCTGAAAATTTATCTCATCCAGTTGATATTTAAGAGTCGTGAAGGCGTCAAAATTAGTGTAAATAACATTTTCAGCTAGTTTTGTAAGCTAGTCAGATGTGTAACTTTCAACACTAAGATTTATATCTTGTTTTAGGGTTCATACGGTATCGTCAAGTTAGCTTACAACGAAGAAGATGACACACATTATGTGAGTAATTCACTTTATATCTAACTTTTATATCTGAAAACTGTAATATATAATAGTAATATTATGAAACTTAGTACATTAAGAATTATATTTTGTAGTATATTTTTTATTTAACCCCCACAAAGGGCCATGTTAAAAACTTATTTACTTTCGATACTCATTTGGATATGGGATGCTATAATTAAGTACTAAGTATCAAAACTAACCAAGGGTTCAAACAGAGACATCGTATAAGTGTTCCGGGCTTACTTTTTAAAATACAAAACCTTAAAAAGTCCTCTAAGTATAATTAATTCTAAATAGATAAAGTGTTACCACAACAAAGTCCTTAAACTACACAGAACTTCAACCTCGTTCGTGGTCGTAATTTATGACTTACCAATTAATAGTCCACTCAAAAATTTACCTTAGTCAGCTAGAGGTCTTGTGCAAAAATACATCTCAAACTGACACGTGGTTAACCGATTACTATTGATTACTTAGTTACCTTCCGATAGAAAAATTTAATCTTCGTTAATTGAATTTCAACAATTGAATTGAGTAATTAAACATGGGCTCTAAGAACAATTCTTCCACAGGCTATGAAGATTCTGTCAAAACGCAAACTAATGCGAAGAGCAGGTTTATTCGGAAGGGCGCCTCCCCGCACCGGACCCCGGGGCCCACCACCAGACCCTTTACAGAGGGTTTACCGGGAAATCGCTGTGCTTAAGAAACTCGATCATCCTAATGTTGTTAAACTAGTTGAAGTGAGAATTTTACTATTTTACAACAATTTACCATTGTTTTATTCACCATTAAGTAATAAAAGCTCATATGTAACTGAAATGAAGAGTTTGATATTACTATTAGCGATTTTTTGCAATTACAAACATCAAGCCACCTCCGTAAAGGTCGGTTAACGTCGGTGAACAAACTTTTATTATCTCGAAAAAGTACCTACAGTTGAGGAATGAAAAGGTTCGTCGAATTTCAAACAAATTCCTTTGACGTCACGAGCACTTATTACTAAATCATAAAATATAGTGCTACATATAAAACTACGCATAACTTTCTTAAAGCTTTCTTAAAATAGAAAACAATTTAGTTTAATCACAAATTTATATTAGGTAATGACAAATAAATACTTTTTTATTGAAAAAGCTACTATTGAACTGTCATTACATCTGTTACTATGAAGAAGTTTATAGTATACTATATTATATATATCTGTTACTATAAACTTCTTGGTTATTACTAATCGTCATAGACAGTTCATGGCAAATCATTACGTACTCTATTTGGTTAAGTTGCTATTGATTATTGAGCTGTGTTGTAAGCAAAATTCGACTTTATGATCACATACCTTTTGTTTCCCCGCAGTTGTTCCAGCAGCATGTCTTGCTAATGCCCACTGACCTACTGTTCCTATCTAATTCTATTCATAGGCGAGGCCTCTGCCCCATCAGTGGAGGACATTAGATCTCTGGCGATATCTATGATGTAACTTAAGGGAGAGATAGATAAACCACAAACTGGAACTTTTAACTCTCTAAAGTATCACAATAAATAATTATTTTCAAATGTAAGGAAATTCCTTCCGTTACCATTACGAAGTAGCAAAAAGATAAATAAACATTACCTACACCTATCGTTTCGCAATAATATACAATTTTACAAAGGTGATGCTGTTTTTCGCCGCCACCAATCTAATATACTATTTAGCAAATCGTTACCTAATATTTTAGGAAAAAATACTCAGATATTAGTATCGTCAATCATCAATTATCTCCCATACAACTTAGTGATTTTACCAAATTTCCAGGTGTTAGACGATCCAGCGGAAGATCAGCTGTACCTGGTATTTCAGCTTCTGGAAGGCGGTCCTGTGATAGACATCCCTACTGATAACCCTCTGACTGAAGAAGTTGCCAGAAGGTACTTCAGGGATGCCCTGTTAGGAGTAGAATACTGTGAGTATACATATAAAAACAATTTAAGCCTAAGCTATTGCCATCAGATCTTAATTTGATAAATATATTTGGCCATCAAATCCTAATTTGATGGCAATGTTATAATTGTTCAAATTAAATTTATTGAAAATGTTAACCACCTTTGCAGTTTTTAAAATCATTTTTCCACTTTTTAGATCAGTTTAAGTTTTGTATACCGATCATGATAAGATAATATTTTTTTATATAAAAACGAAACTACTCATTAACTGAATCCATTTTAAGACATTTTATGCGTTACTAAACATCTCAGCTCAGGTTCCTTGCTACTAGGCTGAGATGTAGGTCAACTTAAAATAATCAAAAACTAGCTTTTTCCCGCGATAATTATAACTTATGTCATTCATGTATTATGTGACTTTCTGTAGGTGATGGAGCTTTCAAAAGAAGAACAGTCTTCAAACTTTAAAAACGTATAGAAGAAGTCGTTTTGAGACAAGTATAATTTAAAAAAGTTTTTATTTAGTGCTTTTTAGTGATATTAATATGTTTTTATATAATAGGTAACACTAAAAATGTGAAAGTCTTAGAAACGGAGATTTCGTTTATTTGCTCGACATATTTTTTCCAATTAACTCATATTACAAAATTACAAAATTGGACAGCTATATAAAAGTTTCATCTACGGGAAGCTACATAAAACGCATGAGACAAAAGCTTTATTTAGGCAGGCGAAGTCGCAGAGAAACAGCTAGTTTGTTAGAAATTGGTTCACATTTCAAGAAGAAATCTATGAACATACCTCTATTCATAAAAAGATACACATAATTCAATCTTTTGTTTTTTTACCTTAAATTAACATATCATCTAAATATCGAGTTGATATCTGGTGAAAAGCTTATTTTGTTTTGTTATAAAAGGAAAACTACTGATTTGATTTCGTTAAAATTTAAATGGGACCACCTTTCATTAACCTGTTGAACAAAAAAGAATTTTGAAAATCGGTCAACAATTAACGGAATTTTGATGATATATTATTAATTATACATAAAAAACATACATTGCCGTCGAACATATAACCCCCTCCTTTTGGATTTTGAAGTCGGTCAAAAATAAACTATGCTAGTCATATCAAAATTAGAATTATATTTGAACAAGATCTAACGAGTTATATTATTAATTAACTTCTTAGGTACACAGGGACGGATAAATAACAAAGTGTTATAGACAATCGACCCATACGTTATCGCACGTATCTAAATTACCACCGCTCCACGAATTATGACGGTTACAAGATACCACGTTAGTACTAAGTGTTACTTAAACCCTTTTGGGGTTGAATTTCTGTCCTCGTCAATCACCTCCACCATAAAAATTATTATCCTCAATTTGCATCATGACATTATGTACTTATATATCAATTATATTAATACCAATCGATACATGTAAAACTACTTAATAATTAAAAAGGTTACATACCAATCGAAAATAGAATCTTAGCCTTTTCGATATAAGTTTGTTAAAAGACAGACGATCAGTTGCACAGACGTCCATTAAGGTTTAATAAAGTCTTTAAGCTCTAATGAATGTCAAATTTATATGGTTAATGTCACTTTAAACTAATGAAATTTTGTATGGACGTTTGTGCAACAGGCTGAGAGTATTTAATCTCCAAGAAGGGTTCAGCTGGAGAAAATGTTCCATTATTTCTTTTATATAATAGTCTCAAATATATTAACATAAAATAACATGGTGAATAAATTGTCTTTCAAATGATTATTAAGTGAAAACCTTACGTGAATTCTCCTACCGCGGTAATAATAATAATAATTATGTGTGTGTGTATATATATTGTATGGATTGTAATATGTTTTATCTATATTTGTTGTGTGCGATGTTCGATGTTAGTTGGACGCTGTTATGCAATACTGTGTCAACCCACAAATTGACAAAAATCGAGATATTATTACTATCCGCTTCCTTAGGCAATAAACTACGTTTATCAAAAGAATATAAGCAATTTAAACCATTCTAATACTAAAAATATCACAAAAACTGTTGACACGTTTTTAATATCTTCCATAGAATAATTAACAATATTGCGTCATGTTCCTTAACACATATACGTTTACTTATAAGCGCCATCTGTGTTAAGAAAAATGAGTCACGAGGCTTGATACATTATTGCACAATTCGATCATTCAGGTTAGACATGTTGCAAGAAATGTTGGCGGGTTAAAATAATAGTCTAAAGGAAAATCTCATCGATATAGAATCAAAAACTGTTAGCGAAAGAAGTTTGGAGCAGAATTTAAGTAAATACATTAAAGGTGAGTTAATATTTTGCGTATTTTTCTGACTTTTATCAAACCGCTTTCGAGGTTAGGTTAAAGTTTGAATTGTGCAAAAATGTTTTAGTTTAGTTACTACATACATTTTTGAGTGCGTTTGTAAACGTTATTTATTTATGTTAATTGTGGAATATCATAATATGTAGATAGTATTTCGATTGATAAGATCAATAATATTAACAGTTTCACTTAACATGTTATTGCAATATTACAATATTAATGTTTATTCAAGCGGTCATAGATTGTAACAGACTAAATCGATTATTGCAAAATACATCTGACTGTCATTATTATGACTTATAATTCTCGTAAAACGTTCAAATAACTTGAGTCATTATAACAAAATCCCAATAATATTTATATCAATGTATGTTTGATGGATTAATGGATTTTATTTTTTTGTAAAAATGAGTAAAAAAAAATGGTAACTTAATTTCATGTATTACTTTTCTTTAAGATGTCGTTGCAGAATTCAAGAGGTCACAAGCTGGTGGATCTCGTAACGCAAAAGGTAAATTTACCCATGAGGACGTTTTTGGCAAATGAGAAAAAAATTGAAGTTGTTCCAAATCATAATATTTCAAGACAAACCTTAATGGATATGGATATCTCACTTCCAGTTATCAACATAACAGATCAGGACTTACAACAGTCACTTGAGCTTGAGGGTTCCAGGTGTACTGGATTATTTTCGGACGTAGACATTGATGGTCGAGTATCTGTGTTTTCGCCAGTCATTGAGGTCTTTGATCAGGAAAAATCCCACATTCCAGAGCCTAATGATATTATAGTAAATCCTACTAATATGAGTAGCCAAACTTACCTTATCATTCCATACACAGAAGAACCAAGTACCTCAGATCATAACGTGGATGAAGGTGATATAAGAACAACTGACCTATGCTCGAGCAACAATACTTTTGAACACGTACGAAAAGTAGAAGAAACGACATTAGTATTGGAGCCTACGACGCTAGAAGGGAATAGCGAAAAACTGACAGATTACCTACAAGGAGATATTACAACGAGTTCCATACAAGGAGTTGCTGTAGAAGATCCAAATTGTTTAGAGATAACGAGTAACGTAACGGAAAATGTAGCTAATCAACAGTCAGGGAGACCCAGAAGAGGACGTAAAAGAAAATATATAGACCAAAACAGAAATATTAGAAAAAAAAAAAACTAATAACAATGAAAATTATATAAGCGTGTCAGGAAAACTTGTTACCTCTAAACAGTTTGAAGGAAATGTTTTTGATTGCCGTTGTCCCCGCAAATGTACTGAAAAACTATCAATAGAACAACGTGAAAATGAATTTAAAAAGTTTTGGAGTTCTGGATCATACGAAGCTAGATGTGCAATTTTACAGGGAAGTGTTCTAGAAACAGAGAAAAAAAGATGCTACTCAGCCAATTCTAAAAGAGTATTTTCTAGAAAGTACTTTTTGGGAGGTGTAGAAATTTGTAAGAAGACATTTCTGAATACACTTAGCATAAGCCAATCGCGAGTTGATGTTGCTTTAAAAAAATTTAAATCACAAGCTCCGATAAATGATCAAAGGGGTATGAAATCGGGAGGAAAAAATTCTATTTCGGAACAAAAATTGAATCAAATAAGACAATTCATTGAAAGTTTACCCAAGTACATATCGCATTATTGTAGAGATGATAGGACTGCACGTTATTTGGCTTTGGCAAGGGCAAGCATGAAAATCCTGTGGGTATTTCCAAGTTCAAGCAAATTTTTTTCAAAGAATTTAACCTGAGATTCAAAAAACCTCAGATAGATACATGTCTACGTTGTGATCGCTTTAAAGCAAGCATATCAAGCACAACAGACACTGCGGAAATTGAGCAGTTAAAAAATGAACATAAAGCCCACATAGATCACGCGTATAAATTGAGAGACCAAATGAAAACTGATTTGGCTCGTGCTAAAACTGAGGATTCACTGGAGACTCTAACCTTTGATCTCGAAAAAACTCACTGCTTGCCTCGTTTACCCACAAGTATTGTTTATTATAAGAGACAACTCAATTTACATAATCTCGGCATACATTGTGGTAGTTCTGGAAAAGGCTATTTTTACATTTGGTTGGAACATGAAGCTGGTCGTGGGACTCAAGAGGTGGGATCTTGTATAAAAAAGTTCATCAATGATCACTTAAAATCTAGTGCTTCGGAACTAATTCTGTGGGCGGATTCATGTGGCGGGCAAAATCGTAGCATTAAAATGATACTTATGTTGTTACACGTTCTTCACAAAAATAACAACTTGCAAAAAATAACGGTTAGATTTTTACAACCTGGTCATACTTACCTTCCCAATGATTCAGAATTTGGAGATGTTGAATGCGCCTTAAAGTCTCATAATCGCCTATATACTGCAGAGGACTACATCAGCGTTATGAAAAATTGTAGGAGAAAAAATAAATTTGTTGTCGCAAAACTTCAAAAAGATGATTTTTACTCGGTAGTACCTCTTCAAGAACGTGTTACAAATAGAAAAATTGACACAGAGAAACAAAAAATATCGTGGCTAGAAACTTTCGAAATTGAGCTGCGTAAAAATGATGCTCAAAATATCTTTATTAAATCAAAGCTTGACGACGACTGCAAAATAGTTAACATATCAAAAGGTGCTAAAGGTCGCAAAGTAAGGCCTAATTTTGAAATGGAACTTCCTATACTTTACCCAGAAGGTCGTGAACTGTCTAGTGCGAAAGTTAAAGACCTGAAAGAAATGATGAAGTTGATCCCCGCCGATGCCAAACCATTCTACAACTTCATCAAGAACGTTAGGTCAAGCGATTTTATAGATGATACAGAAGGCTTTGGAAGTGCTATTGATTTTGAAATTGAGACCAACATAGATGAGTAAGACAGTCGTAACATTTTGTAAATTATGTGTTTGGAAGTTATTTTTTGATGCTAAAGCACACTTTTTCTTTGTATGAATAGTAAACAGAGTATTTTTGTTTATTTTATGTATATTTGTTAAGATATGATTGATGATCTCATTTGATTTTGCTGTGATTAGTTTGATAATGGTGTTTAGCATTTTACTTTATACAGAATAATTTCTTTAATTTTTTTTCTTACATGTTTTTATTCACATGTGACAGAGATATTTAAATATAAGGTACAAAATATGAATATAAGACTGTTAAAATATAAAGACTGTTAATACAAATAGAGAATTTGTAATATTATTTGTACTTTTCTAAGGATGTTATTATTATTACAGCAATAGTAATATAATTACCAGACGGAAGGCAATAAATATCTGATAAAACTATTTAATTCACGAAAATGTGTTCTTAGAGTTGAAAGGTACACATCTCATTAAAAAAAGTGAAATATTTAAAAATGGTGTTTGATTTTTCTTGTCATCTTGACACTATGATGCGCTTTGCTTAACTTCAGGAAACCATTATTCAATAGTGTGTCAAGGCATATAAAATAATACAGGTAACATATTAATGGTTTGTTTCAAATTTAGCAATAATATGTCATGAGACTTAAATCTGTTTTTCAAAAATTATTCTCGATTCGACATTTTTTAAAAACCAAATATTTAATTTATTTAATAATTATTTGTATATTTTATGATTTTAATTTTGTTAATTGCTTCCTAGATTATCCAATCGTTTAAATACCTTCACAAAGTTATTTATTTTTATAACATAGATTTTATTTTGACAAATATGTTGTTTTTATTTTTAAACACGATTTTCTCGAAATGGCTATCTTGTGGCTTGACATAATATTGCATAACAGCGTCCAGTTATCTGTAGGTAATTTCTTTTCTTCGGTTCACTGTATTAGTTTATTAAATTAAAACACCACACCTTTCAACAAAAGAGAAATTTTATTTTTACATACTATTGTAACATTAATTTGTTTATTTATAATTAACTAATATTTCGCCGCATAGATTACTCAAAAACAATTTAATGTTTGTGGTTATATCCCTCCCTCACGCGCGACTCAAATTCAAGAAGTTCGAGAAGACCGCCAAAACGGTGAAACTTTTGAAATCTATTTTTTGCAAAGCAAAGGAATTTATGTTCATTCTGTATTGAACAATATTGACAGTATTGAATAATATTTGTTTGTTTACAACGAAATAGGCTCCGAGACTACTGGACTGATTTTCAAAAATTCTTTCATCTAAAGGAAACTACATATGCGGTGAATATATATATAGGGCAAATAAAGGGATGAAAATGGGAGTGGAAATTTGTATGGGGAATTAAACCTTGCCATGCTAACCATTGTTTACTATTCAATATGTCATTGTAATTATATCCGTGTCATGATAATTATCTATTCATATTTATAATAAATCACTAGAAAGCATTCAACAAGAACAAAAATTTACAATGTTTGTTAATTTCACAAACGATAAAACTATATGACTAAATCCCTAAAATAATTTATTGACATACATTATTTTCAAATTAAAATATGTTAATCCTTCACAGTAATATATAACTCATTGACATTTATATTATATTATAATAAGTATCAAAATTAAGCGTATTATTGGTAATAATTTTTAACAAATTATTGACATAATATCTTTCTGTAATTTCTTATTTTATGACAAATACTTACTACCTTTTTGACATATAAATTATATTTTTATATATGTACTCATTACTAATCTAAGTTTTAAATAATTCATTGACATATATTTAATCTTGATATCGATGTAAACGCTTTGACATTTAAATAAAAAATAACACAGATCAATATATGACATGGAACAAAATATAAAAAATACTCAGCCAATATAATGTTAGTAAAAGGTTTTAATTGATATTACTATTGTAATTTAGAAATTTTAATATTAGCCTAACCTCAGACTGATCTATTTGATATATTTTTAACATCTGCCTGTCGTTCCAAAACCTTATGCCATCTATGTTGCATATGCTGACAATAAATCTTTAAGTATTGAGTAGTATCCAAATAAAGTTCCCTAGGGACCACGCGGACGAAGCCGCTGACGGAAAGCTATTCTATTATATGGAATTCTGTTTCGATTTTTTTGGTATATTACAAGTGTCTATAACTATGGACTTTATTTAATTTTTGTGTAGCACCGCCTTATTAAAGTCTCTTTTATGTTCGCCATCAAATGTTTATAGACGGAATTAACTAGTTCAAAATTCAGTTTTGTAAATTCGTTCCAAGCTAAATAACAGGTCAAGTAAAACATAAGCTTGTAGCAACATCAGTAGATCCCAAGATAAACGAAAATCGCTTCAAAGCCATCCCTGTCTCGTTAAATACGGAAAGCTGTAATGAAATGTAAACTCCACGTTGAAAATTTAACGACAAAATAAAGAACTAAATATTTCATCTGAGACGGGGAAAATATGTGAACAAGAATTTTAAAACTAAATGCGCCGTTTGCGGACTAAAAATAGAAATAGCCAGAATTCAATGAAAGACATGTATTTTTAATGGAATAGGAATATAGGAAGAATAAGAATAATCTTAAGAGTGTGCGTAAAACCAAGTATCCAAAATAAAAAGGGACAAGATGGAATATAGCGCGGCTAAAACGATATTCATTCATTAATTATTCGCAAACTATAACAATTGTTACAAAAAAGCTGAATAGTTCCCTCGGGCACATATTTATCAAAAATAATAAAATTACAATAACAAATGGAAAAAATGAGAATACTTTTAGGAGTGTGTTTTTTTCTATGGTGAAAATAACATAATTCACATTTTGCCTATGATAGATCTTTTTGAAATTTCATTCTGTAATATTAATTATATTTAGACGTTATTTATTTGAAGAATACTCTTTGCTTGTGAACTAGTGATTTTGGATGCACGAGCCCTCTTAAAGGGAAGTTTCAGGAATAGGCATCCCTGCCAATACGATGTGGTTACACCGCACAGATTAAGCATAAATTTACATACCAAATTCACCTTCTTGCTGAACGTTTAACTTGTCATACTCAAATTAATAACAGTGAACTAAACAGAGTCTTAATGGTGAATAATTAATATAACTTCATAAAAAAAGTAGTTTTGAAATCGAATGAAATCGCGTGATTTAAAATTAAAGTACAGACATTATTTTTTTATCAAATTGTCTATGATTTTTTTTTAATGTAATAAAAGTTAAATGAAATCAAATATTAATAAATACATCATACGAATATTTCAGTGCTTATTGTTTTTTAATATCCATGTTTCGAAAAAAAAATACCCGCACAATTGATGCCTTTGACTAAATAAAATGTCTTATTAATCCAAACCGTACTCAACAGTAAATACTTTAACGTCAAACACATTGTAGGCACTGCCATAGTTTATCATTTTAGTATCCGCAGCACAGCCTTTGCGAAGCGAATATCTAATAATTATTGAATAGATTCTAAGTTATTGTAATATCTGTTCGTCTATGACTAAACTTTTGATAATTACTAATATTTCTGGTCTTTCTATAGATAGTATAAAACAAAGCTTCTCGATGTCTAACGCTGAAATCTTTTAAAGTACACTACGGATTTAATACGATTTTCATCAATACCAAGAGTGATTCGTAGTAAATTTTTAGTAGCTCAGTGGTATAGTAGATATGCGCCGCGACTCGCGCTCATTGCTGTTAAGCAACTTTCGAAAGATCGGTCACGGGAGCAAACAATTATTATCTCGAGCTACTCTATGCTTCGGAACGCATATTTAGCCGTTGGTCCTGGCTTCATTTCTAATCCTCATTGGGCTGGCGTTGAGCCATAGCCCATTCTCCTCAACCATCCATAAGGAAGGCTTAAGCCCCTACAGTGGGGACGTAAAAGTGCTGATGATGATGATGACAGTGTGTTTTGAAGTCGCTGGCAAAAAGCAAGATTTTTTAAATAAAATATCTTTAATGAAAAATACTTAAAAAGCTCCGAATATGGCATTTTTAATTAAACTCATCTGTCATGATTTCAAGTCTGCTGTACATTATACATACCAACAGGCGAGTTTTACGCATTCTGTATACAGACTTCTTGGTTTAGATCTCTGAATTGACATATTCTGTTCTCCCCGCAGTACACTACCAACGCATCGCTCACCGTGATATTAAGCCGGCTAATCTCCTACTCGGCGAAGGGCGAGTACAGGTTGCTGATTTGGGTGCATGTGGGGAGTTGGCAGGCGCTGGCCGACTTACAGGCGCTGTTGGTACACCAGCCTTCAGGGCACCAGAAGCGGCCGCCAACGCAGACAAATACGTTGGAGAAGTAAGCCAACTAATCTTACTGAACTATCATCTGATGGACGCTGATTCGTTTTCAGACCCCAATAAACAGTCTCGCTACAATAGAAGTTAGAGAAATAAAGTAACAAAATGATGTTAAAACATTGTCATCAAATCATAAGCGCAATTCAATTTTATTTTCGTCTCAATGTACTTTGTAGTGCCATTACTAGCGTAAGCGAATATGCACATTGCTCTCTGATACTGGAAATTGCAAAGAAGTCCACCACTTCGTATTTGACTATAAAATAATAGTTTGAATATTTATAGCCGAGGGTTAACCGATTATGATTACCTTCCAGTATATTTCTAACAAACCTTTTGATTTGAATTAAATACATAGCTACCTATTATAAATACTATTATTTTTTATAAAAATACATTAACTAAAAAAATAATTATAGGCACTTAACACTTATGTTTTGAATATCAAATAATTATAAAGAATTTAATTTAAGCATTTAAATCTGCGCTTTTTTTGTCAATCTGTGAAAAACCTGTCAAAAATTTATATTTCCTAGCCTATTTTTTATAGAGACTTGAGAAACGCTCAAGAGGCTCGAGAAATAACTCACATTCACCCGTCTCTCTAGTTTCTCCAAAAATCAAAACTTGAAATGAAAATGGGTAATGTATCTATAAAAATGTGATTTTCCTCCCTAGGCAGCGGATATGTGGTCTCTTGGGATTACTCTGTTTGCCATGGTAACAGGCCGCGTGCCCTGGATAGGACCCACTGCTGCGGACCTCCAACGTCGAGTTTTAGAAGAACCTCTCACTTTCCCTGCGAGGCCACAACTCTCTAAGTCATTGAAAGATTTACTTCATAGGATGCTAGATAAGAATCCTGCCACGAGAGCAACCATGCAAGAAATTAAGGTATGAATTGAGAAAGAAAAACTATTCAAGTTTTTGAATTTATTTCTTTATGAAATGAAGTTCCAAGATATAGAAAGACTGTCGGATGAACTAATGATGAAACGAAACTGATTCATCACGCCAATTACAGACCGCTCAGGTTGCTCGAATATTATCGGCGTATAATGTCAAAGAGCATAAAAACCGACGATATTATATCAAAAGAGTAATTTAATGTCAAGTAAGTGATAGACACGTGTAAGGATATTGCGTTTGACTTATAGAGGAGTAATAATAGGGCAAGGGATCTTCGTGAAAATATAAAAGAAATACAATATAATCTTGAAACATTTATCATTTTCATTATTTAGTGTTTGCGTGTTTTTTTTTTTCATTATCATTTTGCATAGGAACACGAGTGGGTGACATCTTTCGGCCAGGATCCGCTACCTTCGGAGCAAGAGAATTGTAGACTAGTGGAAGTGACAGACGAGGATATGGCACAAGTCGTCACCTCCATCCCCAATCTATCTACGCTGATTCTCATCAAGACAATGCTCAAAAAGCACAGTTTTCAGGTTTGTGGGGTATTTGTAAGAATACATTTTGTTTCTAACAATATTTTATAGGAGACTGTCGACAAATAATAAAACAACCACAACCCAACTACTTAATAATTTCTAAAGAATTCCAATTCGTAATACAGGCAAAGCTGAATTTAGCTTATCGCGATAC
Organism: Diatraea saccharalis; assembly: GCA_918026875.4. NCBI lineage: Eukaryota > Metazoa > Arthropoda > Insecta > Lepidoptera > Crambidae > Diatraea > Diatraea saccharalis. Next base: position 18,132,236 of record OU893334.1, on the reverse strand, counting down.
CATTAGGTTTGGCTTTATGAGACGCTAAGGTTTGCGCAACAATTTTATATGAAACTGAAGTACTGTGATACTATAAACTCATATTGTTTTTAATGGTAGCGTTTTTGTTATGTAGCGTTGGTTTCTGTATGAAAATAAGACTGGCATAAACTTTTAAGATAGTACAATTTATTTTATGTAGAAATGTACAGTATGAATATATTGGCCTATTCTTTTAGCATAATCTAGCATTTTATAACCTCAACTTTCTATTAAATTGAGGTTATAAAATGCTAGATTTGTTAATCCTGGCGGTAGGGAGAGTGCAGAGCCAGCTAGTATTGTGTATTGATAAATCGAACACCGTTTTGGTTCTCCTTTAGTATCAAAGAATAAAAATATACGAAATATCTTTCGTTCACATCTCTTTTGTCTAATCCCTAGTTGTATAAAACCTCTAGTGTAGTTGATAAAAAAACATACGTTATTATTAACGCATTTAGTCCTCATGGTGTGCTATCGAGTCATCCTCCCCTCTCCCCTTGACATTGCATCTACATATATACAAAGCCTTTATTCCAGTAATCGTAGCATGATATATTGGAGAAGCGCTTTTACATCAACGTCAGATTCTCGGGGCGAAACTGAGACAAAACGTTCTCGATTTTATTTTGCGACGCATGCAGCAGTGTTAACTAACATTAATAGGTGCTTGATGATGAGATCTCGTCCGCAGAATCCATTCCTCCGCAGCCGCGAGGGCAGCGCGCGGCGTGAGTCTGGCAGTGGGCGCGGGGAAGCGGGCGGGGAGCGGGCCGCGCGCCGTGGACATCTAGCACGCGCCGGCCGCTCACTCTCCGCGCCGGGGAACTATCTCACTGACAGGTCGCGAGTATTTTTTTTGGACAGCAGAATTTCGTTATGCCATCGACAACATAACGAAATTCTGCCATTCTCTCATTAGATATGAAAGATCTGCTGTCGTCTTCTCTGTTATGTTTTTGGTCTATTGCTTATTATGTTCTTTGTCGATTCGCTACTTTTGAAGCTGCCGTTAAGGCTGTTGTAGAATAATATCTTAACGATGACTGTTTGAATTGCCAAAGTATTACCTTAGCTGCTCAATACTCTTACCGATCTAACAAAATTGATGGAGATGGTTTTCCATGTCTCGTCGCATTTCTGTTACTTAATGTGTTGATATTTATATTATTTCCATAGGCCACAATCCTTCGACATCAACCTTGAGTCAGTGGAAGAGTCCCGTGACCAGAGTCAAGAGATGAAGGACAAGGAGGGTGAGCGTACCGCGTCCTCCGCACCCGCACCCGTGCCTCGCGTGCAGTCCGCGCGGTGATACACCACCCGCCGCCCCCGCGGGCGGGGCAGCGCCTACATATTTGACAAGGAAGTCAAACTCCTCATGTTCTAATTCCAAAATCAACCTATTCGGCAAAGGCTGTACGAAGTACACGTCCGTCTCGTGACGGTCGAATGTGTTCTTAATTTAAAATATCGAAATAATAGTTTCAAAAACTAATGCTGCTCTATTTTTCCTCAAGACTACAGCTTAATAAGTAGGTACTAATAGCACACATTTTATTCATTATTTTCTAATAACTAAAAGATTTCAAAACTTCATCTGTAAATTTATTAATTGTATTTAACACATCTTCGTGTTTCTAAGCGTTTTTTGAATATTAAGAAGATTTATTAAGTAATTACTTAGATACCCATAGAGTAATTTCAAATCGCTTGGGTGTGACGCCGATATTTTTTATAAATCTTTGAGATTCCTAGTCAGTAAGTATGTAATATAAATTTTTACATAAATTTAAATTTTTCATTCCTCGCCTAGTCGTCACGTTTTTAATGATAATTAATATTTTTAATACGATTTTAAATTTTGTCCTCTTTGATGTAGATTAAGGAATGCACTAGTAATTATTTTTTTCATAATCTCACACAAGAACTACACGCATCAGTTTTCGGCCTCTAAACGTTTACAAATAGTCTATTTGTCTGTCACAGGTTGCATTCATGATGAAATATTTGATAGTTTGCCTGTGTAAAATTAAATTATGTTCATCTACCTGCTTAATATTAATCACTTACATTATTCATGAAATAATTGGCACAATTGTCAAACAGGTCCGTCATGGAAATAATTTGCAGAAATAAAAGAAAACATACTTAAAATACACGCGCAATAAATATTACATAATATTTTTTATATATTTTTTTTTATTTTTGTGACAATTATAAAACCAGGAAGAGAATAGGTAGGAAAATTCTTATTTTTGATGATGATGACAAAATCTTCTTACGGGCCGATTAAGTAGATCGCGCTAAGTATTTATTTGCAGATGCATTTGTTGCGTACTAATTAGTAATTCATATCATTCCTAGCGTATTCATAAAACTTGCTCAAGCTGTAAATATATTAACATTTAGTTTTTTATCATATTAATAATTAATTAACAGCTCCTACAGTTAAATGGTATATGCCAAATACTTATATGTCGACTACTAGTAAAGCTGCTCGCTTCATATGAGGAACTTGAGAGCCTCAAGAGATTCGAGAGACTCTAGGCACGGGCGAGATACACCGAGAGTGAGCGAGAGAGTACGAGCAAATCTCATTCTTGACTACTATCCCCAGTCTCGATGGCACTGACTAATGGTCTGATTTGTTATCCTCGCCTTGTTGACTGATACTCGAGAAACTATCACTCTATTAATGTAATATGTTCCGTCACATGTCTTGTTAAAAAGGTATAATTTTTATTCTTGTTGTTTTGGATTAACAGCTTTATTTTTTAATTACAAAACAACATTTTCTGCAAACACCAATTGCCGTCTAGAATCAAAAAATATTAAAATTTAAAATAACAGCTGGTCTAGTAGTTTACGTAGAAGTCTTTGAGTTACATATATGAAATACTTAAAAAGATAGCCCTTTGTGTCCATATTTATGTTTAGAAATGAAAACAAAATTAGATTTATATTTTTATATAGCAAACATATACTATTTGACAACATTTGGAATGTCAATATCATGTTATTAAACATTTGTCTAATAATTTTATTGATCTATTAGTTTATGAGGGTATGCATTTAATACTTTTTTTTTAATGTACACGCATGATTATGTACGTATTATTAAGCGAATGACCAATTTTGAAGTCAAATTAGCTTTATTTTAGCATTGTAATTATTGTAAGGTTTGCAGTGCTCCAGTAAAATTTAAAATATTGTTAAAAATGTAGTTACATTTTTTTTCAAATCGCTGTATATAGAAATTTGCATTAAGAAAAGGCTCGAAACATCTACCGACAAAAGTTTAAATTATAATAAACAGAATTTTGTATTGAATTTTCTCTAAAAAAAACTATGATATGAGTTATGATTTTCTTTTTAATGTAATAATAGCAAATTGAGGTTCCAAAACGAATAAATTACTCTTTGTTTACTTTTGGTTCTTCGTTTTTGTTTTTAAACAGTAGTAACGAAAATTAACTTTGTTTTTTTTTAACCACTCCGTTATTTATTATGTTACGTATAAACGAAGATAATATCTTTGGTATATTTTGACGATGCTTAACGTCAAGAATTAACAAAAATGTGTGAAACAAAGTACGTCCAAGATGTAAAAATTGATTTATTTACTTGACATTGGCAGAATTGTGCGAAATGCGCAGATAAGCCATTAATTAAAAAAGAAGAAGGCGAACTTTATATTTTCTTTGTTCATCATTATTATTATTATAACCATGATGAAGTGAAAAGAGAACGTCTGTAAATATTCAACAATTAACTGTGGAGCAAATGAAAAATATTGATAAACTTTGTATGTAGATAATTTGCAATGTAGTAATAATATACATTGGTACAGCAGCCCGTGTACTATGACGTACTTGAGAGACTCGTGCAACGTTCGAGACAATCGTGAGTGAGATATGCCTATACAATAGCTCACTCTTGGTCCCTCTCTCGTCCATTTCTCGAGCCTCTCGAGCTCATCATACTACACGGGCAGGAAACAGTGGTGGCAATTTTGTTGCTAAAACTCGACTAAAATTAATTTTAATGCAATTTACAATTCTGTTTATTTTCTCATATATGTACATTTATTATATGTGTCAATAATAAAACACCACGTTGCGTGTCAATTTCCAGTGTCATTACATTTTTATGTATCTTCAGTACATTTCAGTGTTTAGATATTCTTAGTTCCTAGATTTAGGTGTGTTATGTTTTTGTGAAATAATTTATATTCACGGGGAAAATATTTTTAATTAAACTCTTTAACAAGTTTTATTTTAAAATACATGTATATTAATCCAAATAAATACTTTATACTACAAAAAAATTAATCAGTAAAAAAAATACGTCGGAGTCCTTACGATAAACAGAGAGGACCAAGCGCCATAAGGCACGGTCCTTATATACATCTTTCGCCTCCTCGGCGTTCATTACTCGAAACGACGAAAGAATGATAAAAATTGATGTTTATGGATTTGTCTGTATTATCAATTTATAAATTTATACCTAATTGATCCACCAAAAAAAAACATGACGAATTAGTAAAATGAATCGAAATGTCGCTTTCACATCGCTAAGATGCGTATCCTATGGCTAGAGTTTTAGGCCGTCGCACCCCTGATCCCATTCTGCGGTGCTGTTTCGGTCCAGAATCGCAATCCGTGATAAAGTCAAATTAGCAGGGTTCCAACGAACACGCTTCTTGCACACGACTAGATAGATATAGTTTTGAATCTATTAACTTTTATCCCTTTACAAGTGAAAGGTCCAAACGTTACATTGCCTTTGAATGTTGTGATAGAGAAATTATTATGAGACGAAAGTAAGTGTAAATTTATTAATAAACTTGTATAGGAAAAAAAGTTTATTTTTATTGAACGCAGTTGAGCGGAAAGGATTTGATTCATAATTGTCTGAAATGAGTTGCGAGTAAAATAATCAAAATGTGAATTATTAAGATGAATTTAATAACGAATTCATGTAAGTTGAGCCCTTTCTGCTGAACGATATTAAATTTGAAATTTTTAGGTGCGTCGACGTGTAATATAGGGATTTTGCTAATATTAGTCGAAATAGATGTACATTTTACCCTTAAACTTTCGCCACTAAATTGGATTTTTAATGAGGGTATAGTGAAAATGGTTAAGTGGTTCATATTTGAAGATGACAAAAATGTTCTTGTGATTTTATTTTTCCTACACGCTAGATTTTGTGTGAAAATTGTATAAGAATATTATGTAAATCGTTAGTTTTGAGAGAAAACCTGAAGTCCCTGTCATATAATACGTGATAGACACTAGTTAATCTTTCCTTATTGGATAGTTTTACCTTTCTTACTAATATAACGAATTTACCAATTCCTATTTTCACTAATTTATTTACCGTGTCTTGCAATGAAACAAATTTGTTACTGTTGTGTCGAATTTTACTATTATTGGAAATATTAGTTACCTTTAATGTGGCAGGTGGCTGTCCAAATAACAATTTTACATTTATTTTCTGTGTTTGTAAGCTGAAAATATTAAGCTTTATTTAATGTAGTTCCCATATAAGGACTCACTGTTTGTGCTCAGAAAAATTGTTTCTGATAAAGCAAGACGAAATATGATATTCATATTTCGTTATTTTGGTGACTAACAATGACCCTTCTAAAAGTCATTTTCATAATTTCATTCTTAAATATTCAATATTTCTTTTAAGTGTCATGATTGAGACTATTTGAATGTCTCGGTAACTTTGTATACTAGAGGAGTCTAATTTCAAAAATCTCTAAAATTATTTTTTATAAAACGAAGACGAACTTTTGAAAAATACATTATTTATTTATTTGCTTTTTTAAATTCACAAATCAGTTTTCATTTTTCTTTATAAAATGTCATACAAATATTATTGTTTGGTGTAAAGTTCGAAAATAAAATATGGACAATACATTTCAGTTGTTCAAAATCGTTTTAGAGGATTTCGAAAGCAGACCACTCGTATGTCACCAAAGTACGAAAGAATATAACTTAGAAAATATATCGATGTCCAAGTGAACACTATAGAATACAAAGAAAGTTGTTATGGATCTTGTGCGATATTACTTTCGTATGTATTTAATATTTGTTGACAAATACCACATGTTTTGTAAAAGTATATCGTACAATTAAGCATTTAAATCTACGCTTCACAGTGAGCTGCTTTATTCCCTTTTAAATTCAATTATTAATTTACTAAATAAGATTTTTTTTTATTACATAAAATAAATTAAAAATAAAAATTCTAGTAGTTTCATTCACTACACCCGTGTTGAGTTATCTACATTTACTCTCGGTATAGGTATTATTAGAATATCTGGGATAATACTTCATACTAACACTCACGAGCACAAAAAAAAAACAAATATTTACTAATACATCGCCATTGAACATAAAACACTCCTTTTCAATTTTGAAAGATATTCTTATTTGTTCAAAACAAACAAATTAGAATTTCTTTAAAATATTAGTACAGATAAAGCAAGTTTTGGCGCTCGTTACTTTTTTAAAATAATCTCGATGAAAGAGGCTATCGACTAAAAAAACTAGTCTGATCTGCCCATTTTATATTGTATATTATGATACTCTAAGTACAAATAATTAAAAAATGGCTTACTCGTCTTGGCAAAGTACCTGTAGTTCTTAAACTGCTTATCCAGTTTTCATAAAACATATCTAAGAAGCACCAACACTAAAATCAAGTTCATTAATTTAGGAGTTACAGAGAGATAGGTCAAACTTTAACACATTACTTTTTGCGTTAGGGCAATCTTACCAACCCCAAGAAACCAAAAAACGACAGCTCACCAGTAAAAAAAAAATCTCGAAAGCCAATAATAGAAAAGATACTTTAAAGAATTATTATTTCGCCATAAAACATTAAATAAAGTTAAAGAGTCTTAAAATTCCAATAGAACTTTATTCTCAGACTACAAGATAACTTAGTTACTCGAAACTCCCCAAGGAGACGGCTGAAAAACTTCGATACAGGTCTCACAAAGTAATCCGACCACAATCCTCTCAAGTTTAGTCTCGGTACAATGTTGTATAGTATAACAAGACCTGTGAGACATCTACTAACTATCCATACTAATATTATATTCAGAAAAAGTAGGTAATGCTCTTGCTCTTCGTTTGTCTTTTGAGTCGAGTTTGGTTGGCCACTACCATGGATATGTGAAGATAACTCTCGATATGTCTTTTACGTTTTTATGTAATTTGGTACATAGACAAAGTGAACCGTCGGAAAAGTGTTTTTATCGCGAAAGTAAGCTCAAAGGGGGCCATAATATCCGAATTATACGCGGGCGAAACCGCGGTCGGAAAGCTAACATTAATCCACATATCTTGAAGCGGATACAAAAAATGTACCATGATACCGTAAAATGCTTCAACTTTGCCTGGATTTTAAGGTTTTTTACCTATATCTCTGAACCTATATATTTATATGGCATTTAATGGATTTAAATAGAAAAGTAGACTTTATGCTTTGCCAAATATGACCCAAATCTTATTAAATCGTGCACCTTTTTCGAGTTACAGATGCACAAAGTAGCAGGCAATGTTGTATGTCAAAGACACAACTTTGCCTAGAAGGATAATTCATTAAAATTAGCTATTAATTTTATCAGTCTTTTTTTCCCGTTTACACAGGACAACGTTCTTGTCTCCAATAATCAATTTATAACCATTAATGTAATAGTTTTTTTTTCGCGGCTGATGGGCAATGTTGTAGCAGGTGCCACGAACTTTCCATACAAAAATGTAGTTGAAGGTAGGGTTGTGCCAAAAATACATTTTTTAAATTATTTATTGAAAAATAATTTATTTACCTAAGTAATCACAATTGCAATTTGTAAAAATAAATATTTGGTTACGACTTAATAAATGAAAAGTATCTATTTCTATCAAAAATAATCACGAGACATAATCATGTTGAATTATACAAATTAGTAAATTAATATTGAACTAAATGTGAGCTTTTGACAGATTTGTATATTGCCCCACATATCGCTATCCTCACTTAAAATTTTCCACCATTAATTTGTGTTAACTAAGAAATAAACAAATTTCCTAGTAACTGTATAAAAAAAATATCTTTAATAAACAGAAACAAACATCTAAAATTATCCTCTTCTATAATATAATCTATCTATTGCTTCATAGATTTAATACGAGTATAATTAAAAATCTACACCATACACATAATCACATCTGATATCACGACACGTTAAATAAGGATCTTTTGGTTTACAAAACTGTAATCTTAATCAATGAGATCATGAGACATATTCTTCTAAAATAGATTCTATCTATTTCTAGACTGATCTAGTATGATAAAAAATCTACACAGGACAAAAATAAAATAATATCTGATATCACGAAACCTTACATAAGGTTATTATTGTCCACCAAATACAACTATAATCTTAATCTAAATCAACTAATACCAACAGGAACATAATTGAATTTGAAAACAAAAAATTAGTAGAGATAATATCTACAAACCTACAAATATTACACACTTGAAAATAGGATATACTTATTACTATTGTATGTTATATTTATCGAAATTTAAGTTAAATATGAATTGTCCTCTTCGGGTAATTTGAGGATCAGGTAATACCATAATAATATCATTTAAATCTTGTACAGCACTTACGTCTTCAATGTTAGGGTAAGTGAAGACTGTTCCCTTACCACAGTTTGAGTTTTTTACTCTTCTTACAAATTGTACCGTAGGAATTTTATTATTAATGAATAAAACCTTCCCGATAAAGTGCTTAACACTCTTTTTTGAAGCAAATTTGACTATTAACCAGCTGTTTATGAAAAATCCTAAAGGATCTTCTACACAAAAATCTATATTACTCAATCCGAAAGGGCAAAAATTTTCTTGGTCTTCTTGTTCTTGTAAACATGACGCAATATAATTATCAAAATTTTCATAATCGGAGTCATCTGCAGCATGAAAAGATGTTTTTGACGTTGAGCTTGAATCGCTACAGTATACACGTTTCCTTCTCCTTTTATTTTTGGATAACTGTGTTTGGGAAGTATTGGCTTGCCTTTTTCTTTTATTTTTTTGTGTATCTATTTCTTGCAAAACCATATTTTTATCAGGAGATGCTTCTTTGATAATTATATTAGACGTAATTGTTATTTTAGGTGTTTTCTTCTTTCTTGGGGACTTTTTTTGTAGTTCATGATCATTTCTAGGTATGTTGACTATATTGAACTGTAGGCATTCTGGTGTACCATTACAAAACGGAGCGTTCATGTCGGAACTCTTTGATAAATCTTTTAGACAATGCACGAATTTATAGGACTCTGACGCTAACGGTTGCAAGTGAATGTTAATTGCATTAATACAAAGATCACAAAGTTTAGCAGGATTATTGACCAACAATTTCAAACCAGCGGAATGGGAGCATCTATCTATTTCATTGTCATTGATTGGCGGTGAAATTGATTTTTTGTGGGAGATACCAGGATTATTAATTTTCTTATTTTTTATAGATATTATCTTCGATGGACCTGGTGAAGTTGAGACTTTTTCTACTATTTGTTTATTTATCTTCGGAATCTTCTTTATATTTTTGACTTTAGCTAACTCTTCTGCTTCTTCGGTCGATATAGATTTGCCGGGTATTACTTTAAGTCTGCAGTTTTGTCCTGTCTTTAAAGGTTTGGATTGTCTATTCCGCTGTAAAAAGTCTAGAAGGTTTGCGTCAAATTCACGAATGTTTTTTTCTTGTACCGCTGGTACCTTATCGATGACTCTTGATGGATTGAAAGGGTATATTCCAGATCCTTCAAATCCTTTGCGTAAGTTTATCTCTTTCGTCATGTTTAATTTAGTCATTAATTCATTTAATAATTGTGGGAAATGACATTTGTTAATGGTGTTTGTATTGCCGTATGTAGCTTTATAATTAATTAGAATTTCACGCCAATGTCGTTTCATTGGCCCGAAAAATGCCACATCTAACGGTTGAGTAAGATGTGTAGCATTTTTTGGGAGAAAAGCAAATCTTATGTTTCGACTTTGACATATTTGTATTGTCTCGACACTTAAGTGCGATGCCAAGTTATCGCCGATTATAAGTTTCATGCCGTCTAGTGAATTGGCCCATGGCAAAACTATAGTCTTGAACCAATCTTCGAAACATGTCATATCGAACCATCCTGACTTAGTACGATTATAACGAGCATTTTTTGGACCATTCTCGCACCACCTAGACCATAAGTTATCAGCTTTGTATACAACGTAGGGTGGTAGGCATTGACCGTCAGCAGTACCACTGAACATGACCGATACTGCGCTTTTGCTCGCGTTAATAACCCTTTCGGGGTGTTTAGTCCCTCGTTTGAATATACACTTTTGAGAACCGGGATCATCTGTTAAGTTTGTCTCGTCAAAATTTAAAATATTACTAGCAGGAATATTTTCAAGCGATGTTTCGAGATTTTTAAAATATTCGTTAAATTCGTCTACTGTCTTTGCAGCTCGCGACTTTTTTATATTTTGTACTTCTCTTTGTGAAAAATTGTGACGTTCTAAGAATCCCCGGGCCCAGCGTTCTCCGGGCATTTTCCCTTTAAAAAGGTTAGTTTTTCCGCATTTGTTCAAGTAGTTAAACACTACAATACGTAAGTCCAACATAGTTAGAGGACTGCCAAATTGTGCAGAAAGACTCACCACGTCGGCAATGTGGGCTTCCTCATCTGTAGACAATTCAGTCGGTCGTCCACATACTTTGGTATGAACGTTTTTACTATGGTTTAGTATTGTCCGACGTGGGATACCAAACTGCTTTTCCGCTTCATATGATGACACAACTTTTTTTTTTACTAGTTCCACAGCAATTTCTAGCATTTCTTTTGAGTAATCGGAGTATTTACGAGCGCCTAGTTTTCGCCTTTTTCTTGATTTATCGTTCCCCATTTTTAAATTGTAACTGAAACAGGATTATCTACTTAGAATAAACTTAAATGTTTTGAAATTACATTAATTGTCGCCAGTGAAATAAAGTTGAAAAATCCAATGACATCATAAATATAAAGATTTATTTACTATCTAACTTTGCCAGTGACTAACAAACCAATATCCTACTTTCACATTGTTAATCTAAGTAGGACTAACAAAGTAGGTATTCAATTCTGATTAAAATCCTTGACAACCCTAGACCCGGGCAAAGTTGTGTCATTCGACTTTCCAAAACACTGCCCAACATTACATAGTGAGTATATTTGACAAAATTCTGATTTTTATAAATAAGTAATAAATAATACAGTAAACAGAGTATATTTCCTTACCTTTGTATGTTATTACGGCACTGAAACACTTTCTTTTTAATTAAAACTCCAAAAGTTCTGGGACTCTTTAAAATTTCTTGCACTCACGCTAACCGTTTTTGCACTGCTGACAGATAATCTATGTAGTTACCATAGAGAAAAATTAAAAATATGTTGTCATACTAATGTCCAATCATACCGAATGGTAGAAAAAAAATTTAAAATTAAGCAGGCTCGAAATATTGAGATCTAAATAAATTAGGCAAATTTAGGCTTGGTTGGCAAAGTTGCAGCATTTTACGGTACCAATCAGCACAAGTACAAATATTTTCAAGTAGGTAAGACAAAATTAAAGTATCCGCTAAGTTTTCGAATCAACTTGAAATAAAATTTGATTTATATCGGATTATACATGATTATACAATCGGTATGATCAAAGATATTGATGTTATATCTGCATTTACATCCGTACAAGATTGACCCAGTCACACCCAGTACAATCACTGAATAAATAATAGCAGTAAACGAATACAATAAGCTTAATTTCAGAGATCCTATGCAAAGGATTTATATTTAAGTAGATAAATGTGATTTTTTTGTGTACAAATATTTGTACTATAAACACAAATTCATAAAGCAAGAGTGCTGACATATAATATTAAGTTTATCCTTGTAAATAAATCACATACCTGTACTCGAACAGAATATTATCCGGTAGTGATTCTTAAATGGCATTTTTTTAAATAATTTCCTTGGTGACAAAGAAGATGTAAACTCATAACTGAAGGATTAATGCCTTCTTAAAACCAAATTGGTTATGATCAACGTGTCAAGCTAAGAATCTCTTCTTTTTATGGAGTTGGTTGCAAACAGTTTATTTTTTAATACATGTATATAATATTATGCCAGGCCATAAAGCTCACGGTTTATGTTGTTGTAAAATTTATCAACACTGCTATGATTCACCATCACAGTATGTTCGCACAGTGTACAAACTTACAGTGAGCCAACGCCAAAGTTACGCTAAATTCTGCTTTTTTCTGGCAGTTCTTAACCTTTTCTAGCGACACAAAATATATTCAAAGTCGAAAACCCTTTTTTTATGCTTCGGGTAAATCCTTGAGCACAGTCCCGGCCGTTTGGCAAGCGACAGAAACCCCTACGTTGTACCCTTTGCTGAGGAATGAAACCTGGGAAGCCTGGATCGAGTCGCCAGGACACTCGTCCCCATTAACAGGTCCCCCTTCGTTCTCGCTCGTGGCCGGGAAGGCTCTGGTACATCGGGAGTCTCTCCTATGACCGGCGAGGCCGTGCAATGCAAGGATGATTGCCGACTAATCTCGCTGGCCTCGACCGATTTTGGGTCGCTGGATTAAGTTACTTCATGCCGGAGTGTTATCATATTTTTGCTTTATTCAGTTCATTCCACATTTTTTATTTGAAACACACATGAGATATAGAATCTAAAGTTAAAAAATATGCAATAACAGAATTTTTATAAGGGTTGCAAAAGCTTTTGCATGGAAATTCACGCCAATAAAGTATGGTGCTGCTTATTTGCTAAGTACTGTAATAAGTATATAGACTGTGGTGTGATATCATGGTAGATACGTCGTCCTCATGATTTCCCTGAAGTCCTGTAACTAGATATTCTCTAACGAACTCCACTGGTGGTGCGAACGTTTTATTTTTACCCTTCAACTAGCGACCACAAATGCAATTTACGAGTAGTAAGTCCCAGTTGGATTTTTTCAAACATCAACCAATTTACAGCAAATCCTAGTTACACTAAAACTTATATTATGTATTACTCTGACTAACCGTAACATAAAAAAAGAGATATTTTTGTGTTTCGAAAATTCTCACAGATCGACGAAGATGCTTAATTTAAATATTGTACAGATTGCTTAAAATCTGGCCACTAGTATTATGAGTTCTTACTATGAACTTAGGTGGAATATATGCATATATTATCATTTAATGGGAAAATGATATCTTATGCCGATGATACTGTTCTGCTACTTTCTGCAGCTTCGCAGAAAAGGGTTGTTTCTCGAGGCAAAGAATGACTTTAATCTGGTGTGTTCCTAGCTGTGCCAGAATATTCTTACCTTAAATGCTGACAAAACTAAATATATGAATAATATTTTCAACACCACACAAACGAAAGCCAAACAGAAAATAAAAGCTCACGACTGTTTAACTCGGAACCAGACCGGCATTAACTGCCCAGAATTATCAAATACTAAAAATATTACATTCCTTGGTATCACGTTAGATTTCAGGCTCAATTTTAACGCACATATACAAAATGTAACTGCTAGAATTCGAAAATTGATATACATTTTAAAAAACTTTGAGACACGTCGCCGATAGTAAACTATTATCGAGTGTTTACTTGTCCTTATGCCAATCATTGTTGACATACTGTATAGAAACTTGGGGTGGTACAATTAAGGATTGTGTTTGTTCAAGTTCGTCTAGGTAATTTGTTTAACTTTCGTGCTAGTTGCAGGTCTACCTTCGAAATTGCTTCTTTGGTTTGCCTGCAGTCTGCCGTTTGTAACCAGTATACATCATGTAAACAGCCTGAATAAGTTATTTAAAAATAAATTATTATCACCAAATGTTTGTCCGTAAGTTCATCTGTAGCAGCGATCTGCAAGTCTTTTCTTTTTTTTTGAAAACACGTCTATCTTCGAAACGCTGATATGACTGATATCCTAAGAAAGCCACTTCTCAATAATTTATAATCTAACGGAGGTGAGGACCTTGATACACCGATAATCTTCACAAATTTGATTTTAATTTTTTTTTTTCGTTCATAGACAAACAATGTAGACCCTATGCTCCAAAGGTACTGAATAGTTGTTGAAATTTGGAACACACTTTATAAGTCTGACACTCGGTTTATGAAATGAGAATTCAAAAGTTAAGAACGTCTCAAACGAGTTCTACGTCACTTGTTTAAGTAAGAAAACCTGTTTAGGTGTTCATGTCTGATTTAGTTTTTTAATGATCCGTTTATAGCAGTTTGATGAAACTATGACCATTTAACTTGTGATACGTAAAAAACTTAAATTATTGAGAATAATCAGTTGAGATTTTGTACTTTTCTCATTTCAGAAACCGGCCGCGGGACTCAAATACGGACGTTTAAGTAAATTTAAAAGTTATGGGATTTATTAGACAAAGTAGTTCACAAGAGCTATCATATAAAGATGAAATACGTAAAAGCATAAATAAAATCTCTATTAATTTATATTGTAAATCAAAGTTGAAATAACGAACCTAAATGAGATGCTTCTTAAAGACCCTAAGCAACCAATGACCCTGTAACCAATGTTTCATCAAAAATACAAATATTTCAAAAATCTTATATAGTCGATGTGATTAGTACATACGGAATAGGTACACTAAGTTTTTTGGCGTCGGATGTTTTACTGCCCCACACCGGTCATGGTCGGATGTACTACACGATTTGTGTGATGGAATGATTTAAATTTTTAAGTTTCCCGATGTCAGGAAAATAACCACAATCAATTAATTAATTAAATATATACCTAAGCTGAAATCGGAGCTATCATCTCAATTAGCGTTTTGAAAACAATCCATGGTTTACTTTACTTTAATAGATTTTCTATAAATAATTGAAATTCGAATAAATAATCTGATAGGGATTCTTTAGTGGTTTGAAGCAGTTGATTCCTTTTACGCCCACTCGTAACATTTACGTTAACTACACCACAAGGGGATAAGAAATATTAATATCTCAGCTAGCAACTTCGTCAGCGTAAACGGAATAATAATTGCTGTGTAACCTTTATGAGATTCTCAAAGTGGTCGACTTCAATTAATATATTTTAGTTGGAATGTCTGTCTATGTATTTATGTAATTTGCATAATCCTGCTCAGACGGTTTTCTTTAATTGACAAACTTTTAACTGAATAAATAAAATATAATGTTACTGACTGCTATTCATCTTTTTACCGATTTTGAATTTGAAATGTGAACTTTTAGTTTGTTTGTATCGCAAATTCATTTGTTTATATTTTCTCGTGATGGACGCAACGAAACAATTACGTGCAACTGTAATTTCGCTATTTAAGACAAAAAAAAAAAGAGTTTTCCTGTAAGCCCTAAGTTCGGTACAAAGAGACAAGTTATCTGCTAGATCGCCAAGGAGTGGTCGGCCATGCTCTGTGAGGATGCCTGCGAACATCAAAATCATCCGAGAGCGACTTCGCGAAATCCGTGTCCCACTCAAAAGAAACTCGCTCTGCAGATTAATATTTCTCATGTTTCAGTGAACAGAATACTGAAATATGATCTGAAGGCCTATAGCCGTCGAAAAGTACAATTTTTAAACGATCGTCTTCGTAAGCTACGACGCAAACATTGTCCATTGCTACTGAGGAGACATGATACCAGGAAGATACTCTATTACTGTCCAAGAAAAGTTCAACCGACAAAACAATAAAGTGTACTCTAAAAGTAGCAAGGATGTCCCAACTTCTGCACGGAATGTCTCGCGCACTCATCATCCGGATAATGTTATCACACTAGCCGGTGTGCAGTTTCGTATGAAGGTGCCACTCCGCTCCAATTCTGCTAACAAGGTGTCAAGGAAAGCCATGAAATATCAGCGAGAAATTTAAGAGCCCATGGTGAAACCCCTGTCTGATACGCTATCATATCACAATAAGGATTGGGTTTTTCAGCAAGACTCGACGCCATCCCATAAGGCAAAAAGCACCCAAGCTTGGTTGAGGGAGAATGAGCCAGCCTTCATCGTGGCGGACGAGTAGCCCTCCTACAGCCACGACCTCAAACTGCTGCATCATTCTTTATGGATTGAATTAGAACTCGGGGCCTGCTGAAAGTCCCACCCAAACTTGGAGTCCCTAAAGCGAACCCTTGTTCGAGAGGCAAAGCAAATTCCGCTAGAAAATATTCGTGCCGCCATTGATGACTGGCCAAATCATCTAAGTGCCTGTATTAAAAACAAGGGCGGTCATTTTGAATAAAATATATATTTTATTGTTGATTCTTATCAATATAATGGTAACTAAAAATTTTAGAAATATAAGTTTATTATTAAAAAAGTTACGCAACTTTTATTTCGTCTCAAAACTTATGAACACACGAGGTATATTTGCATATAAACTACCATCTACTATACTATTGAAATCCTAGAAAAGAAAAACACCAAATTGATGAAAGGCTAATTTATTCAGTCTTAAGAATAATAAAGTATTTTCATATATGTACATATTTACAAAACTTATCATAATGACCCATTTCTTAAAATAACTAAAATACATCACCTACTTTGTAAAGTAGGTTGCAACTCGGAAACCAGTATACGCAGCCATGTTTTTGTTTTGTGTTTAATAAATATTTTAACATGAGAAATATGAATTAATTATTCTTAATTTTATTCACACATTATAGACTGTTATCAAAGTAATCACTGCATTTTTCAATGTTTATTATTAAGTTTATGTTAAATTATTTTTATAACGAAAAATCCTTTGGGGAAAAATACTCCTATTAGTATTATAATACTAATAGGAGTATTTTTCCCTTTTTAACTTAATATAAATCATAATTAATTGAATTCCAAATAACCATAAGTCATTATAGAAATATGCTCATTACTCCAAGGCAATTTTGTATGTACTGAAAACTAAATGAAGGCACAAAAAAATGGGCACATTCAACATAGCATCAAATTATCCAAAAATATCAATTAAAGTTCTACCAATTATATTGCAGATATTTTACATTATGTAATAACGTGATGTTATGTTATGTGTACACGAGAAAAGGATGCGGTCGTACAGAAAGGGGATAACAAAAGCAAATCAAAGTAACCTTATTATTGTTTTAACTAACAAAATAGTAATCTTTATATCGACTATTACTTCTATTATCTGTGCTATTAAAAAAATTAAGGTACACTATGGGATAATCCTCAAATAGCTAAATTAACGACAAAAATGAAAATTATATTGATAGTGTTAGAGATCAAAATATTAATTTTTATGTTCTAGAAAATTTGGTTCACACTTACATTTCATGAACAAAAAAGTTGCAATATTTTTATTTTCCCATTGGCCATATGCTTTGTCTTAGAATATATTCTCTATGTAAAAGTATACAGGTATATTAGACTTTTTGGTAATACATATCCTTAATTAGGAAAAAACAATTCTTTAACAAAATGTTATTGAAGAAAATTTTAAAATTTCTCAATAAATTATAACAACTACACGGTTTAAGCATAGAGTTAAAACTGCTAGATCTATGTGTGTACTTATAAATAAGATACCGCAAGCCAAAATATGTGTTAAATTAAATTTGATATTTTTGCTTCGTTGAAGATAATAATTTACATGAATTTGATTAAATGTGCTTATTCTAATTGATATAAAATTTAAATTGAAGTGTTAAATTCTATCTTTTATGTGTTAAAACATTTTTTATTCTTTTATTTCATCAATTAAATTAGTTACGTATTATTTCATTTATGTTTTTGTTATTAGCTGTATATCTGAAAACTTTTTACTATTTGAGATTTTCACTATCGTCATTGCAAAGGCAAAATAAATAATTCTTAATTTGATTCCCATTTAAACCCAATTTTGTAACATTCTGAATTCTGTTATCCCCTCTGCCTCTTTAATCTACCGCTGCCTGCGCACCCTGGTGGCGTCGGTGAAACGGATGCTGCAGTCTCGGACGCCCATATTCGGACGCAAGAAGTCGGATAAGGTGTTGGCCGGCGCAGTACGGTCGAACGGGAAGCCCATGGGCCGCCGGTCCGGGTACTTACGGTCCCTGATGCCGCAGTACGATGCCGCGTCGTTGCATGAACCCACTGTGTCTTGTTGTACCTGATTTATAATCGGAATTTTTAATTTTATACATTTACATGGGTAGTAATTTTTTTATAGTCATTTATGAAATAATATTTCTCACTCATTATCACTGGCGAAGCGACGAACGGCGGATATAGATCATTTGTTCATTGAGTGATTTTAATTATTCAACTTGCGTTGGATGGGGCTTATTAGCAACAATATTTGGAATTAGGTACTATTCTCGCTACTTAGAAAAGTTACCGTAGTCTAGATCTCCTTGTATAAAAATTAAATATATACTGCTAGAATAAACAAAAATCTCGTTTTATATAACATTTGTAAATTAATTAGAATTTTCAATTAGACTTATTATAAAAAAGAAAAATCTTTAACTTTTTCAACTTCGAACTTAGAAACTAAATCCGTATTTAATTCATCAGTCGAAAATGACATATTTTAAAAGCGACATCCGAACATCTCTACTCTAACTTAAGCAATATTCTAATGTTCACAATATCCGAGATCGTTGGTGTATCTCAAGTCGCAGCTCGGAGCAACAGAGAACTGAATTAATAAGCACTGACCCTGTCCTGGTTCCAGTCGGTGACCATAAGGTAGAGCACGACAGGGTATCCCTGCGTGGTGCCCTTGGGCAGCAGCATGTGGTGCGGCCACCCGCAGCCGCAGAAGTCGAATTCAGCGGAGGCGGCGTCGCCCTGCTGGCCGGGCCGCGCGCTCTGGTCGCGGAACGTGCGCTCGTACGGGATGGTCACCGACGACTCGGTCGATGGGCGACGCACTGTGTTGTTACCGGCGTTCACTGCACACATCAATATCGTCTTTATAACAGATGTTAAAACGAGAAGGGCTCGAGTTCCACATGTACTGACATATATATGTGCATTTTAATTGGAATGACTTCGACACTGCTGCATTTGTAGTCGTTTATACTCTCCAATCCGCATTGGGCAAGCGTGGACGGTTATAGCCTATCCTCCTTAACCATCCATAAGGAAAGCCTTAGCCCGTGCAGTGCAGCATAACAGCGCTGATGATGATGAAGACGTCCTCACGAGCTGTTTAGAATTAAAATCGAAGCACAGTACGTATGCGTCTAGCTATGTAGAGCAAGCAGGTGAGGCGATATTCCAGTGAATAATATGTGAGACCGCAATACGAAGTGGGTTCCTACCGATAGATTAGTGAACGATTTACTCAGTATCACCTAAATTGTATCGTATGTCTTTTAGTAAATTTGTCCTTATTATATATCTACAGGTACTTATAGCAAAACTCTTGTTACCCAAAGTAAGCTACACTCACGTGGCTGCGAGAACTTGTCCAGCTCCACCATGAGTCGACGCTGCTGCTCGAAGGATAGCGGCTGACCGCGCTCGTCCACCTTCGGCGCCATGAACACACGGAACGTGCCCATCACTGATTGACCACTCATGTTGTTCACCTCAAAACTGTTAACGTCGACAACATCATCAAGTATTCAACATCTATACAATACTTACTCACACCGCAAACTTTTTGTACTACTATAGAACTAGGATCGAGTAAGGGCTTGACGGATGATTCGTCGAGCATATTAACGGTAACATCTGTTAGCACTTTTGACGGACTGATAGTTCGTCGGTTGACTATGCAAGTTTGAATGACATATTACAAAATATAATATGCCGCTGATGCGATCCCTAAGGATAACAAACCTCATGATGATGGAACTAACAGAGACTAGTAATTACCTATAGTGTGAAAATTATATAATAAACTGTACAATTATAAAGCCATCTTCAAAATAAGTAATATGATTTCTAATAGTTAACCTAACTGTTAATTATAAAAATGAACTTACACGTATTGGAACTCGTCATGTTGCAAATGCGTGAACCTGGCAAGCACGCTGCCTCTGGGAGTAAAGTCCAGCCCTCGAGACAGCTCCACGGTGCTCTGTTCCCACTGAGTGGTGAACGTATTGTTTCCTCCGGGACCTTCGATGCCAACAGATGATACTCGGATACCGGGGAAATCCAACTGGGTAGAATAATTATAGAATTTATGACTTAGTGGACGCCTTCAACTAGACTCTAATGCGGACTGCAGATTACATTAGACCTTTGTCTGCTTTTGACTGAATTGATCGAAAATATTTGATTCGTATTTGTTATGCTTTGATTTGATGATTTTATTGTTTTCATCAATAAACATTATTGTCTTTTATATATTATGTTATAAAAGACAATAATGTTTAATGTTGTGATATTAATTTTGTTTTCGGTTTATTTTCATTTACAAAATGCAGAGCTTTGTTGTCAAAAAGAAAAAGTGTTGCCACTTTTTTCAATAATTTCTCAATTTAGGCAAAAAATTAATTTCGATACCTAAAGTGAACCTATGTAATTCAAACAACGATAGATGTTGCATAGAAATCTATACTAACGGTAGCGGCGGGATACGGGGGCAGCTTAGACTTGTACAAGTTAAAGATGTCGTCGATGTACGCGTGCCAACGGTAAAACACGGGATCGCGCATCGCTGTAGCTGAATCACCCATAACGCCAAATAGTTCCTAAAAAAATAATACATTATCAATTTTATTTATATCTACGGCACAGCATTTACTGTGGGTTAAATTTTTCATATCGTAATTGTAGGCACACATTAAAATTTTCTTGTCATTCCAAAAAAAGTCACAGTCTAGAAAATAATTTTTATTTCAATTAAGAGAATGTATTATGGCTTTCATTGTTTCATAGGACTTTTTTTAGGAGATTTCAAGCCGGACAAAGCGTAAGGGGACGTCCATAAATTACGTGAGATGTTTAAGGGGGGGAGGGAGTCGAGTCAAATCTCATCTAATCTCACGTTGGAGAGTGGGGGGGGTCTCGGCAAATATCACGCAATTTTTAAAATAAGGCTCGGTGCGGGGAATCCCTCATAGAGAGACAAGTCTAAGATTAAGATCATTCACTAATTCGTTGGAAAGAAAATAATTTAATTCGTACTTTGACATAATACATCACTCCTGATTGTCAAACCACTATAGGTACTCGTTTTATACCAAATAGCTCAATTTAATTTGAATTTACGGTACAATGTAACCCGTCCTTTGTTTTCGCGCCACAGTCAGCTGAACGTGTGACTCGATGAATGAGAGCAATATCGATTACTAGTCTCTAACTAGTCGTAAATAAAAGTACGAAGCGAATTAATTTTTTTTCTTTTTATTAAAAAAATCCAACGTGTTTAAATAAGAAACCCACATTTTGAAAAATCTCACGTGAGATTTGGGGATGGGGGAGGGGATTGAATAAAATCTCACGACATCTCACCAGGGGGGGAGGGAGGGTCAGAAAATTTGAAAAATCACCTCACGTAATTTATGGACGCCCCCTAACATGATAATTGTAATAATTTCAACTATGCATTAAGTCCACACATCGCTACATAACAAATGTAAGAAATTTTTGATGCCAGAAAACTTTGATATTGTTGTTCAAAATAAATATTTATTATTACCAAATGCCTGTGGTCAGGATCGTGGGCGTACGATATGAATACGTGTCCCATGTTGTGGAGGTCGCCGTAGTAGCCGCGGTTGCGGCTGATAATGGACGACTCCATCAGGTTACCGAGTACGTCGATGCCCGTCTCTTCCGTCAGAGGCATCGACGTGTTGTTGGGCTAAACAATAACGTGAATAAATTAATATTTGATCATTGGGTCCATGTGGTCGGTTATAACCATTTCCTTTTATTAACCAGTTATTTAATGAAATATGTGCGTCCTCGTATGAAAGATTTGTAACGCTCGCTATTGTGACCTTTATTCTTTATTTTATCCCATAATTACTTATGTGATTTTGTAACTAATTGAATACCATCCACTTACACAGCTCTGTTAGTATATAGTAGTAATCCAGCGACAGTATGATGTATACAATTGTGGATATACGAGTATTTATACAGAAATACCGAATTCAATGTGTATAAAACAAAGATAATGTTATTTGTAGCACTTCAAGAGTATAAGAAAGAGAAGTATAAGTCAGTGAACATATTCGGCTCATAGATTCTGTAAAAATTTTTGGAGTGCATTATTTGATAGAAATATTAATTCAACTAATAAGTTGCGGAAGATACAATTATTGGTTCTACATAATAATTAAATTATTTATTGAAAAATTATTAATACACTTTAATTTTTAAATAGTGACATTGAATTATTAGATAATGTTGAAATTTTAATTTAAACTATTTATAATGTTTAATGACATTAATTGAATTCATTGTTATATGAATATTCTTTTTTAAAGGGATAAATTGTGCCCCAGCACTGGGAACATTAATTAGGTTGATGATTATATTAATGGTGTTACCAATATAACGGCATTGTTCTCGATGGCCTGCAGGAAGCGGTCGCGCCAAGTCTCCAGCTCGGACACGTCCGCGCGGATCTGGTCCACGGGCCGGTCCAGGTCACGTATGGTGGAACCTGCGAACCTGTATCATCATACATGCTCAGATTAATTAGAGGAAACGTCCAATGCGCAACTCAATGTCGGTGTAAATTTATACAAATATTGCACTTAGTATTTGTAGTACCACTCAAAATACATAACAAAGACACCATGTGGCAGCGCAGATTCGTTTTTACCAGTTAAAAGCATTGTTTGAGCGGATTTGTTAGTCTTCCAAAAAAACAAATAAAATAAATAACGTTGGTAAGATTCGGTATAATGTTACTTTAATATTCACCTGGGAGGCCAAGATCTACTGGCGACGTTGGAATCCAGTTTCGGGAAGTAACCTTCGGCGATGGGCGCGCGGAAGTCCTTATATCTCGTCACGATACCCAAGTTGTTGCACAGCCGCTCCATGTTATATCTAAATATGCATTAAATAGATATTGAAATAAAATTTATTTTGACAACTTAACAGACCTGCATAAAAAGTATTATTTATAATCCATAATGAATTATGTAATAAAATAAATAAATTGCTGAGATTCCAAGATAACTAACTAAACCCCCCGTATTATGGAGTCTCTGAGACAACGAAGGTACTACAACACTCAACAACCTGAGACAATAAAAAATGGTCTTTTTCTACTCTAACCCGACTAGGAATCGAACCGGCGTACGAACCGGCTACGGAGGTCGTCCAATCAATATAAATAATGATAATTATACCTGGCGATAATCTGCTGGTGCATGTAGTAGAACAGCTCTCCGCGGCGGTCCTTGTTGACGACGTCGAAGTCTCCCTCGAAGGGGTAGACGAGATGCCAGTGCCAGTGATGCAGGTTGATGCCGATGTCCTCGCGGAAGTACGCCACGCGCTGTTCCGGCTCCCCGTCCGACGCCGTCAGGCTCGGTGGAATCACCACCGGCATCTACGTAATCATTAATACACAAATCAATGTTAGCATATCATACAAGTTTTGAAGCACTTTCAATTGATTTGAGACAACAAAAACTTTATAAGTGATAGAGGAAAAATAATTTAAGAAGGAATTCCAACCCGAAAAAAATAGTAAACTGTCAATAAGTCCAGAAAATTCGCGATTGTTCAATGGATTCGTTTCACTAATTTCAAAGTATTAAAATTTACATAAAAAAATATTTTATAGTAATTTAAGAATTCTATTTTAGGGATAAGAATAGTGTTTTCGGTTTCTTTCCTTTATACAATTAGATTTATAACTATAAGTATATTTTGTATAAACTAATAAAATATGAATTACTGATTGTTGTCCGAAACAACTAATTATTATTATTATATTTTAACGCACAGTGTTCCTTTAATAAAAATAACGATTATTTATGTAATTTTTAGAAAGTTATTTTAATTTTCAGACGTTTCGGATGCTATAAATTATTCGTTTAAAATAATGTTCAGTAAGTTAAAATTGAAAACAAAAATGCACCATGTGTGTAAAGTTCCTGATTGCATCAAAACATTCATTTGTATGGTAAAAAAGACTTCTAAAACTCACTATTAGTTTTTTTTAAACGTAATTTTATACTTTTCATATAGGGAAAATTTAAAGACGTTTGTCGTGATGTCCAATCTTTGCAAAGATAGTATTACAAACGTGAAAGGATTTGAAAATTATATTTTTATAAATATTGCCACTTACAATAAATAATAACTACGCATAAGGAACAATATTCAGGTTTATTTCGACTCCCAAATATTTCGACATGAGAAATGTTACACTGGCGCCCAACGTGGGGTCCATTGATGTATTTATTACTCGTACCTTCCTTAACTATCAGTTGTAGATACTAACCCTTTGATCGGGAGTGACGACGTTAGTGACCTCCCTAGCACGTCGGAACACCTTCGGGTCAATGAACTTGTCCGGGAATGACTCCACGAATGTTGGAATGTTCAAGCCCTTTGTATCCTCCCTGGGCAAAAAGTTAAAGATTTTAAACAATACAGCCTTAGCTTTACGTAACTTTAAGGTAGATCGAGCAATTTGGTAACGCAGTGTTTGCGTTCGTACAACGATTTCCGGCAACTTTCACAAAAGCCGATTATAAGACGGGTGACCGAAACTTGAAATCACAATCGTCGTATTACAATCACTTTCGTACTTCTGATGGTCCATTAATCTAAATTAATAAGCTAATGTAGAGATACCTAAATAAAATACCAACTTTGTTTCTCCAAAAACCAAAATTTTGGATAATTTCGAAAAGTTATTGTATTTGTAATAAAGTAAGATCGGATAAGATTATTACTATACATATAACGTTGAAAATAAACTTATTGTAAATACGTATGTCTAAATACGTACCTATGCAGCAGGGCGACGGACAAACAATAATTGAACATGTACGGGTTGATGCGCATCTGACAGTACGAGCAGATCGACATGAGGTCATCCACGTCACGCATATCTGAAATTACAAACGCAATTGCGGAATATCTTTAGGCAAACAAAAAAATTACTACCTCAGGTCAGGTAGTTCGTACTACGTCATTTTAATCTGAATCTTAATAAGTGATGATTAATTTTTCTCCAGATCAAGAAACCAACACAACTCACTTGAGGTGAAGAACAATAATGACAGATGTATCAAACCAGAAGTTCTCAAGTTTCCGTAGAATCACCCTTGATTTATTATTGCTCATTCGCCTTTATGTCTTTTATTCGTATTCCCTATAAGTAGAGACATTAGACTGATAAATAAAAATATAACAAACTCACTTAGAAAAATGTCGATAAGTTTTCCCGACATCTTGCGGTGCTGCGGAACGAACAGGGAGAACTGGTCATTGTAAGGCAGCTGCATGGGCAGGGACAAGTTCGGCAGGGAAATATTCCGCACAGGTATGGTACGTGACGCATCACTACCGAACCGATTCGACAGGGTTGAACTCAGGCTCTTGTATTTATCGGGCTGGTGAACAAATAAAAACCGAGTTAATACATAATATTATATATTATTACTGACTCTGCGAATTTCGTGAAACTAAATTATTTATAAAATATAGCTTATTACTGAAAAAATCTCTCCTATAAATTTTAAGTTATGCCATTACAAAAAAAAGTCTAAGCTTTCCAATAAGTAATTTTGTATTATATACTGTCCTATTTTTTAAATATAACAACATGTAAATGGGGTTAAGCCTTCTGTTTAAGACTTTTTCGTCATTAGACGTTTCAGATCTTTAGCAGGCTCCGTAATTAGGAAATGCAATCTTGTGAGATTGGGAGACGGCCGAGATCTCGCGAATTTATTAATATCAATACCGCGAGATCTCGACGATTACGAGATCTCTCTAGATTTGCACTTTTGTATGTTTACTGTTTTCTGTAATATTTTAATATACGGGTATTTTCAATAAAGTTTTATGTACACAATTATATTTTTTTATCTGAAACCTTAAAAAGAATAATTCCTGTATTATAATCTCAGAAACGGCCCAAAAATTTTCATGACATTAAGTATGCAGAGGCTTTCAGAGGCGATAAATCGATTTAGTTAAGTTTTTATTTTTATTTTATAAAAGTGCCAAGTAAAGCTTAGTCATCCAGGTACTAATATTTAAAGAAACTCAACTTTGACATATCTAATCAAATACGAAATGAAATAAAAAAACCTGCCTTCTTTGCTTATATCAAACAAAAGTTTAAAAAAATAATATAAATTAACAAAAATAAAAAAAACTAAAATAAAACTCATTAACTAACTTGAATTGACTATTAAACTGAGATTATTATCAAAGAAAGAAAATTATCTGTACCCAGAGATTTAATAGAAATTAGAGAAATAATAACAAAATATGCCAATCAATTTAAATCTATATTCAGTTCACCTGACACGTCATTCAAACGAATAATTTTTAAAATAGCTTCTTAAGAAGCACAAAATGTCCATAGAATCGTTTGCTAATCGTCTTATTATTGTGCTGACCAGAAAAAGTCACTGAGAAGGCTCTTTCGAAAACACAAGTACTGTTAAATTGTAAAACTTCGCCTTTTAACCCCCGGACTCACATAAATTCGCGCTGCCACACTTAGAATAAATTGTTTTCATGCTCGAGTGAAATCTCTTTAAACTCGCAAGATCTCGCCCATTATTGGACCGAGATCAATTTCGCTAAAAAAGGCTGAGATCTCGCCAGAAAAAGATTGCATTCCCTAACCATGATGCAAGTGACCAAGGAACAAGTTCCAAAACATATAAAATTAATTCAATGAATATTTAAAGATCTTTTACTTACCACTTGTTCTTTAATGAATATTCTTACTGAATGAAATAAAATTATACTTTCGAGGACTACTAAATACAAAATTATAATAATACTAATTACAATATAATGATTTTTAGTAGTTTTTAGAGCAAGTCGTTCAAAAATAATGTATTTATTTTAAAACTTTTTTATTTTAATATCTATACAGAATCTGATAACGAACGACTCTGAGGTTGCCGAAAAAATAACAAATCAGATTAAATTATTTTTGAAGAATAAAAACATCCGTATCAAACCGGAAGCTCAAGCAACCGTAGAATATCCCTTGACCACTTTTTAGACTACTCACGTAATAATGATCAGGTACTTCAAAGACTGCCTTCTCTTCACCCTTTTGCATGAAGCATGGCTCCGTGGGCCGGTCGAAGAACAGCAACAAGTTATTTTTGTCACCCATCTTGTATGTAAACTGAAAACCACAAAACATAAGTGTATTTAGATTTTTTTACTCACGATCAAACAATATTTTTACAAGCATAGCACATATGGCCTCAGTATATTTATATATAATACTAAGAGTTAATTGCACCAACTTACTTTAACAATAAGAAACATGTTAAAATACCGGTTAAGCAAATAATAATGAGTTATCATCTGGCTATGGTTGGATGACGTCATACTTTAACTGTAAATTATAACCGCCTATGTTTCGCTGGTCAAAATTATTGTTTTCTATACTAAGAAAGACGATGGTACAAAGCATTCCACAGTACACCAACGTCCATTAGGGTGTAATGACGCCTTTAAGCACTAATTAATGTCATATTTGTAAGGGTAAGGTCGCTTTAAACTATTGATAATTTTAATGGGTATCTGTACAATTGGCTGATTGTCATATCAAATTTGACACTTTAACTGCAATCATGGTGTAACTAAGTATCATTTCTCAAAACACTTAAATAGCATTTACGTATAAATATAGTATTTTACTTGTATTTTATTATTTAAAATAAGAGTAAACATATGAGGCCTAATTTTATTGTTATAAGACAAAGAGATGTTAAAAACCATGGAGCAAATGAGAATAGCATCAAACCAAACACATCGCTGTCATAGCATAGAAATTCAATCAAATAAAATCTACTTCAGAAGTTAACAAAGATTTTATTGAATTGAAGTTCTTTGCTGTCACGTCGCTGTGCTCGATGTTGAATTCGAACAGGTACCCAGTATGTGTGGAACTTTTTACACTGACATTTAATATTCAAATAAAAAGGCACATAACATAAATAAATATAATAAATAACTCACCACAAGACTTAATTGACTGAAACAGACACTTTTTAAGAAACTTTTTTGTCAAGCCGTATATTACGGCTCGAATGTAGTAACTCATACTGGATCGCGATATTTATATCGAAAATTCAAAGTAGCCGGGCGCAAAAGGCGTGCGCACCGAACCACATGCGCTAATTGATAACAAAACTGCGGTTTCCTATTCAAATGACTGGGAATTGTCTCATATTTTTAGGGTTCCGCTTACTACAAATACGGTTAGACAATTTGATGAAACAATTAAATGATACCAATAGAGACAAGTAGCCTTACTTATGAAAATCAACTGATCAACGTTTTAGCATCTGATTAACTATATACTTAACTTCTTAAGTTGTCATTACATATTTCTTACTTATAAACTCTACTTAAAAGTTTGTTAACTAATCAACGGTAAATAAGACTTTTTTTTTTCATTCTACTCACACTGAATTAAAATCCCACCAAAAACCAAATGGCTGCGTAATGATCATGAAATATGGAATAAAAAAAAAGAAACGTCAATGTAATCTTTTTCGTTAGTTATTAAATATTTGAACAAAACCTTTGTACATTTTCTACACAGTTGTGACGTAGCTAGCTCCCACCCCTCATCTTTAATGCCTATAATCTATGTTATTTTTTGTTAAACTGAAGCAAACATAAAATACTAACTAACTGACTAAATAGAACTTGTTTTTTCACCCACACTAAAAATAAAAAAGGGTGCGAGCTACCGACTGGTATGAAAAAAAGGTTTTTTATAATATAATTGTTTTTAATCAGTTACATGCCAGAATCATGACAGGAGTTGGACCCCTACGTTGAAGATCTAGTGTTATTTAACAATACCTAATGAATTTCCAGTTAACAGCAATTTTTTCGACAGTGACAGTTTATAATAGTGTACTAATTCGTATACCTATTGTATTATTATGAGTAGCTTTCAATAGATATTCCTACTTCTAGTAACGTTTGTTAAATTAATGGAGCCCTATCTTCTTTTTTGTCCCTGAGAATGGAATCTACGTAATCACTGGATCGATTTTAGAAATTCCTTCTCCGTATAATCCAATACATGTTACATATTGAAATAAATCCAGACGGTTTGACTATCGACAAAAAAAATAGGTACGGTTGCTAAGTGATCAGCTGTCAAAGATCCGCCATTGTGGTAATTTACACCTTATTGAGGGTGCAACGCTACTTAATTCGACAGATATTAAGACGTTGCTAAGACGATGCGTTTTAATTTTAATGAGCATTTATAAGTAAAGATTGTTGTTAATAAATTGCTTAACAGTGTCTTAATATGAATCAACGTTCATAAGTAAGGCTGCTTAAACGTACGAAAGAAAGCAAAATAGAGCGTCAAATCTATATATTTTTGATTAATTAATAGAAAACTTTGCGTCAAATCTATATAATTAATTTATTGGAAACTTTTACGATTATTTCTCAATTGTTCGCCTCGGTTAGTGAAGTTTATCAATGTTTCTAATAATAAAAAAAACAATTAGAACTACCATACAAAACCTTTCAGCCTTATCAAATAAACTTAGACAATATGATACAGATTTTTCTATATAAATTACAATACACAACACAACAAAATAGTCTATCGTATTTATGACTGTATTTATATCAGTGCATATGATGTTACCAGTAACCTGCTTGAGTATCATAAATAGTCTGTACCCAATTATTTGACTTGTTGTACGAATATACACATATTTTATCGATAAATAATTCTACTTATACGAAACTATAGAAAAACTTATAAGAAGGAACCATCACTTTATCAGTCAGGACTTTTGTAAATTTTCCATGACAATATATTGATTGTTACTGTGATTTAATGTTTGTATGTAGGTAGATAATACATATATGTTATAAAGATGTTATGGATTTTTATTCTTCAAATATAAGCACACCATTATCAGCTGTTAAAGAAGTTTGACAGTTATATAAAGACATAAGTATGTTAACTAAAGGTCACTATATTAGGTATTTGATACTATTAAAAACAAGTTGCGTTTTGTGGTCATCCTGTTATATAATAATCTAATAAAGTTTATTTATTAGAATTTGCAGGCAATATATGTATGTAATATTTTACCTCTAATAAAATAACGTAAAGAAAATGCAACATTCTTAGGAATTTAATAAACGACGAAAAAGTCCTGCAATTAATTGTCGTCAACAACCAATAACAGGGGGCCAATTCTACTTATGAGTTATGACAAACGATACAATGCCAGCTAAAATAGAACTGGAATTGTATCGTATGTCACTTTGTAGAATAGGAAAACCATTAAAAACTGTAGTTTCGTTCGGTTTCGTTCAGTTTTTGATCCGTTTTCGATTGGACTTAAACAAAATTTATTTAGTAGAATTGGCTCCCAGGTTCTTGTCATGTCTTAGCAGTGTTATTAGAGATACGCAAAATTTGTATTTATACATACAATTAGTAGTTTGTTTTTATAAAGAAAAACAGAGTAGATACAAATACAAAACTTAAAATTTAACTTCATTTACTATTTGTTGGTGTATGTGGTGTCACAAATACCACGTGATCAGCGCCATTACATAGAGCAGCGAATTTGCGGGATTTGGGCTATTTAAACTTTAACAATTATTGTCATCAAAAATAGGACAGATTTCCATGAAATATGTATAAAACAACCATTGTAAATAATGTATTAAATAACCATCTAAAATAGTTTTCAGAAAAGGGTCAAATAGGTACCCATTGTTTTGGTCAAAATTATCAACTTTTACTCCATCGTGTGAGAAAATTTAAAAAAATTGTCTTTTTAACTGACTTCAAAACGAAAAAGAGGAGGTTGTGTGTTCAATTGCGATGTATTTTTTTATGTATGTTCACCGATGTTTTCCTCGAATCAACGAATTTTTAATATTTTTTTTTTTATTAGACAGCTAATGACCTAAGGTTGACCCATTTAAATTTTATAAAAATCAAATCATTAGTTTTCTGTTTATAATAAAACAAAATATGCTTTTCTTCAAATATCACCTAAATATTTATATAATATAGCTTTCCGTAAATGTAAGAATTTATAATCAGTCCAATTAGTTTCGGAACCTATCCAATGCAAACAAACAAGCAATCAAATTTTAAAACAAAAACAAAGTCTATATGTTGACATATTTTTTATATAGGTAGATATCTAATTTTCTGTTGTTCTTTCGTTTTAATGTATTTAAAAAAAATAGTTCCCGAAATCAAACTAGATGTCGTTACGGTACCTTCTTGATTTCTCCATGACAACTTTTCCGGTTTGCTCAATAAACAACTCATATTCTATTTGTCCTTTTTCGTATTTGTATTGATATCTAAGTTTCGAACTTTTCAAATTTCAGTTTTTTAATATGTTAGTTAAAAGGACCAGAAATGACTGTTTTTTAATATGTTAGTTAAAAGGACCAGAAATGATTCGTTTCCTGCAAAAATCAACTTTTGCTAGAGTCGCCATCTAGTGGAGGTGCTTTTTTTAAATACATTTAATAAATACCATAATCTACCACCAGATCCAGTTTCTTTCTGAGATCCAGTAATTAATCAAATATCACACATTACAAAAACAAAAGATATAGTTAGTTCATTCTGTAAATATTAAATTAAAGGGAGCAATTCACATTCTCTTGACGGAGTTTGCTTCGCCAGTTCTTCTCAGACAAGACTCCAAAAGTTGGAATAAAAAATAACTTTAATTTTTAAGTAATTTAATTTAATATATGTAAACGTTGCCGTAATACATAATATTTTTTTGTATTGTGAATGTGTCCAATAGTATAGGTTTTTGAAGGTAGCTATACTTTCAATTAAAAAAGGCAATCAACACCTTAGTCCAAAGATTAAAATATTATACTGGAAACCTTAGTCTTATGTGAACACGGAACCTGAAAAGGGTCCAAAACGAATGAAACCGTTTAAAAAATGTTTCATTTATATTGAATATTTTTATTTATATAGATATTTAATATTGTAAGTGTTACTTATTCTATAAATAATCAGCCCTTTTAGGTCCCCACTGCAGGGGCCTAGACCTTCTTTATGCATAACCCTCCACGCTGGCCCAATGCGGATTGGAAGGCAAATGCAGCCGGGACCATCGGCTTAACGTGCCTTCCGAAGCACGAAGTAGCTCGAGATAATATTTTTTTGATCATCCATCCCGTGACCGACCCTTGCGAAAGTTGCTTAACAACAACGGTCGCGGGCCGCGGCGCTTATCCTCTACGCCACCGAGCTTACCAATATCACTAAAAAGCATGAAATAAAAACGTTTTTTCAAAAAAAAGAACAGACTTCAAACTATAAAAGTAGGAATATTCAAATTGTGATTGGTAATTGGTATGAGTATGAGTTTGCTATGATTTAACCATCAGGAACGTTTGTTATCTGCTGATAGCAATCGGTAGGCGTTAGAGATTTGACTTTGAATCATTATTATTCAGATTCTAGATTTTATCACGTTATATCAGTCAGTATTTCGTGACAGTAAAAGTTTAAAAGATATAGCGTTGCGTTGCCATGTTCACGTCAGGCGAGCAGCGCCAGCTTATTTTTTATTTTTCTATTAAAAATATTTAGTTAATTTAGTTTTATAACGCCACTATGTCCCAGACTAATAAATAAAGTATTAGATGATGACCTGGAAAGTTTATTTAAATATAGATATATTAACTGCTATGCTACGTAAATTAAAATAATATTTTTAAAAAATTACATTATGTTGCGAATGGACAAATTATTAGAATGACTTACTATGTCAATCGTTGGTAAATTATTGCATTACATAATGGGGTAGAGTTTCAAAAAACGAATCTTC
Organism: Diatraea saccharalis; assembly: GCA_918026875.4. Lineage (NCBI taxonomy): Eukaryota > Metazoa > Arthropoda > Insecta > Lepidoptera > Crambidae > Diatraea > Diatraea saccharalis. The sequence continues at coordinate 18,099,143 of OU893334.1, read as the reverse complement.
TTCAACTTGAGATAGCTCAGAGCCATTTTGAAGGTGAGTGCAGGCCTCCCCTATCGCCTTCCTACTAATAAATTGTATGAAAAGTGGGATGTTCTCTCAATAAGATAATCTTTTATACTGTAAATCACTCTTAAAAAACATTCGCAAATCATTTACGACCCTCTTCTTAATAAGGATAAGCGCCGAAAGAACAAAGTTTGCATTCTACAATCTTGTAACTCAAGCCATGCTCAACAGTTTTTACATTCCTCGGTCCCTTTATTTACAATATATTAAATAAAACCTTAAATATACCTATATCTAATTAGTATAGTTGGAAAAATCTATAGTTCAATCTATAGTTGTAAAAAAACTGTAACCAAGTGGCTAAAAACATTGAAATATGATGATACTGAAGATTTTATTCTTCCATCATTATAAAGATTTCTTATTGTCCAATTGTTTTAATAAAACAAAAAAAGGCTGGGAATATTATTGTTTATGAGTAACTGTTACTGCATCAATTTTGTTTGGATTGTTTCGATTTAGTATAATCTAAGGCTTGGTACTATTAAGATATGGGGATGGGAAGTTTTTTTCATCCTATTGATTTTTATTAGGTTTCATTAGGCTTTATTCAGATCTAATAATAGGATTAATATCCGCGGGTAGGATCGCTGGTGATCTGTATAACGGAATTTGTACAAAAAAGGGCCAATTTCAGGCACACCAGTTCTTCAGAGTAAGGATATAGGTATACATGAAAAATTCAATTTCATATATTGTATGTACTAAAAAAAACAGTTCTAACAGAGGAGCTGCCGGAATGACGTCAGCCCAGCAGCGTCATAGACTCGTTTATCTCCGTAACTTAACTATTTAACCCAATTACTAAATATGTGCCAATTTCACAGTTGCATCTGGTTTTACAATTTTCAAAAAATAAAAAGGTCAAAATGGTTTGTAAGAAAGTTTAATAATTATAGAAGTATTGAAAATATCTCCAGTGAATTATTAACAAAGAAATTAAACAATAGATTTAGTTAGGTACTAACATATGACTTTTACACTATGCTAGGTAATAAGTCTAGGATAATTAACTAAAATTTTCATTAATATAAATACACTAGAAGTGAAAGTTACCCGAGTCAATACTGTATCCGTATAAGTACACACAGATCAATAACATAACCGTACAAGTGTACATTGCTAACATGGTACAAGTGAGGAATGTGCTAGAGCCCGAGTGACGCTGACGCCAGCGTCGGGATGCGCCCGCGGGCAGGAATGTGAGATCTGCAGCCCCAGCACATTCTCAACACCACTCTGTACAAACATCAACACTCTAGCCGCTCTTAAATAACAGGATGGCCACCTGGCCCAGGTAGAAATAGATAAAGTGGCGGGTCTCGTGCGTCACGTACGAGCCGAAGTTGCGCCCCACGATGCAGTGCCACGTCGGATTGTACTTCTTGTCAAACTCCTTCTTTATGAACGCTGCTATGTCCTGGAAGTTAACACCATCCAATAAGTAAATTTCAATCAGTATACAAAACAGGTCAAAAATCAGATTACACCTAAAAAGTGGGTTCTTAATATTAGCCATTATTCACTTCCTTTTCTTTAACCACAAAATATACTAATAGCATTTCACATACAAATAAAATATGAGAAGAAGAAATCTTATTATTTTTATTCAAATCTTTAAAAAATTTAAAAATATATTAACCTTTTCTATGTTGAATTTCTCAAGCGCTTGTGTTGCACAGTCAACAGCATCTTGCTGCATCTCCTCGCTCATATCAGCATTCTTGATTACCGCCTTGCGGTCACACATTTTGTCAGGTGGGTTGCTATTGAAAGAAAATAAGATTTATGGTTTGCAAACAAAAAACCAACAATACCTATCCCAAACAACATATGACCAAAACAAAAGTTAGTTAAATTATCTAAAGCATATGAAAAGATAATCCAAATAACAGTTTTATTAGCTGACAAAAAGGCTGGGTATCTATGATATGGGATTGATCATTGATTGTTTAAGTAGGTACAAGGGGAAGCTAAAAATAACCTCCAGTAAAAGGTCAGACGAATTCTGCGGCTCCAGTGCGCGCTCTTTACGAAATTATGGAGCAACAATCACAATAGATTACACTTATTGTTTTAGCGTGAACCATGATTTCGTGCAAAAATATACCTGCGAGCCTGAACTCCTTGACTAGACTTTTTTGTACGAATTCTAACCGAAGCACTAGCGATAATTCCCGTCATTTAATATTAAAATAGCGAGAACCAAATTCGATATTGACGATAACGCAATACCGCATTCTCTAGGTTATCACTATAGAAATAAATAAGTTAAATCAATAGACGCATTTGCTGCACATTTTCGCGAAAACACGACGAGAATATGTTGCGAATATTGGGTAAAACAAAAGTCTGTTTAACAAAAAGAAAATTATGAAATTCACTTGAAATATACTTTAGTTAGAACGAACTATAAATAAAATAAATTGAAAATAGAGAAATACTCACATTAACTTCGGGAAAATGAACAAATAATCACGTAAAGATTTTGATACCGGAGATTCTATGCCTACTTTCTAGAGGATTCTTTCACAAGCTTCTTTCAGTGAAGATTACTTCCTTGTGCGCTAGGGGGCGTTCGAAATTCAAATAAAATTTTAAAAATAATTTGGTGGTAATTTACCAAATGGCCAGCATTTAAAATATATCTATTTTAAAATAATAATTGTACTATAAGTTCTTTTAATTGAAAGAATAAAATGACATCAAAAATATAATCTGCGGGCCACAGACTACTAATGAAGTGGTAAATATGTTTACTTAAATGTTTTTTATGTTTTGTTAAGGCCATAATTTTGATTTTTTTATTTAAGGCAGTAATAGACAAACATTTCAAAAAAAATACAGTTGAGCTGTTTGGCTGTATTCCTTTGCTTTCCCCAAAAAGTAGTTTTTTTATGAATTTGCTTTCTCTTTCCGCATTAAGATTTTCCATATAGGTATAATGCGCCGATTACACTACCCAATCTAGCGGCACGATCCATCGGGTACACTGTAAATTGGGTAGTCTAATCGCAGTTAGAGAGTTAGAGACCCGATATCGGGTGAACGTGGGCGCCCGATCGCCCAATGAGAGTTAGGGCCGATTTATCGGGTAATGTGATCGCTGTTAGGGTAATATATGATCAAACTGTGCAGAACTCATTCTGTAGTAATTCAAACTGCATAGTTGGTCATTTAGAAGCAAATATTTTTCACCCAATATTTTGTTTTATTATTTACGCCCGCAGTTAAAGTATGGGCTATGTCAATTTTTTGGTACTTTGTGAGCGGAGGAGCCATCCTTTCAACGCCACGTTTGCATGCCAACTGAGTTAGGGAGGCGATCTAGTGCAGTGTAATCACAACGACACCAACCGCCCTAAATCGCGGCCGATATATAGGGCCCGATAGATTGGGTAGTGTAATCGGCGCATATGTATAAAAGTACTCTTTGATTAAGATATAAGGCTACGCACGCACTGGTAGTTATTACATATAACTGTTCCTCAACTTCAAGAAGAAAATAATATTATTTTATGCTAATTTTTTTTATCCTCAATCAATCCGAAACCGTAAACAGATTTGGTCGCTGGTGTTTAGCATGTAGCACAGGGAACACCTCAGTAGGAGGTCCCATCAACTTTCATTACCTATTACCAAGATTTTGTATGTCATGGCGTTAATGTAGTTTGTATTTGACGTTTAATGTAGTTTCTCCAGACGCGTTATGTATTGATGCCCTGTCAAATATTACAATATATATAACTATATAAATATGAATGAAGAAATATAGTACTAAAAAAGCACTAGATGACGACTCTACCAAAAGTTGATTTTTAAGGGAACGAATGAACCAAAGATAGTCGTTTCCATTCCTTTTAACTAGCATATTAAAAAACTAAAATTTGAAAGGTCGAAACTTAGATATCAATACAAATACGAAAAATTACAAATAAAATATGAATTGTTTATTTAAAAGAAAACCAGAAGAGTTGTCATGGAGAAATTAAGAAAGTACCGTAGCGACATCTAGTTTATTTTCGGGAACTAATGTTTTTTTTAATAGTTTCATTATAAGATTAAGACTAAAGCCGCGATTACATCATCCTATATCTGGGGTCCTGTATGGTGTAGGGCAATGTTTCCCAAAAATTGTACACGCATGGCCCAGTAATTTCCACACTACATTCCACTTCGTAACTCACTTAATAATTATAATCCCAATTTGATTACGAAAAAGGTCGATTTTTGGTCGGTATTTTTTTCATAGCTAAATCAATTAATCTCCCGTTCTCCCGCATACTAAATTTTATGAAAATAGTTTGAGTCTCTTAGAGTGCCAGGAACAAAGAAGATTTTTTAAGCATTTTTCATTAAGAATAAAATTTATTATTTTCAACAATATTGAACTGTAATATTATTTCTTCATATCATCCCTTTACCTTATATTATAATTATATCCTTCATCTTATCCTTATGCATTTTCTAATCCTTTTTATCCCAAATTCCCAAAAATCTTTAACCTTATCCCTTTCCTGGCATTTCTCTAAAGTTACACCTTCTTTACACATTGGCTAAATGCACAAGCCGTGCGAATCCACAAAGAAAAAAAAATACGATTAGCAGCTAGAGATAAAAGTTTTATAAAAATATCGATATGTCAAGTACGTTACAACTTCATAAAGCCAATCTTAAGTCAAAAATCTTATATTAGATCTATTTTACATTCACAACATAAACTGCAAAATATTCTTAATGAAAAATGCGTACAAAACCTACCAGCTACTAAACCTTCTGCCTGGCTACTAAACCTGTTCCTATGTAGTTCCTCGACCTAGTAATTCTTGGCATGCTGCTTTAAAAATAATGCATTCTGAATGAATGCTTCTGGTTACAATGGAAAAATGTCTTATTGCCACTTCAAATAGTTTGGAATTACATTGAAAATAACACTTTATTTTGAAATTAAGTAAAAAGTCTATTTTGACTTCTTTATTCAAATAGGCTCCTTAAAAGTACTTTTGAATCGACCAACATTTTTTTCCCTACCACTCGTTCAGGCCGTCCTTTGGCTGATAAAAATAACGGAGATCAATACATTGTAAATAGAGAAAAAAAATCTATGATGTTATAATGATAACATAATAATGACAAGAAGATAATATTTGAGATATAATGAGTTTAGAAGAAATCACCTATTCAGTTGCTCGACCATCTCAAGTCCTAGTATTCTTATCGGTTATATACTAGGATATCTTATGATAAAAATTTTAATAAATATTATTTTAATAGTAGATTTAATCTGCATGATATCTAATTGTTGTACTTTGCTTGGGACCTTATTGTGGAAGTGCACACAAAGACCCCTGAATGAGTTATTAACTTTTTGCAGTCTAGTGACAGGCACAGTGAATTTATAATTATTTCTTGTATTTAAATTGTGAACATCACTTTTTATACAAAACAAACTAATATTTTTACGAACGTACATTAAGTTCTCGTATATGTATTGAGAAGCACAGTGGCTTCTCAATACATATATGTCTATTTCTTTAAATTTATAAATCGACCTAATTGTTCTTTTCTGAAACACAAAAATCGTTTGTATGTCGGCAGTATTTCCCCACAATAAGATTTCGTACGACATTACACTATAAAAATAACTGAAGTATACTAATCTGGCAGTATCTATGTCAGTAAACCATTACGGCATTTGCTGAAGAGCAATTTCTATTCGACAATTTACCAATATGTGGGCCCCACTGTACTTTAGAATCTAATGTTATTCCTAAAAATACTGTGGTATTCACAAGGCCCATGTTCTTATCTTTTAAATTCACATTTATATCTACTTTTTTACAATAGGTAGTACAAATTTTAGGCATTTTGTTTTTCCTTCATTAAGGAGAAGATTATTTACACCCTACCAATGTACTACTTTAGCGATAGAATTGTTCACGTCGTCATTTAGAGGCAGCCCTCTTTTAATTTTAAACAAAAGTAAAGTGGCATCCTCTAGCAAGACCTTTTCGTGATTATCCCTTGCGAAATAAAGCAAGTTATTTACGTAAATTAAAAACAAGAAAGGACCAAGTGTTGTGCCCTGCGGAACACCCATCTTAACTTTCGATCCAGGGGGTCTTTTGCCATTGATATCAACCCTCTGCACTCTATTAGTCATGTATGAGACAGTAAAATCCAATGGTTATCTCTAAATCTTGTCTAAATAATCTAAATGTTTCATGAAAAACACAATCAAATGCTTTAGATAGCTCACAAAAAACACCCAACGCAACATGTGAATTTTCTCAGGCATTAAAAATTTCTTGTATTAACTCGATACCGGCTCAAATACTGATTTGGAAACGTCAATGGAATTACCCCATTAATGAGCGATTTTCTTTTTCACATTATAACAATAAAAACTGGTACAAATTTCAAAGCAAAAAATCAGTGATACAAAATTATGTCACACGTGCTAATGTCATATCACTTGTGAAAATCTGGATAACTGATTACTTTTAGGATTTCATTTGATATTAGCCTTTAATATGTTGGTTTTATTCGATGTTACTTTTATATCGATACAAATCGGTATTTTTGAGTGTCGATATATCGATTATACGATATATTGTTAACCCTATTTGTGGCGTATTTCTTTTCTATCGAATTAATGAGACGCCATGTTTGACCGTAACTAAATGAAACACGAGTGACGCTGTTCTAACGAGCGGAAAATAAAGGAAAAAAGTAAATCGTTTTGGTGTAACATATCCTAATCCATTATGTCTGGTGGAAGCGGAAGCAACAGAAATGAATGTAGAATATACGTTGGTAACTTGCCCCCGGACATAAGAACAAAGGACATCCAAGACCTATTTTATAAATTCGGTAAAGTTACCTTCGTCGACCTGAAGAACAGAAAGGGGCCCCCGTTCGCTTTTGTGGAGTTCGAAGATCCCAGGTAATTTAAAAATATACATCAAACTGATTATTCTTAGGTACTAACAAAAAATATTGACTGCACTGTTTTTAGTACCCAAAATTTTACTATGATATTTTGATATAGGTACTTAAATGATATTATACTCCCATTCTTCTAACAGGCTATGAGTTTATTTGAAAATGATAAGTATCTGCTCTGGTTGTTGCAAAACTAAGGTTTAGTAATCAATTCATTTTAATTTTTTTTGAGGGTTTTTTTTGATAAATCTTTATATTTCAGTAATAGTACTGATGTAGACAGTAAAAAAAATTACATATTATTTATTTCTAGCCATATTTAATATACTATTTCCAATAATCACACTTATGGAAATATACTATCTATAACATATCACAAGGTGGTAAAAAAATGTAAATAACTTTGTAATAGAGGGGACCTTGAATCGATGCTAATTTATTCATGAAATTAAATTCTAAGGATATTTTAATCATATTTCTCTTGTATATTTCATGGTTTTAATAATGATACATTATAATATATATTTTGTTAATGAAGACTGAAGTTTTGTTAAATTATGTAATTTTACAGTATTATTTATGTAATCATTTGCATATGCAGGTCTTTTAACCTTTGGTGTTAAAACATATGATTATTAAAATTCATTAACCATTGTGTCAGCAACTGTTTTTAAATGAAGGAAAACAAAAGATTTATTCATAAATTTTGTTAAGGACTGTTATTTTACAGTAATGTTGAAAGTTGAATGATATTGTTAATATATTATCAGAATTATAGACTGCCAAATGGTTGTGATTGAGAGTCTGAAAAAAAGAAAGTCAGTAATCCAGTGCCAACAATATGGACACTAAAAACTACTGCATGTGTCCATATTCATGTGTTAAATGTGCTCAACAACAAATAAACTCTGACTGTCCAAAAATTGATTAGTTCTAACCTGCACTGTGTGCTTTATGTCAAGGCACTTGCCCTGCCATCTACAAGGGAAGCGAAATATATAGAGAAATTCTAGCTAGACTAACCAAACAAACAAAGCCTGTAACTTCAGCTAGAATGACTGTAAAGACAACTTGAAACCTACAAAAATCTGAGAAAAACCACCACACAGAAAAACATGTAGAGGAAAGATTAATATTGAGAGGAAAGGTAAATTTGCAACCCCCCTTGCAACGAACATTGGAATTATTGTTGATCAAGCAAGCTGAAAAATTCGATCTCATCCTACAACAAATGAGTGCTATGATGGGCCTCATGGTTAAACTTGTGGAAAGTTTGTTGTTGAAATTTTTATCACGGATCGTAATTTAGATGTTGTTTAGATATTCTTTGTTTCTGGCTGATCTTATCCATAAAGTCTCACTGTACTACGTATGTCATCAGCCCATCTCTTGAGCTGTCTACCTCTTTTCCTTTACATGTTACAACATAGTATCCATTCGGTCAGGGTTTTGCCCCTCTCACTGCTGGATTACGGGATTACTCTGTAAAATAAATACCATGCTCTCGCACAGTTTCTTTTTTTCCTTGCAGTCTTATCTAGTAGGAAGATGCTTCCAGGTACAGCAATTCCACATCGAAATTTTATGAAATTAAAGCATGAGTCCAACAAGGTTGTGCTCTTGACCCCGTGCTCTAAATAATTTTTATTTCTCTCAGAGCTTCCTCATATCGAAGATATCACTGTTGCCAATTTTACAGATAACACAGCCATCCTAGACTAACTTAGGTTCAATCAGAGCTTCAGAAAAACTACAGAGATATCTGGATACAGTGACTGTGTGGTTATGGAAATGAAAAATAAAAGCGAGTGCAAATAAATTGGTACAAGTAACTTTTACCTTTAGAAATAATAATCGTCCAGAGGTACGGCTCGAGTACAATTTAACGCATGCAGACACTGTAAAATACCTCGGTCTGCATCTGGATAGTCTAAAAGTAAAATAGAAAAACTTTACTTGCGATAAAAGAGCTGTATTAGTTACTGGGCCGTAACAGCAAACTCACAACAGATAACAAATTGCTAAGCTATAAGGCCATTCTCAAACCTGTATGGATGTATGACATACAGCTCTGGGCTAGTGCTAGTAACTCTAATATCCAAATATTGCAACTGATTCAAAATGTTATCCTTCAATCCATATCCCAAGTGCCATGGCTGGAAAGTAACAATGAATTTCACCAACACTTGAAATGAGTACTGTGAAGTACGAAATATGTTCTGCATTTAAAAATTATCAAGCACGTCTACAAAACCATCCAAAAGAACTTGCTGGTGAATTAATGCAACAAAATTCTACAAAGCGACTGACACAAAAGGATATCCTTTTACTACATTCAACTCTATGTTATATAAATACACCAAGAAGATGTTCTCCCTGAGGGGCACACTCGGCCTTACAAGAAACTGAGAAAACGTCTGCTTAAAGAAATCTATCTGTTAAAAAATAAAAATTATTGCCACTGATCAGGCAAAGTTTTTTAAAACTCAATTTTTCCGATTCTACCGAGCTTGATCCATATTATGCCTGATTTCACCTTACCTTACTCATGAGCAGTTTCCCTTTTCATCTGTTGGTTACCAACTTATTCAATTTCTTATTTACACCATAATATTTTCTTATTCAAAATAGCATGTTGTAAATAAGTGATTATGATGTGTCCCTGTTGTTATAGAGATGCGGACGATGCAGTGCGCGCTCGCGACGGATACGACTATGACGGGTACAGACTCCGCGTGGAGTTCCCGCGCGGGGGTGGAGGCGGCGGACGCGGGGCGCGCGGAGGGGGCGAGCGCTTCGGACAGCGCGGCGCCGCTCGCGGACCGCCTGCGCGACGCTCTGAGTACCGCGTACTCGTCACAGGTCTACCGCCATCCGGCTCCTGGCAGGATCTCAAGGACCACATGAGGGAGGCGGGAGACGTCTGCTTCGCGGACACCTTTAAAGATGGCACCGGCGTTGTTGAGTTTCTGAGGCACGAGGACATGAAGTATGCAGTTAAAAAGCTGGACGACTCGCGGTTCAGGAGTCATGAGGTGAGAACTTTCGATGCTATTTAATCCAGGAACTATTTTGATTATTATTTAGTATTGAAATTGATAATATGATTGTTGTTCATGGTGAATTTTTCGGTCATTCTCGACGTTCAAAAAAGTCCTGTAACTAGGTTGTTATATCATAAAAATGTTGAATGAATCGAACTGCTTAAGCATGAGTAAGATTATTTTAAGAATATATAGGTTTTTGAAGGTATTCTAACATTTCTCTACTATGGAGAAAGTTTTTTCAGTTATATATCGTACACTGAGAACGATAGTGACACAATGCAAAAAATGCGATTTCACTAATGAGCGTTTAAAGTTCAAGAAATAGTAATCCGCCGCTCTATACAACGTATCGTCACAACGCCACCTAGCAGTTTCTATGCAAACTACGTTCACAGGAATCTTTGCATTTTAAAGTTTATACTTAACAAAATAAAAATGTTGCCAAAAGTAAAAAAATACGTCGTTTTTGGTTAGTGACATTATCATTCTCAACGTGCGTATGTTGGATGCAGGGTGAGGTGTCATATATACGTGTGAAGGAAGACTACGGCGGTGGCGGCGGCGGAGGTGGAGACAGATACAGCGGCGACCGAGACCGGTGAGTGGATTGTCTGTCCATTGATCGAAATATACTTTCACTAAAAAATTTTAGCTAAACACATAAACCGAATATTAGCAAAGTTTTAAAATTGTTTACATAAGAACATGAACCTCCCGCACATCAGGACGCGTCGAATATGTCAGAATTCTATTGTTCTTTGGCATGGATCGATCTGCTAAGACCCATAGATATGGGTATACCCATAGATCTGCTAAGATTAGCAGATCGATCCATGCCAAATTGACTTGGAATTTTGACACCATGCACTTAGACTAAATAAGTAAACTAAAGTCAGTTGCCATAAATCAGTCGTTCTGAACGGGTGGTCTTTGGGATCATCCTAAATGTTTTTTATTTTATAAAATAATTTATTCTAAATCATCTATTCAGTCTATGCTGTTATAAAAAACTTGTGAAAGTTGAAAGTCTATGCCATTGGTTCGCAAATCTACGGCGGGAGACCTTGTACCAAGAAGAAACTCGGCAAGGCCTGCTACTTGTTTTATTTCATACAGAGTAGTTAAATTTTTCATCATAATATTAGAAAATATAAAAAATATATTTACTCATCAATCTATTCATATCAAATATATAAATAATTTAGAAATAGAGTAAGTGGCCAGATGACCAGATACAAATCTGTCAAATTAAATAACTGAAAGAACCACTGGCTTGTGATGTATAAAATATATGTGTTGCGTTGTGTGTCAGGTCTCGGTCGTACTCCCCGCGGCGGCGCGGCTCGCCTACATACTCGCCGGTGAGACGCAGCTACTCGCGCTCTCGCTCCCGCTCGCGCTCACACAACTATTGAGGTCAGTCACCTACACTACACTACTATATGCATTTTGTTTATAGTTGAAATTTCTAGGGCTCAGTCTAGAGACCGTATTTTTTCTTTGTCAAAAAATCTTGCACAGAAATTTAAATCAAACTCCTAGTTTCCACCCAAAAATATTTGCATTTGTAGCGAGTCCCTTTTTAATTTTTGGATGATGTGCCGTTTTTATGATAAAATAATGCATAACTTGAAGAAATTATTATCATTTAAAGTTTACTCTTATGTATAAACTAGTGACTTCGATTTATTTTGATAGGATGATACATATATTATACTAATAAGAATATCGTTTTGAGGCATTTGGCGAATCTGTTAATTAAATATCTGATATTACATTTTGTATATTAAAGTCCAATTTCAATGAACTGAATGTCTGTAACTGATGTAAAAATTCAACAATTTTATTGAGATTGTAATGTATATAATAATGAATGTAATAATAATTTCGCAATACCGTTATGATATAATATAAATTATTAATTTTATATGATATAAAAACTATCTTAAATACATGTCAAAATTAATATTTGGATTTTATATAATATTGATTTGATTTTTTATACAATGAAATATGTTCCATTATATCAGTTCTTGCAGTATGGAGTGGAAATCCATTGAGGTTTGGAATCAAATTTAACCTTTTCTTTTAATACAGTGAGCTTAATAATTTATTTATTGTTTCTACTTACAAACCAAATAAAAATACGTGTAAGAGAAGTCAACATGCTATCGAAGTAACTTTTATTAGTTTGCAAAACATGCTTGCACCTTTTAATTTCAATTTAACATTTATAACACTATTTTTAAAGCAAATTATTTTTATGTCAAGGATATTAAAAAAATGATATGACTTCTCAAACATTATTATTTTTATAAACGTGCTCAAACAATGCCTGATTTAAAAAATAAGATTTCTTTATGAAGAATGCTTAAAAATCCACTTTGCCCATGGTAGTCTGAAGTTGAGATATTTTCCAGTATAGCATTGTCAGTTCAAAATTGATAAATATAATAATAAGTTTTGTTTTTATATAAAAAGCGCCTCTTTTATTTTTATAATTTAAATTATTAAAGTCATAGGACACAAATATATTCTAGTTATGTTCATTCCCATAGCTCCAATAATGCAACAATTTTTTTTAAATAAAATTGCTTAAATATTAGCGTTGTGGCCACTAGGCACATACTACTTGGCATAATTATCTTATAGGAATTTATTTTGCACAATTTTAATTCGCGTAATATAATAGGGATGATGACTAATTTTTGTTTGTTTGTCCGTCAGGTAGAGTGTTAAAAAATATTAAACACGTATTTTTTTTATTTTTTTCGTAATCATAAAATTAAGGCGTTACATTGAGTTGAAATTTCGTATGACGTCACGTTAGGGTACGTTTTCTACTCAACTGTGACGTAGCGAGCCCCCACTCCTCAACTTTAATGCCTGTTATCTAAGCTTTTTCTTGTTAAATTGAAGTAAAAAAAAATACGTATCTAATATTTTTCTATTATCTGAATGACGGACTAAATAGAATTGCATTTTTTTTTACCCAGTCATCATCCCTATCATTCATGTCTATGAAGGCTAGGTTAGAATTGTTAGTAATACAATAAGCAAACCGAACGAGTGCCTAGGCAGCGGCCTTACGCACGTTTTTAATTAATTTTATGCTTTAGGATGTTATGCTTAAATATTATTATGCTTAGAGGTTTTTTTCTTAAAATGTGCGTAAATATCAATTATAACAAACAAAAGTGTGCCCTGTTATATTAAGATTTAAGATTTTATGTAAACCTACCTCCCTACGCTTAAATAATACAAATTTTAAAACACACCTACAAGTTTACTGGATCGGGATCGTCGTAAAAAGTATTACTTTGAACCAATTCATCAGTGCCACGTTTTATTATTGAGCATGGTTTGAGCACGTGTCGTGTAGTATCTTCGGGAGGTGTGAACTGAAGGTGATGTTTATCAACAGCAGGTGTGACGCCGCCACCGCCGCCGCCGCTGCCGTCGTAACACCACCCCCTACTCCGCCTTCATATTATATCATCCGCATACTGTAACACTCGACTCAACTCTATACAGACGCGTACTCATCGGTCGATATGTAGCGTGATACGACTAGTTTTTTTTATCGTGACTTGAAAAATTTCCCGCATGCCTAGTGAAAATTACATCCCGAGTGCGACCCAGTCGACCGATGAAAATACGCCTTAACATTGTTATATCAATATCAAAGCTGCACGATCACCAGGGATACGCTGTATTCGTGTAAACGGTTGTCATCGCTAAACCTTGCTGAATAACGGTGTAGATTTCATCTTTTCCTCGGTGATTTTCATTATATTTTAGCTTACCGGGTGATTCGAGGCGTTGACGTTATTTATTGTCATCGAAGAATGTAATTGATTTTTAAATATTGTTTGTAAACGTTCGACGCGCGCGGAACCCGTGGTAGATGACACGTTGCATTGGATATTTGGTGATGACCATATTTCAATAGAATGCATCCGTATAATTCGGCAGGTGGGGCGCGACTGTATCTGTAACTACTTATATATGTAATATGTCCCTGTATGTATGTGTCACATATAATAAAAGTATTTTCTTTTGTTTCATCCACTGTGGATTGGGCTCGTTGGATGTGCTTGGCTGGAGGTGTGAGTCGATGGATATGTAGGACCGCATTAGGACTCGGATTTCTGGATCGTACCAAAGGATCTCGCAGCGAAGGATCTGGTCTGGACTTTGTGACCAATAGACTATATCGCGTGGATTTATGGAATTAACTTTTTACGGGATTGTGCTCGCTCGGAACCGTTTGGATTTTGGATATCGGACTGGATCTGCCGGACGCAGGGATCACGGATCTTTGGGTATGATTTTGAAATTATTGCAAATAACTTAATTGTTGAATGCACGCTCGGTACCAGAATCATTAATGTTTGTTTGGATATCCTTAACTCACACTTTTAATTTTTTGCTTCTCGATGTGTCTCTGCGTTTTATGTAGAAGTTAGGACGCGGTTACGGCGTGTAAGTTAGCTTTGCTCAATAGTGTGTTAGATCTAACTTTCAGTGTCATAATATAAGCATGCTTTAACGAGCTTCTCCGAGTGAAGCAGGACTAGCCAGGGATGGAAGGCCGGTGGACGAATGAATGTTTATATAAGATCAACCTAGCATTTTAATTAGATATATTGTAAACTTGTAAGTTGATAACTGACACTATTATTGAAAAATAATAATGGGATATATTATGCATAATGCTATTTAGACTTAGACTAAATCACAAATTGTATCATAAATGAATTTTAAGACGTACGGCTGATGTGTCGTTTGAATAATATATCATAGTTTTACGAGTGGAAATGTAATTTAGGTACTGGATTTGCATTCCAAAGACCAACACAGTTGATGGACTAAATAAAACACTAAAATATTATACTTTTGTTTAATTTATTATAACAACATGCTAATTTTATCCTATAAGTTTATTTATTTTATATCTTAAAGCCTGAATGTATGGCACATGTGCCGAACGTGAGGTTCTCGTACGTGACTTGTCTAAAACCTGCATCTTCGATCATGCTTTTGAACTTTTCCTGTAAATTAAATATATAAATAAAAACAAACATATTTTTTGTTATTCTGCGAATATCAGATGACAATCACATACACAGCACTAATATCGAGCTGAGCAGTTCTATTCTGTTAATTTTCGTCCCATTATCGATATTGTCAACTTTTTTCAATAATGTGGATATTGTAATAAAAATAAGCAATATTTTTTTTCCATTGAATATTGTTCTTATCGATATTAATAAATGGTTACTATCGATATTATCAAAACAACAAGTAAATAATATCGAAAGTATTACTTATGATACTATATTTTATTTTTTGAGAATAGTATTTTTCCGAAATGACAATTTCCTCAGTATCGATAGAATAACTTTAACACTCGTATCTATAGGCGAGAGAAGTAATTACTTTAGAATATGTCATAATTTAAGGAGAATGACATAAAAACTGTTAATAATTTGAATACCTACTATTATTTGAATACCTACTATCATTAACAGTTCTTCATTCAATTTCTCGTCATTGGTTAAAAATATTTGCTTAAGTTATGACATTTCTTAAGTACGATTCTTTTCTTATTGATACTTTTCTTATGTAAGCAATACCAGAACTGGGTATAATTAAACCACGTTTAAAAGATGTAGATACCTGTGCAGTTTTATTTTAGAACGTTTTCGAAAGTATTAAATAAACAAGATATTCACCTGATTGGGGAACTGGCGTATGCTCTCAACGAGGTACTGGTATGGTCGCCACTGGCCCGCTATCAGCTGTCCCAGCACCGGGATCACTTGGAACGAATATTGATCGTACACCCTACGACGTCATATTATATATTTATATAATGTCTCTTTTACATTACATTAAACATTGCATTGAATACAGAGTCGACCAACAATGTGGCGCTAATAAGGTTTCGAGGGTCTAGCTAGTCTAGCTATACAAACCAGCGAGTACTAGGAGTGTGACTCATTACCAGTGGTCGGAATTAGGTAGAGTTATTCATGTACTTACACTGATTTCATACAGCGAAAGAATAAAGTGGATATGCCTCAAATCCCGAGATTAATTTTAAAGAGCAGAAAAAGTCCCGTGATTTTTTAAATAAAAAGTTATTTGCTTTTACACAATTTAAACTACTGCACGTTTTGTTATTATTATTTAGTTGTAAGATTGTTGGCCACATGGGATTGTCCATTAGAAATCCCGGGAAGGTCCACATTAACATCAACATTTCGATGCAAGTACATAAATAACTCTACCTAACTCCGACCTCTGCTCATTACATTAATGAGGAAGTATTAAAAAAACATTAGGTACCAAAATCAAACTAGATGTCGCTACAGTACGTTCTTGATTTCTCCATGACAACCATTCCGGTTTTCTTTCATGTTTAAAAGTAAATTAGTTTTTAAAACTTAATAAACAACTCATATTCTATTTGTACATTTTCGTATTCGTATTGATATGTAAGTTTCGAACTTTTCAAATTTCAGTTTTTTAATATGTTAGTTAAAAGGAACGGAAATTACTGTCTTTCCTGCAAAAATCAACTTTAGCAAGAGTCGCCATCTAGTGGAGGTGCTTTTTAAGTGCTTTCGTTTTTTTAAATACTTCCTCATTGAATTCTAGTGTCTTCAATGGAGCAACATGTATGTATTTCTCCAAAAATAAGTGACACTTTCGTTTTGTATCTACTAAAACTCATTACGCTAAGTACATATATTGTCTCTAATGCCATATTAGAAACTTATCCTATCAGATTTCAACTCCGATTTCGATATGCAGACAGATGAAGATGCGGGCATAAACAAAAGTTTGATGTTTTGAATCTTAAATTATTACTAGTGTAATGTTAGTCTCACCACTGAAGTGCGTCATTGGGGATGTGACTGAACTCCAGACACATGAAGCGGCCGCCTGGTGCCAGCACGCGGTACGCCTCCTCCAACACCTGAAAAGACATTAATTATATCCATATACCTTATAATCTAATTTTAGGTATGTTTGTGAGCAATATCTATCTACACGTCAAATAGGCGGAGCGAACTGAACGCTACACCGCACGGTCTACATATGTTTCCCTTCCTTGATTTATTACAACAACAATATATAATCTTAGGCACACTAAGTTATTCAGGGCTTTTCCTGTAAAATGTCTATACAACGGAAGTAGGACCAGACACTGTCTCTGATGCATAATTAATCTTTACGGACATGATCTTTCAAAAATTATAAGAACGATTTAAAATTTTCCAAATTTTCGTTAAAGGACAAATAGAATGGACCCTCTGGTGTCAGTTAAAGAGGGGAAATAGAGAGGTCTACCAGACCTCATTACTATAGGTCTGAGTAATGACTGCGACGGTTCTACACACTACTACACTAAACGGGCAAATCTGCAGACATGCTTGCCAGACCTCATTATTACAGGCCTGTGTAATCACACTACTACACTAGACGGGTATGCCCGCGAGCAAATCTGCAGACCTCATTACTATAGGTCTGAATAATGACTGCGACGGTCTACACACTACTACACTAGACGGGCAAGTCTGCAGACAGGCCTGCCAGACCCTATACACAATACTACACTAGACGGGCAAATCTGCAGACATGCCTGCCAGACTTTATTTCTGTAGGTCTGAGTAATGACTGCGACGGCCTACACACTACTACACTAAACGGGCAAGTCTGCAGACATGCCTGACAGACTTCAATACTATAAGTCTGAGTAATGACTTCGACGGTCGTACACATTACTACACTAGACGAGCATGCCCGCGGACAAGTCTGCAGACATGCCTGCCAGGCAGGTCCAGCGGGCATGCCGGTAAAATGCTCGCTTATCTTGTACAAGTTATTGATGTTCTGACCCTATCGACGTGTGTACAGTTTCTGATGCCGAACGCGATGGTGTACGCAGTGAAGGTATCGTCAGGCAGTTGCAACTGTTCCGCGTCGCCGCACACCCACTCCACGCTTACGCCGCACCGATCCCATGTGTAACCCTGTCTGGAACAATAACATGTCATATGCTTATATACTTTGAGACTGCATGCTTGCTTAAAGGCCAAACTTTTAATTAGGTTTGTCGCCTCAAGAATGGAAAGTATTTTTTTGTCGTAGTAAATAAAGAATAATCTATCTAGATAACTATACCTATAGTCTCAGAACAATATGATAAAAAAAAGAAAATAGTGGGCTCTGCTCATCTAGATGAATGTATATATAAATATAATAAAAAACGCCCATGGACTTTGCGGGCTAGGATCCATCTTTTAGGCCCTACAGTATTAATATTAATATGATAGTCAGTGCTAATGTATAGCAATTTGTACAACAATTTGTGAAGCAGTTATATTAAATTAAAAAAATGACAACTATAGGCAGGGTTCAGAGATGATTATCTTGATAAATATAACTTGATAATTATAATACACTACACAAACTATTATTGTACTTTAGGAAGGGGAAGCATCTTTAAACAACTATCAAATATGTTTTTCTGATAGAGAAAATTGTTAAGGATAGACCTATAAAATCAAAACAAAATATTGAACGGCCCATTTTATGGAAATATATTTAATTTATATTTTATTAAGTTATATTTTCATTTCATTTTAATATGATTTCAGTTATTTTTATTTGTAAAATCTTTATAATTTAAAGGAACAAAAATAAAAGTTTAAACTATTATGGATGCCTTTCTGTATTTTAAAAATTGTTACCAGTACCTACTGATAATTATCTGATACTTATCAAATAATTATCCAAAAAAATAGGATGTTTCTTCAACAGATTTAACTACACTGTAATAGAGCCTATAAATACAAGATTGTGTTATCGTAAACCATATTTAAATGTTGCTGCAATTTAATTAAATCACTATGATTACGTAAAAGATAAGAATTAAACAAAAGTAAGTGTACTTTTCTGCTCTGACTTTCCCAACATCCAGCATAGCCTGATTGATGTCACAAACTGTGACACTACTCTTCTTGTCTTCTGGAGGCGGATTGAGATTTTTTAAATAGTTGATGTACCTGAATGTGATGTCACCTGGTAAAGTGAAAAAAAGAAATGCCTTTCAGAAATGAAGTAATTTACAATTTAATTAAAGAATACATGCATCAACAAAAAGGGCATAGAGAAATGTAAAATTTCACACTTGATTTTTAACCTTAATTCATTGTATTTAATTCTAATCAATTGCGCAAATTTGATATATCGTGGTAGTGGTGGTGATATGCAGCCGTGTGTACAACAACGAGCACCATGCAGAGAGCATGTGCATTTAGGTTTTAAAACGTAAAGAAAATTAAAAGGAAGGAATACTAAACCAGAAACCTAATAAATTTATATCCCACCAGTGCCACCAGCCATGTCGAGTAATTTTGTTCCATGGGTGGGTGCCAATCTAGCCATGAATATGTCTTTCCATAGCCTATGTATGCCAAATGACATGGCATCATTCATAAGGTCATATTTCTCTGCTACTGTTTCAAACACCTCATGAACTGAAATTGAATAATATAAGTTCATAACGTATTGGTTACAATACAATATACCCAATTTGAAGTAAATTATTTTATTTATTGCCATGGTTAGATATGTTCTACGAGGCTAGTATATGTTAATGACATACATAGAATTAGTGCTTAAAACAGCAATATGTTTTATGGAGCTTAGCATCGCAGATAGATAGGGAGATAAGAACTAACCCTTTTTCCATTTTTCTTCTTCGTCTACGGTTTGATAACCGAAGTGTGTTTGTTTCGTGGAATGCCTTTCAGATTCCTTGTCGGATACTTGTGTGACCAATGGTCTCGTTCTGAAAAAGCTAACAGAGGCCCTAGTTTTTAATAGTTTAGCAGTAATTCTTCGTAATGGCATTTTTATAAGTGTATGGTATGAAAACTCCGTTGTTGGTTATTTTCCAATTATTTTCTTCTATGCTGTCAAAATCAGCTGTTGTACCTTTACGTCAGCTGTTGTATTGACATCAAAGAGTACAGTAATATTGACATTGATAGAATGGAGGCCGTTTGACACATGTCATCGGTTCGTAAATAGGGACGTAATGATCTGATCACAACCAAATTAAGATAATATAAACACTGCGTTTAAACCATACCGCGCTGTGAGCTATTTTTTCGTTACTCAAGGAATGGGTTGTTAACGGTGTTTTAAATAACGTAACTTAGCCGCTATCGGATCGCCAACCATCAGTATCAATATTGTTTTTTGATAAGTAGTTATTTCCACAACGTTCTCAAGTCAAAGCGAACGCGATAACGCTCATTGGGTTGGTTACTTGATCACTGAAAGCCGGACTTCGCGGAACGTACGAATATATATCTATTTTATTCACTCGTATACTGAAATCTAGACGTGTGTAAATCTTTACTGAATTGACTCAGAGAGTTAGTTTAGTAAATTGATACACTGATCCAAATCTCATAGTTCGCTTCAAATGGATCAGTTGGTCAACGCGCTCATTACAGATTAAAGAGTCCATGTTCCATGTGGTGCTCACTGATATGAATGTACGAAATTATGAACTTAACGACTAATAATAATAATAATAATAAAAATAAAGTATTTATTTTGCCAACACACAACACAACCCAGTATAAAACAAACAGGACAATTAACATTTAGTACATACAAGAACTTAAAGTGTAATGTTGTGTGCTGTCAAAACTGACCTCAGCTCAGCGTAAGCAATGGGTACACCCGTTGCACTGGTATTCTGCTGAAGTCAGCGGCGACAACACGGACCTACAATGTTCGACATAAAAATATTAAGTTAACAAAGACAAATAGAACGACATACCTATACAAATATATATCAACGAACACAAAGATAAATGTACGAAGTTCTAATTTCATATAAAACACTATAAAACAAAGAATACACAATACGAGTACATTCATACGTACAGTAAAGAAAAATCGCACCCTACGCGTCAAAATCCACGTATTACTGACGTGTCCATACGTGGCACGCGTGGCCTAGTAAAAACGTCAAATTGAGACTAGTTCAGAACTTGCCTTTCATTAGATTTTACATGCAGAAATACATTTACTTCAATTAAGCCAACACAATCACTTTAAAACAATTTCAACAAAAACATTACTTATTTAGTACTAAAACAACAAAATTATAATAATAACAATACAACTAGTGCAATGTTTATAAAGGTAGGGCTGGTATATGCAGTGAAAGTCATGGTTATAGGCAGACCCTCTCATACCAATAACGTGGTAAGTATATCTTTCAGTTTTTTTACTCACGAAACATCTACGCCAGCTGTGCCGACATAATATAAAATTTAACTGCTTTATTGAAAGAATTTCTTGTTTTCAGTTTTCGAATAGGAGGAGGCAAATTGTTCCAACAATGAGAAGCAGAATACTTGAAAGAACCCCGAAAAGCAGTAGTTCTATGTGTAGGGGTCTGCATCATATATAAGGAGGCCCGTGTGCAATATGAGTTGTTGTCTCTCGCCCATTTGATCTTTCTGTAGAGGTATTCAGGCACTTTTGTATTAATTATGTCAAAAAGAAGAGTAGCAAAGTGTAGTTTTCTACGATTAACCATTTTCAAAAGATTTGACTGATTTAAAAAAGGAGTAATATGGGCTCTTGCCGGCACAGCGAAACAAAAACGGGCACAAGCATTTTGTAGTCTCTGAATAAGACATTCCGTTCTTTTTCGCAGACAAGATCCATACACTACATCAGCGTAATTTAACTTTGAAAGGACTAGGGAATCACATAATCTAACCCGAATCTCTTCAGACAGGAAGTCACGGTATTTATACATTACCTTGAGTCGATAAAAACAATTACGTGCAGCCTCAAGTACATGCATTTCGAAGCGGAGATCTGGCTCAAAAATCACTCCCAAGTTTCTGGCCATTGACACCATTTCTATAGGTTGATCAGCAATGGTAAGTCTGGCATTATATTGTTTAATTTTGGAAACCTGACAATTAGAGCCTAGAAGCATATATTTAGTCTTAGCAGCATTTAGAGCTAATCCATTATTCTTAGACCAAGTAGATATGCCCTCCAAATCCCTCTCAATCCTGTCAATTGCGCTTAAAGTGTCACAAGGCTTCAAATTAAGATAAAGTTGGACATCATCAGCATAGAGATGATATCGACAGTGCTTTATGTTTTCAGTGATATCAGCGCTGTAAAGGATGAACAGAAGAGGACCCAATATGGATCCCTGAGGAATACCTCTGGAGAGGGTCCCGCACTGGGAACGGAGAACCCTTCCATCATCCCTTCGAATCTCAACAATCTGAAGCCGGTACATCAGATAACTGTGGAACCAGCGAACAGCAGCTGGTAGAAAACCATAGAATGTCAGCTTCGACAGCAACAGTGGAAGACTCAATGAGTCGAAGGCACGAGAGAAGTCGAGGAGAACCAAAAGAGAACCCTCGCCTTTGTCTTGAGCTGTTAGTGCATCGTCCACCACATTAAGTAGCGCAGTTGAAGTACTGTGCTTTTTGCGAAATCCAGATTGGAGTAACGGTAACACAGAATTCACCTCCAGATATTTTACAACCTGGTTGTAGACTACCCTTTCGACTACCTTGGAAAGACAAGACAGGAGACTGATAGGTCGAAGATCACCGAGATTGACAGGGTTTACCTTTTTGGCTATAGGTCTAACTAGAGCCACCTTCCAAAAATTACAGAAATTAGAACTAGACAAAGATTTGTTTACAATGGCTGTAATGGCTCTGAGGGATTGAGGAATAGTCATCCTTAACATTAGGAGAGAAAGCCCATCAACGCCCACGGCATAAGAGTGTAGAGACTGAATGGCATTACCGTTCTCTCTGTGACAGATTCAAATGTGAAAGCTGAGTTTCCGAATCTGTGATGCTCAAAGAAAGTTAGTTGTGAGATGCTGGGATCCGACGTACAAGGCACGTCCAAAAAATGAGAATTAATAATGTCAGGGTCCGAAAATGAACTAGGTAGGTCATTGTTCCTCTTAATTTCAATATGTTTTTTTAAATTGTTCCACAGTAACTTAGGATTATTTTTGTTTTTATTTATATATAGTTCGAAATAACATTTTTTTTCTTGGTAGATAGCAGATGTGACAAGAGACTTCATTTCTTTATAGAATACTTTATGGGATTCACATTTAGTTTTCTTCCATCTAGCATAGGCGTTATCACGGATTCGCATCATTTGCTTCACGGTATCGGTGATCCAAGGGTATGTTCTAGCCTTAATGTGAACAGTTTTAAGAGGAGCATGTAAGTCAAACAGCTGTAAGACAAATGAGTTGAAAGCAACGACCATTGAATCGAGATCAGGTAATTCTTCAATGTGACTCCAATCAATCCTGCTCACATCTATATCAAACTGTTCGGTAATGATGTCCTTGTATGGTCTAAAAGAAACACTGTAGGGAGGATGTTTTTCTTTTTTAATAAAAAATTGAGCCATAATCACTGCATGCTTTCCCAGGTCAGGTATATGATGGACACTCAAATTATTAACTTTAGCATCACTGCAAATCAAATCGATCAAGGTTGCACTATGATCGGTAAAATGCGTAGGTGATTGTACTAGTTGCTTGATATTCATGGATTCAAAGAAATTTGTTAATATTTTATAATTATATGCATTAATATTTAACATATCCACATTAAAATCACCCAACAGAATGAAATGATCATGGTGCGCAAAACCGCACATGGACTGAGAGAGAGCATCAATAAACACATTTAGATCCATCCATGGAGGTCTGTAGGCAGTGCCGATGGCAATCCGGAGAGAATTCGACTTCAGACTTAGCCACATCTGCTCAACACTATGGGTGTCAGATATAGGGCAGGTACGCACATAAATTCCCTTTTTAATATAGAAACCTACCCCCCCGCCACGACCACTGCGAACGCTAACAGGTCGTGGGAGGTGCCGCAGACGGTAGCCGGGTACTGAGGGAGCGCGACCATCCTCCCCATCCCTCAACCAGGTCTCATTTATGGCCATTATGTCAACCGATATCCTATCCATGGCTGCAACAAATTCGTCATGTTTTGAGCCTAGAGAACCGGCATTGAAAAGGCCAACATTTAAGTACTTGTTAGGTCGCATTTATGATATCAGAAGTATAGATACTGAGTAGAAAAATAAGCAAGTGTATATATATATATATATATATATATAATAATAACTACAACGATACATGTGTTTAAATAATGAGATTTCAAATGTAAGTAGCCTTTACAACGAAATGCGAGCTGATAAAAATTTGTATAAGATGAAGTGTGTAAATGTGAAAAATAATTTTGTAGTTCAAAAACGTTGAAGTAACAGATGTTAGTTTTAAGAAAATAATATTGTAGTTCAAAAGAATAATTTAAGTATAACTGTAAATATGACACTAAGGACGTTCCGCGCAACGAAAACATTGAGTTCATCAAATATACTTTACAGATCGGCACAGATGATGCAAATCCCACGTAAGCAACCAACCAATACACAAAGAAAGACAGTGAACTTATCTTAATAATACGATTTAACAAAAAAGGACAATAATAAAATAATACTAATGTTGAAAAGAAGTTATTACTACATAAAGCATTATAATGATTATTTAAATATATATAGTTGAACAAATAACAAATTTTATTATTTACTAAGTTCAGAACTAACCGTACCCAAACCAAAAACACCAACCATATCGTCCACACTTCTAAGGTACATTCTGGGCCGCCCATCAGCCTGTCTAACATAAACTCGCCCCCTTCTGGTCCAAACATATCTCCAGCCTAAACTGCGTGCAGTAGCCCTGGCGTGACGGAAAATTTCTCTATTGGCAGAGGTCAGACGCTCATTGATATAGAAGCGGCGGGGGGGAGTCAGCAAGCCTGGTGCCTCGGTGGTTGCAGAACGACGCACTCGAGCCGCACGAAGAAGTTCATCCCGCATGTGGCGACGAGTAAGGCGCATCACGATACGCCTAGGTCGAAGCTCTTCGGTTCCATCCTCAACTCTACCGCCCCCCACCCCAACCCTCTCCGCGAACACGATGTCCCTCTCATCGAGCTCCACACCGATTCTTTTTGCCAATACGCACACAGTGTGGATAGTATTTTCTCCGCGAACTTCGGGTACATTGGAGATTTCAAGGTCAGCCACAAGAGCCTCCTGTTCGCGAGTGCTTAGCTCCTGTTTGAGTTCGGCGACAGTACGCTGCAGACTAGTAATCATATTTTCCGGTATCTCCAGCTCACGTGATTTCTCCAAAGCAGATATCCTTGCCTCATGTTTATCATGGTGTTGTTCGAGTGCCAGCAGCCTGTTTTCGAGCTCATCAAGACGACCCAAGGCAGAGTAGACCCCGGCAAGCTCACGCCGGAACTCAGCGAACTCTTCCCTGACCTGACGCATCTCCTCTCTGAAGAGGCGCAGCTCCAAGCTCAGTTCCACCCGAAAGGGCTGCGTCTGATCTAGAGCAGTATTGTTTAGGGACTCACCGGTGAAACTATAATCCTGCACATGATCAATGTCAACATACCCCGAAGGTGCGGCATCCGTAGGCCGATAGCCATCCTCGACACTCTTAACCGGCGTGGCGGAATTATCAGTCTTAGGCCTTTTGACTACACAATCGGGACATTCCCACGTGGTACTAATTTTAACTCCGTCCGGAATAGCTACACAAACCCGGTGGAAGACATTCGGACAGCAATTGCATTTAGCGGCCGCAGATGCAGAGATGAATTTACCACAACCCCCACACTTTTGCATGATTATCTAATTTTAGTATGTAGATTCGGAACGCAACCAAACTTACAAGCAGGTTTCAACCACAGCTAAATTCACGTATGCCGTTTCCGAACGCACCAATGATAGCAGCAAGTCGCAGGCACTTCAACACAACCAAACTGTCAGTTAATTGCAAACATAGGTATTAGTAATATACCCTGTTATTTAGATTCCGTGATGCATTTAAAACACCAGATACGTCAATATAATGGAAAACACAGCACTGCAAACGTTCACTTGGGATGCAAGTTATGTATAATACTAAAGGAAACCGTAAGTACGAATGTAAATTAATAATAACAATTTTTAAACTGGGAAATAAGAAACAGCTGATTCCATCTCTATTCCGAAAGGTTCGTACTACATCTTCTACGCACTTAAATTACGTATCGAGTTGGCAACACTGAGCAAAGAGCGATGGGTCGTTATCTGTTTTATAAATCACGTAACGCAACGACTACTGGATCACCAATCCGATCCAAAACTGTCTATTTTTGATAGCTAGTTATTTCCACAAAGTTATGATGTCAAAGCGGATTTTACTCTATACAAACGCGATAAAGCTCAATTTTGGGTTAGTAACTTGATCACTCCGAAAGCCGAACTACGCGAAATGTATAAACATACACCCATTTCATTCACACGTATATTGACATTTTGCTGTTGTTTCATTCACTATTGACAGGTAGCATTGTTTGTGATCCATATTATTTCATTGCTCTACATTACTCGTCACATTCTATACGGTTAATATTAAAATTGCATTACATGACTGTCAAAGCGTAGATCTCTTAAAGATGTCTACGTATCGCTGCGAACTGTAAAGCGAGTCGCCAAACATCAACCTTAAATAATTTCTTTTAAGAGTGAATTCAGCTTTACTATAAATCGTTGAGGGAAATAGATAGTTATTGTATCACTGAATCACTAGTGATCGCGGTTCAGACAATCACTAGTTGAATAACTGTCTATCGCGAATAACGTCCATCGCTATTATACTGAAAAATCATTGGAAAACGATTTATTGTTGACTATGTACCAAAGAGTATATTTGTATCTGCGTACCGTGTTTATCAACAATCGTTATTTCAACAAATTGTGGGTCACGAGTAGTCACGAGTAATTTCATTGGAAAATGAAATTCAGCAAATCTACAAAACCGTTGTTCTATAACAATGATGTATTAAAAAGCCTTTATGTTTTTAATAAAACGTCATTGTTCTACGATGTAGAAACTAACCTCTAAAAACAATATCGTGTCCGAAATCTTGAACAAAAGCAACAATTAAATAAATATGACTAGTGAAGATGGCAAAGGTAAGATCATAATCAATTGTTTCTAATAGTATGTCAAATTTTGTGATACCAGTCCAATATAATTTAATTTAGTATACCTATTTCTACTCTGTCCGTAAAAAATTTTTTTCCACTACCACTTGTTCAGGTCGACTTTTAGCTCACAAGAAGAACAAGTGAAAGACACTTATCAGCTCTTTATCATAAGTAATGACATTTACAAAATCATTTCATTACCAAAATAATATGTATTATCACAATAATAAAATATTCAGCCAATACAATCAAAAAAGCCGAAGGAATTATTTAAAATATTTAAACTTTCAATAAAGTTGAAAATTTGTTCTAATTATTATACATAATTAAATCACATTCTGAAAGTAGTTTGATTAAAGTCTGATTCGATTTCAAAAACTTCTAATATAGGTAACTTTTTTGGTAAATCAAATTGGAATCAAGTAAATTATGGTCATGTGTAACCATTACAGCTGTCACAACAAAAAATAAACTTAAGTGGCTGTTGATTTCTGCTGACTTCACATGGGAGACCATTACACAATTTATAATAAGGCTTTTTTAAATGCACTATACTTTTGTAAAATAATTCATAAACAAAGAAAAAAAAATATACCGACTACAAAAAAATATGACATATCGCACTCCCGGTGCGACACTGTCACTTATGCAAAAATTTAGTTTTTCTGCCACCTCACAAAACAATGACTTTAGAAGATACAGATGAGATGAATCATATGGAACTATGCATACTACAAAAGTAACATTATCGCACCAAGTAAAGGGGTGCTTTAGGACAATTATTACATATTTAACTAATTTTTGTATTTTTTGCAAAAGTGACAGTGTCGCACCGGGTGTGCGATATGTGACAAACACATCAAAATATTTCTTTTGGTTGTTTGGGTGGATTGCTTAAATATTGGTGAAAGTATGCTCTGTAGAAGCAAAAAAGTAACAAGTGCTTGAAAAATTTGACAGTCCTGTTAGGTCCTGGGTAGCTCAGTGGTTAGAGCACTCTTCTTCTTCATCTTTCAACGGGCGTCTCCGCAACTCGACGTCAAGATTGCGCCTGTTTTGCATATGGAGGGTGTGTGGCCGGATACTACTCTAGCCAACCTAGCTCTGCCAGAAACGCTCCTAGCGCCTTCACGTTTCGACGGCCTCCTGGAGGTTACCCGGCAAGCCGAGGTGCTTTGCCTGCCTACAGGTCTCCAAGGTGTGCCAGTATTGTTGGTGTAGTTTACCTGAGTGGTCTCGTATCTTACCAATTAACCAGTTTATGGGGATAGGGATTATCGGCTCGGGGCCCATTGGTGTTGCGTCTGATCCCCTGCGTGCCAGTTCATCAGCTGCATTGTTCCCACGTGATCCACTGTGTTCTTTTATCCATTGGACAGTGATGTGTTCTGTGACCCTACCATGTTTAGAACCTGGTGACACTCATATAGAAGACTAGATCTGACAGAGCTGCCTTTGAGAGCTTGTAAAACGGATTTGCTGTCCGAGTAGAGCCGGATTTTTGATCCTTTTACCTTATTGCTATCGCTCTCGCCGCCATGGTAATCGCCATACACTCAGCCTGAAAGACTGTATTGTATGAGCTGAGAGGCAGGAAGAGGTGTATGTTGAGGTCCTCGGAGAATACTCCGGCTCCTGCTCCTGATGCGGTTTTGGAGCCATCCGTGAAGACCGTGAGGGCCTTGTGAGTTACCTTTGGATTGTCAGTGTCCATAAGATGTATTTTGTATTTCTTATCGAAAATGAAGGCGGGTTCAATTCTGTCACACGCCGCTTCTACAAGTAGGGTGTTGAGCCATTTCTTCAGTAAGCCATTGAGATGTTTGGTGGTCTCGAACCTTACCAGTTTGTAGTTTTTTAGTCTCAATGCTGTCTTTGTCGCTTCCTGTCTAATGTAGATGTGTAGCAGTATAATATTTAACATTACCTCCAAAGCTGCCGTCGGAGTCGTGCTCATGCATCCTGTTAGGGCGCAGCATGCCTGCCGCTGGAAGCCTTGTAGTTTGTTTTCACATATAGACTGACTGAGACTGAGTGACTGAGAGTGAGTGCCATCGTTGGCCACCATACGATGTCAATGTCAATGAAAGTGCCCAGACAGATGAGTTTATTATGAAAGGCCATTTCTATCTTACCGACTAGTTGATGGAGGGCCGATTCTGTAGATTTGCCCGTTGTGTAAGCATGTTGATGTTTATGTATCGGAGCAGTGCACCGCTCCGAATATGTCAGTCGCGTAGTCTTTCTAGAGTCTTGAGTAGGAAAGATGTTAGATTGATGGGGCGAAAAGGGTAAGTATAGTCGGATTTCCCCGGTTTGGGTATGAATACTACCTTTACCTCTCAGCTAGACACGCCTGTAGTATACGAGTGAGTGCTAAGACTATGTCTTCGCCCCCCCATTGTAGTAGCGGTGGGAAGATGCCATCACTTCCTTCTCATTGCCCATCAACCATTCAATTGCCCATCTCACCTTCACAGACGTTACGATTTCATTGGCCAGGCGCCAGCATCCTTCCGTCAGTGTTGGCGTAGTGTGACGCCATATTACCTGTTCAATTACCTGGACTACTACCTGGATGTGGTTGGTCTCGTTCTGGTTCTGGGTCATCGTGCCGTCGGGTCTCCGAAGATTCCCTAAAGCGCCCGGTCCCTGCTTGGCCAAGATTTTCCTTACCCGATTTGCCTGTTGAGTGTAATTTATCTCCGCAGTGAAACTACGCCAGGAGGCTGTTTTCCAGTATCTAATTCGTTTTTTGTACTTAGCTTTGATAGTTTTGTAGTCGTCCCAGTCAGTTTCGCTTCGGGTGTTCATGGCTCGGTTAAACTTCTTCCTCACCTTGCTTCTTATTCTCTCCAGTTCAGGACCCCACCAATGGTGTTTACCCGGCCCGTATGATTTCAGAAGTTTGGGAGGGCAGGCTTCTTCATAGCATTCTAGGAGGCATTCGGAAACCATATTTACCTGTTGTTCTATTTGGTCTGTGGTGTCAATTCTATCATTTTCGTAGCTCATGCACAGTTTATTTGACACTAGACGGCTGTAGAGATTTTTGTTAGTCTTCTTGGGGTACCTCTTGAGGACGGGGTTTGTGATTGGTACCGGTAGGTTAAAATGAATCCATCGATGATCAGAGCATGATGCCTCCTTCGATACATGCAAGTCCGATATCGCGTTTGCCATCTCTGGTGTTGCGAGAGTCAAGTCTATGATTGAGCTACCGTTCTTGCTCACATAGGTGGGTTTGCTTCCTCTATTTATTATTAGTAAGTTAGTGGTCAGAAGGAATTCCACTAGTTGGTTACCTCTGATGTTGTTTTTCTCCATCCCCCACAGGGGGTGATGAGCGTTGGAGTCTGTTGCGATGATTAGTTCCACGTTCTCGTGCGCGCAGAAGCGGACCAGGGAGGCGACCTCCTCCGGTGGTGCTCGCTCTCTTTCGTGCATGTACGCAGATGCTAGGATCATATCGCAGTTATGGTTATCATGTTTCATGGTCAGCCTTGTGGCACAGAGAACTCTGGAACAGAAATTTGTTAAAGGCTGTGTTTTGATATCTTTTGAAGTGTATACAGGCTCTCACGTCGTTAACATTGGCTTGTATGAGCTTACCTCCCAAATTGGAGAGTCCTCGTATTTCGCCACCATTGATCCACGGCTCCTGAATCAGCGCGATTGCTGTTGTGTTAACCTCCAACCATTTCCGGAACTGAGCCGTTGCGGTGATACTGTGGTGGAGGTTGGTTTGTAGTAGGTTAGCTCTACTACAGCAGGACGTCATCTTCCTGGCAGGTTAGAGCAGTCACCCGGATTGCGAAAGGTTAAGGTCGAGTCCCATCTTAGAGTGCTACGGACAAAGTGTAATTTTTAAGCATTTTTCATTAAGTTATTTTTTTATATAGCATTGTGAATGTAGAATTGATTGAATATATAAAAAAAAAATTATTAAATGGATAAGAATTCGTGCTGTCTGCTCTTCAATGTAATATTTAAAACAAACATATTATTATGCAAATGTAATTATAGACTGAAATAAAACATTTCCAGATGAATATAGCCAAAATCTGGTGCTTCACAAATTGGTACACTATCAGCAGCGGTTCAGCTGGGACTGCGGGGTGGCCTGCGTGATGATGTTATTGGAACAAGAACAGCGTCTCTACTTCCTGCAGAACTTTAGCGCCATATGCCAAGAGGAAGGTTTCAACCAGTCAACATGGACTATTGACCTATGCTACTTGTTGAAGAGGTAATATGACTGTTATGTTAGTATTCGAAGCATGCTCAGTATGTCACAAACAAGATTAACATTTTGTGTCCAGATTTGGCATCGAAC
The DNA here is from genome assembly GCA_918026875.4 of Diatraea saccharalis. Lineage (NCBI taxonomy): Eukaryota > Metazoa > Arthropoda > Insecta > Lepidoptera > Crambidae > Diatraea > Diatraea saccharalis. The sequence continues at coordinate 18,067,565 of OU893334.1, read as the reverse complement.
ACACTATGTACACCACAATGCTTGGTGTCAATGAAGACTACAAAAAACACAGCTATTATGATAGAATTTCGGATTTGGTGAGTGGTAATATATTATACCTATCAGTAAATAACTGATATAACTCTTTCATATTATATCAGAGGGACTGTTTGGGAAAATAATTAGTTAAAAACTGCAATTTGTGTTTAAATGAATTTTTTCGCCTTAGCTAATGAGAGCATTTTCTAAGGCAAAAAAATTCACTGTCAACAATGATGGATCTCCTTAGATGAGAATTATCAGTCTGCAGAACTAATGCACATTCCAAAAAACTTATTTTTATGTTTATTATAAATTACACATTTTCATTACAAATTAACATTAAATTATTAAGAAATTAATGCTAAAATTCTACTCCATAAATGCAATTTGTTGCATTTTTTTTCTTGTAACAAAATAAGTTTTCTATCGTGAAGTAAAGTATGTAACTCTTACTTTATTTCAGGGCACTTTTTCCTAGAATTAATTACTAGACATCACACACGCACTAAAATATAGTACAGTAGAAGTCCTTATTTGTGGGCGATATGTTCCTTAAATTTGCTACGAATACAGAAAACATGAGTTCCAAAAAGCAATATGTATGTTAAAATTATTTACTTTTTTAAAGCTTTCCTTGCGGCAGTATATGTCTATCTTATATCGTATCAGTATAAGGGATCAAAATGGGAGTGTAAGTTCGTATAGTAGTCATATAGTGCATTAAATCATTACCAAAGAAACCATTGTTTACTATTTAATTTGTCATTTGTGATTATATTCCATGTCATCCTTTTCGAAATCCATTATTAAATGATTTACGGTCTTCACGCAGGATTAAATAATGTTTTAATTTATTAAAATCGATACATTTGTTATCGCTAAATGCATATATGTTATATTTGTTAATTACACGAAAATGTCACATTTAGCTACTGATCACTAGATGACACTACTATTAAAACGGGATTTTGATTTTTGTTATGTTTGTAATCTTACATTCAGATTTTTATACAATAACGTAGCTTTCGTTTACAATTTTGCGATTTTTTTAAATAAACTCGCTAGAAGACGTTATGGTATTATTAAAACGTGGTTTTGATTTCGTTAATGTTTTTTTCGTCTTTATTGGTTTTCCGATTTTTGCCGAACAATTTTTTTTCTTTTTAATTTTGCAGTTACATTGTCAACAAGGAACCCTTATAGATTCGTCATGTGTGTCTGTCTGTCCGTCGGTCTGCGGTTAAGCTCAAAAACAATTTGTATTAGTAATCACGCCATAAAATTAGTCACACCGAAAAATAGTAAAAAATAAATTATTCTTCCTTCCCTGCATGTAAAGTTGAGGTTGAAAAAATTTTTATGTTCGCATTGCGTGGGGTATCGTTGGATAGGTCTTCCAATAATATTAGGGGTGTGGGGAGATCTGAATTTTATAGTAAACTACCAACTAAATGGTTGTTGTTAGAAACTCAACGATACCGCAGTAGTGTATATAAAGAATTTGACAGGAAAACTATCACATTTAAGTTGGCTTTACAAACTTACGAGTAATACGGTCAGTTGCATAAAAGTCTAGTAACGTTTAATGACGCCTTTAAGCTCTAATGAATGTCAAATTTGTATGGGTAATGTCGCTTTAAACTAATGACAATTTTAATGGACGTTAGTGTAGCTGGCTGAAAATAGAGTAAATGTATTTATTATATTGTTGAAGCGGCTATAGAAATGCATCATATGTGAAAAAATCAATTGTCTAATTTTTACAGTTTGTAAGACACAGCCTGGTGACAGACAGACAGACAGTGAAGTCTTAGTAATATGGTTGTCGTTTTACCATTTGGGAACGGAACCTTAAAATTTAAAGATGCTGCCGAAAGTCACTATTCCACGCAGATGACACACACAGCTAGTATAATGTATATTGAAACGTAATGAATATATCGCACGTTGAGAATGACAGTGACACAATGCAAAAAATGCGATTTTGAGTAATGAGTGTTTAAAGTTCAAGAAATTGTAATCAGCTCCTCTAAACAACGTATCGTCACTATGCCACCTAGCAGTTTCTATACAAGCTACGTTCACAGGGATCTTTGCATTTTAAAGTTTATATTTAACAAAGAAAAATGTTGCCAAAAGTAAAAAATACGTCGTTTTTGCTTAGTGACATTGTCATTCTCAACGTGCGATATATTCATTTCGTCGCGTCTTAGGCTTATGGCCTGGTAATTTTTCTATTCGACAATTTCTTGCTGGTACTTCTACACAATCTTCCGCCGTAGATTTTCAAAGTGATGGCGTAGAGTTTCGACTTTCACATATGCCCGTAACAGCCTAGCCTGAATAATTGATTTTGTATTTGATTATGGGTTATTGACCTTCGCTGTGATGTAGGATCGGGAGCGCGTGCGTGGTCGTTTCCGTTCTGCTCTGAGCTCGGGAGTAAGGGTGGTGCGTGGCGCACTGCCCGTGCGCGAGGTGGCGCGGCACGTGCTCACGCGCGGACCCGCGCTGTTGCTACTCGATGCCGCACGACTTGTGTGCCACTGGTGCGGGCGTGACCAGCTCACCGCTGAACTCAGGTGAACAATATCTTTAGAACAGTGTTTCTCAATTGGGGAATTACGCCCCCGAGGTCCAAGAAAGCTAAAGAGCGTAGTAAAATTTGCAAGATTTTTTAAATATCTATATGGGTCGTTAGTCGTCGCGTTGGTGGAGTTTAGATTAGATATAAAATCAGAATATTTTACATTAAAGAAAATAAGATTGTCAAAATGGTAATTTTTTTTTATAAATTAAGATAACATATCACGTGACGTAGTAGTAAATCATATAGGAAGTTTAGATTATACCTATTTCAAAAGCTTCAATTTCCGTAAAGAATATGGTATCGCTTAGTAATTAAAGTACACATCAATTAATCACGTGAATGTTAAGAACTGTGTTTCGTAACAAGCGGGCCGTTGACCGCATCCTATGATAATTGAATCCAATACCGTCAAATATTGTTTAATAAGTCTACATACAATGTCTATATGTATATTTTATTTTATGTAAATAAGTATGCCATAGGGATCTACAAAAGCGGTGCGGCATAAAGTCGTGAAGCATATTTTTTGTTTATCTTATATATAAAAATGAATCGCAAAATGTGTTGGTAAGCGCATAACTCAACAACGCCTCGACCAATTTGGCCAAATCTTTTTTTAAAATGTTCGTTGAAGTTCAAGGATGGTTTTTACGGCGAGAAAAATTAGAATTATTGCTGGAAAAACCCTAAAAATAGCCCTTTTCTTTTTCCCATACAAATGATTTGTAACTAAAACGTAGTCAATTTGAGCTTTATTGCTATGGTATAAAGTTCATATTAAATTACAAGCACTCACTGTTGTCTAAGCAATGTAGGCTTTTTGACAGGACGAAGTCTGTCGGGTCAGCTAGTTCCAAATAAAATTTTCACAATTATCCGAACTGGGGTCCGGATTTTAATTTAGCTATCTATTCGCGGTTGTGAGAGTATATTAGTGTCGTGTATGTGAACAGACGGTGGCTACGTTTCAACAGGGGGTACCGAGGTCACTACGTGCTAGTGGTGGGTGTGCGCGGGAGTGCGCTGCTGTATCGCGACCCCGCGCACGCAGCACCGCGACTGTGCTGTGCGCCCACGCGCGCCCTGCACCGCGCCCACCACGCGCCCGGCACCGATCACGACGTCATACTCATAAACAGGGACTATACCTCATCTGGTGAGCTCTTTTTGACGAATCGAATGTTTCTTAAGCTCTTTACAGACTGTGAATATAAGATTTTATCGTAAGATAACATATTTTGACATCTTAAGCTATCACACACGATTAAGATATGATAATATTTTGAAATCCTTTACATTTTTAATATAAGTTTCCGTATCTTAGGATATATATTTACAAACTACAAAGCAATACGGAAATATATATTTCGTAGCTTAAGATAGTTCTTAACCTACGAAATATAATTTCATATCGCTTGGCATTTTAATATCTTTAATATGAAAATATTACATTATCTTAGCTGTGTGTGTTGGATTATTGTATTGTATGGCAAGTGATATTTTATCTTAAGATATAATATTATAGTATCTTCACTGTCTGTTATGAGCTCTATATTTGATTAATTTTTTATTCCTTATGTTGTAATTATCATAGAAAAAAAGGCTATAAAAATTGTATTTCAACCATTACGAGTCTAAATTTTATTTTATATTCTACTTGAGTAAAATATAAATTTAATTTATTTTTTTCTGTTTTTGAATAAAGTACCTATGCGAATCGTATCTCGTTAAAGATCCGAAAAGTTCAAGAAATATATGACCCTACATCCAGTATTACTAGATTAATGCAAATAAATGAATTATCTATCTATTAAACTGTTTTTTTGCAGGATCATCGAGAGCCATGACTTTTAAGGAAACACAAGCAGATAAATTATGACATTTATTGATGTCGCATAACGTATAATTATAAATAATATGTTTTGATAGTAAAATTAAAATACTCAGCAGGCAGTGATTCCCAAAGTAGTCGATTCACACCCGGTTTCTGAATTGAGAATTTGAAGTTGAGCACGTCTCAAACCGTGCTTAAGTCATTTTAAATGTCATTTAAACATGTTTTCATTACTGATTTATTTTTTTTTAAATTATCATTTGTTAGCAATTTGATAAATCTAGTTCTTTATTGCCTTATGAAACGTAAAAAACTTAATTTATTGAGAATAATCAGTTGAGATTTTGTACTTTTCTCAATTCAGAAACCGGCCAATAGTCTCCAACAATTGAAAAAAGTTCTTATTTGAAATTATCAAGATACTGTGCAAGCTGTGTTGCGTGTTTAAACTTGTAAGAATGTCACACAATTTAGTATGAATGTCTACGTAAAACGTACTTATTTTGTAATTATAATTTTATAAATTTGCACTTAGTATTTCATTAAGTTTATGTTTATTTATTTTGTTAAATTATGATAAGAAAATGATGAAGTTCACGTACATAGCCAACTGTAAAATTCTCAAAATGGTAACAATTTTGTTTAAATAGGAAATAAATTAAATACAGGTTTTTTAAAATAATTTGGCTATGGGGGCTTCAGTTTTATACGAGTGATCATTTGCTCAAAATAATTTAGATGTAACAATTATTTACGTGTTGCTATGTCAAATGTATTGGTAGCCTATATTGGACCCGCGGTAATCCGGACCCTGACTAATCGGCAGTCCAAAGTAATCACACATTTAAAATGGTCGTATTTCATGTACGGGAAAATCTTGCTGTCCACATAATGATGTAACCTGGCCAGATTAATGAAATCTACGCTTAACAATATGGATCGCTGATCGTATGACTGCTTCATGACTTGGACAAGCATTAGCGATCATGTCGTAAAACTGTTACATTAGTCTCTCTTACCCTCTAATCTGATGACTCATTATTTTTGTGATACATGTTGTATTTTTATTATACTATAAAAATACTATTGCTTTAAAAATTCCATTGCTTGGTCACCCTAATTTCCATAACAATAAGTAACGGAAATTAGGGTGACCAAGCAATGGAATACGGAAACGAATGGACTACTTTTGGATTTTTTAATGCGGCAGTAATATAGATAAAGCCGTAATATAGTTTCTATCTCTACAGATACAATTATATACCGAAGCACAGTTTTAAGTTTTTGAGATATATAGATAAAGCCGTTATATACGTAAAATCTATTCTATTCTATTCTAGATATGAACTGAACTAAACTTCCTACATGATTCAATACTACAGGTCACGTGATAGTATAGAAATTTCGAGCTTATTTTTTAGGGCAGATATTTACATAACGATTTCTATCGCATTGTTATGACGTAATGTTCTAGGTTAGGAATTAGTTAATGATTGTATTATTAATGAATTCTTTATGAATGTCAGCTCGTGAAAATTTATTTGAAATTGTGAAAATTCGTGAAAGTTAGAAACATTATTAACTTAATTTAAATCAGTAGCAATTTTTTATGTAAAAAGTGGTAAAATCTATTTAATATTTCCTGTTTCCATTATGTTCACGAGTTTCAATACAAGAAAAATGTATATAATATTAGATAAAAATATAATGAGGTTAAATCATTCGCCAAACCCGAAGAAAAGGGTTTTTTGTTTACCCTTTAATAAATTAAGTTCTCAAACTTAGTCAGCCTTTTATTCATTTGCCCAAGCAACGAACCCGTCACAAGACCGATGAAGAGAAACCAGACCGGAAAACAAAAAGCGCAAAAAAGCCAGAAGGGGAAGCATCTACAACAGAATAAAGAAGATAAGGCAGTTTCGGAAAGAACATCGACTGGCATTTGCAGCCGTCAACAGAGATATTCCGTCCCTATATAAGAATAGAAGTTAGACATCATCGTTATCGCACAAACTAACCCAAGAGAGGGCCGTGTCGAGTCCAGGCAGGAATTTAGAAATGTCAAATAGAGGTGAATCTTCTTCCAAACTTACTGCACGGTGGGGGGGTTGTTTAAAAAAATTATTGACTGCGTCTCCGGCATGTGCGTAATACAAATGTCACGGTGTTATTTATCCACTTTTAAACTATCGCGCTGCATTTCAAATACTTATTTCGGCGCAGGTCAGTCTAAAAATCGCGTCTAATACTCGGTAGTATACTCGTAAGTTATTTATCCAGATGACAAAGTTATGTATTACCTCGAATACCGGTTTCATTTCAAGAGAGACGGCGGAAGAGATCAAGACAGAAATCGAGAAAGCGATCCTTAGGGTGGCTCGCAGTTATGAACTCTGCTTCAGTGGGAAACCCTTTTATTCGGACGGGCGCCTTCAGCTTGTGTGCACCAACACCACAACTTTCGAATGGGTTCAACAGGTGGTGCGGGATATACCAAAGGACTTCATGGTTCATCGGCAGACCGAAGAAATTTCGATGATTTGATGTGGATTACAGGGTTCGAGTCATTGGGCAGCCTGAAAGACGGCAAATCAAAATCAACAACCAAACTTGAATGCTACATTTATTGTCGTGTTGGTACCTACTACCCTGAAGATACCGTGCCTCAGATTCTGGCTAAAGGGCGCCGGCTTAGTATATTAACACCCCGCCGTTTGGCAGATCTGTCGAGGCTTCATCTACAAGATCGCCACTAGAATTAGAAGTTACATCTAATGTTCAATATTCTTAAGTGACATCGGGCAGTAGTTAGCTTCGGTGATATGCGCCCATCGAAACTTAACTGAGGATTAACAGAAGCAGATTATTTCATCCAAAAGCGATCGCAAGTGTCAGAATATAATGAAAACTGAGTTAGAATTAAAGTAATATGTGATCAATAGGCTAGCTAAATAATAGACGTAACTTGAAGTATATTGTTGACTTATTCGTGAATGTACGTACGTACGTGTCATATATAAATATTCTTACGATAATCCACGGAAAATGGCCGGTACGCAAATTAGACAGATAAGCTACGTATAGTAAGTTTGACAGCTCTACCGATGGATAGATTTTTTTATTGAAACACCTTTTTGAGCCCTTTTCATACATTTTGCCTACGAAAGCTTATCAGTACCAGGTCAATCCATTAGTAGCACACCATCGGTAGCTTTACCTACCAATGGTAAGTTATTGAAACACTTTTTGCTACCATCAGTAGGAAATACTACGGACTTATTCGTGAATGTACGTAATACTTATAAAATCAATCAACCACCGGACCAATGTTGGGTATGAATATTTAAGCTATAGTAACGCTATTTATATCTAATTACTCGTTACATATTTTCATTATACATATTATTTGTAACTTAAGGCACGATCGCTCAGTTATAATAAATAATCAACTTGAGGGGTTATTAAATTTTTGATTAGAATGATGAGAATATAGCTGATGTAGATACCTCTAACATATATAGCATATAGAGTAGCTCGGTGGCGTAGTAGATAAGCGCCACGGCCCGCGATTGTAGTTGTTAAGCAACTTTCGCAAGGGTCGGTCACGGGATGGGTGACCAAAAAATTATTATGTCAAGCTACTCCGTGCTTCGGAAGGCACGTTAAGCCGTTGGTTTCGGTTGCATTTGCAGTCGTTAATACCCTCTAATCCGTATTGGGCCAGCGTGAAGGGTCATGGCTAGTGTTGCCAGGTAAAATTTGTTTTAAATCGGGACATAAGATAAAATAAATCGGGGTTTAGGGTTGTAAATCGGGACAAACAAAAACAAGGTTCTTTAATAGTCTTCATAAAATAAAGTTATCTATTAGACCCGTATTAATATCATATTCATCACATCACAGATCCTCAAACACTTCATACGAGCCAATGTTGCACACACAAATTAATTAATTTACTTTATTTACCTTCACTTATTTATACCAGTTCTGAGCAAGTCTTGCCTGGAAGAAATTGCTTTTTAGCAATAAGGCCGCCATTTGTACTTTAAATACATATGCATACAATTCATGTTTTTCTTTGTGGTGTACAATAAAGTATTCATTAATTCAAGAGTCGCCACTCCCAAAAATGAAATTAATTACTGTATTGGATATTTTATTTGATGAGCATTTTATTTGCATAAAATGCGATTAATTTTTTTCTTGACTTTCAACAAGTTAGTAAATTTCGATATGTTTCATTTTTCTTTCACATAAAACGACCGTTCTAAGTTTTATAATGAGCGTGGAATTAAGTTTGAAGCTAGACTAGAAATACTGCCGAAGCGTCATATCCTGCTCCGTACCGCGTTTACCGCCAGCCAAATTGCGTGAGTTTACAGATTTAAAAAAATCTGTAGTTATATTATGCTATTTTAATTAAAACTAATATTGTTTTATTCTTAACTAATTATTTACAACTATTTATAATTTCAAAAGCTTCACTGTTACTCTTGCGTTTTATGATATTATTTTTTTTTTAGTTTATTAATAGGGGTTAAATTATGAAATTGCAGAAAATAACCTTCGCGCCATTTTTCTCAAATTTTCTTTCTTTGTACTTGTACATATCTAAAAATGACAACTTTCAATAATGAAGAAAAGTTTTTAGGATTGCCGGATGCTGATTGTTATACAGGGCACAGTTTCAGAAGAACGTCAACTACATTACTTGCTGATTCGGGAGCTGATATATTGACTTTAAAGCGGCATGGTGGGTGGCGTTCTAACGCAGTAGCAGAATCTTATGTAGAAGATTTCATCCAAAACAAAGCAAATATAAATGGCAAAATAACTCAGGCAATAAATTTGGAGTCACAAACGAAGAAGTTTTGCCCTGAGCCGCGCCCCTCTACTTCTACTGATAATATTTTTTTATTTACAACTAATGACGAATTACAATGCTCTTCTGCCGCCTTTCAAGAAGTTTCGTTATCTCCAACATTCCAACAAAACAATGACATTATGAATAGTAATAATAATCCTAACATAATTAAAAACCAACTACAACTACGTATCATTTTAATAATTGTAATTTCACTAACTGTTTTAATAATTAAAAATGAACAAAATATTAAATGTTTTTTTTTCTGTTTCCTCGTAAATGTGTTAAAAAACATCGTACGATATACTACGACGCTCGGCTCAATTACGCCTTCGGCTCGGGCTGAAATTTCGCCTCGCATGTTATAACCATCATAGCGCACTAATATCGTAATGTACTATAATAGCGGGTATATAATTTAAGCCATAAGAAAGACAAATGAATGGATAAAATATATTTATGTGAAATAGACGAAAATATGTCGAATTACTTACTAATGTATTTGTTTGTTTTTTTACAAGTTATAGTAAATTTTGTAAAGACTTCGATTATTCGGGACATTTAGCGTTCCGGCCAGGTGTAAATCGGGACGGGTCTTTAGACCCCTGAAAATCGGGACGTCCCGCGCAAATTGGGACAAAACTAGTCCTCCGTCACGTCCAGTCCAGTTCAGTCCTCAGTCACATCTAGTCCAGCTCAGTCACGTCAAGTCCAGCTCAGTGCTCAGTCACGTCCTGTCCTGCCACCTTCACCTCAATTTAGTAATTCTGTTCCTGGTTTAAGATATCCTTAAAGAATCCGACGCCCACCCAAAAGATTAAATTTGTTAGGGAAGGATGTCGAGTAATATTAGTGGCAACACTGTTCTAAAAATATGTAATGTAATGGCTACTAGAAAATACAAGGATTTAATTTAATTAAAGACAGCTGAGTTTCTATTCAACATATTTTATCAACAACTTCCTGATACATCAAACTAAGAACACAGGTTCTCTTGGTGGATAATGCAGTAAAGAACTATCAAACCATCTTTTTGCAAATTTAATTAAGTTGCTTTTTCGTTCAAAATCCCGATGAAACCTTTACGTAAGCCAACCATAGAAGGTGCACCATTTTTAACGTACTCTAACGAATTTTGACCAGACAAAGCAAACCTTGTAAATACCTTTCGAAGTTCATTAAAAATGTCCTCTCCTGTAGTGGTTCCTTTTAGCGACTATAGAGCAAGCAATTCTTCAGTAACAGTGAACTCTTTATCAACACCTCGAGTAAATATAGCCAGTTTAGCTATGTCCGACAAATCGGTGCTCTCGTCTATTGCCATGGAAAATGATTCAAAACCAGCCATAAGGTCAATCAATATTGTTTTTTTATCATTAGCCATCATTTCTATACGTCGGACAACAGTTCATCTAACAAACATTTTTTTTAAATTCATTTTTCTTTTCAGGATACAAAACTCTGCAAACTTTTAACATCAAAAATTCCTTGATAAATTCGCCTTCGGAAAATGGTTGTAATGACTTTGCCAATGTTGAACTAACCATAAAACCAGCTTTCACAACATTATCAAATCGTGTTCTTTGTTTATGAAACATTTGCTGCTGCTTTCCCAAATTTGCAGTAAGCTTCTGGATTTTGTCTTTCTTTATTTTTCCTCTCAGTCAGTGCAGCGCACGATGCTTAAGTGAGTAATGCCTCTTTATATTGAATCCTTTCATCACAGAAATGGTTTCATTTGACAGCAAACAAACAGGCTTACCATTGTGCAGGATAAAAAAATCTTCAGTCCATTTTTCTTGATACTGGCGACCCTCTGCATTTAATTTTCGTTTCTTTCCACCAGATATCATTTTCGTATGCAAAATATCATTAGTAAGCACTCAAGATGCACACAAAGTCACAAAGGAAATTGACGGCACTAGTAGTTGGCTAGGATATCGCTTGTCGAAGTTATCACCTCGGTAGCACAAGTAGAACTGAACTAAATTTCGGGCTTATATCCACCCGCTTATATAGGCAAAATGAAGGAATGATCTAGAATCGTCTAGTGTAGAATAGTCGAGAAGAAATAGGGCGCTTGTGCACTACGCTGAATTTTCATGTCCGGCGGTCCGATTTTTTCAGGTCCGATATGTCAGGCCATATGTAGGTAATGCGCGCTTGTGCACTGTCAGGAATTTTACCGTCCGGAATTTTACTTTTCTCTATTCCGGACCCTTCTTTTCAGGTCCGTGATGGCTGGTGATGGCGGCAATGAAAAACGTGTTTACGCTTGTGTCCGAGATCCGGAAAATTCATAAGGAATAGGCATGGGAAAAAAATAATCGATTTGAATCGATATTTATTTCGGCAATATTGTTAATTTCCAATTAACTTATAATCGATATTTATTGTTGATTATAAAATGCTATATTTTATATGATGATTTAATATAGTTGGTATATATCTCTGCAAACTCGGTATAGTTCTAATTTGATCAGCGTATGGTTCTAGTATCGATACTTAGCTACATTTTAGAATCGTATTAAAAGTATCGATAGCTTAAGGTAAGATAAATAAGTGTTGTTACACTCAGACGCCTAAACAACTGAACTCATCTAAATGGAAATTAATATAGTAAATAGACTTAACTTTAAGAAAGGACATAGGCTACATTTTATCGCGAAAAATAGGGGATGAAAGTTTGCCTGGAAATTTGTCATTATCAAATTTTTTTTAGAATTGATAAATATAGATAAATATTTGACAACAGAAGTAATAATAAAGAATAAACAGAAGATTAACAAAAGTAATTAGTGACACTCAATGTCTTTTTCGCATTTAATAAAATTTTAAATGTATGCTTGTGTCATTAATAAATTAAAAAAAAATAAGTATTCTAAGGGAATAACATTTCTGCTCAAAGAAACTACACCACGCGCATAAAATTATGCCTATATACCGGCTGCATTTAAAATGACTCTCCAAATTTTTTCTAGGCATTAGGTATCGTTAATAGATCACATATATGAAAAAAAAACGGTATGTAAAATTTTCAAAATGAAATGTAAACTTGTTGCAATTACAAGATAATTATAACATTCGCATTGTCACATTAGTTATGAATAAAACAAGGCAGCAGGGGTAGCAAGGGCGCGGGCGCAGGGGATGTACGCGCATGCGCCAACAACAATGTCTGCTCGGTTTTTTATTTTGTCGGCGCACATCAGTCAGTCGCCCGCGCACAACCCCTTTGAACGCATGCGCTTCCGCCTTTGCTTCAGTGTTGCGCACCGCCCGTCGCAGCGCCACATTTCGCGCGTTGTAATGTATTCCAATCGCGAATATTATGTAATGGTGCAGTGTTACATACATGGTGATCAACGTGACGCGGAGGCCCCATCGTGGGGCCTGCGCGATCGCCGGACCTACGACAGTGTGACTTTTATTTGTGGGGCGAAATTAAAAGACGTGTGTATGTTGAGGAAGCACAAAGCCTCGAGGACTTAAAAGTGCAAATCAGAGCGGCATTTTACCAAGTGAAAAATGACACGGTAGTGCTCGCAAAATTAAAAGACAATGTGCAGAAAAGGTGCAAGACTCTGTTTGGAGAGGAACGGTATGTACTTTGAAAAATTATTAAAGTATACGTAGGTAAATAGTTAAAGTAGGTAGGTAAATTGATTAGTTGATTAAGTACATAAAGTTGATGATTTTTTAAATACGCCCGATTGCAAAAGAATAGCGAGTTAAGTACCTACTTTGAATTGGTTTAACTAAACAGAATTTTAGGTAACTCGATATTTACTTACCTACTTACTTTATAAATTTAAAGCAGTACCTATAGCTATTGTAATAGTAGGTATCTAATAGGATTTATGCAATTTGACGATCCTAAGCCCGTAAAAGTATGACGAGGTTTCAATTTTATTTATCATTTCCCCAAGCATGACAAAACGAAAACATTTTAGGTAGCTGCTATTATTACTATCAATGAATTGCGGCAAGGGAGGGAGGGGTAAGTGTAACGTAGCGCGTAAAGCGCATGTACTGGGCAGCGAGAGCGTCCACAAATGTAGGTTTTTTGAAAATAACTCGGTGACGATATAACTCAACATTTTTGTTCTAAACGACATAAAAAGAAAAAACACGTATTTCATTATTTGTCGTAAAGGTTAACATACTCAAATTTGGAGAGTGGTTTTAATTGCTTGCTTTATAATACAGTCAACTGATCTCGTAAAGTTCATTTAGCATAATAATTCTCCGCTAACACGGCACTAATTTTGATTTGTTTACGAAATGGCGCCACCGATTGGTCTATCTCTGTAATCGCTGAAAGTTGTTTTTACAAAACTTTGAAAAAAAAGCACGTTAAAAAATTTAAACATCAAGTACTAGACCGTTATCAGTAATTTTATTCTAATGTCACAGATATTTTTAGCTATTGTATGTGAATAATGCTGTTCTTAAATTAGGTATAAGTTTTTACATCTGATAGAGTTTGGCAAGCGAAACGTGACACCACCTATTTTTCCGTTTTCATATGGCAACAACATAGAACTGTCAGTTTGACACTACGTTAGACAATTCAAGAATATTGAATTTTGTTGTTTTTGCGAATTTGAACTTGTGTTTTTGGTTAAAAATTATGTCGAAGCCGATAAAAAGTTCATCGAGGAAACTTCTTTCCATCATGATTGACAAGTTTACTGAAGTGAAAACTGAATTAAATAAAAATTTCATGGAGAAATTACAACGATTAGATAAAGTTGTATCTTTTTTAGGTTAGTTTTGTATTATAATAATAATATTTTTTTTTTTTAATAATAATATTTTATTGTCCAAAACATTTACATTTTCAGTACATAGGTTACATCTGTTTTACTATGACGGACAATACGCAACCAGAAAGCAGACTTAAAATCAAAATACATAAGTGTGGTGACCTAAACAATGACACCTGTAACTGCGACATAATTGATAGGGTGACTTCTCATAAATACTTGGGAATAATGTTAGACCAACATTTAAACTGGAACGTACATCTGGATCTGGTAACAGCCAGAGTAAGAAAACTCATATGGATTTTTAAAAAACTAAGATATGTTGGAGACAAACTTCTTCTCAACAAAATTTACCTGGCTCTTGTACAATCTGTATTGGGTTACTGTATCCCTGTATGGGGAGGTAGTGCTAAAACTAAACTATTAGAAGTGGAAAGGGCTCAGAGATCGCTGCTTAAGGTTATGTACTATAAAAATTTCAGATTTCCTACTACGCAATTATACCAAATAGGTAACCTATTAACTGTTAGAAAATTGTACATCTATCATACAATTTTGAGAATGCACATGGCTCTAGAATATGACCCGAATATTCGGACAAAGAGAAGACAAGGAAATGTTGCTCAAATTCCTAAAACCAGGACAGCTTTTGCTAAATCTCAATTTCAACGTAGAGCGATTACCCTTTACAATAAAGTAAACAATAAACTTACCATTTATCCGATGAATAAACATGACTGTAAAGTAATAATAAAAAATTGGCTCGTAACGCTTGACTACGACGAAACTGAATTTTTGTTACAGACTATCACTTAATATATATTTTATTTTATATAAAATGCATACCTCATTATAAACTTATACACAATTTATTAAACAAAGAAACACTCACACACACACACACATACACATACACACACGAACACACACACACATACACACACACACGCACATAGAGAGAAAACTATACACTTACTAATTAAAATTAAAAAGTTGTAACTATTTCATATTTTAAGTCTTTTGTTAATACTTTCTGATAAGGAGGAGCGAGATCTCCTGGAACAAGCGCCTGCTTTGGCACTTAAAAGGAGGTCTCAACCTATGTACTGAAAATGTAAATGTTTTGGACAATAAAATATTATTATTATTATTATAATTTTGATACTTTCGTTTTAATTTTCTGTAATTAACTAAACAGATATTTTTTATAAAATATTGCTCTATTTCAGATAACTGTGATGGTGATATTCAACCAATAATGGAGGAGATAAATGCAATAAAAACTTTAGAAAAACAAGAAATGCTGAATTCGGAAACGCAGTACTTACAAAAAATTTCTTCAATGACAGGTCTCTTTTCTTGTTTTGATTTAAGATAGATTGATAGTATTCCTATAATATTTACATAGGTTTTTTATGATGTATTGGTTTTTATTGTTGACATCCAATGATGTCATAAGAATGTTTTGTTTAACAAGGAAATTCACAGAATTCATGAAACTAATCAAACCATGTAATTGTTATACATGCTAAATATGCACATAAACTTAACTAAATTAAACATAAATTGCATTCATAGTTGAATAGGTATTTAAATTATTTTGATGTATGTGTCTATCATTATTTGCTTTTAAATACATTTAACATATCTTTGTTTCAAAGTGTTTAATCTTTTATAGATGTAAGTATAAGGACACTAAGAAGGATAAAAAATGAAGCATTAATTAATAAAGGAAAATGGGACACTCCTGGGAAAAAACGACCTCATCAACCAACAGTGTCTGCTTTAGATAATTTTGATTTAAGTGCAATTCGGAATAAAGTAAATGAATTTTACTGTGTGAAAAAAATTGTTCCAACATTAAGAAGCCTTCACAATGAATTAAAAGATGCAATAGGATTCAGTGGTAGCCGTGAGACTTTACGAAAAATTATGCTTAAGAATGGATTTTCTTTTAAAAGCAATGAAAATGAACGTTCTATGCTTATAGAAAAATACCAGATTTCTGCATGGAGGCACAAGTATTTGAGAGAAATAAATATAAAACGAAACGAAGGAAAGCAAATTGTGTACCTTGATGAAACTTATGTACATCAGAATTATAAAGTTAAAAAGTCTTGGCAAGGACCTTCAACAACTGGTGTCACTACAAAGATATCCTCTGGAAAACGGCATATTGTTGTGCATGCTGGATCTGAGGAAGGTTTTGTGCCTGGTGCATTATTAGTGTTCAGTAGTAAATCCAAATCTGCTGATTATCATGATGATATGAACTCATCGAACTTTATGAAATGGGTCAGAGAAAAATTAATACCAAATTTAAGTAAGCCCAGTGTAATTGTTATGGATAATGCCAGCTACCATATAAAACAAATCAATAAACCGCCTATAATGTCTAATACCAAAGCAGATATCCGTAAATGGCTTGTAAATAATGGAATACATTTTGAGGAATATCAGACAAAGGCAGAGTTAATGTGTTTGGTTAATGATAAGAAAACATTGCCTGTATATGAAGCTGAAGAGATTTTAAAAGAACATAATCATGAACTTTTATTGCTGCCACCGTATCATTGTGACTTAAACCCAATAGAGATGGTTTGGAGTCAAGCAAAAAGAAAAATTGCAAGCAGAAACATTAGAATACCAGGAAAGGAAATGGAAAACTTAATAATAGAGTGTTTTAACTTAATTACCCCTAGTGACTGGAAGAAATACACTGATCATGTTTTAAATGTCGAAAATGATTACAAATTAAAAGATGGCATTGTTGAAAACGAACTTGAAAAATTTATTATATCTGTTGGTGCAGACAGTAGTGAAGAGAGTGACTCTGATGATTCCTTGTCATTGTTATCAGGTGTAGAATATTTAGAAACAGATTTTGACTATGAATCAGACTAAAGTATTTTTAGTCTGATTCATAGTCAAAATCTTATCTTAAATTTTCTATTGTGATTAACATGATGATTTTGTGACACCTGTATTATGTAATTTATCCATGGCACTTAATTGTAACAAAAATAAATGTTTTTTTATTGTAATCTGGTGTTTATATTGACTAATTTAATTTGATAGATAGTGGTTCTGGATCAGAGCAAAAGGTTGTGATGAAAATCCCTTAGGAGACATGTATGTGTTATGAACACATTATAAATATAAGGGCCAGAAATCAAAATTGGCTAACATCACATTTATTAAAAAAATGTGGCCAGAGTCGCCCATATTCATTACAAAAAAACAAAGAAGTCGTTGCAAAAAACACCCTTTTAATTAATGACAAATATGAATTTTTAATATTATAAGTGCTGTTAGCCAATAGGTATAACGAATGGGTTAAAAAAAAGATTCGATTTAGTCCGTCAGTCAGATAATAGAAAAATATTGGATACGTATTTTTTTTCGCTTTAATTTAACAACAAATGGCTTAAGAGGTACTATGCGACGACTTCAAATATGCTTTGCAACAATGTTACTTTAATACAGTTTATCGATACGAAATCAAGTGTCAAAATGGAGTCCAGTGGAGAATGCCGATATTGACATTTCGAAATTGCTCATCATTGATAGAGAATACGAAATAGTGATTTTGACACAATCAAAGTGTCTATTTTTTACGGTGATGACGATTCTTGGTTGTCAGTTGAGTTAGTGAATAGGCCTACTGATATGCTGTTAACTGTACAATTAAGAACAGTCACGCTTTAGTCAAATGTTCCAAAACAAATAATTTTAATTGATATCTAAATGTTAAGATTAAATATAATTAATAAAAGTATCAAAATTATTTTGCAGTACTACATTCAGTGTTTACTGCTTAAGAATTTTTGAAATTGCCGCCCTTTTCTTGTGACACGTTTCGCTTGCCAGACTTTAGTAGTCATCCGATAGTAGTAAAAAAAAATGCTTCATTCGTCTTGCCATAATTTATTGTGGTTTATGTAAAACGATCAGATTATTATTTAGGTACCTTTCTACGTCTTCGAACGGAATTACCGACGTTCCAAAAATCTCATCGTACATAGCGTAAGTGACGTGTAGCTTCAAAGAGAGCTGCCCTACACTGCGCCGCTCCGATCAGGAAAAGAACGGACAAGTGCACAAGCTACTCATCCGAGTTTTTCATGTCATTCCGGACCGGAAAAAATCGGACCGCCGGACCTGAAAATTCAGTGTAGTGCACAAGCGCCCATAATGTTTTGTTGCGCCGCCAGTGAGGCGGCTAACATCGAAGGCTTTGATGTCCGCCGACACAGGTTTTCATTTTGCAATATGATAATACAAGATCATTCCCTATTTGAATTTACTAGTTTCAACAATGTATTTTGATTTTACTATATATATATGTATATATATATATGTATATATATATACATATATATATACCTAGAGACAGCGGTATTACTTTTGTATACTTTTTTAAATTTCCTTATTCAAACCAGGATTATGATTTTTATTATACAGTACGTATTTGAAGAATCATATAGATATAATAATAGAATATTTATGGGTTCGATAATGTATTTGATACTTCAGTATTTATGATTTATTATACATTTTTAAATATATTTTTTAAATATCCTGAATCAATACAGGATTAAGTTTAGATTTTTACTTCAAATTGTATTCAATCCAAGACTGCTAATATGTGTAACTACTTGAATTCTTAATTTTATATATACATGAAAATTTAAATTTTTGTTTACGTGTTATGTATAATATGAATAAATTTTAACATGTGTAACAGATGTCTATCATCTTAATAAAGTGCGAATTGGAATAAAATTCATAGTTAGATATCTTGTCTGTAATTGATTTCCTATTTTCATTCTACAATTATTATATGAAATGGGTTAAGGTGAAAAACGCGATTATGATAACTTATATCGTCTACAATCCGACGCTTACAATCCAATAAAAGTTTCACTTACGTCGTGGTTTCTTAAAACCACACAATGTTTTTTTAATCAGGTTTTTCAAAATGTCTCGTGGGCCGGATCAAATCATACAGCGGACCGGATCCGGCCCGCGGGCTGTCTGTTGTGTTTGGTCTAGACCCACAGACCAAACGTCGCTTTCTTCCTCGTGTAGAGTCTCTCGACTCATGATCGAGAATCAGACCTAGGCAATGCATCGGTGCACCCATATAGGTCGAACAGACTCACGCCGAGCCTTCTCGGCGAGAAGAAATATAAAAGGAATGAGAAGGCGGGAAACACAGAACACAGAAAGACGTTAGAAGGGCCTTGTGGGCGTGGCACTGGAGCCACGATCCTAGACAAATGTACAGGATCGTGACTTCACCACGCGATCGCGATGTTTAGTCATTCACGAACGCGCGCGCTGTAAGTACTGTGAAACACGCCACTAAAAGTGTTAAAAATGCCGACTTTCGCAGTTATTAATTGCAAAACAAGAAGCCCATCCTTAAGTAGGTCTAAAGGAAAGATTTCTTTCCATTATTAAGTAGAACACTTCTCAAATTTAGTATTTTTAGTCGAAAATCGTGAAATGTTATCAAAAGTGTGAATCACAAAAAATATTTCCAAGAAAATATACATTGCTGGAGAAGTGCGCATATATATTACATTGCGTCGTACTAAGCACGTAATGTAATGAATATCGCGAAATTACCGTTTTAAATAGCAACATAATAGATTACGGTAGATGGGTAGTGAAGTGCCTGGAAACATTTAATCGATTCTTGGTATGTTAGTTAGTAAAAACTAAATAAAAGTATGGACAATAAAAATAGTGGTAATAAAAAATAAATTTAATCAGAGATTAACCATATTGAATTCGTTTGGAATGCGTTTGTATATTAATTTAATAATGAGTGTGGTAATAAGTCTGTTTTTATATTCTTAATATTGTAACAGAAAACTATTTTTTTTTTTGAACCATTTGAACCATTACAACAATACTTTTTAAATCATCGGATTCTGTTCAGGATAAGTTCCAATAGCATTTATTGTACTGATAGTATTTTTTATTTTGTATATATTTATTTACATTATATTGTTTGTCAATATTACTAGTTTCATTTAAGCGATGTTGCCGATCTTATCTGTTTACTTGATACGAAATCGAGTAACGTAACGTAAAAAAACCTACTATTATTATTAATAATTATATGCATATATATAAGCTCGACTAGTACCGATTCAATGTTAGTTCATTAGTAATTTAAATATTTCTTATTGAATCAACCAACTAATTAAGAATTTATATCTAAAGAAAAAAGATAATGTCTCATTTAATCAATACAATTCAATGTATATCCAATTTAATATAAAGAAATCATTAATCTATTATCCTTTCAATTAATCGACTTGTTATTTTTCAATATCGATAGTAATTAACTTTATGTCAATCACTAGTGTGATATGTCACTATAGAAGTCTGTTACGGTTGAGCGTGATTGGTTATAGTTATATTGGAGCGTTCTGATTGGCATATTTAAAATACAAGTATGTGCATATCTTTTGTATAATTGGTCTGATTTATTCGTCTGATGTAAGGCGGACTAAAAGTGGGGCAAGACTGGCTACATCGGTTTTCGTACAAAGGATGCATGATCGCCTTTCTAACCTCTTTTCCGTGTTATGTGGCGGGAAACATATCGACAGTGGAAAGTCAAAATTGCTAACACACTACAATGGCACTTTTGGGAAATGAATTCTAAAGTTTTTCTTTTTACAAATAAATTTATAAATTCTTTGTTTTTAATCTAATGAAGTTCATTTATATATGTAATGGTAAGTGATTTTTTATCTAAATTTAGAATATCTTTGCAGATTAATAACTATTTTAACAAGTGAAATACATGTCGCTTTAGCAAAAACGTCTCGGCTTACTACTTACTATGATTCTGGAAAAATTGCTTAAGTGATATAGATGAATCAGGTCAATCGAGCCGAAACTGCTAATGGAGAATTAAAACTTATTATTGAAAACTCAATAATTACTAAGCAGCAATATATACATACAATGTCGGCAGCAAATATAGCTAACCTTATGAACTTAATAAATTGTAGTGAGGCAAAAAATCTTAAAGGCCTTTTACTTCGAATAATACAATAACAAAAGATCTAAATGTATGAACTAAGTAGCAATTTTGAATGGTAAAAAATGCTATTAACAATAAATAACAAAAATAAAAACTAGTATTGCAAATCAAAATAAGTATATTTATTCTATTAAGTTTTTTGTAGTTACAAAAATATTGGAACAAAACAAATCGAAAATCAGATAATTTAGTATCAGTTAGATTGTCACATTAAATAATCTTTATTCAGATTTTTTTAGGAATTTTATGAACTATAAATAATCACAATCTTCGCATAAGTTAACAAAAAATAATATAACTTTCTTTCATAACAATCACTGATAAATTATTTTCTTACACATTAATGAACCATCGAATGAAATCTTATTTCAACAAATATTCATTATTGAATACAATTACAACAGAAAATTTAATGAAAATGCTAGCCTCAAGATATCAATAATTAATAAACAAATCAATGATAATTATTTAAATAACTCTACAATTTTAATTTAGTCTTCCACAGTATCTTCTACGTCTGTATCAGGTAGACAGTCTTGTATATTGGCAGCTTGCGGTAAAGATTCGTATTCTGGAATATACATTGCAGGAATAGTTCTATTCTTACATAATTTTTCCAAATCATTATATTTCTTTTTGGAAATAGGGAGTCTGGTTTTATAAATTTTTTTGGGCATGAGGTCGATTTTTCCGATAATATCGATATACTCTGATTTTGCTTTATCACACATAGAGTATTTGACCTCCATGCGAGTGAGATTATTTTTTTTAAAGGTAGCAATCCGAATCTTACTTATTTTACCCGTAAGGTTGCCTTTGAAGTATTTTTCGGATACTGTGTCCCATCCTTCGAAATCTTTGTAACATAAAACTTCAACTTCGTAGGGTTTTGGGGCTTTTCGTGCTAGGGAACAGACAGTCGGCCATTGGGATGGTGCCCATATGATGGTATTTGTAACACTTTTTTCAATGACCGAATGCATTGAGTCTACCGGCATGAAGGTGTGTCCAGGTAGAAGATAGTTAATCTGTATTGTCATAATATTTTTACATAGATTGAGAATTTTGGAAATGCAGGCCAAAATAATTTTGTTTTTGTTTTGCCCTGGGCAAGCATCACAATATAGTAGTAAATGATTTATAGTTTTTCTTTCATCTACGATTTTGATGTATTTTGCTAAAATGGTGCAAATTTCATTTGCTCCTCGCTTGCCCTCTACCTCATTCCATAGAAAGCAGAACCCTTCTCTGGTTACGGATTCGTAGAATGTTAAGTTATATGTTGCAATCTTCCTGCTATAATAGAGCAACATGCTTTCACCACATGGAGTGTTAAGCACTTTTTGTAAATCGAATGTTGAACATAAGACACTACTATCATGATTATGAAGATCTTGATGAACCTGGAATCTCGAATACGTTTCTTCCTTGTCTTGTAAGTGATTAGTTTTTTCTTATTTAAATTCTTCCGAGCTGTTCTCATACTTAATACACTTTACACATTTGTCCTTCCGGGGAACATGAAATGAAATATTGAATTCTGTGTTAAATTCACCAACATATTCTTTCCCTGCATCTATATTCTGTAACTTATAAAGTTTGTATAAATTTGTTAAATTTTTGTACTCTTGTGGCAAATAAACTCTATTTGAATTCTTCCTACAGTCATTACTGTAGGAAGAATTCAAATTCAATATCTTCAAGAGTTACCAGCTGTTCCTTCTCATTAGAAGGAACAGCTGGTAACTCTTGAAGATATTCCCTTACGTAGTTTATCAATGACGGAGTAGTTTTATTTGCTGGTACACCTCTGCCTCTTTTGTCACTTTTAGAGCTTCCATATTCCGAGTTACTAACTAATAGATGAACATTCCTTTGTCGAACATCTAATGTATTCATGAAGAAATTCATGCACACGGGTCTTTGGCCCTCTCCATCGTTAATGCAATATCTGTATGTAAATTGCCTTCGGCTTTCTATATCTTTGGTGCGCTTTCGCTTTACTGTTTCTTTCTTAATATGGCTTACTATCCAATCACGTTGTCTTTCAACACTCAAACTCCAATAGTGATCAAAAATAGTTTTTCTTCTCTCTTCTGATATAGTATAACATTCATTAGGACATTTACCATTAGGCTTACATGGATTTTCTTTTAGAGATCTAGCGTCTACTACCTTTCCTTTCATTGTAATATATCGTTTCCCGGATCTTTTCAAAAAACTTCGGTCTTTACGTTTCTTAAATTTCTTTTGTTTCTTTCTAATGTCATTTGTATTTATCTCTTTTTCTTTGTCTAAATTTTCTATTGACGTCAAGTAATGGTTGTCTTTGTTTCCTTTTTCAGCTTTTTTCATGTTTTTCTTTTGGATTTTAATTTTTATATTAGCATTTGATATGTTAGAGCTGTCACTTTCATCTGATTCGTCCCAAGAAGAAGAATACAAAGTAAACATTTCGTCGTCTGACAAAAAATCTATATGCTTGATAATTCTTTCCTGTTTCTTCTCAAGCCGGGTTTGAATATTTTCGGTATTTTCCTTACTACATCCAGGTTTTTCATGAAAATCGTCAGCTTTTTTGTGTTTGATTTCATGTAACTTATTACTCTTTTTGGATTTCCTTTTGCGACTTAGATATTTCCTTTTTGTAGTACTATTTTTTTTCTGATTTTTTTTGCCTTCTTCATAATTATGTTGCCTTGCCTGTTTTACTTTCATTATCATCATTTTTTTCCAAAACGCCATTTGTATCTTCTTCAAGTTCAATCCTAATATAATTAACTTCACTTTGATCATTTTTATCATTAGAATGAATTTGCTGCAAGCAAACTTCAATCTCCTCTTCTCTAGATAGCAAAATTACATTTTCGGTCAAAAGTTCGGGTTCCGAAGCAGGTGTAATCTGTGGTAATATTTGACCCGAAACGTTGCCATGTTCAGACACTGTGAAATCAGGATTCGGCGTAGGCTGAAATGAAACATGGCTTGTAGTGGCATCCTCGAATTCCGGCTGCCGAAGTTCTGAAGTCAGTGTAAGCTGATCTGACATTGGGTCCGACGTACTATTACCAAAATCAGATTGATGACATTTGGGGACAAATGTAGACTCTGGCAACATCTGCTCTAAAGCGTCGTTTACCAAGTCTCTCTGCTCAAGCTGAAGAGCTGATGTCAATTGCTCTGAAGTGACACTTGCGCAGTCTGACTGCTGCAGCTCAGCAGCTGGCGCGGACTGATGGGCTAACTGATTTGATGCACTTTTCTCGAAGATTGTTTGTTGAAGTTTAGGAGTTAACATTGACTGAAATGTCAATTGGTCTGAACAGTCTTTAACTAAGGGATTATACAACTCAGAAGCTGTAGTGCAGTTTAGGTGTTCAGGTGTTGAATTTGGTTGCATCATTTGGATCGAGGCGTGGTCTGAATCAGATTTCACAAGTTCAACAGGAGAAGACTCCAGGTAAGGTATTATCGGGTTTGAAACATTACTTGTAATGTCGGGTTGATGGGGGTTACGAGATGGTGAGATCTGCACTGAAGTCACAACGTCAGCATCATCGTCTTGGATGGTATGAGTATGATCTTGTATACTTAAGTAGTCCATAGTGTTCGCATGACGTAACTTTGTTACATCGATTTTTTCTTTTTTGAAAAAATCTTCAAGACTGACTTTTTGTGTATTTTTTGAAATAGGCATTACGTTTACTTTCCATTATTCATAAAAAATCTAAAACAAACACACATTCCTTTAGTATTGTTATCGATTACATTATAACATAGGTTACGATACGAGGAGCTCGATGGCGCAGCGCCGCGGCGTGCGATCGTTGATGTAAAGCAACGTTCGCAACGGCCGGTCACAGGATGGGTGACCAAAACTTTTCAATCTCGAGCTCCTCCGTGCTTCGGAAGGCACGTTAAGCCGTTGGTCCCGGTTGCATTAGCAGCCGTTATACTCTCCAACCCTCATTGGGCCCGCGTGGAGGGTTATGGCGCATCCTCCTTAACCATCCATAAGGTAGGCCTGTGCCCCTGCGGTGGGGACATAAAAAAGGCTGATGACGACGATACGATAAGTTACGATCAATACGATACCTATTAGGTAATATAAGTTTGATTTTCAAAAATATTAATATAAGTACCTAATGTTGACAGGTAATCAAAACTTATTCTGTTAAAATCTAATAAAAAAAAAAACAAATCAAAAAGCCTATTGCAAAATAATCTTATTATTTTTATATTATATATTTATTATCAAATTTTTATTATAGGTACCTAAATAAAGTCGATTTGTAAACAAATTTTATAACTTATCGTGTACATACCTTTTTTTTTCAGACACCAATCACTTTCAATCAATTTACAGCATTTATGGGATAACACCAACATAAACAAATAATTGTTTAGTTGTCTTAGCAATTTTATTTACTATTATGGTCACGCGATCACTCACCAAGCTAGCCCAATAGAAACTGATCACTACACTGATGTTACGAGTCAAAGATGCAAGGACTAGTTCTAACACGTTTCGACCTGAATAAGCGTTTAACCCGGAAAGCTATCAACATTATTACTAAACGTAATTCTAAATTTTGAATATAGGTTTTTATTTTGCTAACTTCCAGATAAATAACTTGTTTTGATAGATTGGCCTTAATTTTTTTACTAATAGAATGTGATGAGTAAATTATAAATAGGAAAATTTTGCTAAAGCGCCAACCGCTCTTATGTCGCGCGCAACAAATTTTGCTAATGTGATAAATCATTGAAATTCATCTTCAACAAAACTTACTAATAAGCAGTTATATATTAATGTGCGAAAAGGCTAAATTGCTATTGTGCATTAGTCAATGAAATTATAGACAAGAAAAAGTGCGTATGTAATGAAAATAAACAGAACGACGGCAAGAAAAGTGTCATAACTACAATGTGGAAAAAAAATGTACTACTGAAGCGCCAAAACTTAAAAAACACTGAAATTATGGCGCTTTAGAAATACAAATCTGTGATTTTCCTTTACAAATGCGATTGCTAAAGCGCCAAAAAAGTCATCGGATTGATGTGAGACCCGCACCAATCGACGCAGAAAAAAAAATCCTATTCAAACATATATATATAACTCATTTTGGCCTATTTGGCGCTTTAGCAGTTTTGCCTTTCCACTATCGATATCACGAATACGTTCGGCCTATATGGGTGCACCGGTGTACCCGAAAAATACTATTAAGGTGTAGACAAGACGCTATTGAGTTCGTCATGCTACGAGTGTTGGTCTTTTTCATTACAGGCTAATAAAAAATAGTTTTTCTTTCGGAAAGCATAAAGAAAAAAATATACATCTTTGATTTTAATAATTATGTACGGTTTTAAATAATAATTAAATAAAATGCATAAATAAAATAAGCATTACATGGAAGTATAATTTTATAGATACATAGGTACAAAACAATGTAGTTGTTTTCATTGATTCCATTAGCCTTGGGAGTATGACGAATTCTCGTTGGTGGGCACGTGGAATATACCAGATGCTCTGAAACAGAAAATGGTAATATAAATAATTTGAAATACTGCATGGGCTTAAGTTCGATTTCCATGACATATGGTCTCTTAAAAATATGTATATATATATAACAAACTAGCTTTCGCTTGGTTGCCCCGGGCTGCGAGCAGCCCGGGGAGGTAACGAGTAGCTGGTGGAATCGGGGCGGTGGGGTTTCAAGTCCGCCTATTGTTATGTCGGGTTTACAGTTTGAAAATGCGCAGAAAAGGTCAGTTAGTTCTATCTTCAAATAAAAGGTGTTAAAGGACACAAAGCATCATACATCAAAGAAAAAGTGTTGCCAGTTGACACTTAATAGAAAAAGGAATATTCAGTCGAAAAACCAAGCAAAACTTAAAATAAATTTTATATAAATACTTAAAATAAGTTTTGTCTTTTATTCTCTTATTATTATTTAATAGTAAATTACTGTATAATATTAAAAAACAATCGAACATTTATTTCCACCAGTGTTATTATCATTAATTAATCAATTAAATGTCAAGAAATAGTATTTATTGTATTTGCATTATTATATTACATTATTTATGTAAGATTTATTTATTATACGAAAAGGGAACCGATGTCGTAGCCAGATATTAGAATAGATCAATTCACGACGCGATGGGGTTTTAAGTCCGCCTTCGTTGTGGAATATGTGTTTTTCAACTTTTATTTGTTAAGTTTGGTTTATAGTTTGAAAACACCTACAAAAAGTTAGTAAGTTCTGTTTTAAAATGAAAGGTGTTTAAGTACACAAAGCACCATACATCCAAGAAAAAGGGTTGATAGTTTACACGCAATAGAAAAATAAATATTCAGTCGAAAAACGCAATCAAAACCCTAAATGAATTATAGTCTCTTATTCTTATTCAATAGTAAGTTTACATTTAGTGTGAAAAAGGATCGAGTAGATATTTCCCCCAGTGTTACCTTAAATAATACACCAAATAAATAAATGTCAAATTTCAAACTCATACCTACGTAGAACACTTTCATTTTGAATATCAAAAGAACATGTTTTCTCAAAAATCTAAAAGTATAGAAAAATATATTTTAAGTATTAAACATCGTGTCAAAAATTGGATTTTCTTTTCTCCATACTTACCTATGTGAAAGTGTGGGTAAAGATACCTACACAAATGGTCCATATATACACGCTATAAAGATCCCGAATTGTCAAGTCCATCGAAATCAAAATTGAAATTAAAATGGTTTCGATCATCTTTTAAACATTATAAACCAAATGTTACCATCAACAAAAGCGATTCGTTTCTTTTTTTTCTTTTTCTGTTTTTCATACACTAACCTAACCTAACCCATATGGCTTTACTTATTGTAAAGTTCTTGAGCATAAACGAGTCGCTTGTGGAATCGGAGCGGTGGAATTTTAGGTCCGCCTCTTGTTATGTTTACAGTTTGAAATTGCCTAGAAAAAGTTAGTGAGTTCTATCTTCAAATGAATTATGTTTAAGTACACAAAGCACCATACGTCAAAGAAAAAGGGTTGCCGGTTTACATTAAATAGAAAAAGAAACATTCAGTTGAAAAACGCAAGTAAAACTAAAATAAAATTTGTAATAGATCGACTTGTAGTCATTTATTGTCTTATTCTTATTCAAAAGTAAGTTAATATTTAGTTAATACAGATATTTGAGTTTTAAGACCACCTCTTGTTATGTTGGGTTTACAGTATAAAATTGCCTAGAAAAAGTTAGTAAGTTCTATCTTCAAATAAAAGATCTTTAATTACGCAAAACATCATACATAAAAAAAAAGATTGCCAATTTACACGCAACATAAAAAGAAATATTCAGTTGAAAAACGTAAGAAAACTTAAAATAAAGGTTGTATACATCGCCTTGTAGTCTTTTATTCTTATTCAATAGAAAATTTCCTAAAAATCACAATATAAAAAAAAATCTGTTTTTATCATCCGGCAATACTTCAACTGAATACATTTTTTTTTCTATAAGTAATCTGAAAATGTTATCAATAACGCCAAAATCTGCTCTATAAAGTAAAAACCGTGAAAAATGATACATTTTCTAGCACACTTATAAGCACATTTGGTCACAGTTCCTTAACCGATTGACCAGGTCTCCATTTATTATGGCTCGCTTCGCTCGCTTTTTCCTTTTGTTTTTTTCGCAGATCTAATCTAACCGATTGACCAGGTCTCTATTGATGGTGTCCTTTATGGCTCGCTTCGCTCGCATTTTATTTTAGTCATAGTTCTAACCCTACCAATTAACCATATCTCTCTTAACAGTTACTCCTTATGGCTCACTTCGCTCGCTTTTTGTTTTAGACACGTTGCTAACATAATCGATGGTCTCTCTTAATGGTCTAGCATTATGGCTTGCTTCGCTCGCTCTTTATTTTGGTCACAGCACTTTAAGCAATTGACCAGGTCTCCATTTTTGATGGCTCGCTTCGCTCGCTTTTTGTTTTAGACACGTTGCTAACATAATCGATTGATCAGGTCTCTCTTAATGGTCTAGCATTATGGCTCGCTTCGCTCGCTCTTTATTTTGGTCACAGCACTTTAAGCAATTGACCAGGTCTCCATTTTTGATGGCTCGCTTCGCTCGCTTTTTGTTTTATTCACAGTTCTAATCTAACTGATTGACCAGGCCTCTATTGATGGTGTTCTTTATGTCCCTTAAACGATTGACCAGATCTCCATTTATTATGGCTCGCTTCGCTCGCTTTTTGTTTTATTCACAGTTCTAATGTAACTGATTGATCAGAGTTCTATTGGTGGTGTTCTTTATGGCTCGCTTCGCTCGCATTTTATTTTAGTCACAGTTGTTACCTTACCAATTAATCAAATCTCTCTAATTGGTCACTCTTTATGGCTCGCTTCGCTCGCTTTTTGTTTTAGTCACAGTTCTAATCTAACCGAATGGCAATGTCTCGCTCGCTTTATATTTCTTACGATAATATTGGAATTTTTTTCTCACCACGTAAAATTGAGTAAAGATACACTAACAGTTTATATATGCAATAAAGCTTCCGAGTCGCCAGCTCGGTCAGAATCAATCTGAAATTAATATGGTGACTACTATCAGTGTTGCTAGAAGAAATTATTCCATCAATTATGTTATAAATGCAACAGTAAAGATTTTATTAAACAGTAAAATCATTGTAAAAAAATATTTTAATATTTATCATCAATGACAGACATGAAAATTTCCTAAAAACCCGGTATCAAAAAATTTTCAGTTTCTTTTTTCATTTGGCAACACTTCAACTGAATACATATTTTTTGTTAAAAGTATTCGGAAAAATGTTATCAAAAACGCTTAAATCAGCTCTATAAAGTGAAAGTCGTGAAAAATGAACAATTTTCTAGATAAAACGGTCGCTGTTTAAGCCGCCATCTTGAATTTTGAAATTTCAACCTCAGAACTATGTAGCCCATCTATTGGCGCATCCAACGCAGTTTTTATTATTTTCCTAGCGGCTATAGTGACTGCGCTAGAGTCCAAAACGTGAATAGTGGGCATTAAATCTTCATACCACCGTAGCTGCCAGGGTTGCCAGGTCTAGACAATAAAAATAGTCAAATGTGATATCCGGACGTGCCCTCCATCGACGGATACCAATTTTCAAGTTCTAAAATTGTTCCTTTGACATTTACAATTTTTGGGGTAAATCTCAAAAAATACCCTAAATTCGGGTAAAATTTTTCCATGATACGAAAGAGTCTATAGAGATACACAATCGCTCCATACATGCCAAATTCCTGAGGGGTTGCCAAGTTGGTGAAATTCGAGGTTGAATTTCAAACGTTGTTTGCTCTCAGTGTTGCCAGTCGATCGTTCTATTTTTTCCATCGGGTATCTTGAAAACTTAAAATTAAAATAATTGCATCGAAAAAAATCCAAAATTCGACAAAAAGTATTTCCTCAAAAAACTCACAAAGTATCAAAAATTTTCAAGTTTTTTTTTCACCTAGCAATACTTTAGCTACTTGCCTAAAAAATGTTTCCCCGGAAGTCCTCTGACAAATGTCGGCGAGTGCGTCAAAATCGGCTCGATGCGGTGACGATACCCAATTTTCCGGATAAAACGGCCGCTGGTTTGGCCGCCATCTTGAATTTTGAAAATCCGGCTCCGTACCGGTGTGGCCAACTCGATAGCGCATCCGATGCACTTTTTACCATTTTCCTAGTGGCAATACCGACTGCGCTAGAGTCGACAAAGTAAAAAAAGGGCAAAATTTTTCAAATCGCCGTAACCACCAGGGTTGCCAGGTGATGACGATGAAAATGGTCAAATGTCATTTCGGGGAGAGCCCTCCGTCGAGGAAAAGCATTTTTGAAATTCCCAAACGGCTCCTTCTACTTTTCACCTTTTTGGGGTAAATCTCCGAAATTACCCTAAAATCGGGGAAAAATTTCACGTCATTCGAAAGAGCCAGTAGAGACTCACGACCAGTCCATACCAGGCGAAGAGCTCGGATGTTGTCATGTGTGCTAAAAGAGCGTTTGAATTTTTCGAAAAAGTGAAAAAATCACAAAATGGCCGCTGCCGGCGCCGCCATATTGATTTTCCCGAGTTTCATAATTTTCCCATAGTCACGACTATATCTGGCGTGACACCTCATTCACAGATTTTCTCCGCTGGCCACCCAGGTTCCCAAACAATTCGGGTTATGAGGGCATGTCGAAAAACACGTTTTCTACCGTGGAGCCCAGGGTTGTCAGCTCGCGGAAACGAAAACTACCAAAAGTCATAGGGCTCCCCCGGCGCCACACCGCATCGAGTCTGTTTTCCGCGAAAAGTGCGTATTTCCAAATTTCACTTTTCTCCCAAAATCTCCTAAACTACCACGAAAATGGTAGAAATTATTACCAACTTAAAAAGTTAGCAGCGAGCCCCACGACCGCCCCATACGACGCGAACCCGTCCGACGCCGCCATCTTGGAGAAAATCTCACTGGAAAATGGCGATTTTTCATTGCCGAAACAAAATGGCCGCCACCGCCGCCGCCATGTTGACGCGCAAATGAAAACTCCCCGTACGTGAAAATCGACTATATTTCCGAGTCGCCGGCGTAAAAATCCCCTCCCCAAACCCACAAAAAAAGAAATGACGATTGCCCGAACAGAGGTCGAAAAATGCCAAATTTCCAGGTGAAATATCTCGGCCGCCATTTTGTTTTTTTAATCAAACCTTTTTTCAGTGTCATTTTTTTAGCCAAATCTACGACCATTTTGAATATCGTAACCGTAGAGTGAATAATGTAGAAACTAAAAAAATTATCTCGCCGCCATTTTGTTTTTTGGCTGCACAGCAATGCCATTTCAACTCATTTAAAAAAAATATTGTCACTCTCCATACATGAAAACGTCATTTTCCCACTTCCTTCTACCCGAAAAAAGCATGGAGTGAGTCTGAGTCAGTCAGTCAGTGGTAATTAAGCTTTATATATTATAGAAGATAGAAGACTAGCTTTCGCTTGGTTGCCCCGGGCTGCGAGCAGCCCGGGGAGGTAACGAGTAGCTGGTGGAATCGGGGCGGTGGGGTTTCAAGTCCGCCTATTGTTATGTCGGGTTTACAGTTTGAAAATGCGCAGAAAAGGTCAGTTAGTTCTATCTTCAAATAAAAGGTGTTAAAGGACACAAAGCACCATACATCAAAGAAAAAGTGTTGCCAGTTGACACTTAATAGAAAAAGGAATATTCAGTCGAAAAACGCAAGCAAAACTTAAAATAAATTTTGTATAAATACTTAAAATAAGTTTTGTCTTTTATTCTCTTATTCTTATTTATTAGTAAATTACTGTATAATATTAAAAAACAATCGAACATTTATTTCCACCAGTGTTATTATCATTAATTAATCAATTAAATGTCAAGAAATAGTATTTATTGTATTTGCATTATTATATTACATTATTTATGTAAGATTTATTTATTATACGAAAAGGGAACCGATGTCGTAGCCAGATATTAGAATAGATCAATTCACGACGCGATGGGGTTTTAAGTCCGCCTTCGTTGTGGAATATGTGTTTTTCAACTTTTATTTGTTAAGTTTGGTTTATAGTTTGAAAACACCTACAAAAAGTTAGTAAGTTCTGTTTTAAAATGAAAGGTGTTTAAGTACACAAAGCACCATACATCCAAGAAAAAGGGTTGATAGTTTACACGCAATAGAAAAATAAATATTCAGTCGAAAAACGCAATCAAAACCCTAAATGAATTATAGTCTCTTATTCTTATTCAATAGTAAGTTTACATTTAGTGTGAAAAAGGATCGAGTAGATATTTCCCCCAGTGTTACCTTAAATAATACACCAAATAAATAAATGTCAAATTTCAAACTCATACCTACGTAGAACACTTTCATTTTGAATATCAAAAGAACATGTTTTCTCAAAAATCTAAAAGTATAGAAAAATATATTTTAAGTATTAAACATCGTGTCAAAAATTGGATTTTCTTTTCTCCATACTTACCTATGTGAAAGTGTGGGTAAAGATACCTACACAAATGGTCCATATATACACGCTATAAAGATCCCGAATTGTCAAGTCCATCGAAATCAAAATTGAAATTAAAATGGTTTCGATCATCTTTTAAACATTATAAACCAAATGTTACCATCAACAAAAGCGATTCGTTTCTTTTTTTTCTTTTTCTGTTTTTCATACACTAACCTAACCTAACCCATATGGCTTTACTTATTGTAAAGTTCTTGAGCATAAACGAGTCGCTTGTGGAATCGGAGCGGTGGAATTTTAGGTCCGCCTCTTGTTATGTTTACAGTTTGAAATTGCCTAGAAAAAGTTAGTGAGTTCTATCTTCAAATGAATTATGTTTAAGTACACAAAGCACCATACGTCAAAGAAAAAGGGTTGCCGGTTTACATTAAATAGAAAAAGAAACATTCAGTTGAAAAACGCAAGTAAAACTAAAATAAAATTTGTAATAGATCGACTTGTAGTCATTTATTGTCTTATTCTTATTCAAAAGTAAGTTAATATTTAGTTAATACAGATATTTGAGTTTTAAGACCACCTCTTGTTATGTTGGGTTTACAGTATAAAATTGCCTAGAAAAAGTTAGTAAGTTCTATCTTCAAATAAAAGATCTTTAATTACGCAAAACATCATACATAAAAAAAAAGATTGCCAATTTACACGCAACATAAAAAGAAATATTCAGTTGAAAAACGTAAGAAAACTTAAAATAAAGGTTGTATACATCGCCTTGTAGTCTTTTATTCTTATTCAATAGAAAATTTCCTAAAAATCACAATATAAAAAAAAATCTGTTTTTATCATCCGGCAATACTTCAACTGAATACATTTTTTTTTCTATAAGTAATCTGAAAATGTTATCAATAACGCCAAAATCTGCTCTATAAAGTAAAAACCGTGAAAAATGATACATTTTCTAGCACACTTATAAGCACATTTGGTCACAGTTCCTTAACCGATTGACCAGGTCTCCATTTATTATGGCTCGCTTCGCTCGCTTTTTCCTTTTGTTTTTTTCGCAGATCTAATCTAACCGATTGACCAGGTCTCTATTGATGGTGTCCTTTATGGCTCGCTTCGCTCGCATTTTATTTTAGTCATAGTTCTAACCCTACCAATTAACCATATCTCTCTTAACAGTTACTCCTTATGGCTCGCTTCGCTCGCTTTTTGTTTTAGACACGTTGCTAACATAATCGATGGTCTCTCTTAATGGTCTAGCATTATGGCTCGCTTCGCTCGCTCTTTATTTTGGTCACAGCACTTTAAGCAATTGACCAGGTCTCCATTTTTGATGGCTCGCTTCGCTCGCTTTTTGTTTTAGACACGTTGCTAACATAATCGATTGATCAGGTCTCTCTTAATGGTCTAGCATTATGGCTCGCTTCGCTCGCTCTTTATTTTGGTCACAGCACTTTAAGCAATTGACCAGGTCTCCATTTTTTATGGCTCGCTTCGCTCGCTTTTTGTTTTATTAACAGTTCTAATCTAACTGATTGACCAGGCCTCTATTGATGGTGTTCTTTATGTCCCTTAAACGATTGACCAGATCTCCATTTATTATGGCTCGCTTCGCTCGCTTTTTGTTTGATTCACAGTGCTAACGTAACCGATTGATCAGATTTCTATTGGTGGTGTTCTTTATGGCTCGCTTCGCTCGCATTTTATTTTAGTCACAGTTCTTACCTTACCAATTAATCAAATCTCTCTAATTGGTCACTCTTTATGGCTCGCTTCGCTCGCTTTTTGTTTTAGTCACAGTTCTAATCTAACCGAATGACAATGTCTCGCTCGCTTTATTTTTCTGGTACAAATATTGGATTTTTTTTCTCACCACGTAAAGATTGAGTAAAGATACACAAACGGTTTATATATGCAAAGCTTCCGAGTCGCCAGCTCGGTCAGAATCATTCTGAAATTAATATGGTGACTACTATCAGTGTTGCTAGAACTCAAATTATTCCATCAATTATGTTATAAATGCAACAGTAAAAATTTTATTAAACAGTAAAATCATTGTAAAAAAATATTTTAATATTTTTCATCAATGACATACATGAAAATTTCTCAAAAATCTCGGTATCAAAAATTTTACAGTTTTTTTTTCATCTGGCAACACTTCAGCTGAATACATATTTTTGTTAAAAGTATTCGGAAAAATGTTACCAAAAACGCCAAAATCAGCTCTATAAAGTGAAAGTCGTGAAAAATGATCAATTTTCTAGATAAAATGGTCGCTGTTTAAGCCGCCATCTTGAATTTTGAAATTTCAACCTCAGACCTATGTAGCCCATCTATTGGCGCATCCAACGCAGTTTTTATTATTTTCCTAGCGGCTATAATGACTGCGCTAGAGTCCAAAACGTGAATAGTGGGCATTAAATCTTCATACCGCCGTAGCTGCCGGGTTGCCAGGTGTAGGCAATGAAAATAGTCAAATGTGATTTCGGGATGTGCCCTCCATCGACGGATACCAATTTTCAAGTTCTAAAATTGTTCCTTTGACATTTACAGTTTTTGGGGTAAATCTCAAAAAATACCCTAAAATCGGGTAAATTTTTTTCCATGATACGAAAGAGTCTATAGAGATACACAATCGCTCCATACATGCCAAATACCTGCGGGGTTGCCAAGTCGGTCGAAATTCGAGGTTGAATTTCAAACGTTGTTTGCTCTCAGTGTTGCCAGTCGATCGTTCTATTTTTTCCATCGGGTATCTTGAAAAGTTAAAGTTAAAATATTTGCATCGAAAAAAATCCAAAATTCGACAAAAAGTTTTTCCTCAAAAAACTCACAAAGTATCAAAAATTTTCAAGATTTTTTTTCACCTGGCAATACTTTAGCTACTTGCCTAAAAAATGTTTCCCCGGAAGTCCTCTGACAAATGTCGGCAAGTGCGTCAAAATCGGCTCGATGCGGTGACGATACCCAATTTTCCGGATAAAACGGCCGCTGGTTTGGCCGCCATCTTGAATTTTGAAAATCCGGCTCCGTACCGGTGTGGCCAACTCGATAGCGCATCCGATGCACTTTTTACCATTTTCCTAGTGGCAATACCGACCGCGCTAGAGTCGACAAAGTAAAAAATGGGCAAAATTTTTCAAATCGCCGCAACCACCGGGGTTGCCAGGTGACGACGATGAAAATGGCCAAATGTCATTTCGGGGAGTGCCCTCCGTCGAGGAAAAGCATTTTTGAAATTCCCAAACGGCTCCTTCTACTTTTCACCTTTTTGGGGTAAATCTCCGAAATTACCCTAAAATCGGGGAAAAATTTCACGTCATTCGAAAGAGCCAGCGGAGACTCACGACCAGTCCATACCAGGCGAAGAGCTCCGATGTTGCCATGTGTGCTAAAAGTGCGTTTGAATTTTTCGAAAAAGTGAAAAAATCACAAAATGGCCGCTGCCGGCGCCGCCATATTGACTTTTCCCGAGTTTCATAATTTTCCCATAGTCACGACTATATCTGGCGCGACACCTCATTCACAGATTTTCTCCGCTGGCCACCCAGGTTCCCAAACAATTCGGGTTATGAGGGCATGTCGAAAAACACGTTTTCTACCGTGGAGCCCAGGGTTGTCAGCTCGCAGAAACGAAAACTACCAAAAGTCATAGGGCTCCCCCGGCGCCACACCGCATCGAGTCTGTTTTCCGCGAAAAGTGCGTATTTCCAAATTTCACTTTTCTCCCAAAATCTCCTAAACTACCACGAAAATGGTAGAAATACGTAGTGAAGTAGAAAGATCCTATCGAGCCCCACGACCGGCCCATAGAACGCGAATCCGTCCGACGCCGCCATCTTGGAGAAAATCTCACTGGAAAATGGCGATTTTTCATTGCCGAAACAAAATGGCCGCCACCGCCGCCGCCATGTTGACGCGCAAATGAAAACTCCCCGTACGTGAAAATCGACTATATTTCCGAGTCGCCGGCGTAAAAATCCCCTCCCCAAACCCACAGAAAAACAATTGACGATTGCCCGAACAGAGGTCGAAAAATGCACAATTTTCCAGGTGAAATATCTCGGCCGCCATTTTGTTTTTTTAATCAAACCCTTTTGTCAGTGTCATTTTTTTAGCCAAATCTACGACCATTTTGAATATCGTTACCGTAGAGTGAATAATGTAGAAACTAAAAAAATTATCTCGCCGCCATTTTGTTTTTTGGCTGCACAGCAATGCCATTTCAACTCATTTAAAAAAAATATTGTCACTCTCCATACATGAAAACGTCATTTTCTCACTCCTTCTACCCGAAAAAAGCATGGAGTGAGTGAGTCAGTCAGTCAGTGGTAATTGAGCTTTATATATTATAGAAGATAGAAGACTAGCTTTCGCTTGGTTGCCCCGGGCTGCGAGCAGCCCGGGGAGGTAACGAGTAGCTGGTGGAATCGGGGCGGTGGGGTTTCAAGTCCGCCTATTGTTATGTCGGGTTTACAGTTTGAAATTGCGCTAGAAAAGGTCAGTAAGTTCTATCTTCAAATAAAAGGTGTTAAAGGACACAAAGCACCATACATCAAAGAAAAAGTGTTGCCAGTTGACACTTAATAGAAAAAGAAATATTCAGTCGAAAAACGCAAGCAAAACTTAAAATAAATTTTGTATAGATACTTAAAATAAGTTTTGTCTTTTATTCTCTTATTTTATTTATTAGTAAATTACTGTATAATATTAAAAAACAATCGAACATATATTTCCATCAGTGTTACTATCATTAATTAATCAATTAAATGTCAAGAAATAGTATTTATTGTATTTGCATTATTATATTACATTATTTATGTAAGATTTATTTATTATACGAAAAGGGAACCGATGTCGTAGCCAGATATTAGAATAGATCAATTCACGACGCGATGGGGTTTTAAGTCCGCCTTCGTTGTGGAATATGTGTTTTTCAACTTTTATTTGTTAAGTTTGGTTTATAGTTTGAAAACACCTACAAAAAGTTAGTAAGTTCTGTTTTAAAATGAAAGGTGTTTAAGTACACAAAGCACCATACATCCAAGAAAAAGGGTTGATAGTTTACACGCAATAGAAAAATAAATATTCAGTCGAAAAACGCAATCAAAACCCTAAATGAATTATAGTCTCTTATTCTTATTCAATAGTAAGTTTACATTTAGTGTGAAAAAGGATCGAGTAGATATTTCCCCCAGTGTTACCTTAAATAATACACCAAATAAATAAATGTCAAATTTCAAACTCATACCTACGTAGAACACTTTCATTTTGAATATCAAAAGAACATGTTTTCTCAAAAATCTAAAAGTATAGAAAAATATATTTTAAGTATTAAACATCGTGTCAAAAATTGGATTTTCTTTTCTCCATACTTACCTATGTGAAAGTGTGGGTAAAGATACCTACACAAATGGTCCATATATACACGCTATAAAGATCCCGAATTGTCAAGTCCATCGAAATCAAAATTGAAATTAAAATGGTTTCGATCATCTTTTAAACATTATAAACCAAATGTTACCATCAACAAAAGCGATTCGTTTCTGGCACTTCGCCGGCCGCTGCCGCGGCACGCTCGCTACGCTCGCTCGGCTCGTGCGTTGTTTTTCATACACTAACCTAACCTAACCCATATGGCTTTACTTATTGTAAAGTTCTTGAGCATAAACGAGTCGCTTGTGGAATCGGAGCGGTGGAATTTTAGGTCCGCCTCTTGTTATGTTTACAGTTTGAAATTGCCTAGAAAAAGTTAGTGAGTTCTATCTTCAAATGAATTATGTTTAAGTACACAAAGCACCATACGTCAAAGAAAAAGGGTTGCCGGTTTACATTAAATAGAAAAAGAAACATTCAGTTGAAAAACGCAAGCAAAACTAAAATAAAATTTGGAATAGATCGACTTGTAGTCATTTATTGTCTTATTCTTATTCAAAAGTAAGTTAATATTTAGTTAATACAGATATTTGAGTTTTAAGACCACCTCTTGTTATGTTGGGTTTACAGTATAAAATTGCCTAGAAAAAGTTAGTAAGTTCTATCTTCAAATAAAAGATCTTTAATTACGCAAAACATCATACATAAAAAAAAAGATTGCCAATTTACACGCAACATAAAAAGAAATATTCAGTTGAAAAACGTAAGAAAACTTAAAATAAAGGTTGTATACATCGCCTTGTAGTCTTTTATTCTTATTCAATAGAAAATTTCCTAAAAATCACAATATAAAAAAAAACTGTTTTTATCATCCGGCAATACTTCAACTGAATACATTTTTTTTTCTGTAAGTAATCTGAAAAATGTTATCAATAACGCCAAAATCTGCTCTATAAAGTAAAAACCGTGAAAAATGATACATTTTCTAGCACACTTATAAGCACATTTGGTCACAGTTCCTTAACCGATTGACCAGGTCTCCATTTATTATGGCTCGCTTCGCTCGCTTTTTCCTTTTGTTTTTTTCGCAGATCTAATCTAACCGATTGACCAGGTCTCTATTGATGGTGTCCTTTATGGCTCGCTTCGCTCGCATTTTATTTTAGTCATAGTTCTAACCCTACCAATTAACCATATCTCTCTTAACAGTTACTCCTTATGGCTCGCTTCGCTCGCTTTTTGTTTTAGACACGTTGCTAACATAATCGATGGTCTCTCTTAATGGTCTAGCATTATGGCTTGCTTCGCTCGCTCTTTATTTTGGTCACAGCACTTTAAGCAATTGACCAGGTCTCCATTTTTGATGGCTCGCTTCGCTCGCTTTTTGTTTTAGACACGTTGCTAACATAATCGATTGATCAGGTCTCTCTTAATGGTCTAGCATTATGGCTCGCTTCGCTCGCTCTTTATTTTGGTCACAGCACTTTAAGCAATTGACCAGGTCTCCATTTTTTATGGCTCGCTTCGCTCGCTTTTTGTTTTATTCACAGTTCTAATCTAACTGATTGACCAGGCCTCTATTGATGGTGTTCTTTATGCCTCGATTCGATCTCTTTTTGCTTGCGTCACAGTCTAATAACTGATTGATCAGATTTCTATTGGTGGTGTTCTTTATGGCTCGCTTCGCTCGCATTTTATTTTAGTCACAGTTGTTACCTTACCAATTAATCAAATCTCTCTAATTGGTCACTCTTTATGGCTCGCTTCGCTCGCTTTTTGTTTTAGTCACAGTTCTAATCTAACCGAATGACAATGTCTCGCTCGCTTTATTGTTCTGGTACGATAATATTGGAATTTTTTTCTCACCACGTAAAGATTGAGTAAAGATACACAAACGGTTTATATATGCAAAGCTTCCGAGTCGCCAGCTCGGTCAGAATCATTCTGAAATTAATATGGTGACTACTATCAGTGTTGCTACGACACTCAAATTATTCCATCAATTATGTTATAAATGCAACAGTAAAGATTTTATTAAACAGTAAAATCATTGTAAAAAGATATTTTAATATTTTTCATCAATGACATACATGAAAATTTCCTCAAAAATCTCGGTATCAAAAAATTTACAGTTTCTTTTTTCATCTGGCAACACTTCAGCTGAATACATATTTTTTGTTAAAAGTATTCGGAAAAATGTTACCAAAAACGCCTAAATCAGCTCTATAAAGTGAAAGTCGTGAAAAATGATCAATTTTCTAGATAAAATGGTCGCTGTTTAAGCCGCCATCTTGAATTTTGAAATTTCAACCTCCAGACCTATGTAGCCCATCTATTGGCGCATCCAACGCAGTTTTTATTATTTTCCTAGCGGCTATAGTGACTGCGCTAGAGTCCAAAACGTGAATAGTGGGCATTAAATCTTCAAACCGCCGTAGCTGCCGGGGTTGCCAGGTGTAGGACAATAAAAATAGTCAAATGTGATTTCGGGATGCGCCCTCCATCGTCGGATACCAATTTTCAAGTTCTAAAATTGTTCCTTTGACATTTACAGTTTTTGGGGTAAATCTCAAAAAATACCCTAAAATCGGGTAATTTTTTTCCACCATATGAAAGAGTCTATAGAGATACACAATCGCTCCATACATGCCAAATACCTGAGGGGTTGCCAAGTCGGTCAAAATCGAGGTTGAATTTCAAACGTTGTTTGCTCTCAGTGTTGCCAGTCGATCGTTCTATTTTTTCCATCGGGTATCTTGAAAAGTTAAAATTAAAATAATTGCATCGAAAAAAATTCAAAATTCGACAAAAAGTGTTTCCTCAAAAATCTCATAAAGTATCAAAAATTTTCAAGTTTTTTTTTCACCTAGCAATACTTTAGCTACTTGCCTAAAAATTATTTCCCCGGAAGTACTCTGACAAATGTCGCCAAGTGCGTCAAAATCGGCTCGACGTGGTGACGATACCCAATTTTCCGGATAAAATGGCCGCTGGTTTGGCCGCCATCTTGAATTTTGAAAATCCGGCTCCGTACCGGTGTGGCCAACTCGATAGCGCATCCGATGCACTTTTTACCATTTTCCTAGTGGCAATACCGACTGCGCTAGAGTCGACAAAGTAAAAAATGGGCAAAATTTTTCAAATCGCCGCTCCTACCAGGGTTGCCAGGTGATGACGATGAAAATGGTCAAATGTCATTTCGGGGAGTGCCCTCCGTCGAGGAAAAGCATTTTTGAAATTCCCAAACGGCTCCTTCTACTTTTCACCTTTTTGGGGTAAATCTCCGAAATTACCCTAAAATCGGGGAAAAATTTCACGTCATTCGAAAGAGCCAGCGGAGACTCACGACCGGTCCATACCAGGCGAAGAGCTCCGATGTTGCCATGTAGGCTAAAAGTGCGTTTGAATTTTTCGAAAAAGTGAAAAAATCACAAAATGGCCGCTGCCGGCGCCGCCATATTGATTTTGCCGAGTTTCATAATTTTCCCATAGTCACGACTATATCAGGCAAGGGACCTCATTCACAGATTTTCTCCGCTGGCCACCCAGGTTCCCAAACAATTCGGGTTATGAGGGCATGTCGAAAAACACGTTTTCTACCGTGGAGCCCAGGGTTGTCAGCTCGCGGAAACGAAAACTACCAAAAGTCATAGGGCTCCCCCGGCACCACACCGCACCGAGTCTGTTTTCTGCGAAAAGTGCGTATTTCGAAATTTCACTTTTCTCCCAAAATCTCCTAAACTACCACGAAAATGGTAGAAATCGGTAGTGATGTAGAAAGATGCTACCGAGCCCCACGACCGGCCCATAGAACGCGAATCCGTCCGACGCCGCCATCTTGGAGAAAATCTCACTGGAAAATGGCAATTTTTCATTGCCGAAACAAAATGGCCGCACCCGCCGCCGCCATGTTGACGCGCAAATGAAAACTCCCCCTACGTGAAAATCGACTATACTTCCGAGTCGCCAGAATAAAAATCCCCCCTCCGCACTCACAAAAAAACAATTGACGATTGCCCGAACAGAGGTCGAAAAATGCCA
Organism: Diatraea saccharalis; assembly: GCA_918026875.4. NCBI lineage: Eukaryota > Metazoa > Arthropoda > Insecta > Lepidoptera > Crambidae > Diatraea > Diatraea saccharalis. The sequence continues at coordinate 18,025,005 of OU893334.1, read as the reverse complement.
AATTTCCAGGTGAAATATCTCGGCCGCCATTTTGTTTTTTTAATCAAACCTTTTTCCAGTGTCATTTTTTTAGCCCACTCTACGACCATTTTGAATATCGTAATCGTAGAGTGTATAATGTAGAAATTAAAAAAATTATCTCGCCGCCATTTTGTTTTTTGGCTGAACCGATATGCCATTTCAACTCATTTTAAAAAAATATTATCAGTCTCCATACATGAAAACGTCATTTTCCCCCTCTTTCTACCCGAAAAAAGCATGGAGTGAGTCAGTGAGTCAGTGAGTGGTAATTAAGCTTTATATATTATAGAAGTAGAACCAATTCTATACTAATACTAACGGCCGATTTCTGAATTGAGAAAAGCATAAAATCTCAACTGATTATTCTCAATAACTTAAGTTTTTTTTAATAACTTAAGCATGGTTTGAGACGTGCTCAACTTCAGATTCTCAATTCAGAAACCGGGTGAAAATCTTTATTTCTGATAACAGAATTAATTTATATAATTATTATAGTCCATGTCACTCGTGTATGATGTAGCTTCTCGTAGGTGAAAGAATTTTCAAGATTATATCAGTATTTCCGAAGATTAGCACCTACAATCAAATAAAGTCAGAAATTTTACATATTCATAACATTGATATAGATATAGCGACCCAAATAAAGAAATACAAATAATGCAATAATATAATAATTATAGCGAAAAATTTGTGTACCTACTTATCGTATCGCATTCTTACACTCTATTTCTAGGAAATTGAAAGTTTATTTGTTTTTGTAGGACAGTATTTTATTTGTATGTGTCGGTGAATGTCACTGGCATAAGTGATAGCAATCGCAATATCTAGTGTGCGAGTGTGTGTGTGTGTGTTTATGTTTATACACATACCCGGTCTTGGGCAACAGTCCGCCCATACGCAGTTGTCCGGGCAGGTTACATGTCTGAAGTAGCGCGTCCGATAATGAACCGCATTGCTGACCCAAGAACCCGCCCTGTACACCAGTACACACATTTTATTCATCATTAAGGACGAGAACCGACTGGGCGTCGGCAGCGAACTCTGGATCGCATGTTTCACTGTGCTTATGGAAAGCCAGACTTCTGTACCATTATTAAGGTTCATATTTACATAGACATTTAACAGCATTTCCAAGCAGGGTAAACTCTGCTTGGAACTCTGTTAAATCAATGCCAACGAACAAATGGCAACAAATATTCACGGCAATGATGTCAGATGTACCAACTTCTTGGTATACATACTAGTTTTTAGTGTCACGTACCATGTACCAAGACAACTCAGTCATTGTATGCAAAAATACCAAGACTGGCCGTTGACTGACAAAAATACACTGACAACATAGAATAATCGACAAATTTCAGAGATGCATGTAAAAAAACATTCCGGTCAGATTTCCTTAATGTCATAAAACTTTATTATATCAAGCCGTCTTGATGAGCAGTTAACATTTTCCGCCGTTATTTTCTCAATATGTTAGATATTTGTAAATCTTCGTTACAAATCATTTATTAATTTTTTTCAATATATTTTACATATTATATCCGAAATGCAATATAATATCAAAAAAAAAAGTTAAAAGTGATATTTCTTCCGTGTGTTCGATAATTACTGCCCTCTATTAACGGTATACGAAATTGAAATGTGCATTTTTTTACTGAGATGCGATTTCCCACAGTTTGTCTCCCAGAATTGGCAGCGCCAGAGCGGAGCACAGGCGTACTAGTTTCCCCCCTCGAATACCAGCTTTCAGCCAGCTCGGTACAAGGGTTTATAAGTCGCCGTCTAATATCCCTGATTCACGGCCGGCAGATGAATCAACACCAAATCCAAATCCACCATTATTTGAGAGACACGAAAACGTTAATTAGTTGCTTGGACACATGGCACGCGACAGACGCGTCAGCTACTGGTGTAGTGCAGTGAGTGCATCTCTTTAGGCGTCGGGGAGAAACTTTCCTCCGTCATCGGAGAACTACACACTAAACTCCTACTAATGTACCTTCAGCTGGGGAACGATACCTGAGAAGTCCTGTGGTGTAGTGCATAATCCCCGCAAATTGCTAATGTGCCTGGCTGCCATTTTGGTGGCGTAATTGTCTTCAATAATCAATACCGTTAACAAACTAACACTGTTTGACGAGTATACTAAATGTGTTGGGTTGTGTTGAGATCACACAATTTTTTGTTGTTTTCGATTGCTATTGTTAAGTTTTTGTTATCACATTAAGTTCGTTTACACGATGTCAAATTTTTGAACTTAAGTTCCACTTTTTAGAGTAACAATTGATTGGAGAACTTCGTACGGTTTGTATAACCTGACCCGTCGCCGACAGTATTTCTAATACTCGTATCTAGAGAAGTAATTATTTGAGAAAATGTCACAACTTAAGCAGATTTTTTTAAACAATATACGAGGATTTCAATTAAACAATAACTTTTAATACCTAATGATAAAAGCATTCCTGTTATAACAGTTACTACTTCATTCAAATTCTTGTTTATTTGTTAGAAATATTTGCTTATGTCATTACATAATTAATTTCTTTTATTTTTTACTTCTTTTTCTGATGATGATTAATAACTTTTACGCGATTATAGATACTTTTTTTATATTTTTTTACAATTTTTGGAAAACTTACAGCTAATGAAGAAATATAAGAACGATATAAACTCAATAACGCCAATTAAAAGTTTTCAAAAATAAACATAAGTATAAAATAGATCATTAACACCCGGTTTCTAGATTGATGACCTGTTCTCTGAACTGGGATCATACCTATATACATGCATGTTTCAATTACCTGATATTATAGCATTATTAATGACATCTCCATTTTCTGGTGAGGCTCCAACTCTCCAGTCCACATTTATGACATTCACGTCAGATGTAAGTAAGGCTGAAAAGAATACCTAGATTGAGGAAACTAAATCAATAATATGTAATGTGAATTTAGATAATACCCAATAACATGTCAAGGGGTCGAAAGACATTCAAACTGAAATACATTCCAAGGGTATGCTATAAGAAGGTATTATTATTTCTATGTTTAGTAATCATAATCAATCAATTGGATTTAGTATTATGAATTGTATTAGATAACTTCGACTAAATGAAAATTGTAATAAGTTAAACTCGGACAATTATTTTAAAAAGTGAAGTTAACCTATCACTAGCTGTTAACCCGCGACTTCGTCAATCTAAATTTGTGGATGGAAGTGGAAGTTAGATACTTTACCTCTTTGTAATGTGAGTTCTTAATTATTATACAAAATCTGTCATTATTGTATAATGAAGACATATTCATTGATTTAATTAATAAAACATTCTTATAGCTATCGCTCTGTCTATAACATTGAGGCGTTCGGGCTCAACGTTAAGACTTCGCGCAAACTTAGTGACCTACGAGGTCATAACGTTTTTAATTTTCTTTATAATAGAGTATAGTGTAGTTACTCACCTGGTGTGACAACTCGGTTGAAGTGAGAGAGACACACCATGTATGACTATTACTGTCCTACTAGATTGGTTGTAGTTAGGCTGGCTGACTGAAGGGTTGGCTCTACAAATTATTTTAAATAAGTATGGCTTTAACAGGTCGCCTGGTATTGGTATAGTCTACACCATATCAGATCCCTAAAAACTACAACAATCTTAAATTTAAACAGTAAGTTTATAATATTTCACAGAAACTTGTCCTTTTACAGCAACCTGATGTACGCCTGCATATATGTTTTTAGAAAATCACAATTTTAGTGACGTAATTGATTAATTTCAAAATATATCGAAATCCCTTTCAAAGGTGTAGCGATTTTGTTGGCGATTTTTTAATCATGTCACGTTTAAAGTCGCAATCTCTCTCGTCGCCGACCGGAAATCGATTCCGGGATCGATGTCTGACATGGCGACATCTTGAAGCCGGCGTGTGAACCACCCTGCTACGGAAGTCGTGGAGGAGTGGAGGTAACTTAATTTACGCGGGCGGGAAAACTTTATCATTATTAAAGCTCGTCAGTGGGGTAGAGGAAGGGACGAAAAGTAGAAACTTTGTGTACCGCTCTCTGGGCTCAATATATAAATATGGTTCAGCAACAGTGCAATTTTTTTTTTAAACAAATATTAACTTATGGATTCTGTTATTTACAGCTTCTATTTGGTACCTAAATGTGGACGGTATCGTCTTTTTTTATGCCTAAATATTTTATTTTGTTAGTATAAGTGATTTCTGGACATTAACAGATTACTTGTAAGGGATCTTTGCAATACACAGTGAGCAAATTAGTTTATATTATTTGGAGTCCATTTTGATTGGCGAATCGAAAACTGGATATGATTACTTTAAGTCACATTCAGAGTTGGAAAATGCTGCAGGAGCCACTTATTTACAACATTAAATCCCCTTTGGGCATTTTCATACACGTCTTCGCCTGTAATAGCAGTAAATAGTAGAGCAGTTTCATCAGCAAATGAAATGATTTTACCACCATGTAAATCTAAGTTGCAAATATTAAAAATAGGGTCGGCCCTAGTAACTTCCATGCGAAATTCCATAAGAGGTATTTCTCAGATCCCATCTGAAGATACTGACTATTTTACACACTGGGTTCAATTGTCTAGGTAGTTGGCGAAAAAGCTTAAGTTATTAACCTCTTATGCCCAAAGATTCAAGCTTCTGCAGCAAAATTGGGATAGAAACTGTGTCAAAAGCTTTGGCTAGATCTTAGAACATTCCCACTGTCCGATTACCTTTATCAAGTTTTTGTACTATATAATCAGTATGTTGATGCATCGTATCGGAACATGATAATTTAGACTGATTTTTTGATAAGATTGGTTGTTTTTCTAATTAACATGTCTATCTTTTATAATCTTTTGTAATATATTTAAGACAAAGCTGATAGTGACGTAATGGGTCTATAATTAGTTATCTGATCTTTATCACCAGATTTATAGACAGGATAAACGATAGCTTTTTTTAAACATGTAGGGAAACTTCCTTCATCTAGGCACTTTTGAAAAATATAAGTTAGTGGAGGGACTATGATGTGCTTAAATTTCTTAAGAATTTTATTAGAAATGTTATGCCAACCTACAGCGGAATCATCTTATAGATCCATTATTATCCATTCCACCTCATATTTATCGGTATCCAGCAGCACAAAATAGTCCATAGATCAGAGATCACATCTTCAGAATCACTTATCTAAAACACTCACCTAGTGAAAAGATGATAGGCATTGTCTGTGACTGGGTTAAACCTCTAGGACTGCTGGAAGTCTTCCGGAAAGTTTCGGTATCGACAAATGATGCATCTTCAGGACCGTTGTAAACCAGAGGCTCTGGGATGCCTAACAATATACGTGAATATGGTATATTATTATATTCGCTATTTATATGTTTTATTATAAATTTTCGTTACCAATAAAGTGCTAATCTATACTAATATTATAAAGCTGAAGAGTTTGTTTGTTTGTTTGAACGCGCTAATCTCAGGAACTGCTAGTTCGAATTGAAAAATTCTTTCTGTGTTGAATAGATCATATATCGAGGAAAGCTTTTGGCTATATAACATGACACTGAAACTATTAGGAGCGAAGAAATAATGGAAAATGTGGACAAAACGGGTAAATTATTCATCCTTGAAGGCTTCCGTTGCGTGCGCTGCGAAAACGGTTCAAGATACCAAAAATATATGTATGAAAGAATTATTCCTCTAAAATAATCTAAAACAAATATTCTGGACAAAATATGTCTATCTTTGAAGATTAATTTACTAGAATCGTTTTTATGGTAATCAAATTTGGTCGAAATTAATGCATTATTTCTTAAGAGTTGTATCAATGAAATAATATTAATCTTTATCCAAATAAATGTGTTGTTGATTAAGAGTATTTAATTGTGAACAAAACTATTTAGATCTATGAGTAAGGTACCAGCGGACAACGCGGGCGAAGCCGCTGGCGGAATATTATATATTAATAAGAAATAAAACAAATATTGGTCAGACCTCAAGTGGCCAAAATACCTTGTGTTGAGGTAATTTGAAACCACGAAGGCTCCATAATGTAAAGGCCAAGGCAAAATTAAAACGTTAATTTGCTATATCGGCCTACACAGGCCAAGAATATAACCCGAAATCTCACAGACCGAGGTTATTAAGATATCTCAGTAGTTTTATACTAGTACTGGAATTATAAAGCTGAAGAGTTGAACGCGCTACTATGGTTAGAATTGAAAAAAATCGAACGGGTTCGAATAGATAAATTATTTTTGTGTTGAATAGTCCATTTATTGAGGAAGGCTATAGGATATATATATAACTTCAAGTAGTTACTAATAGGATTGGAGCAGCAATGAAAAATGTTACAATAACTGTAAAACCACACGGGCTAAGCTGTGGAATAAAGTTGTTGGAATGATTGTCTTACCACCTTATTTTAAAAACATACGTAGTACAAGTTTTCATGGTCTCATGGTGCTGGGTTCGATAACTGTAAAAAATAAACTTTTCTGGGTGGTAATGGTACCTTATCATGTTTATGATTTGGTCGAGACCCCTGATTTGAGCATGGATCATGCTGTGTACACTAATTTTGGGTTATTGTCGAGACTAAGTAATCTAATATATTTGTCGAAGTCATGTGTTGACTGTAATCTGTAAGTGTACCTAATTTAAATAAATAAATAAAAGGAGCAGTGATGTTCCGAATACAAAAACTTGTATCAAAATTATCTGAAGTAACGGCAATAAGTCACAGTGACAGTATCAGCAGCATTTTAATGTTTGATTAGTGAAAACACGTCACCTCATTAAATACAAATGAGATATCAGATAACTATTATAGGTAAGATTGATAACACGCGAATGGACGCATTTTTGATTACATTTTGACGTTTAATTGAATTACAATAATCTAATCACTAAATGCTAGATTTTAACAGTATTATCTGGCATTGGTGCGTTCTTAAAATAGACGAAAGATAAATAACTGTACCCATTGTCAACACCTATCAATGCAAAAAAATATATATATATGTCGGCGAGAAGGCGCTTCGATTGTGCGAAACGCTATCTGTCACCTGCAGTTGTCATCTGTCAAGATCTATGGTGCATTGCGAAACGTCAAGTTATGACATTGACGGCTGTCATCGCTTGGGAGTGGTCTATGCTTGTTCGAAGATGGCACTTTACGTTGTGCGGCCATATTGAGCGAACGCAAGCGCAGAACTCTCCGCGTTTCGTATCGCAATCCGTTTGCATCGAGTTATTATTAATGTACTCCGATTAGATAATTAAGTAATTCAACTAAATAACTGATTTGTGATCTATATGCGATCTTATTTCGAAGGAATATCTCGACCACTAGTCAGATTGCGGATGTTGACTAACCTAACTTTCCGCCGGCCCCGCATGACTTTCCCGACATCAGAAGTGGGATGTAACCGACCAAGTGGACACACAGATATCATGGATATGGAGAATATTATTGTGGTAACAAAATCAAAACTTTCTTGCCCTCATCTACGTCATGACTGGGCCGTCGTCGAGTCGCATGTGCATCTACCCGAATTCAATCCTGACAAAATACAAGAAGAATCACTTGAAGCCTTCGTAAGAAGGACCAAGCGTTCGTAATGTGAAGAACAGTAACCTGAATGCTGCTGTCACGTTCTTCAATTGTGGAGCAGATGGTCACTGCTCTCAAGATGCCTGTAGCTGAGGAAGATGCAACGGCGGCAGGCTTGATGGCTCGTCTGCTGGTATTGCTGGTGAGCGACATGTGGACGTCTGCATCATTGCTACCCTTGATAGTATTTTGCCGCAGTTTGGTGAGTCGTTTTCATTTTATTTTGATACTGGAGTCGAGTGCTCCCTTATAAAGTAATTAATATCGTGAATAATTAATGGCAATCGAATTAGTAACACTGTTAAAATTACCGGTATTTGTGATAGGAGTGTTTATAGTATCGTGCAGATTTTAGTTATGGTTCAGATTGACGATATTGCTTTTTAATTTCTTTTTCATGTTTTCAACTAGTTATAATTAGGTAGTTCAACAAAACTTATTCTTTGTAACTGTTTTTTCTCTCCTATTTTTTTGTAAAGCAGTGGTATGTAAGTCGCTCAGGTTGTTTACATCTTCCGGGCCTTCGTAGTCGTAGGCGTAAATCGGGCTAGATTTCCCGTCGCATTGCGGCCACGTTTGTGAGTGGCGTGCGTTGGCTAGGAGATGTAAACGATCGCTGTTGGTTCGTCGCATAGAGACTACGATTGTGTATGGGTACCGGATGGAGGTCACCCATGGATGTGTTGTGTTGTGGAAGGGTACCGGATAGAGGTCACCCGTGGATGCGTTGTGTTGTGGAAGGGTACCGGATGGAGGTCACCCAACCACGTGATTGTTTTGTGATGACCGGATGGAGGTTGTCACAAGGTGCTGGATGGAAGCATCTGAAATTATAGAGTATTGCATACGACACTGTTTTACTATGTAATCCACGATTACCAATTCGATTTAGAAAGCTAATTTGTCTGATGAGTTTCGTTGAACTGTTAGTGATCGTTTACGTAAGATGCCAGAGGGACATGTACCAGTCGAAGTCGAAGTGGAGTTTAATGAAATGTCTGATGATAATAAATTAGTTTAATTGGTAATGTGAATGCGAGTAAGAACTCTACCGGCCGTAGAAAGTCGACCGTACTAGTTACTAATACGTAGCCGTAGCCCGTTGGAAGTCGGTGTCTCTTGGGGCAACTCAAGTAGTCCGTGGGTGTGCGGTGGGCGTGTAGTACTAGCGGAGGTCGTGGTCTGTATAGACCGTCTCGTGTGTAGTCTAAGAGAGATGCACATGTGCGATTTACAATGGTAAATGCGCGTCTGTGAGAGAGAGTTGGTGATGACTCGTCGGCTATGGAGGCCGTGGCGGTAGAGATATTTACTCGGGTATTTTGGAAGTTAATATGTTAGTGTTTTAAGTTGATTTATTGCTAGATTGTTTTGAATTATTGTGAGATAACGATGGTACATGACTCTTCACAGTTTCAAATTTAATTTTAATGTAATTTAATGAAAGTGTAAATTGATCAGTTAGCAATCTAAAGAAACTTAAAGTAAAAAAAGGTCTCTAATTATTAAAGTTTCGATTGTTATCAAAATCTTATTCTAGTTGAAGTCAGGACTGACCGAGTAAAGAATCTACTGCGCTGCATATTTTCCCTTTCAGATTGAACCCCCACGCGAGGATGCGTGAGGCTATCAGAATAGCCGTTTCGCAGAGCATCTCCATCACCGTTACGAAGATCATTTGGTTTAGTTTTCTTTTTTTTTAAATTTTTATTTACTCGATTACTTAATTACTCGATTGTAAAGAGGACATGATCATCGATATTTTTAATTTTATAAGAATGGTAGCACTGACTTTGACAGTTAGATAGCGTTAAGCAAGTTGCCGCCATTTTGGCACACATGAGTCTCTTATGCATTTGGGCTGGAAGAAAACTCTGGAAAAGCTTTGAACTCTAAGCGTACTTACAAGTACGCGCATGACCGGTTGAGGAAATGCCGGACCATGAAATACCTGTAGAGTTAGAAACTAACGGGTTGTGTGCATTAACCACTGTTCAATATTCAACCATTTAATTTAATTGTGTATTCGCATTAAATCACTCGTATTAGGTGATGTGGCGACTGTTTGTGGGGTATCGTCACTTGAAGGTGACATAAGTTACATCGCTCGAATTAGGTGATGCGACGATTGTGATTAATAGAGTTGATAATGTGCGGAGTACAGAGAATGATTAAATTTGACTGACTGACTGAAGTGACTTAGTTTTGTTACAAAATGAGGAGCGTAATCAGACCTAACTAGATCCGAAATACAAGGGACCGTTTAAGGTCATGGAGTTATTAGATGGTTATCGTTATTTGTTAAAGGCGTTAAATTCTAAGAGTACGTACAACTATATTCATGATAGACTGAGAAGGATGCCTGAAGGTCAGTTGGTTGTAGAAGAATTGTGGATCAAATTGATGATCTTGTGTTCAAAGTTCCTAGCACATCGCGTGATTAAGTTGGGTAAAACTCGATGGAGGTGTTACTTGAGCGAACAATGGGGTTGCTCATGGGAACAATGCTCGATGGAGGCATTGGTTGTTTATGTGCTCGATGGAGGCACTGGTAGTATAACGCTCGAAGCATAAGTTTTGCTAGTGTTGTTAGAGGCACGAAGGGAACATAATGCTCGATGGAGGCATTATGTGTCTTGATGTGTGCGTTCTTTCACTTTATAGAATCGCGATATGTGTTCAGTTGTGTACTGATGAGAGTAAGACTTGATTTAAAATTTGAACTTCAGATATCCTTCGAAGTTGTACTAAGGCAGTATTTGATCATTGTACATAGTTGTAATCAGTCAACATAGTTTGTGAACGGTGTGCTTAAGTGACCGTATTTTTACTGGTCAGAGATGACCGAGTGATGGCAAAGGCTACTGGTAGTGTTTTCTTTTTTAGACTCACACGAGGACGTGTGATGCAGCAGGATGGCCGTGTCGGCGAGAAGGCGCTTCGATTGTGCGAAACGCTATCTGTCACCTGCAGTTGTCATCTGTCAAGATCTATGGTGCATTGCGAAACGTCAAGTTATGACATTGACGGCTGTCATCGCTTGGGAGTGGTCTATGCTTGTTCGAAGATGGCACTTTACGTTGTGCGGCCATATTGAGCGAACGCAAGCGCAGAACTCTCCGCGTTTCGTATCGCAATCCGTTTGCATCGAGTTATTATTAATGTACTCCGATTAGATAATTAAGTAATTCAACTAAATAACTGATTTGTGATCTATATGCGATCTTATTTCGAAGGAATATCTCGACCACTAGTCAGATTGCGGATGTTGACTAACCTAACTTTCCGCCGGCCCCGCATGACTTTCCGACATATAGGAAATTTAATAGAATAATTAGATAACTGAAATTATTTATAGTTTGAAAAGGTTCTCCATCGAGAATTTTAATCGGCACCGTATCTAAAGCGTCACTGTCATACAAATGAAAATTATGCCATTACAAGCTCATGCAAACATAGCGCCGCGCACACAAATGTCATGAACTATCTATACTAAAGTTAGTCCTCGTTGTATAAACTGTATTTTGATAGATTCCGTCAATCATTAAGCAATAGGGATGACAACTGGGAATAATAAAAAACAAAAAGCTGATTGCGTGAAAACAAAAGTAAGAAGTAAAAAAAAATATCACTACTTGCACTAAAAAGAAACAAACAAGCCCAGTTGTTTGGAATGTCATTAAGTACTGCTGAATAACTGCTCCACTGAAATAGTTTTAAAATCTATACACACATAAAACATATCATGAATTCAAAACAAGAATAGAAGGATCAAACGTCAGGACCCATTTCTTTTTGACCAATCAAAGGAGCCTCGTATAATTTGGAACTATTAGACGGTAAATTTCGCAACCTTGTCATTTTGTTGAGGGAGTTTATATCGTGAGGATTATTAAGAAACTTGCGGTGCCCTAAACTACCGACTACTAGTCCCTCTAGCTCTAGAGACCTTACTCGCTATATACCTCGTGTTTTGAGAGGAAATAAAAGTTGCGTTACTTTTTGAAATAATTAACTTATATTTCTAAAATCTTCAGTAACCATCGATATACCCCCGGTTTCAATAACCAAAAGCTATCCGTTTTTGCTACCATCCGTAGCATTTCCTACTGATGGTAGCAAAAAGTGTTTCAATAACATACCATTGGTAGGTAAAGCTACCGACGGTGTGCTACTAACGGATTGATCTGATTTCCTTTCCTTTCGTAGGCAAAATGTATGAAAAGGGCTCAAAAAGGTGTTTCAATAATAAAATCTATCCATCGGTAGAGCTGTCAAACTTACTATACGTAGCTTATCTGTCAAATTTGCGTACCGGCCATTTTCCGTCGGTTATCGTAAGAATATTTATATATGACACATTTTCCCTTGTAACTTAATAGAAAAATTTCAGTTTTTCATTAAAAAATTAATATTGTAGAAGAGTTTATTGTGTTTTGTGGTTCCAAATAGAAGAATTTAAGTTGTAAACATGCCAATGTTTGTACCTTTCAGGGCTCATACTACCAATTAATCATTGCTCCAGATGCTTTCTACAATATGTTTCTGTTGAAAAACTTGATGATTTACCTGTATATAAGCAAAACTGAATTTGCCACCTACTTGTACCAAACTTATACACGTTACATTAGTATATACCCTTTATTTTTTATTATATTATTAAACACTGATATTGATTTTATTCTTAATAAAACCCAATTTGGATATAACTTATTTATTTTACAAATAAAAAACAATTCATGAAAAACTACATAATTTTTACATTTTTCCATTGCATTTTTCTTCGTTTGCTTTACGATTTGATACAGTTATTCCAGTTTTTCTAATAACCATTCGATTTCAGAAATTTTATCTTGCAAATTCATTTTGTATGGTAATATATACAAATCACTTTATACAATCAAAAATTTATAATAAAAGTGAACTCTATATAAAATTCCCCCTAAGCTTCTACGAAACATAAATCAACTTTACTTTTTGGCATAATTAAAGGCAAAGGGATAATATATAACACATACAACTTAGTCTAGAGTGATAATATTCACATTGATGTTCAGTTGGACGTTTTAAATGCTTTTTTTGAGCAAAAATTGGAATATATTAGAGAATGGTGGGAGGCGTTGTTGTACCTATTAAATTATATAAAAATTATATAAACAAATTTTGTTATTTCAGGGGTTATATTTTTGCAAATGATATAAGATGTTTTATCTTATTTTTAATCGACTTCAACGAAAGAAGGTTTCTGATTTAAGTGTAACTAATTCTATATAACAATGTGGGGATAAAAATGTAAGATTTGTTGACATTAGCCTATAGGAATTTCATTACTTTTTCAATTTTAAGTACTATAAATTGTATATCAATATCGGATTAAATACTTGTACAGTAGGTGGGAAATTCAGTTTCACCGAAACCAGGTTTTTCATAATTATATAGAGGTAAATCATTAAGTTTTTCAACAGAAACATATTGTAGAAAACATCTGGACCAATATTTAATTGGTAGTATGAGCCCTTAAAGGTACAAATATTGACATGATTACAACTTAAATTCTTCTAACTGGAACCACAAAACACATTAAGCACTTCTGTAATATTATTTTTTTAATAAAAAACTGTTACTTTTAATGAACAAGGGAAAACGTGTTATTTATAAATATTTTTACGATAAATCATACTAAATAAAAAAGTTTAATTCAATGAGCCAAATGTTCCGAATCGCTGGTTCTTGCCTGCAGCATAAAATATTCTATCCCATATTTATCTAAAAAAAAAAAATATTTTTAGTTCAAGTAAAAAAATTACATAAAACTTTTAAAGTGATAAATCTAAACTATTTGTTTGAATGGTAACTCTTTTGTTTACATCTGAATAATTTGTTTCACAATAACACCACTTTTAGGAACCTAACCATACAATAAATAAGTCATAATAATTCCAAAACAAATTTCAAATTTAGTTTCGGTACGTAATCAGTTCACCTCTTTCCTATTGATGTCTCCGTCTTCCTTCTTATGATTTCGATTTTGTCCAAGAAATTATTAAATGTTAAAGACCAACATTTCAGTATAATCATAATATTACCTAAGACAAGGCTGTGTGGAAAGATCCCTTTTCCTCGAATTATATGATTAAAATTTTAACAAATGAGCTACCGACAACCGTTCGTAGTTTGTAGGTGCCTACCGATGATTGTGAAAAGCAAAAACGAATGGTTGTCGGTAGCTCAAAAAACGGTCTGTAGCTGCTACCGATGGTTGTCGGTATATTATTGAAATCGGGGGTTAGCCAGTCATCAATGACGGCACGAATCTATTCTAGCGGAATTTGCTTTGCTTCTCGGACAAGGGTTCGCTTCAGGGACTCTAAGTTTGAGTGAGACTTTCGGCAGACCCTGAGCTCTAATTCAGTTCATAAAGAATAATCCAGCGGGTTGTGGTCGGGTTGGGGCTGGAGGAGGGCCACTCGTGTTCTGCGATGAAAGCCGCCACATTCTCCTTCAACCATGTTCCTCAAAAATGTCGCACTGATAATTTTTTGCTTTCACCTTGACACCTTGTTGGCAGAAATGGAGCGGAGTGCGAAACTCCCCACCATATCATCACACTAGCCGGATGATGAGTGCCCGAGACATTCCGTGCAGAAGCTGGGACATCCTTGCTACTTTTAGCGCACACTTTATTGTTTTGTCGGTTGAACTTTTCTTCGACAGTAAAAATTTTCTCGTCGGTGAATAGTATCTTCCTGGCATCATTTCTCCTCAGCAGCAATGAAGGCCATATATGAATCGAATAGCATTATTGACCAGACGATCCAATTTGTTGAGAAGATATTGATTGGTGTCAGAATAGCAGACGTCAGCGTAGTCGAGGATAGGTAAAATAAAAGTTTGTACCAGTGCGATTTTAGTGCTGAATGGGAGAAAAAAATCAGTCTATAAAGAGACCTAAGCATGTTGACTACTTTTCGGCACACTTCACCAATCTGCACCTCCCAGCTAAGAGTACAATCGATGTGCAGATCCAGATTTTTTACACTGGCCTGGAACCGAATAATTTCACCGTTATATCGTATGGGCGAATTATATCAATAGCTGACTGCTGGCGTGAACTGCCAATAACAATACTTTGGCACTTAGATCTATTAACGGTCACACCGTAACAGTTGGACCACTCCAAAATAGTAATGAGATCCTGATTAAGGGTCAAAATAGCATCGTTGATGTTGCTTTTATCTGCTTGCACATATATTTGAAGATCGTCTGCGTAGAGATGATAAGATGAGCGAAAACGAGAAGTAAAAGAGTTCATAAATAATGTGAACATAAGTGGAGATAATATGCCGCCATGTGGAACGACGGCAGATAAGCCACGCCAATCAGAAGTGTTATAATTGGTCCAGACAGCCTGCCGGTACCCCCGAAGATATGACGAAAACCATGCCTGAGCTGAGGAAAAAGACAGGTTTGCGAAAGAATAGCAAGAAGGATATCGTGGTTAACCGAGTTGAAGGCATTAGAGAAATCGATCAAAACCATAACAGTAAGTTGCGACTGCTCCATGTCATTACGGATATCTTCTAAGATGTAAAGAAGAGCTGCAGTTGTAGTATGTCCAGGTCGAAACCCGGCCTGGAAGGTACTGAAAATCTGCAGTCGGGCTACATAAGATGAGAGTTGACTATGGACAGCGGCTTCCAGAATCTTGGAGAGGAAAGGTAGTATGGAAATATTTTAATAATTTTTAATTCAATTTGTATTCACTCCAAAACTGCTAATATCTGTTACTACTTGAATTCTTAATTTAATATATGTATACATGAAAATTTGAAATTTATGTTTACATGTTATGTGTAATACATTAATTTTTAACATGTGTGACAGGCGTCTATCATCTTAATAATTCAGTGCGAATTGGAATAAAAATTCATAGTTAGATATGTTGTCTGTAATTGATTTCCTATTGTCATTCTCCAATTATTATATTAAATGGGTTGAGGTGAAAAACGCGATTGTGATAACTTAAATCGAATGATTTTCCGAAAACATTCTCAGTTGAACATCTACAATCCGACGCGTACAATACAATAAAAGTTTCACTTATGCTGTGGTTGCTTAAAACCACAAAATGTTTTTTTTAATTAGATTCTTCAAAATGTTTCAAGGGCCGGATCAAATCGTACAGCGATCCGGCCCGCGGGCCGTCTGTTGCCCACCATGGGTCTAAATCAAACGTCGCTTTCTTCCTCGGGTCGAGTCTCTCGACTCGTGATCGAGAATCAAAACGAGGCAATGCATCGGTGCACTCATATAGGTCGAACAAATTCTTGCCGGGCCTTCTTGGCTAGAGAAAATATAAAAGGAATGAGAAGGCGGGAAACATATCACGAATACGAGTCTCGGGATTTCTCGGCGTGAGTCTGTCCGGCCTATATGGGCCTATATGGGTGTACGAGTGTTGGTCTTTTTTCATTTCAGGCTAATAAAAAATAGTTTTTCTTTCAGAAAGCATAAAGAAAATAAATACATCTTTAATTTTAATAATAATCATGTACGGTTTTAAATAATAATATAATTAAATAAAATGCAAAAATAAAATAAGCGGTACATGGAAGTATAATTTTAAAGATACATAGGTACAAAACAATGTAGTTGCTTATATTGATTCCATTAGCCTTGGGAGTATGGCGAATTCTCGTTGGTGGGCACGTGGAATATACCAGATGCTCTGAAACAGAAAATGGTAATATAAATAATTTAAGATACTGCAGGGGCTTAGGTTCGATTCCCATATATATAAGTATAAAAAAAGAAAACCAATTCTATACTAATACTAACGGCCGATTTCTGAATTGAGAAAATCATAAAATCTCAACTGATTATTCTCAATAGCTTAAGTTTTTTCAAATGACTTAAGCATGGTTTGAGACGTGCTCAACTTCAGATTCTCAATTCAGAAACCGGGTGAAAATCTTTATTTCTGATAACAGAATTAATTTATATATTATAGTCCATGTCACTCGTGTATGATGTAGCTTCTCGTAGGTAAAAGAATTTTCATGATCATATCAGTATTTCCGAAGATTAGAACCTACAAACAAACAAAGTCAGAAATTATACTTATTTATAATTTTGGTATAGATATAGCGATCCAAATAAAGAAAAACAAATAATGCAAGAATAACTTCACTGGCATTAGTGAAAGCAATCGCAATATCTAGTGTATGTGTGTGTGTGCGTGTGCGTGTGCGTGTGCGTGTGCGTGTGCGTGTGCGTGTGCGTGTGCGTGTGCGTGTGCGTGTGCGTGTGCGTGTGCGTGTGCGTGTGCGTGTGCGTGTGCGTGTGCGTGTGCGTGTGCGTGTGCGTGTGCGTGTGCGTGTGCGTGTGCGTGTGCGTGTGCGTGTGCGTGTGCGTGCGCGTATTTATACACATACCCGGTCTTGGGCAACAGTCCGCCCATACGCAGTTGTCCGGGCAGGTTACATGTCTGAAGTAGCGCGTCCGATAATGAACCGCATTGCTGACCCAAGAACCCGCCGCTGACTAGCGACTCCGCGTAGTACATGTACGCTCTGTACACCAACACACACATTTTATTTATCATTAAGGACGAGAACCGACTGGGCGACGGCAGCGAACACCGAATCGCATGTTTCATTGTGCATAAGGAAAGCCAGACTTTTACCATTATTGTACCATTATTAAGGTTCATATTTACATGGACATTTAACAGTTAACAGCAGTTCCAAGTAGGGTAAATTCTGCTTGGAACTCTATTAAATCATTGCCAACGAATAAATGGCAACCAAAATTCTCGGCCAGCAGGTGGATCAACACCAAATTCAATTCCAACATTATTTGAGTGACACGAAAACGTTTATTAGTTGCTTGGAGCATGGCACACGACAGACGCGTCAGCTACTGGTGTAGTGCATATTTTTATGCGTCGGGGAAAACTCTCCTCCGTCATCGGAAGCCTACCCACTAAACCCCTACTATGTACTCGTACCCTCAGCTATGGAATGATACCTGAGAAGTTCTGTGGTGTAGTGTATATGTAATCCCCGCAAATTGCTATTGTGCCTGGCTGTCATTTTGGTGACGTAATTGTCTTCAACAATCAATACCGTTAATAAACTAACACTGTTTAACGAGTACACTAAATGTGTTGTGTTGTGTTGATATCACACTAAATTTTTGTTATGTTTTTGTTGTTTTCGATTGTTATTGTTAAGTTTTGTTGTTACTTTTTATGGTTGACTAAAATAGCAACTGTTATTATGGTTTAAAATAATTAAACGTAATCTTAATTAATAAGTATATCTAAGGTCTCCATTTTGCTGATGTTGTATAGAATCGTCCTTTCCTTTGTATATCGCGTCATTATAAAATAAATGTAATTTTTCTCATATTTTAATTTGTATTCCATATACCTGAATATTAACATATAAATTGTGAATTTTCGAAAATTCTTACAATACATTAAGATTTAATGACGCCTTGTAGCAAGAAAGAATGTAAAATTTTTATGGGTAATGGCGCTTTAAACAAATTTTTGCAACTGGCTGTATGAGTTATTAAATTATTATAACAATATTTTGGGCGATTATTCATAAATATTTCAATAATTCATAAATAATTTATCTCTTGCGTTTTGTGCTTTGACTTACACCTGATGTGATTGTGTACCCACTGCTGGGTAATGAGACCTGAGAGGCCCTGTAGTGTAGTGTACCTCCCTCTGCTAGGGAATAAGACCTGGGAAGCATTTTGGTGTAGCGTACTTGTAGTGGTTGCAGCCAAAGGCGTTCCCGCAGCCGGGCTGGTGATCGCCGCCGTTCATGTAGAAGTCAACCTGCGCGGCGGGCTGCTCCCCCATGGTGCTGACGGTGTTGCGGATGGCTTCCGTGTACGCGCCGTCGTTCGGCTGGAATCCGCCCTGAATCTCTCCCGGTTTGTGCAGCAGGTCGAGCGCTACATCACCACCCATACACACGTCTCGTACAATATTGATTTTTACTTATTTCCGCAGGGTTTATGAGAGTTTCTATTTATATTCAAAGAAACATCTTTATAAAGTATTCTATTAAATAATTTAAAGGAGGAAGAATAATATGAAGTGATCACAATTTGCCCCTTCACACATAGCATATATAGGGTTTGCAAACCTCCTAGGCCTCAAAAAGGAACTTCGAGGGCAAAATTTGATCTACAAATTTAATCGTTAACTTCAACAAAATAATTGTTTTTACCTTTATAGGGCTATGTTTTATTTATGAACTACATAACACCCACTCGCGTACTTAAATATTAAATACTATAATTCGTGTAGACTTAATTATATACTAATGCTAAATTAATATTTTTTTTATGAATGTGAATGTTAGGAATTTTCACAAAAAAAAATTCATCATCTAATCTTCCGAAGTTGTTAATATTTTACAACTAATCCTGTCATGTCTTTACGAGGAATTCCTTTCAGAGTTGACCGAGAAAACTGAAAGTCACAATGTATGTTTACTTTCATCAATTAGAAACCTGTATTCGTGATACCATCACGTAATATTTCAATAATGCGTCAAAACTTGAATGTCCTATGAATGATTCAATAATGCATTAATAGGTATAATATCATATAAAAAATAAAGCAATAAATATCCAGTAGTTAGGCCTCACCCACGATGTAAGACACAGATCCCTGAACGGTCCTGCCGACCACTCCGGACTGGAGTCCGCCGAGACTAAAGCCGACGATGATAATGTCATTCGCGGTCTGTCCCGTCTGAGACATCAGCCAGTTGATGAAGTTGCCCACCGCTTGTCCTGTTTATTTCAATCATACCGTCCACATATTATCTATCTCCTTGAGTTCTTTTACAAATGATTCTGAACTTAAGTTCTACTCATTAGACGTTACAATTGAGTGGAGAACTTCGTACAATTTGTATAACTTGACGCGTCGCAGTCTCTATTTCTAACACTCGTATCTAGAGAAGTGATACCTTGAGAAAATGTCATATATTAACCAAATATTTTTAACCAATATACAAGAAATTGAATGAAACAAGAACTGTTCATGGTTCATAAGAATACTATTATTCTTACTATTAACAGTTATTAGTTCATTAATATTTTTTTTTTTACTACTCTTTCTCTTTACGGAAAAGCCTGAACCTCTACAGTTGGGGCTCAGGCTTTTCCGACACTGAGTCCGGATGGTGGGTAGTGGCCCCGTGTGACCCAGCGGGTTTCTTCCTACAGGAAAGACCTGTCTAAACTGGGCTCATATATACACGCATGCTTCAATTACCTGATAATATAGCCCTATTAATGACGTCTGCATCTCCTTGTGCTCCAACTGCTCCAGCACTCCAGTCCACATTTATGACATTCACGTCAGAATTTGTAAGTAAAGCTGAAAAGAATACCTAGATTAATTTTATAAGTGAAATTAAGGAGTCTAACAGACAGTTGCACAAACGCCCTTTAAGAGTGACAAAAGATTAATGTGACATTTCTCATGCAAATTTTATATTCAAGGCGTCTTGAACCTTAAGGGACGTTTGTGCAACTGACCGTATATCAATAATATGTAATGAGAACTTATATAATACTAACATGCGCAGGGGTTGAAAGACTTTCCTCGAAGGGTCGAAAAACTCTAAGACTTCCCAAGCGTATGCTATAAGAACGTTTTTTTTTTATTTCTATGTTCAGTAATCAATCAATTGGTTTTAGTTTTCGAATTGTATTAGGTAACTTTGACTAAATGAAAATTGTAATAAGCAAAATTCGGACAGTTATTATTATAATTGATCAACTTCGCATTCACAATGCTATACTGAAAAATATTGTTAATGAAAAATGCTCAAAAAATGGAAAGTTATTTAAAAAGTGACATAAATTATTGTTTATATTTATGCTAGTTATTGTGTTCGCGACTTTGACTATATAAATTTCTCTTATTTTTTTACTTTTTAATTAGCTTCCCGTACGTGAAAGAATTTCTATGATTGGATGGAAATTGTGAGTAATAAAAAACCTATCATTGTTATATTATGCAGACATATTCATTGATTTAATCAATAAATCATTCTTATTGCTATCTCTCTATCTATAACTTTGAGGCGTTCGGTCTTAAGGCTTTTTTTTCAATTTTCTTTACAATACAGTACAGTGTAGTTACTCACCCGGTGTGATAACTCGGTTGAAGTGAGACACGGCATTTTCACCCATACCGTGTATGACTATTACTGTCTTCTTCAATGCGCTGTAGTTAGACAGAGTCAGAGTATTCGGGAGACCTTGTACTATCGGCTGGCTGACTGAAGGGTTGGCTCTACAAATTATTTTAAATAATTATGGCTTTCACAGTTCGCCCAATAATCCAATCACGTATGTGTATGGTATTGGTATAGTCTACACCACATCAGATCCCTAAAAACGACAACAATCTTAAATTTAAACAGTAAGTTTATAATATTTCCTTTTACAGTAACCTGATGTACGCCTGCATATATGTTTTTTAGGAAATCAGATAATATTATCAAGAGTGGCCTAATTTATTAATTTTAAAATATATCGCAATCCCTTTCAAAGGTATAACGATTGTGTCAGCGACTTTTTGAATCATGTCACGTTTAAAGTCGCAATCTCTTTCGGAACAAATATTGATTTAAATGATCAAGAAACAATAAAAATAAGTATTTTAATCTAAAAGCGATACTTAGGTACTTTTAACGTTTGCCTTGAACGATTCCAATGAACCTAGAATTAATGATATCGTCCATTAATGTCTTAAAAAATCATTGTTATTATCATTGACTACGTTATAGGTATAGCTTAGGCTTTTGGTCACCAACGAACAAAAGTTGTATCAAATAAAATTCAATTGATCCAATAGTTTTGTAGAAAATAGACCGTAACAAACGTTCAGACAGATAGACAACCTAGTGATCCTAGAGTTCCAAAAAAGGAATAATTCCTTTTTTGATACGAATTCCTTAAATTGAGCGTGACACTTTTAAGTAGAAATCGTGTAATCAACGAACTAGTATCTATATACACACGGTAGCATGTATTCTCAAGGTAATATTAATTAATATTATAAAAGAGGAAACATTTGATTGTTTGTTTGGTAGAATTGGATAGGCTCCGAAACAACTGGACCTATTCGAAAAATTATTTCATCTGGGGGAAACTACATAATACGCGGGTGACATAGATTTCTCTCTCTCATCAGCCCTGTTACGTCCCCACTGCAGGGGCTCAGGCCGTGACATAGATTATAAATAAATGAAAAGTAAAAAAATATTGGACAACATCAACTACATTGCTCAGATTGAAAGATGAGTACCTAATGACCCCGCATAGGTAATGGGCTACCTGAAACAAGGAAGGTGCCACAACATACAGCTCCGATACATTATAGAAAAGTCTAATTTCTGCATTGAGCCGAAAGGAAATCGAACCCGGGACCTTCGACAAGGTTTAGCGTTAGAGTAAATTAACACTGAGACTCAACTTAGATTAGACAAAATTCATATTATTAAACAGAGACTTAGCAAAGGTTAACCTAGTATGAGTTCTGAGGGAGTATTATTAACTCCTAGAAGGCAGTAAGTTTGCTCATTTCCTGTTTAATATGAAATTGAAATAATACTAATACTTGCAAGTTTAGCGTAAATTTACTCTGACGATAAATCTTGTTTATTAATAGCACTGTTAGTTATTGTACTTGATCGCTTTGCATTTACAATGCTGTCCTAAAAATATTCTTAATGAAAAAGGCTTAAATAATTCACTTTGTCCCTAGCACTCTGAGATGGGATGGATGTGGATTTTTTAAGGATTGTTCATTGAGAATATTTTTCAGCACTGTTGGTATTTATATTATCAAGAGTAATTCAGATTTGATCGACGATAATTTTAATCACTTTTTTATTTAAATGCTCACACAATCATTAAGATAAAAGCACACCTGGGGGGGGAGGGTGTCTAAATATTTACAAAATACGAAATAGCAAATCTTTTGCACAAACAAGTCTAAATTTGGGTTTAGTACTGTCAAACTGCATTTTCAATTGTGATCTTATTCTTTTTCTATTTTATAATTACTAAGTCCACAAAGTTAAATCTGTCTACCTGTACAGTGGCAGATTAACCACATCGGAGACCCGGATCGACAACTTTTCCAACCGAGGTAGAATCTTGTTATTACCCCGGGCGGACCGCGTACTTATGTTATTGACGATTAAAGATTTCGCGTCGCGAACGAGTTTCTTTGCTAAAATTCAACCGGCAGACAGAAATCGGGTCGTAGTTGGGCAGGAATTCCACAATCAGAGCAAAGACTGACTAAATTATTAAAATTGCGAGTTCGTATAGAGTTCGACAAAAATCAATAAATACTGTTTAGTAAAAGTGTGTTGTCCCTAAGTCAGCAACATTCAGGTAGTAGTATAGGGCGGATGCAAGCTCTGTAAATTGTCATCTTATGTCTAAGTGATATTTTACTCCGCTTCCCTATTAGATGGTAGAGCCTATCCAAGACGACCGCCGCTCGGTCAAGGATAATTTTTAGATAAGGTGCAAAAGTTAGCCCTTTGTTGAGAGTGACGCCCAGATATTTAACTTTGTCACCTAAGGGATGCGTTGGTCTTAAATAATTGGATGCGAGGAAAGGAGTTGGGGTCGATGGCTTTGTTGTAAAAGGAGTAGAGCACAGCATCGCTCTTTTCAGGGTTAATCTCGATACATCATTTACGAAAGCTGTCGCCGCGGGTAATAGAGGCAACACTATTGCGCGGGAACAAACCTAGATGTCTGGGACACATGTCTGCACACTTGCTCACGGGCATGACCGTCTAGTGAATTCAAACAATTATTTCAAATGAACTTACACTTCCAAAAAGTTAAGATCACTTTGTGTATTAGAAATAGGTTGTAAGAACTTTTGTAAGTGCGATGATATCGTGCTTCTTTTCCAAAGGAGCCGTGAACTGAAGGCACTTACGCTTGCAAATGCAATACAATATTTCTTAATATTTCTATATAAACATATTTCTAGAAAATAAATAAGACGTACGCTACGTAAAATAATAGCTAAATAAAAATCACGTTAATCTTAAATGATGTTGCAATAAATTGGATTGTATCTGTCTGGCACACGATCACTGCCCAAATAAGGGCCAACGAAGTTTTTTAGAGATATTTATTTGTTTGTTAAATAGTCATCATTAAGTAAGTAATCACTAATCTAAAACACTCACCTAGTGATAAGATGATATTCATTGTCTGTGACAGGGTTATACCTCTGAGGACTGCTGAAAGCCTTCCAAAAAGATTTGGCATCGATCGATGGTGCATCTTCAGGACCGTTGAAAACCAGAGGCTCTGGTATACCTTAAAAATATACTTGTATTATATTCAATATAATATATATAATATATATATAATTATATTCAATATAAAAAATATGCATTATTATTGTATTATTATATGTAAATTGACGTTATTAATGAAGTGATAATATTCTATGTGATATATGTATTAAGACATAATCCTACTGATATTATAAATGCGAAAGTTTGTGAGGATGTTTATTACTCTTTCACGAAAAAATTACTGGACGGATTTGGATGGAAGTTATCAGTAATATAGTATATATATCAGAATAACACATAGGGTACATTTACCGTGGGAAAACTTCTCATTCCCACGGGATACCGACTTCCACGTGGACGAAGTCGCAGGCGGCCACTAGTAAAACATAATTATAGTGGTCAGATCCAAAGTAGCTAAAATACCTTGTGGTGAGGTAATTTGTAATCATGAAGGTTCCATAACCTCTGGACCCAAGGTAAAATTAAAATGTTCTTTTTCTTCGCGCTACTCTGCTTTGAATGCTACATATAACTTCAACTAATGACTAAAAGGAATGGAGAACCAAGCGGTCTAAGCTCTAGGAATGATTGAATTGCCATCTTATTTTAAAAACATACGAAGTAGGACGGTTTCATAGTGCCATGATGCTGGTTTCGATAACTGTAGAAAATAGATTTTTCTGGGTGGTAATGGTATCTTTTCATGTTTATGATTCGCTCGAGGCCTTTGATTTATGAAAGTAGCAATAATGTTGTGAATAAAAAAATTGTATAAAAATTACCTGAAGCTACGGCAACAATACACAGTGACAGGATCAGCAGCATTTTAATGTTTGATTCGAGAAAGCCTACCGCCTCGTTATATACAAATGAGATATCAGATATCTATAATAGCTAAGATTAAAAACACGTCAATGGACATATTTTTTGATTACATTTTGACGTTTTCATTAAACTACAATAATCTAATCACTAACTGCTAGATTTTAACAGTATTATCTGGTTACGTACGCATCGGTACGTTCTTAAAATAGACGAAGGATAAATAACTACCTACTGTCATCACCTATCAATACAAAAAAAAAAGATAGTGGAATTTTAACAGAACAATTAGACAAATGGATTTCTTATTGTTTGAAAAATTGCTTCATCGAAAATCTCAACCGTATCTGAAGCGTCACTGTCACACAAATGAAAGCTGTGCCATTACAAGCTCACGGAAACATAGCGCCGAGCGCACACATATCTTGAATTGTCTATACCATTGTTAGTCCTCGTTTTATAAACTGTATTTTGATACTCGTAGATTTCGAAAATAAAACCCGTTAAACAGTACATATTGTTGAACGGAATGAAACGCAAAGGGAAGTGCTACACGCCTCAACTATGTTCAGAAGCAGATAGGGACAACAAAAAAAAAAACTATTTAGTATGTCAGTTAGATACTCAATGCGTCGCCGTAATTTATTGATTACGCTATTTATTTATTATAATAAAATACGTATTTAATATTCTTCAATAGTCTACACGACGGACAAACGAGCAAAAATAAGTTATCTTCCTAATTAACAATGATGGCAATCTATCAATCGCTGTCAGATTATATTCAAATTTAAAGTCATATAGTCGCAAATGGGTATAAGTGCATTGTGAGACTTTTATTCATTATCACATGACACGTAATGAAATTTTTAGGAGACGCTAATTTAAAACGTCAATGTTCTATTTTTATTAGTTTAATTCTTACTTTTTACAATTACGAGAATATGCGTAATTTTTCAATTGAACGAATGATATCCTTAAGAATATGGATGATGTATAGGTTAGAGCTTTCTACATTTTTTTTTATGGAATTGGGGGCAGACGAGTAGACGGATCACCAGATGGTAAGTGATTACCGTCGCCCATGGACACCTGCAACACCAGAGGGGGGATAGAGGGAAGGGAATAGGAAGGGGTTGGGCCTCCGGATCCCTCACTCACACGACGAACAACGCAAGCGTTGCTTCACGTCGGTTTTCTGTGAGGCCGTGGTATCTCTCCGGTCGAGCCGGCCCATTCATTCCGAAGCGTGTATTTCCATCCTTATAATCAAAAATTTTATAACCATTCAAGTTAATTATTTATTATAGCTGAGCGACCGTGCCTTAAGTTACAAATAATATGTATAATGAAAACATGTAACGAGTAATTAGATATAAATAACTATACTATAGCTTAACTATTCATACCCAAAATTGGTCCGATGGTTGATTGATTCTTTGTGCATTCTTCCACATCTTGACTACTGAAAGCATGTCAACATCCATTACATTTGGTCAATTGAAAAAAAACTTGTGATTCCAGTGAAACTGAATATTATCAAAAAGTGAAGTAAACAATTATACGATTCCTCTTTTTAATGATTTTGTGAATTATTCATTGACAAACATATACGAAAATATAATGTAAAATAGGGGAGGAAACTTTATTTCGGGTACTTAACATGATATAATGAATAAATATTCGTTAGAAATACTGCTCAAAGTAACTTTACCACGCGGACAAAGTCGCGGGCAAAAGCTAGTGGTTTATTAAAATAGCAACTGCTATTATGATTTTCACATTAAGTAAACCTAATTTCACCGAAAATAAATATATATTTGAAATATTTGATTTAAAATTTGATTGTTACTTTTGGTTATATTTTAAAAAAGGTCCTTTCCATTTGATATCACTTCATTACACAGAAAATGTTATATTTTCATACTTTTTTTTATTTTCCATACACCTCAATCTATACTATAATAAAAACGTAACCGATCGATGTCTGTACATTGAAGATATATGAAAAAAACTGTTTACTATTATATTATTTATCCTTAACATTTAGTGTAAGATTTATTTCAATCGGTTCACAACAATGAGTTTAATAACTAGAGAAGCAATCCCATACAACAGACGCGCCAAAAAACGTAGCACTTTTTCGAAATCAGGACGTAGCTTTGCAAATAATATTTATACTATATAATATAAATAGATTTATTATATTTGTCTCCCTCATATCTACGATTAAACTTTAAATTAAACAAAGACAGAATATGTGCGAACGACAGAATGAACGGAAAAATGGGTAATTGATATTGTATTGCCAGCTGTCGAAAATTTCACCCATTGTGATGAATGAATGAATAAACGAGTAGTGTAGATATATGTATAAAATCAATGAGAAGTAATTAAAAGGTCAGCCATAAAAAAATTTGGTTAGCCACAAAAATCAGTATTTTAATCGTTTGATCAGCATTTAAAGATTTTGTATGCAAGAAAAATAAAACAATCGGCAATCTTTGTTTCGCAAATAATCTTGATAATGATCAGTAATTTAATCATATACAGTCAGCTTAAAATAATATGTGTATGTCAAATAAACAGTCTATCCCCAAAATAACTACTTGATCAGAAAGATTCAGGATTGGTCAGCAAGAAATATTTGTCCGGTTAGCAGTTCATTTGATCGGTTTGCGTATTTAAAGCATTGTTAGAAGAATAACTAATTGGTTTGCATTTTTATTGAAAAGTCTGCAATGTACGTTAAAAGTGGGCAGAGCAAGAGTAGTCGCATGATACTAGTAGCCAATCGCGTGCGTGTATTGTCATTCGGTGTCTATGCGGCGATTAGTAGCTGTCAAATTACAGTGATAACAGCTTGTTTTATGTTAATTAGTGTGAATTTTGATATTTTGCGAGTGTTATATGAGTACTGTAGGTAGCAGCCGGGAACGACGGCTTAACGTGCCCTCCGAAGCACGGAATCATCTTACTTTCGGACAATCAGGTGATTCAGGCCTGCAATGTCCTAACCAAACTGGGAAAAACTCACAAAGAAATATTTGAGATTCCCGGTGGGGACACCACCGGGAATCGAACCCAGTACCTTCGGATCGAGAGCTTAACGCTCTTACCACTAGGACACGGAGGCAGTTAATTTAATTAGTTAGTTTACTCTAAATACCCATTCATTATTTTTGTAAGGAATGCGCCCATTTTCCGCAAGTCATTATTGCTATTTTTATATGCTTCACAAAATTGGATTAGTTGCTTCCCTCTAAGTGCTGTTCAAAATTGTATTTAACATGCGTCACTCATTGCAGCTTATATGATTATTATGCTAATAAAAAATAATTACAGCCGTCCAGAATGTAAAAAATTGTCGATTGATTTTATATTACTTGCTAGCCATGGTCTGCCGACCAATCATATATTTCAACTGACAGAATACATTTTTTTGCTAGCAAAAATGTGAATTCTATGCTAACCCGTTAAATAACACCCAAAATCAATTAGTAAAATACTGTAACTTTGAAAATTTCTTTGCAAAAACTTTGAAAAAAAAAACAATTACGAAATTAGGCTCTGTGCATATATATCCCTTTGTTTTTCGATAAAGTTAGTGGTTAAAACAAAAACATTTGTTAAAGTTCATAAAACATCAAACAAACAATTTTACGTATTTTCAAAAGTTGTATCTCGACAACTAACGAATTATTCCACGCATTGAAAAAATTAAACTACATAGCATAGCATCTGTGTGCATGAATAAAAAAATTATCAACAGAATTAGCGCAGTTGCCTATACTTAAACTGAGCTATATGATTAATTATAAAAAGATATTTAGATAAATTATAGCCACGTTAATTAAAAAGAAAAGGTTCCCATATACTTGGGAAAATTGAAAGTGAATAGCAGTGGCAACACTGACGACAAAATGTCGAAATTTTATTTGAAAAAAAATAAATAATTTTATTTTATAACCTAGCTTTAATTTTGTATTTATTGCCAAAAATGTTAATGACTTAAGTGTAAAACTTAATATTATTTCGTATTATGTTTATTTCTGAAAGAGAATCGAATTTTATCTACTGTATTTCTTTGTTTTTACGGAGCATTTTTTTTGTACTTTCTTGGCGGGAGTTGAATGAGTAATGAAGTGTAAAACGAAAAAACTAAGACAAACGTCTTAGTTTTAGTAGCTTCAGATTTTGGTATGTATTGCGTATCTATGTAACAGTTTACTTAATAAACTGTCCTTGTTTTGAATTCTTTTTTTAATACAAATAGATTTAAAGAAAAATATAATTAAAAATAGTTGAAGGTACAATGTTAACAATTGTACTATGGAGGTAGGCAGACATAGGAGCGCAGCGCGGCTCATAGTGGTGGCATAGTATTTAAAATGACTTCTCGCGAGTCCAATTTTGATTGTGATTTGATTATTTCAAATTGTGTGTAAGTGCTAAATAACCCCGAAATCGGAGTTTCTACTGCTAGTTTCTACTGCTGTTTCTACTGCTGCTTCTACTGCTAGTTTCTACTGCTAGTTCTACTTCTTCATCAACTCCAGTCCTCCGGAGCTTCGTGGACCTTCGGTGCTGCTGACCGGAGCTGACGTCGGGTCTACACCCTTCTCAGCCTCTGCCCGGCCCGTGACACCGAACCCGCGAAGTCCTCACTAATTGCAAAACTTAAAAGCTAAGTCCTCCCCTCGTAATTATAGAAACAAGAACCATAACGAGCGAATATCTTAACCTACCCCCTGAGAACTAAAATAAAGATTGTTAAACTTTATTATTACTTTTATTCTTTATACCTGAAGCCTGGGGGTGCTTCTCACCCCCCATCTACAACACAAACGCTTCAGTGGCGCCCGGCTCGCTCAGGATTTCGCTCGCTCTGTGGTTCTTGTTTATTTCTATTTTTTTTTCTTTTATTTTATTAAAAAGTGGGTAACAAGTTTTTCCTTTTTGGGTGTGATCTCGACTGATCTCACACTCATTTTAGAGTCAAGTTCCTGCCTCATTTGGTAGCTGTAAAACCAATAAATCATTTTATAATAAAAATTTTTTTTTGCAAATTTAAAAAGAAATAACATTATTACGGTCATTTCCGCTTGGTTTAACCGCTTGTGTTTAGCATCCGGTTTTTTTTTTTTTTTTTTTTTTTTTTTTTTTTTTTTTTTTTTAACATTTAATTTATTTATTTATTTATTTTTATTCAACAAAACGAATACAAATAATTTAATATATCAGAACGGTACAACATAAACTTACAAAAGTTTTTCCATGTACCGCCGATTCGCACTCAAACACATGAAGCATATATAGGATGTTTAATTGTCACAATATCATAATATTTGTAGAAAATCAGACAAATATATATCCCAGACCAATAGGAGCATATTAGTGACAACGACATAGCTGCAAACAACGTGGTTATTATTATCATCATATAAGATGTAAATATAAATACATGAAAGTACGTGCTATATTTGTTATAAATAAATAAGTTAAGGTAACCGAAACATTACTTTCCCTACACAATTACGCATGCATTAGTAGTTATTAATTTATATTTGAAAAGTTATATAGTCGTTATCAGTTTTTCAATGAAATATTGTTTAATTTTAGTTTTAATGTTTTTTGAGTTTAATGTCATTTTTATATTATTTGGGATGTGATTCAAAAGGGCGGGTACTTGATACTTTACTGTCCTAACACAATACTAGAGTTTATTAGTAAAAACATTAACAATTGCTACAACGACTCAGAAATTACAGAAAAAATAAAAAATAAAAATAACAAACGAACCTCAAACAAATGGATTAATTTAGGCATTATTAAAGCATGCGAGTATAGGGATAAGCTTTTTTACCAATGGATAAGAGATACTGGTAATTTAATATTAAAGCAGAAATATACAGAAGCACGTAATTATTCAAATAAGCTAATAAGATCATCGAAAAATAAATATACTTATAATCTAATTAACAAATATAAAAATAATTTGAAACAACTCTGGTTTATTCTTAATAAAATAACAGGTAGGGTACGTAAAGCGGTAGATACTGTTTTGCTTGATGCGTTTGGAGATACAAATAAAAAATTCATTCATTCATTCATTCATTCAATTTTCAAATAATTGGTTACATTTTATAATCTAAATTGATATTAACTATTTCAAAAAAACTAAAATTTTGAAACTATAGATACTACCCACTTCTTAGTAATTTTTTTTGTACCGTCAATTTGAATTTCAAACGTTTTACGCGACTGTGAATTTGTGTTAGCTTCGACGGAACACTCACCCTTAATCACTTTTCAATTTTTCTACCGCGTTAGATCATTTTATAATTTTATAATTGGGGGGATATGTAAAACGCAGTCTTACATCTGTCTTCAGGCCTAATTAGGACCTGCCAAAAGGATTTAGAAAGATCAATACTAGACAAATATTTAGCATCTCTAAGATTATCGAGAATTTCTGAAATATATGGTAGACTATAGGCATCTTTACGTGTGACGGAATTCAACTTCCTACTGTCTAAACAAAGTCTATACTCTCCGTTTTTCTTTGGGGTTAGGAGAACCGGGTTAGACCAAGGACTTTCACATGGTTCCACAACGTCTTCCTCTAACATTTCATCTAATTGTTGCCAAAGAATTTGCTGTTTTTGTGGAGACATTCGGTAGTACCTTTGCCTAATAGGAACGGCATCACCTGTGTCGATAGCATGCATTATTATTGAAGTACGACCCAAACCACGTTCTTCGTACGAAATATTGCGAAATTGTGAAATCATCTCATCAGCTGTTCTTTTGTGTTCTTCATTAAGATGTGAATACGAAAAAAGATGACGAGGTTCGTCTACAGAAAAATTCGAAAGACCAATTTCATGTGGCGTATCGAGCACGAAACCATCCAATTCAGTAGGAAACAAACCAAACTTTCTCCAAAAATCCATCCCAAGTATTAAGTTGTCTTTGATAGACGGTACAATAAAAAAATTTAAGGTTCGAGTACTATTGTTAAAAGTTATCGGCAAGTTGATATACATGGATGTTAAAAACATTTGACCGCCAGCTGCAGAAAGCTGTAACGGTTCACAAGTAAAAAGAGGATAGTTATTAACAGAGAACTGTTTATGAAAGTTATTTCCAAGAATTGTTATACTGGAACCAGTATCCAAAAGACCAATAATATTTTTATTATCCGCAACTACAGAAATAAATGGACGAGAAAAGAAGTTATTTTCATTTTCTTGGTTCAAACTGATTACTTTACACTTATCGCGAACTGGAGACGAAGAGCGGTTAGAAAAGACTTTTTTTTTAAAGGACGACCTATCGAACCTATGAGACTGTCTTCTATGGTCAGTAAAATTAGTGCGTCTCCAGTTCTGGTTAATTAGTTTTTTGATTTGGCAATATTTTTACAATTTGGACATTCTGGAACACGAACACCTGGTTTACCACACCTAAAACAAATAATTTTCCGAGGCTGTGTACAACTTCTTAGATCGTGCGTGTTATTGCGACACCTAGGACAAAACTTTTTTCCTGCAGCAATCGCAGATATAATCGCCCTGTTAGAAATAAAAGAATTTTTAACTAAACTTTTTAGTGGGTGGTGGTGTTCCTCACGATATGCGAACTCAGGAGCAAGTGTCTGTGCATTTGAAGGAGACGGTTCAGCAAAGTTTGATAATTGACCTTGAATTTTCTCAAAATTTTGGCAAGCGGCCTTAAGAGAGTTAATTGAGGAAATGGGTGAAGCTGCGGCTAGAGTGTTGGCATAACACGGTCTCACATTGTGCGACAAAATTTCTAATTTATCCTCCTCCGACAAGGACCTGTCCAGACGCTAAAACATACCTTCCATTATTGAAAGGTAAATGGAAATGGATTCGCTCTTTCCCTGTGTTCGTGAACGAATTTCAGATATGAAACGGTAGTCGAAATCATGGGGACTAAAATCGGCCTTGAGCAAAGGTAAAAGTTCCGTCCAAGTAGATACCCTCGGTTTTACGCAGCGAAACCAATGAAGTGCTTCATCCGTAAATATCTCGTAACCAAATGAGAGAATTTTCTCATGAGATATTCCTCTCGATTCAACAAATTCATTAATTCTTTGAATAAAAGATCGAACGCAAGTCTTACCATTGAATTTAATTTTATTTATATCTGCCGTATTTGTCTTTCGACAGTAACGTTAATTATAGATTTTTCTAGATCGGATACTAATTGTGTCGGTAGTTTTGATTTTGGTTCAACATAAGGCTTCAAAACAAGTAAATCTTTGTATTGAGAATCAAAGTTAAGTTTACAACTATCAAAAACTTTAATCAAGGCATCACTAGGATCAATTCTATTCAATCGGTGATATATTTGATTAAGCAAAAACTCAGTTCTGAGAAATAAATTTTTGTCGAATTTAATTTTTAGGGTAGATAAATTATTAAATGATTTAGCTAAACTTTCTTGAACACCTTCAATGTCTTCGTCTGGTTCCAGATGGGAAACAAGAATGTCCTCTGGAGAAATTTCCTTATCAAAAATAACTATTTGTTTCCTCAACTCGGCCACGGATGTACCGGGAACCAATCCACGTAGACCAACTTCATATTCAAGTTCAGACTTGTTTAAAGAAAAAAAATTAATAGGGTATTCACCGGCCATAATGAAAGCAATGACTTCTAACGCGGTAGAAAAATTGAAAAGTGATTAAGGGTGAGTGTTCCGTCGAAGCTAACACAAATTCACAGTCGCGTAAAACGTTTGAAATTCAAATTGACGGTACAAAAAAAATTACTAAGAAGTGGGTAGTATCTATAGTTTCAAAATTTTAGTTTTTTTGAAATAGTTAATATCAATTTAGATTATAAAATGTAACCAATTATTTGAAAACCGGATGCTAAACACAAGCGGTTAAACCAAGCGGAAATGACCGTAATAATGTTATTTCTTTTTAAATTTGCAAAAAAAAATTTTTATTATAAAATGATTAATTGGTTTTACATTCCCTCTAGAGGAACATTTCAATTTAAGTCCATGCCTTTCGGACTAACTAACGTACCGGCTACGCAGCAAAGATTGGTCGATTTACTATTTTATGGGCCAGAATTCGAAAATAAAGTTTGGGTTTTTATTGATGACATTATTATAATTGCAGACTCTTATGAGAAGCACATATCTTTACTTAAACAAGTGCTAGAAAAGCTAAAATATGCTAATCTTACTATTAACTTTGAAAAATGTCAATTCTTTAGAGAAAAGTTAAAATATTTAGGTTATATCGTGGACTCTAAAGGTCTTCAAGCTGATCCAGAAAAAATAGAGGTCATTGTTAACTACCCTCCTCCAACTAACAGAAAAGAAGTTCGCCGATTTTTGGGCACTGCGTCGTGGTATCGTCGTTTTATACCTAATTTTAGTTCCATCACAGCCCCATTAAACAAACTAACGTCACAAGGTAAAACTGCTCCCCCTTTCGTTTGGTCTGTAGAAGCGAACGCATCTTTTGAAAGGCTTAAACGGTGTTTGACCTCGCCTCCTATTTTAGCGTGTCCTAATTACGCTGAACCCTTTCAAGTGCATACAGATGCTAGTGACTACGGGATTGGCGCTGTTCTTACGCAGATTCTCCACGGCGAAGAGAGAGTAATAGCCTATATGAGTAAATCCTTGTCAGCTCAGGAACGTAATTATAGTGCAACTGAACGCGAGGCTCTCGCTGTCATTATTGCGATAGAACACTGGAGGTGTTATTTGGACAACGGTAAAAAGTTCAGTTTTTACTGATCATTCGTCTTTGAAATGGTTTCTTAATTTAAATAATCCTACTGGTCGACTGGCTAGGTGGGGAGTCCGCCTTTCAGCCTTTAACTTTGACATTAAGCACAAACATGGCAAGGATAATGTCATGCCTGATTTGCTATCTCGCGCTATAAATATATCTGCAATTACAAATAATAATCCTTCCATACCTAATGTGTGTGATCCATGGTATATTAAATTATTTTCTAGTTGTCAGGTGTCTCCTACATCTTGTGCTAATTATAAAATAACTAATAATAAACTTTACCGTTTCATGAAAAGTCTGAACCCTCTAACTAGAGAATTTGAGTGGAAAGAGGTGATTCCTAGCGAGTTTAGACAAGCGACTATAGCGGAAAATCATTGCAATCCTATTTCAGGGCACCTAGGTATTTTTAAAACCTTAAAACGTATTTCCTTGAAATATTTTTGGCCTGGCATGCACAAAGATATAACAAATTTTGTGAATAATTGTGATACATGTAATGCACATAAGCATGCAAATCACCCTACTTTAGGTTTAATGGGTCGTCCTAAAGATTGTTCTAGGCCCTTTCAAATGCTTAGTATTGACCTAATTGGTCCATTGCCTCCAACTAGGAAACAGAACACCATGATATTGGTCGTAACATGTTGTTTTTCTAAATACACTCTTTTATTTCCCATACGTCGTGCAACCGCCGAAATTATTACTAACATTCTAGAGGAAAAAGTACTGTTAGTCCATGGCATACCTAGTACCATTCTAATGGATAATGGTAAACAGTTCGTTAGTCAAAAATTACAGCAAATGTTTGCGCAATATAAAATACCTAATGTACGTTTTACTCCCAAATATACACCACAGGTCAATACAGTTGAACGATATAATAAAACGGTAATGACGGCCGTTTCTACATTCATTAACGAAGACCATAGAACTTGGGATGTTAATATACCAAAGATTCAGTTCGCACTCAACACTGCTGTTAATGAAGTAACAGGTTATACGCCATCATTTTTGATCTTTGGAAGAGAATTGGTATCTTGCGGTTCGCATTATCTCGACATCGATTTATCTGACGACCTTATTTTTGTACCGAGAGATCAATATGCTGAAAATACTGGCAAGCTTAGAAAAATATTCGATCAAGTCCAAAGTTCCTTAATAAAATCTCATTCTAGGAATTGTGGTCCCTATAATCTACGTCGAAAAAACCACGAATTCAACGTTGGTGATGTCGTTTGGAAGAAAACTTACTATCAAAGTGACAAAGATAAACAATTCTCAAAGAAATTAGCTCCAAAATATATAAAGTGTCGTATCAAAACCAGGTTGTCGCCTTTGGTATATGAATTGGTCGACTTACAAGGCAAAAATTTGGGTTCATGGCATATAAAAGATTTTAAAATTAACCATTTCTGCTAAAAAAAAAAGGATGAATTTAAAAAAAAAAGAAAAGAAACCAAAATCTTCATATTTAAAAAAAAAAATACTAAAAGAATTCAACCACATTCTAAAAAAATATGTCTTACAAAAAATATACATTAAAAAAAAAACAAAACAAAAACAAATTTTGAATAAGTATAAGGTGGAACATAGAATCAATTCAATTCTTATCGTAATTAGTAATCAATTTGAAAATCGTTAATTACGGTCGCCGTTTCTAAATATTAGCCTACCAATCTAATAATGTTTCTATTTGTTCTATACGGTTGAATGAAAAGGTGTCACTATTAGTCTTCAAGACGATGATAGTATTGTCCTCTTACATCTTGTTGGTTTTATTTTATCAATAGAGACTTCTAAAATCTTTCCTCGTCGAGAATATCTCTTGTCACTACTGTATAGTAGCAATCGTTAAATAATGATTGAATGTTTTTTTTGCATTCATTATTCTATGTCTAAAAGTGGATTTTTCCTAGGTAAAATCCTACTCTAATTGGGGGGATATGTAACAGTTTACTTAATAAACTGTCCTTGTTTTGAATTCTTTTTTTAATACAAATAGATTTAAAGAAAAATATAATTAAAAATAGTTGAAGGTACAATGTTAACAATTGTACTATGGAGGTAGGCAGACATAGGAGCGCAGCGCGGCTCATAGTGGTGGCATAGTATTTAAAATGACTTCTCGCGAGTCCAATTTTTCATTGTGATTTGATTATTTCAAATTGTGTGTAAGTGCTAAATAACCCCGAAATCGGGGTTTCTACTGCTAGTTTCTACTGCTGTTTCTACTGCTGCTTCTACTGCTAGTTTCTACTGCTAGTTCTACTTCTTCATCAACTCCAGTCCTCCGGAGCTTCGTGGACCTTCGGTGCTGCTGACCGGAGCTGACGTCGGGTCTACACCCTTCTCAGCCTCTGCCCGGCCCGTGACGCCGAACCCGCGAAGTCCTCACTAATTGCAAAACTTAAAAGCTAAGTCCTCCCCTCGTAATTATAGAAACAAGAACCATAACGAGCGAATATCTTAACCTACCCCCTGAGAACTAAAATAAAGATTGTTAAACTTTATTATTACTTTTATTCTTTATACCTGAAGCCTGGTGGTGCTTCTCACCCCCCATCTACAACACAAACGCTTCATCTAGACATATTAATATCATTGGTTCACAAATAATAAAGTTATGTTATTTGAAGTGACGTGTTCGCCAAAATTGCTATGAAATATTAACTGTTTTATTAAATTTTCTTCTTTGACATATTGATCATCATCATCAACTCTTTTACGGTTGTTTAATAATCTTTGGTCACCCATCCCGTGAACAACTCTTGCGAAAATTGCTTAGCAATAGCGATCGTGCGCAGCGGCGCTTATCCATAGCGCCACCGAGCTACGAATTAATATTGTTTATAAAATTAAAACTAAAAACATAAGATTCCAAAATTTTGAATACTGCAAAGTAAGTTGACCTCATTTATATATGGCCAATCATATTAAATAGGGTTCAGGCTATAATGGACATGTGGTATACGATCACGCGAGTAGGAGTACAAGCGAAAAAAGCCTTCCGATGATAGAATTAAGCATCGAGTAGTTTACAGTGAACGCAAAATTTTATCACGTCATCGTCGGGGCCAGCGGAGGTGGTTGGCAGCCGCCCCCGCATTGCACGGTTTCGTCTATCTGGGAGAGGCACTCGATTTACCCGAGCCTCTTCAATTTTCCATCTGCAAGGGGACCAATGGTCCAATACTCGAGTGTCCTGATGACTTGGCCATAGCTTCATTTCCTATGAGAGGGTGTAGCGTACGGGTTTTGGTGGGTAGGCCTCTGGAAACCCCCTGGGCCGCTCACTGTCGTGTTCACGGAGGAGAATCCTACTCACCCCCTGTAGCTTGCCAGGTAATAGAGACAATGTCAGAAGCTTTTCCACGACGACAGGCCAGGAATATAGTTAATAGTAGGATTGGAGGAGCAATGAAAAATGTTACAATAACTGTAAAACCACACGGGCTAAGCTGTGGAATAAAGTTGTTGGTATGATTATCTTACTATTATCTTACTTATTTTGAAAACATACGCAGTACAAGGTTTCATGGTCTTATGGTGCTGGGTTCGATAACTGTAAAAAATAAACATTTCTGGGTGGTAATGGTACCTTATCATGTTTATGATTTGGTCGAGACCCCTGATTTGAGCATGGATCATGCTGTGTACACTAATTTTGGATTATTGTCGAGACTAAGTAATCTAATACATTTGTCGAAGTCATGTGTTGACTGTAATCTGTGAGTGTACCTAATTTAAATAAATAAATAAAAGGAGCAATGATGTTCCGAATACAAAAACTTGTATCAAAATTATCTGAAGCAACGGCAATAAGACACAGTGACAGTATCAGCAGCATTTTAATGTTTGATTAGTGAAAACACGCCACCTCATTAAATACAAATGAGATATCAGATAACTATTATAGGTAAGATTGATAACACGCGAATGGACGCATTTTTTGATTACATTTTGACGTTTTAATTGAATTACAATGATCTAATCACTAAATGCTAGATTTTAACAGTATTATCTGGTTACGTCCGCATCGGTGCGTTCTTAAAATAGACGAAAGATAAATAACTGTACCCATTGTCAACACCTATCAATGCAAAAAAATATATACAGAAAATTTAATAGAATAATTAGAAAACTGGAATTATTTATAGTTTGAAAAGGTTCTCCATCGAGAATTTTAACCGGCACCGTATCTAAAGCGTCACTGTCATACAAATGAAAATTATGCCATTACAAGCTCACGCAAACATAGCGCCGCGCGCACAAATGTCATGAACTATCTATACTAAAGTCCTCGTTGTATAAAATGTATTTTGATAGATTCCGTCAATCATTAAGCAATAGCGATGACAACTGGGAATAATAAAAAACAAAAAGCTGACTGCGTGAAAAC
The DNA here is from genome assembly GCA_918026875.4 of Diatraea saccharalis. Taxonomy (NCBI): domain Eukaryota; kingdom Metazoa; phylum Arthropoda; class Insecta; order Lepidoptera; family Crambidae; genus Diatraea; species Diatraea saccharalis. Next base: position 17,985,956 of record OU893334.1, on the reverse strand, counting down.
AAAAGAAAGAAGAGAAAAAAATATATCACTACTTGCACTAAAAAGAATAAAACAAGCCCAGTTGTTTGGAATGTCATTAAGTACTACTGAATAACTGCTCCACTGAAATAGTTTTAAAATCTATACACATAAAACATATCATGAATTCAAATCAAAGAATAGAAGGATCAAACGTCAGGACCCATTTCTTTTTGACCAATCAAAAGAGCCCCGTATAATTTGGAACTATAAGACGGTAAATTTCGCAACCTTGTCATTTTGTTGAGGGAGTTTATATCGTGAGGATTATTAAGAAACTTGCGGTGCCCTAAACTTTCAACTACTAGTCCCTCTAGCTCTAGAGACCTTACTCTCTATATGTATACCTCGTGTTTTGAGAGGAAATAAAAGTTGCGTAACTTTTTAAATAAATTAACTTATATTTCTAAAATCTTCAGTAACCATCGATATACCCCCGGTTTCAATAACCAAAAAACTATCCGTTTTTGTTACCATCCGTAGCATTTCCTTCTGATGGTCGCAAAAAGTGTTTCAATAACATACCATTGGTAGGTAAAGCTACCGACGGTGTGCTACTAACGGATTGACCTGGTACTGATAACCTTTCGTAGGCAAAATGTATGAAAAGGGCGCAAAAAGGTGTTTCAATAAAAAAAATCTATCCATCGGTAGAGCTGTCAAACTTACTATACGTAGTTTATCTGTCAAATTTGCGTTCCGGCCATTTTCCGTCGGTTATCGTAAGAATATTTATATATGACACATTTTCCCTTGTAACTTAATAGAAAAATTTCAGTTTTTCATTAAAAAAATAATATTGTAAAAGAGTTTATTGTGTTTTGTGGTTCCAAATAGAAGAATTTAAGTTGTAAACATGCCAATGTTTGTACCTTTAAGGGCTCGTACTACCAATTAATCATTGCTCCAGATGCTTTCTACAATATGTTTTTGTTGAAAAACTTGATGATTTACCTCTATATAATATGAAAAACCTTGTACTGATGAAACTGAATTTGCCACCTACTTGTACCAAACTTATACACGTTACATTAGTTTATACCCTTAATTTTTTATTATATTATTAAACATTGATATTGATTTTATTCTTTATAAAACCCAATTTGGATATAACTTATTTATTTTACAAATAAAAAACAATTCATGAAAAACTACATAATTTTTACATTATTCCATTGCATTTTTCTTCGTTTGCTTTACGATTTGATACAGTTATTCCAGTTTTTCTAATAACCATTCAATTTCATAAATTTTATCTTGCAAATTCATTTTGTATGGTAATATATACAAATCACTTTTACAATCAAAAATTTATAATAAAAGTGAACTCTATATAAAATTCCCGCTAAGCTTTTACGAAACATAAATCAACTATACTTTTTGGCATAATTAAAGGCAAAAGGATATATAAATATAACACATACAACTTAGTCTAGAGTGATAATATTCACATTGATGTTCAGTTGGACGTTTTAAATGCTTTTTTTGAGCAAAAATTGAAATATAGAATGGTGGGACGCGTTGTTGTACCTATTAAATTATATAAAACTTATATAAACAAATTATGTTATTTCAGGGGTTTTATTTTTGCAAATGATATAAGATGTATAATCTTATTTTTAATCGACTTCAACGAAAGTAAGGTTTATGATTTAAGTGTAACTAACTCTATATAACAATGTGGGGATAAAAATGTAAGATTTGTTGACATAAGCCTATAGGAATTTCATTACTTTTTCAATTTTAAGTACTATGAATTGTAAATCAATATCGGATTAAATACTTGTACAGTAGGTGGAAAATTCAGTTTCATCGAAACCAGGTTTTTCATAATTATATAGAGGTAAATCATTAAGTTTTTCAACAGAAACATATTGTAGTAAACATCTGGACCAATAATTAATTGGTAGTTCGAGCCCCTAAAGGTACAAATATTGACATGATTACAACTCAAATTCTTCTAATTGGAACCACAAAACACATTAAGCACTTCTGTAATATTATTCTGTATACGTGTTATTTATAAATATTTTTACGATAAATCATACTAAATAAAAAAGTTTAATTCAATAAGCCAAATGTTCCGAATCGCTGGTTCTTGCCTGCAGCATAAAATATTTCTATCCCATATTTATCTAAAAAAATGATTTTTAGTTCAAGTAAAAACATTACTAAAAACTTTTAAAGTGATAAATCTAAACTATTTGTTTGAATGTAACTCTTTTGTTTACATCAGAATAATTTGTTTCACAATAACACCACTTTTAGGAACCTAACCATACAATAAATAAGTCATAATAATTCCAAAACAAATTTCAAATTTAGTTTCGGTACGTAATCAGTTCACCTCTTTCCTATTGATGTCTCCGTCTTCCTTCTTACGATTTCGATTTTGTCCAAGAAATTATTAAATGTTAAAGACCAACATTTCAGTATAATCATAATATTACCTAAGACAAGGCTGTATGGAAAGATCCCTTTTCCTCGAATTATATGATTACAATTTTAACAAATGAGCTACCGACAGCCGTTCGTAGTTGCTAGGTGCCTACCGATGATTGTGAAACGCAAAAACGAATGGTTGTCGGTAGCTCAAAAAACGGTCTGTAGCTGCTACCGATGGTTGTCGGTATATTATTGAAATCGGGGGTTAGCCAGTCATCAATGACGGCACGAATTTATTCTAGCGAAATTTGCTTTGCTTCTCGAACAAGGGTTCGCTTCAGGGACTCTAAGTTTGAGTGAGACTTTCGGCCGACCCTGAGCTCTAATTCAGTTCATAAAGAATAATCCAGCGGGTTGAGGTCGGGGCGGGGTTGGAGGCGGGCCACTCGTGTTCTGCGATGAAGGCCGCGACATTCTCCTTCAACCATGTTCCTCAAAAATGTCGCACTGATAATTCTTGGCTTTCACCTTGACACCTAGTTGGCAGAAATGGCGCGGAGTGACATCTTCATACGAAACTCCCCACCACACCATCACACTCGCCGGATGATGCATGCAGAAATCCATGCAGAAGCTGGGACATCCTTGCTACTTTTAGCGCACACTTTATTGTTTTGTCGGTTGAACTTTTCTTCGACAGTAAAAATTTTCTCGTCGGTGAATAGTGAAAAGTGAATAGTCTTCCTGGCATCATTTCTCCTCAGCAGCAATGGACAACGTTCGCGTAGTAACTTACGAAGACGATCGTTTAAAAAGTGAACTTTTCTACGGCTATAGACCTTTACCTTAAAATCATATTTCAGTAGTATTCTGTTCACTGAAACGCGCAAAATATATGTCTACAGAGCGACTTTCTTCTGAGTTCGACATGGGTTCCGGCGAAGTAGCTCTTCGATGATTTTGATATTCGCAGGCTCACAGAGCGTGGCCGTCCACGGCCGGCGATCTTGCAGAGAACTTGTCTCTTTGTATCGCTGTATTGTGTGATAGACGAAGTTACTGTTTACAGGAAGACTTTTCAGCTCACGGAAAATTGCAACGGTTTTTTTTCTCGCCTTAATTAGCGAAATGACATCATCGAACACATCACAGCTGTAGAATACCGTCTGATAAACAAATCGGCGATCGCAGAACATCTACTAGAAAGTGACACTAACCACTGGATTGAATTCCATTGTACACGGGTACTTTCGCCATTTCTATTCGCGGATTGTACGTAAGGCGATTGAAATTGAAATTAATTTCAATCGTGAGGATGGCTTTAAATTGTCAACAACTTGTAATCCAGTGATAAAAAACTTTTCGCGGTTGCCGACTACCATAATACGGCTGCGATACAGAATAGGGATTCTGTTAGTGTTGTATGAGGCGGTACCTGAGGAAAATACTGGACGGTTGGAAGTGGATACCACTTTAAAGGATGAGACGAAGCGTCGTAGCAACAGTCAAACCGTGTTCACGGCCGGCCGGTGCAACCCGATCGAAACGTCGGGAAATATAATACAACGATAATAGGCAATAAAGTTGAGGAGTGGTGGCTCGCTACGTAAGTTTTATAGAAAATGTACAAAAGCGTGACGTCATGCGAAATTTCAACTCAATGTATCGCCGTAATTTATTGATTACGCAAAAAATAGGTTCACATTCTTCAATAATCTACCTGACGGACAAAGGAACAAGAATTAGTTATCAACTTCATTAACAGTGATGGCAATCTATCAATCACTGTCAGATTATGATCAAACTTAAAGTCATATAATCGCAAATATATGTAGGTATAATGTGACACTTTCATTAATTATCACAAGTCAATGAAATTGTTATCAGACCCTCAGCTAAAACTTTAAACGTCAGTGTTCTATTTTTATAAGTATAATTCCTGATAGCAGTATAATTGTAGCCAAGTGTTTTGATAAGTAATAAACTAACAAGAGAACTGAGTTAATTCACACATTATTGTCGCTAGTCTTTAGCGCTGATTACGACTCGCGAATCATTAAAATCTGCTAGCACTGATGTAACTGATAACGGGGCTGTTCCCTTTAGTGACCTCCAACCTCCTCTACAGTCACCCCATGCATCGCCTGAGTTTACACCCTGTTCTGACCATCAGTCCACCTGATGATGCTACACATCATCATTACTCTGCCCGTTAGTGATGATCTGATATACCCGCAGATATGTAAACTTACCGTCGCAATCAACGGTCACTGATTTAATACTGATTACACACAAAACATAAAGCATAGAAAAACTATGCACGATTTTACATATCGAAATAGGTTAAACATAAAATGTTAACATACTTACTGATATGACTTTTTCAGTATATACTTTTAGACCACAACGCATTCCTGAAAATGTCGTCTAGTTGACAATGACAAAGAAAGCCCGTGGGCGAAGTAAAAAATGTTGCCAGAATATTCACAACCATCTAGCAATCTGACTTCGCATTCGCGACATTAATTATATTTTTTTTACAATTACGAGAATATGCGTAATGTTTCTGTCGAACGAATATTGTACCTAAGAACAATATTCGTTCTGTATAGGTTAGAGATATACATCAGCTATATTCTCATCATCCTAAACAAAATTTAATAACCACTCAAGTCGATAATAATAATAATAATAAATATTATTTATTGCACAATAGCAAAACAGACAAATACACATAAATCTTACACAAACATAGCACAATAGGCGGCCTTATCGCTTGATAGCGATTTCTGCTTGGCAACCTAGCAATCTACCGAAATTTATATAGGTACAATTAAATTATCAGCAGATATGCATACGAAACACAAAGTAGTACAAAACGTGAAAGCATTATAGCGACAAACAAAGTGCGACAAGTGGCGGAGAAAAGAGAGAAAAAAGGAAAGAGAGAAAGACAGGAAAGGCAGATTAATCTAACGACTGCCTGTTGGATTGACTCAGGTAAGGAGTGCCAGAGTTTGGTGGCCTGTAATGTTACTGAATTGCTATAGAATTTAGTCAGATTAGGAGGTGTATAAAAGGGATAATTATATGAGGGGCAAAGAGAGAGATCATGAAAAGATGAGAGAAATTTAAATCGCGTTTTAAGATAGGAAGGAATCATGGGGTTGAACATTATCGAGTAGAAAAAAGAGAGCATATGCATATACCATTTTAATTATAGTTGAGCTATCGTGCCTTAAGTTACAAATAATAAAAGCATGTATAAAGAAATCAAGTTATAAGTGATTAGATATGAACAACTATACTATATGTAGCTGAAAATACGTACTCAAATTGGTTCAGTGGTTGATTAATTCTTTGTGCATTCTTCCACATCTTGACTACCGACGGCATTTCATCATCCATTGCATTTGGTCAGTTGAAAAATCTTGTTATTCCAGTGAAACTGAATATTGTCAAAAAGTGAAGTAAATAATAATATGATTCATCTTTTTGATAATATGTATATATGATGTGTGTCATTTATTTATAAACATATTCGAAAGTATAAAGATGTTGTTTTTCTGCGGATTTACATAGCATATGTTTGTCGCTCTTGTAGTTCGTATAGGTTCACTTCCTCGTATTCTAATACTTGCGATCCACGGCTTTTGGATGGAAAAATCTGCTTCTGTAAATCCTCAGCTTAGCTTTGGTGGTCGCAGATCATAAACCGTCACCGAAACTAACTACTCCCCGATGTCACTCAAGACTATTGGTATCGGAGACGTCAGTGACAAATAAATTAGATGTAACTTCTAATGCTGGTGGCGATCTTGTAGATGAAGCCTCGACAGATCTGCCAAGCGACGAGGTGTTGGCGAAGATACCCCTTTTGTTTCTGAGTTTTATATATATGGAAAGTTATAAAACTAAGCTGGCGCCAACACAACAATAAATGTAGCATTCAAATTTGGTTGTTGACGGGTGTTTTTGATCTGCCATCTTTCAGGTTCAAATTTTGACTAATTTAATATACTCTTTATGAATGTCAGTTCGTAAAAAATTCGTCTGTTGTAAACATGTATAAATCACACATATTGTAAATCGTATAAATTTAAAAATAAAATTTTATTAATGAAGTTTTGTGATTATAATAAAAATTATAAATCTATACTATAATAAAAACATAACTGATCGATGTCTGTACATTGAAGATATATGAAAAAAACTGTTATCAGGGGCATTTATAAGCGTAATAGCACACAAAACAATGATTTTTATTTTTTTTTGTCTGTTTATGCACGATTATCTCAGAAACGGCTGAATCGATTGAAATGCATGAAATCAATTTTCACTATTATATTGCGGTATTCTTCCGTTAACATTTAGTGTAAGATTTATTTCAATCGGTTCACAAATAGAAAAGTTATGTGAATTTGAAGTGACGTGTTCGCCAAAATTGCTATGAAATATTAACTGTTTTTCTTTGATATATTGATCATCATCATTAATTCTTTCACAGCCAAACTGCAGGGCCTCAGGCCTTTATTTAATAAATTTTGGTCACCCATCCCGTGAACAACTCTTGCGAAAATTGCTTAACAATGGCGATCGTTATCTCGCTTCTCCGTCGATCGCTTATCCGTGGCGCCACTGAGCTACGAATTAATATTGTCTATAAAATGATGATTTGTATGATGACAAATAAAAAAATAAGATTCCAAAATTTTGACTAGTCCGAAGTAAGTTGACCTCATTTATATATGACCAATCATATTAAATAGGGTTCAGCTTATTATGGACGTGTGGAAATAGCTCCGATGATGCAATTAAACATCGAGTAGTTTATAGTGAACGCATATTTTTATCAGACTAGGTTCACATCGTCGTCGGGGCCAGCGGAGGTGGTTGGCAGCCGCCCCCGCATTGCACGGTTTCGTCTGTCTGGTAGAGGCACTCGATTTACCCGAGCCTCTCCAATTTTCCATCTGCAAGGGGACCAATGGTCCAATACTTGAGTGTTCTGGAGACTTGGCCATAGCTTGCCGAGTTTCATCTCCCATGAGATGGTGTAGCGTACGGGTTTTGGTGGGTAGGGCTCTGCGGATCCACTGGCTAGCTCACTATCGGGTACACGGAGGAGAATCCTACTCTTCCCTGTTGCTTGCCAGGTAATGGAGACAATGTCAGAAGCTTTTCTACGACGTTAAAAAAGTTAGATTCACGTCAACTGAAGTTAAGAACGTAAAGACAACTCGAGTTATATATATTTTTCCTCTTGTTACTATTTTTTATGTTAATAAACTTTTTGTTTTTTGTGTGTTAAAAACACACAAATTGCTGTAGATACGTACTTCAAAGTTGGTATTTTCAATCTTCGCTGGAAACAATGGTTTATTTCAAGCAACTCCAAGCTTCGGAAGGTACGTAAAACGATTGGTCCCGATTATATTTGTAGTCGTTAATATCCTCCAATCCGCATTGGGCCAGCATGGAGGGTCGTCGCCCATCCTCCTTAACCATCCATAAGGAAGGCCTGAGCTCCTGCAGTCGGTGACGTAAAAAGGCTGATGATGATGATGATTAGAACCGTTCAAATCTGACGAAAGCTCAGTTAAGCACCTCTCGGAAGTATGTGTTAGTAGTCGATTTCCTTCGAGTGTGGAAAGTTGAAATTGAAATATGTATATGTTTTTTTTATATCAATAAATAATAAATCACGTATCTTCCGTCAGACATGTACCGACCGACTTTTATTGACAAAGAAAGAGATCGGACAGAAAGCGCTCGGACACGGGAGACAGCTGAAAAACGCGAAGCGTATTTAACTGCCCACCGCGAGGCTCATGCAATATAAAGTTGAATCTGAAGCATTTACAGTCAGGGACAATCTCTTGAGCTCTCGGAGAACTCATACAACAAGCGTTTGACCTTGGAAACTTCTGAAGATCGTATAGCGCGTCTAACCGCTGATCGTAACATACATGACGTATGGTAAGAGTATGAAACTTCCTTTGATAGAGAAATGCGCTTGGTCTCTGAAAGAGCTCGCACTTTGCACAATACAGACCGAGAAAGTAGTTTTTATGATCGCCAATCCGTGCTGCCTTCATACTCCACAGGCGTACCGCAGATAAGTTTTCACAGGGTATATTGAACTAGCTGTTTTCCCGCGACTTTGCCGCAAAATTATAGTCTATGACATCTCGTCTGATATGGCTTCCCGTAGGTCAGAATCGTTCTGCAACTATCGGTCCAGTAGTTTTGGAGCAAATTCGATGCAAACAAACAAACAACGAAATCTTTCCTTTTTATAATATTAGTATAGCTTAGGTATAAGAGATCCGATGGCGTAGTGGGTTAATGCATTCGGTTTAAATTGCAGTTAAATAAGTTAGTAAACACTGCACAATAAGGACGTACATGAATACTTATTTTACATAACTAATTACAAACGACAAACTCATCTTTAGCCAGCGATTTCTTCCAGGCAACCTAGCATTACATGGAAAATGGAACAATAAGCCCGCATAGTGGGTTATGGCCCATTGATCTTAGTCGATTCAACTCCATTCATAGGAAAAAAGGAATTCTACCAAAATACTTCCCACGTAGACGAAGTCGCGGGCACAGCTAGTTATATATAATATAATAAAAGTATATCCTGAAACTTGGACGATTTAAGTTTTTATCAAAAGAAGCCCAAAAATGTTTATTTACTCTTTATTGCATTACATACAAATGGCGGACTTAATGCCAAGGACATTCTTTACCAGTCAACCTGAGCGATTGTTGGATTTGCATGTTAGGCAATAAAGATCGATATATCTAGCAGAACTTACAAAGTTTAAATATAAATATTGAATAATTACATAAATACTAATTACACACACATACATACAAATAAATAACATACAATTACTGTCCGAGATAGTGCTCACGCACCAATTTCCTGAATATCACCTTACTCTGAGCATTTCTAATGCGAAACGGAAGAGCATTCCAAAGGCGAATAGTTGTGAGGGTAAAGGAATTAGAAATAAATGAATGATGAGTGGGGGTTTGAAGAATGAGGTTTTGATTTCAAATATCCTGAGGTACATGGATCGAATAAAACATTATGAAGCATACATGAGAAGTAAGAGAGTTAATAAATAATGTGAACAGAAGTGGAGATAATATGCCGCCATGTGGAACGAAGGCAGATAAGCCACACCAATCATAAGTGTTATGATTGGTCCAGACAGCCTGCCGGTGCCCCCGAAGATATGACGAAAACCGTGCCTGAGCTGAGGAAAAAGACCGGTTTGCGAAAGAATAGTAAGAAGAATTTCATGGTTAACCGAGTTGAAGGCATTAGAGAAATCGATCAAAACCATAACAGTAAGTTGCGACTGCTCCATGTCATTACGGATATCTTGTAAGATGTAAAGAAGAGCTGCAGTTGTACTATGTCCAAGTCGAAACCCGGACTAGAAGGTACTGAAAATCTGCATTTGGGCTACATAAGATGTGAGTTGACTATGGACAGCGGCTTCCAGAATCTTGGAGAGGAAAGGTAGTATGGAAATATTTTAATCATTTTTAATTCAATTTGTATTCACTCCAAAACTGCTAATATCTGTAACTACTTGAATTCTTAATTTTATATATGTATACATGAAAATTTGAAATTTATGTTTACATGTTATGTGTAATACATTAATTTTTAACATGTGTAACAGGTGTCTATCATCTTAATAATTGTATCTTAATAATTCAGTGCGAATTGGAATAAAAATTCATAGTTAGATATGTTGTCTGTAATTGATTTCCAATTGTCATTCTCCAATTATTATATTAAATGGGTTGAGGTGAAAAACGCGATTGTGATAACTTAAATCGAATGATTTTCCGAAAACATTCTCAGTTGAACGTCTACAATCCGACGCCTACAATCCAATAAAAGTTTCATTTGCGCTATGGTTACTTAAAACCACACAATGTTTTTTTTAATTAGATTTTTCATAATGTTTCAAGGGCCGGATCAAATCATACAGCGATCCGGCCCGCGGGCCGTCTGTTGCCCACCATGGGTCTAAACCAAACGTCGCTTTCTTCCTCGGGTCGAGTCTCTCGACTCGTGATCGAGAATCAAAACGAGGCAATGCATCGGTGCACTCATATAGGTCGAACAAATTCACGCAGGGCCTTCTAAATATAAAAGGAATGAGAAGGCGGGAAACATATCACGAATACGAGTCTCGGGATTTCTCGGCGTGAGTCTGTTCGGCCTATATGGGTGTACCGGTGCACCCGAAAAATAACATTTGTTCGTCATGCTACGAGTGTTGGTCTTTTTTCATTTCAGGCTAATAAAAAATAGTTTTTCTTTCAGAAGGCATAAAGAAAATAAATACATCTTTAATTTTAATAATAATTATGTACGGTTTTAAATAATAATATAATTAAATAAAATGCAAAAATAAAATAAGCGGTACATGGAAGTATAATTTTATAGATACATAGGTACAAAACAATGTAGTTGCTTTCATTGATTCCATTAGCCTTGGGAGTATGGCGAATTCTCGTTGGTGGGCACGTGGAATATACCAGATGCTCTGAAACAGAAAATGGTAATATAATTAATTTAAGATACTGCAGGGGCTTAGGTTCGATTCCCATGAAAATGATCTATTATATATATATATATATATATATATATATATATATATATATATATATCTATAATAGATCATTCCATGGGAAATAAAAAAAGTAAAACCAATTTTATACTAATACTAACGGCCGATTTCTGAATTGAGAAAATCATAAAATCTCAACTGATTATTCTCAATAACTTAAGTTTTTTTAAATGACTTAAGCATGGTTTGAGACGTGCTCAACTTCAGATTCTCAATTCAGAAACCGGGTGAAAATCTTTATTTCTGATAACAGAATTAATTTATATATTATAGTCCATGTCACTCGTGTATGATGTAACTTCTCGTAGGTAAAAGAATTTTCATGATCATATCAGTATTTCCGAAGATTAGAACCTACAAACAAACAAAGTCAGAAATTATACGTATTTAAAATATTGGTATAGAGATAGCGATCCAAATAAAGAAAAACAAATAATGCAAGAATAACTTCACTGGCATAAGTGATAGCAATCGCAATATCTAGTGTATGTGTGTGTGCGTGTTCGTGTTCGTGTTCGTGTGCGTGTTCGTGTGCGTGTGCGTGTGCGTGTGCGTGTGCGTGTGCGTGTGCGTGTTCGTGTGCGTGTTCGTGTGCGTGTGCGTGTGCGTGTGCGTGTGCGTGTGCGTGTGCGTGTGCGTGTGCGTGTGCGTGTGCGTGTGCGTGTGCGTGTGCGTGTGCGTGTGCGTGTGCGTGTGCGTGTGCGTGTGCGTGTGCGTGTGCGTGTGCGTGTGCGTGTGCGTGTGCGTGTGCGTGTGCGTGTGCGGGTGCGTGTGCGTGTGCGGGTGCGGGTGCGTGTGCGTGTGCGTGTGCGTGTGCGTGTGCGAGTGCGTGTGCGTGTGCGTGTGCGTGTGCGTGTGCGTGTGCGTGTGCGTGTGCGTGTGCGTGTGCGTGTGCGTGTGCGTGTGCGTGTGCGTGTGCGTGTGCGTGTGCGTGTGCGTGTGCGTGTGCGTGTGCGTGTGCGTGTGCGTGTGCGTGTGCGTGTGCGTGTGCGTGTGCGTGTGCGTGTGCGTGTGCGTGTGCGTGTGCGTGTGCGTGTGCGTGTGCGTGTGCGTGTGCGTGTGCGTGTGCGTGTGCGTGTGCGTGTACGTGTGCGTGTGCGTGTGCGTGCGCGTGTTTATACACATACCCGGTCTTGGGCAACAGTCCGCCCATACGCAGTTGTCCGGGCAGGTTACATGTCTGAAGTAGCGCGTCCGATAATGAACCGCATTGCTGACCCAAGAACCCGCCGCTGACTAGCGACTCCGCGTAGTACATGTACGCTCTGTACACCAACACACACATTTTATTTATCATTAAGGACGAGAACCGACTGGGCGACGGCAGCGAACACCGAATCGAATGTTTCATTGTGCATAAGGAAAGCCAGACTTCTAAACCATTTAACAGTTAACAGCAGTTCCAAGTAGGGTAAATTCTGCTTGGAACTCTATTAAATCATTGCCAATGAATAAATGGCAACAAAAATTCTCGGCCAGCAGGTGGATCAACACCAAATTCAATTCCAACATTATTTGAGAGACACGAAAACGTTTATTAGTTGCTTGGAGCATGGCACACGACAGACGCGTCAGCTACTGGTGTAGTGCATATTTTAATGCGTCGGGGAAAACTCTCCTCCATCATCGGAGGCTTACCCACTAAACCCCTACTATGTACTCGTACCCTCAGCTATGGAATGATACCTGAGAAGTCCTGTGGTGTAGTGTATATGTAATCCCCGCAAATTGCTATTGTGCCTGGCTGTCATTTTGGTGACGTAATTGTCTTCAACAGTCAATAGCGTTAATAAACTAACACTGTTTAACGAGTACACTAAATGTGTTGTGTTGTGTTGATATCACACTAAATTTTTGTTATGTTTTTGTTGTTTTCGATTGTTATTGTTAAGTTTTGTTCTTACTTTAATGGTTGACTAAAATAGCAACTGCTTTTATGATTTAAAATAATTTAACCTAATTTCTTAAAAAATAAGTACATCTAAGGTCTCCATTTTGCTGATGTTGTAGAGAATCGTCCTTTCCTTTGTATATCACGTCATTATAGAATATATCTAATTTCTCTCATATTTTAATTTGTATTCCATATACCTGAATATTAACATATAAATTGTGAATTTTCGAAAATTCTTACAATAAATTAAGATTTAATGACGCCTTGTAGCAAGCAAGAATGTAAAATTTTTATGGGTACTGGCGCTTTGAACAAATTTTTGCAACTAGCTGTAGGAGTTATTAAATTATTATAACAATATTTTGGGCGATTATTCATAAATATAAATATTTCAATAATTCATATATAATTTATCTCTTGCGTTTTGTGCTTTGACTTACACCTGATGTGATTGTGTACCCACTGCTGGGTAATGAGACCTGACAGGCCCTGTGGTGTAGTGTACCTCCCTCTGCTAGGGAATAAGACCTGGGAAGCATTTTGATGAAGCGTACTTGTAGTGGTTGCAGCCAAAGGCGTTCCCGCAGCCGGGCTGGTGATCGCCGCCGTTCATGTAGAAGTCAACCTGCGCGGCGGGCTGCTCCCCCATGGTGCTGACGGTGTTGCGGATGGCTTCCGTGTACGCGCCGTCGTTCGGCTGGAATCCGCCCTGAATCTCTCCCGGTTTGTGCAGCAGGTCGAGCGCTACATCACCACCCATACACACGTCTCGTACAATATTGATTTTTACTTATTTCCGCAGGGTTTATGTTAGCTTCTATTTATATTCAAAAAAACGTCTTTGTAAAGTATTAATTAATTTAAAGGAGGAAGAATAATATGAAATGATCACAATTAGCCCCTGCACTCATATATAGGGTTTGCAAACCTCCTAGGCCTCAACAAGGAACTTCGAGGGCAAAATTTGATCTACGAATTTAATCGTAAACTTCAATAAAATAATTGTTTTTACCTTTATAGGGCTATGTTTTATTTATGAACTACATAACACTGCCTCACTCGCGTACTTAAATATTAAATACTATAATTCGTGTAGACTTAATTATAATATACTAATAATAAATTAATATTTTTTTATGAATGTGAATGTTAGGAATTATCACAAAAAAAAATATTTCTTCATCTAATCTTCCGAAGTTGTTAATATTTTACAACTAATCCTGTCATGTCTTTACAAGAAATTCCTTTCAGAGTTGACCGAGAAAACTGAAAGTCATAATGTATGTTTACTTTCATCAATTAGAAATCTGTATTCATGATACCATCACGTAATATTTCAATAATGCGTCAAAACTTGAATGTCCTATGAATGTTTCAATAATGCATTAATAGGTATAATATCATATAAAAAAATGAAGTAATAAATATCCAGTAGTTAGGCCTCACCCACGATGTAAGACACAGATCCCTGAACGGTCCTGCCGACCACTCCGGACTGGAGTCCGCCGAGACTGAAGCCGACGATGATAATGTCATTCGCGGTCTGTCCCGTCTGAGACATCAGCCAGTTGATGAAGTTGCCCACCGCTTGTCCTGTTTATTTCAATCGTACCGTCCACATATTATCTATCTCCTTGAGTTCTTTTACAGATGATTTTGAACTTAAGTTCTACTCATTAGACGTTACAATTGATTGGAGAACTTCGTACAATTTGTATAACCTGACGCGTCGCAGTCTCTATTTCTAACACTCGTATCAAGAGAAGTACACTCGTACCTTGAGAAAATGTCATACATTATCCAAATATTTTTAACCAATACACAAGAAATTGAATGAAACAAGAACTGTTAATAGTTAATAAGAATACTATTATTCTTACTATTAACAGATATTAGTTCATTCATATTATTTCTTTTTACTACTCTTTCTCTTTACGGAAAAGCCTGAACTTCTTCAGTGGGGGTTCAGACTTTTCCAACACTGAGTCCGGATGGTGGGTTGTGGCCCCGTGTGACCCAGGGCGTTTTTTCCTACAGGAAAGACCTGTCTAAACTGGGCTCATATATACATGCATGCTTCAATTACCTGATAATATAGCCCTATTAATGACGTCTGCATCTCCTTGTGCTCCAACTGCTCCAGCACTCCAGTCCACATTTATGACATTCACGTCAGAATTTGTAAGTAAAGCTGAAAAGAATACCTAGATTAATTTTATAAGTGAAATTAAGGAGTCTAACAGACAGTTGCACAAACGCCCTTTAAGAGTGACAAAAGATTAATGTGATATTTCTCATGCAAATTTTATATTCAAGGCGTCTTGAAACCTTAAGAGACGTTTGTGCAACTGACCGTATATCAATAATATGTAATGAGAACTTAGATAATACTAACATGCGCAGGGGTTGAAAGACTTTCCTCGAAGGGTCGAAAAACTCTAAGCCTTCCCAAGCGTATGCTATAAGAACGTTTTATTATTTCTATGTTCGGCAATCAATCAATTGGTTTTAGTTTTCGAATTGTATTAGGTAACTTTGACTAAATGAAAATTGTAATAAGCAAAATTCGGACAGTTATTATTATAATTGATCAACTTCGCATTCACAATGCTATACTAAAAAATATTTTTAATGAAAATTGCTTCAAAAATGGAAAGTTATTTAAAAAGTGACATAAATTATTATTTATATTTATGCTAGTTGTTGTGCCCGCAACTTGGACTATATAAATTTCTCTTATTTTTTTACTTTTAAATTAACTTCCCGTACGTGAAAGAATTTCTGTGATTGGATGGAATGTTAGATACTTTATCTCTTTTTAATGTGAGTTCTATCATTATTAATGTCAGTAATAAAAAATCTATCTTTGTTATATAATGCAGACATATTCATTGATTTAATAAAACATTATTATAGCTCTATCTATAACTTTGAGGCGTTCGGTCTTAAGGTTTTTTTTTAAATTTTCTTTATATTACAGTACAGTGTAATTACTCACCCGGTGTGATAACTCGGTTGAAGTGAGACACAGCATTTTCACCCATACCGTGTATGACTATTACTGTCTTCTTCAATGCGCTGTAGTTAGACAGAGTCAGAGTATTCGGGAGACCTTGTACTATCGGCTGGCTGACTGAAGGGTTGGCTCTACAAATTATTTTAAATAATTATGGCTTTCACAGGTCGCCCAATAATCCAATCACATATGTGTATGGTATTGGTATAGTCTACACCATATCAGATCCCTAAAAACTACAACAGTCTTAAATTTAAACAGTAAGTTTATAATATTTCACAGAAACTTGTCCTTTTACAGTAACCTGATGTACGCCTGCATATATATATGTTTTTTAGAAAATCAGATAATATTATCAAGAGTGGCCTAATTTATTAATTTTAAAATTTATCGCAATCCCTTTCAAAGGTATAAGGATTGTGTCAGCGACTTTTTGAATCATGTCACGTTTAAAGTGTGTTGTCCCTAAGTCAGCAACATTCGTGTAGTAAGTATAGGACAGATGCAAGCTTTGTAAATTGTCATCTTTTGTCTAAGTGGCATTTTACTCCGCTTCCATATTAGATGGTAGAGCCTACCCAAGACGACTGCCGCTCGGTCACGGTCAATTTTTAGATAAGGTGCAAAAGATAGCCGTTTGTTGAGAGTGACGCCCAGATATTTAACTTTGTCACCCAAGGGATGCCTTGGTCAAATAATTGGATGCGACGAAAGAAGTTGGCCTCGATGGCTTTATTGTAAAAGGAGTAGAGCACAGCATCGCTCTTTTCAGGGTTAACCTGGATACGTCATTTACGAAAGCTGTCGCTGCGGGTAGTAGAGGCAACACTATTGCGCGGGCACAAACCTAGATGTCTGGGACGCATGTCTGCAGACTTGCCCACGGGCATGACCATCTAGTGAATTCAAACAATTATTGCAAATGAACTTACATTTCCAAAAAGTTAAGATCACTTTGTGTATTAGATATTTCTAAAAAACAACCTATTGGTTGCAAGAATTTTTGTAGGTGCGATGATATCGTGCTTCTTTTCCAAAGGGGCCGTGAACTTAAGGCACTTACGCTTGCAAATGCAATACAATATTTCTTAATATTTCTAGAAAAACATATTTCTAGAAAATAAATAAGACGTACGCTACGTAAAATAAAAGCTAAATAAAAATCACGTTCATCTGAAATGATGTTGCAATAAATTGAATTGTATCTGTCTGGCACACGATCACTGCCCAAATAAGGGCCAACGAAGTTTTTTAGAGGTATTTATTTGTTTGTTAAATAGTCATCACTAAGTAAGTAATCACTAATCTAAAACACTCACCTAGTGATAAGATGATATTCATTCTCTGTGACCGGGTTATACCTCTGAGGACTGCTGAAAGCCTTCCAAAAAGATTTGGCATCGATCGATGGTGCATCTTCAGGACTGTTGTAAACCAGAGGCTTAGGTATACCTAAAAATATACTTGATTATAGTATATAATTATATTCAATATAAAATATATGCATTACTATTATTATATGTAAATTGACGTTATTAATGAAGTGATAATATTCTATGTGATATATGTATTAAGACATAATACATAAAGTTTGTGAGGATGTTTGTTACTCTTTCACGAAAAATTACTGGACGGATTTAGATGGAAGTTTACAATAATATAGTATATACATCAGAATAACACACAGGGTACTTTTTACCGCGGGAAAACTTCTCATTCCCACGGGAGGGATATCGACTTCCACGCGGACGAAGTCGCGGGCGGCCACTAATAAAACATAATTATATTGGTCAGATCCCAAGGTTCCATAACCTCTTGACCTAAAGTAAAATTAAAATGTTCTTTTTCTTCGCGCTACTCTGCTTTGAATGCTACATATAATTTCAACTTATGACTAATAGGAATGGAGAACCAAGCGGTCTAAGCTCTAGGAATGATTAAATTGCCATCTTATTTTAAAAACATACGAAGTAGGACGGTTTCATAGTGCCATTATGCTGGTTTCGATAACTGTAGAAAAAGGTTTTTCTGGGTGGTAATGGTATCTTTTCATGTTTATGATTCGCTCGAGGCCCTTGATTTATGAAAGTAGCAATGATGTTGTGAATAAAAAAAAATTATCAAAATTACCTGAAGCTACGGCAACAATACACAATGACAAGATCAGCAGCATTTTAATATTTGATTCGAGAAAGCATACCGCCTCGTTATATACAAATGAGATATCAGATAACTATAAAAGCTAAGATTAAAAACACGTCAATGGACATATTTTTTGATAACATTTCGACGTTTTCATTAAACTGCAATAATCTAATCACTAACTGCTAGATTTTAACAGTATTATCTGGTTACGTACGCATCGGTACGTTCTTAAAATAGATGAACGATAAATTACTATCTACTGTCATCACCTACCAATACAAAAAAAAATGATAGTGGAATTTTAACAGAACAATTAGACAACTGGATTTTTTATAGTTTGAAAAATTGGTTTATCGAAAATCTCAACCGTATCTGAAGCGTCACTGTCACACAAATGAAAGCTATGCCATTACAAGCTCACGGAAACATAGCGCCGAGCGCACACATATCTTGAATTGTCTATACTACTGTTAGTCCTCGTTTTATAAACCGTATTTTGATACTCGTAGATTCCAAAAATCAAACCCGTTAAACTGTACATATTGTTGATCGGATTGAAAGGCAAAGGGAAGTGCTACACGCCTCAACTATTTTCAGAAGCAATAGGGACAACTGGTAAAAAACATCTTAGTTACTAGCTGACCCGGCAAACGTTGTTTTGCCATATAAATTATTTCTAAGTAATTTCTAGTGTAGACAAAAATGTTAAGGGTGGACAACCCTTATCACTAAGGGGTATGAAAAATATATGTTGGATGATTCTCAAACCTACTCAATATGCTCACAAAATTTCATGAGAATCGGTCAAGCCGTTTCGGAGGAGTACGGGAACGAAATTGTGACACGAGAATTTTATATATAAGATTTAGATAATAGGCATTAAAGTTGAGGAGTGAGGGCTCACTACGTCTCAGTTTTGTAGAAAATGTACAAAACGTAACATCATGCGATATTTCAACTCAATGTATCGCCGTAATTTATTGATTACGCAATTTATTTATTATAATAAAATACGTATTTAATATTCTTCAATAGTCTACACGACGGACAAACGACAAAAAATAACTTATCTTCCTCATTAACGATGATGGCAATCTATCAATCGCTGTCAGATTATATTCAAATTTAAAGTCATATAGTCGCAAATAGGTATAAGTGCATTGTGAAACTTTTATTCATTATCACAAGACACGTAATGAAATTGATATGAGACGCTAAGCTTTAGCTTAGAACATTGACGTTTGACGTTTGTTCTATTTTTATTCGTTTAATTCTTACTTTTTACAATTACAAGAATTTGCGTAATTTTTCGATTGAACGAATGATATGCTTAAGAATATGGATGATGTATATGTTACAGCTTTTTACATTAACTATATTTCCATCCTTATAATCAAAATAACCACTCAAGTTGATTATTTATTATAGCTGAGCGATCGTGCCTTAAGTTACAAATAATATGTATGTATAATGAAAACATGTAACGAGTAATTAGATATAAATAACTATACTAAAGCTTAAATATTCATACCCAAAATTGGTCCGGTGGTTGATTGATTCTTTGTGCATTCTTCCACATCTTGACTACTGAAAGCATCATCCATTACATTTGGTCAATTGAAAAAATCTTGTGATTCCAGTGAAACTGAATATTGTCAAAAGTGAAGTAATCAATTATATGATTAATCTTTTTAATGATTTCGTATATTATTCATTTATAAACATTTAATTTATTTATTTAATCTTTATTGCCATATTTATTTAATGGCGGACTTAATGCCATAGCCTTTCTCTACCAGTCAACCAGAGAATTTTTACGGCAGTGATAGTAATAGAGAATTATTATTCTGATTTAATTAACAATCATACACATATAAAGACACATATATATTTACATATATTTATTAAGACAATACCCCACATACAAAGACACAAATACATATATACATAAACAGTAAAATAAACATCGACAAGTCAGATTGGAAAGTCAGGAAAGGTTGTTACCTTTTAGATAGTGTTCATGCGCTTTTCTCTTGAAAACTAACCTATTCGGAGCATTTCGTACGTCCAGAGGTAGTGCATTCCACAGCCGTATAGCAGTAAGAGAAAAAGATTTGGACACAAACATAGAATGATGAGAAGGGGTCTGGAGTACCAGATTGGAAGTGGAGCGAAGTTGTTTTTGATGAGAGGCACCCAAGTACTGAAGCCTAGATATCAGACACGTAGGCGCGCGTGGATCGTATAGAATTGCAGAGAGAGTGTTTACAATTCTTAATTTCCTACATAGAGAGACAAAAATCTGCATAATCAAAAAGGGGGTGAACAAGGGCCTGCACGAGGGCAGCCTTTGTATTGGACGGGAGAAAATTCTTAAGTCGGTATAATGCGCCAAGAGTCCCATGAACACGGTGAGAGACATTCGCCATATGGCCCTCCCAGGAGAGGGTGCGGTCCAAGACAAGCCCTAGGCTTCTTACAGTGGAAGTGTAGGGATCACCACACCATTATATGATACAGACGGAACGGCGCTCAGATTTAACCGGGAAATTAGACTGGGGCTTCCTATGATGATGGCCTGACATTTGTTAGGGTTAACTGTTATGCCAAAGCTATGTGACCATTCCCATATTCGCTTGAGGTTTAAATTCAGCTGTATAATAGCTCTATCCAAGTAATCAATCTTGTCTTGTGCGTACAGTTGCAGGTCATCAGCATACAGGTGATAAGAGGTCGAAAGAATAGAATAGTAAGTGAGTTAATAAATATAGAGAAAAGGAGTGGAGAGAGAACGCCGCCCGAACTTGTGGTACACCAGCAAACAGGTCAGTCCAGTCGGAAACCGACTGATTGACCCTTACGGCTTGCTCTATATATGCATATACATATTCGAAAATATAAAGTCAGATGTTGTTTTTCTGCGGATTTCCATAGCATGTGTTTGTCGCTAATGTAGTTCGAATGGGTCCACTTTCTCGTATTTTGACACTCGCTAGACACGGCTTTTGGATGAAATAATCTGCTTCTGTTAATCCTCATCTAAGCTTCGATGGGCGTAGATCACAAACAGTCACTGAAGCTAACTACTCCCCGATGTCACTTAAGACTATTGGTATTGGAGACGTCAGTGACATCCAACATTAGATGTAACTTCTAATGCTGATGGCGATCGTGTAGATGAAACCTCGACAGATCTGCCAAAGAGCGGGGTGTTGACGTGCTAAGCCGGGCCCTTTAGCCAGAATCAGGGGGACGGTATCTTCAGGGACCAACACAACAATAAATGTAGCATTAATTTGATTGTTGATAGATGATTTTGATTGGCCGTCTTTCAGGTTAGAACTCTGCATTCCCAATGACTAGAACCATGACTAAATAGTTTTCGTCACATTGCCAAAGCGTCACATTTTCGTCAAATTTCTTCGGTCTGTCGATGAACCACGAGGTCACCTGTTACATCTCGTATCACCTGTTGAACCCATTCAAGAGTTGTGGTGTTTGAAAAGTGATTTGTTAAATAAGTTTCTATGATTAGATGATAGTTTTGTTTTCAACATTATATGATCTAAACAGCTTTCTCCTCGAGTGGAAAAGTTATGTGCAGGCAGATATCCCATGAATGATAAGATGATCTCTAAATATGTATTTGAAATAGAGTTAGGTTCTTAATATATTAATACTTATGTCTCTCACAATTATCACATTTTTAATACAAGTAAACTTTACTTTACAAGTGAATTTATAAACCTATCAATAACTTTAAAGGCATACGGTCTATAAATTGCTACTATTATGGTACCATTTCCTATTTTTATTGTTAGACAGTATTCCTCTATTAAATCTGGTTCAACAACGACGTAATTATTTAGACAGTTTATATATATATAATACGACTACATCTCTCCATCATTTTGGTTACAATTGTCACTGGAGCTTTACGATGAGTAACCATTCAGCGAGGGTATTTTTTTCATGTCTGTGAGCCAATATTGAGACAGAGTTAGGATATTAAATTGGATGCCGACACATGCAAGTAAGGCGCAGAAATCATCAAAATTTTTACTTATACTACGAATTTATTGTTGCAGTACTTTAATTTATTTTTGTCTTTAATTATATCCTTACACTGTCCAATCTCACAAGTTCTAAGATCCAAAAGGTAATCATGACATTAGCTATTTATGAGACGGGTAACTTGAGTCACCACAATAAAAGGTTTCTTAATGGCAACCGCTGAGCAAATGACTTTAATCTTACAATATTTTTTACATCTTAATCTTAGTATAAAGTTTAGAAGTTACTTGTAATGGTTTATTAAAATAGCAACTGCTATTATGATTTTCACACTAAGTAAAGCTCATTTCACTAAAAATAAATATATATTTGAAATATTTGATTTAAAATATGATTGTTACTTTTGGTTATGTTTTAAAAAAGGTCCTTTCCATTTGCTATTACGTTATTACAATGTATTACAAAGTAGGTAAATCTTATATTTTCATACATTTTTATTTTCCATACACCTCAATATAAAAATATAAATTGACCTTTTCCAAATATTCATGCAATAAATTAGAGACCTAAAAGTTATTTAATTATTATAACAATATTTTGATTGATTATATAAATTTCAATAAATCATTTATATGCCTTTTGTGCTGCCTATAGTTTCGTTTTTCAAATGACGTCACGGGTAAGGCGCTGAATAATAAATAACGCATGCACGTGTTAACATTAGGCATTGCTTGGTGAAACACATTTTCAACTTAGGCGATCCCTGGCGGCGAAAATAACCATTATTAGTTAACACATAAGGATAATCAAAACAGTCATTTTAATTGAGTATGCGTTTAAAACTAATCTTAGTGTATAACTTAATATTTTAGATGAAAAATGCAAATATTGCAAACATTTGGCTTTAAAATAACAAACGAGTATCAAAATAGAACTTGAAATTTGAGTAATTTGAAGTGCCGGATAAACCCTTTATGGACTTTCATCCTGCAATATTTACTTAGTAGTAATATTTACCTGACGTGTTGCAAATTGTAAAATGTAATAAAATTAATTAATTAAAAAATATTAATCTGAGTATAAGCAATGAATATCACAGCATTAAAATTTTAAAACTAATCAAACTATAAATTCTCACCAAATTGGTTGATTGCGAATAAACTAAGTTAAAGACACTGAGCAAAACTAACATTTCACAAGCTTTCATGATGTGTCGTTAAAATTCTATAAGCGCTGCTATATTCGAAAGCTACTTTATAAACTACTTACGTTACGTTAGAACGTCACAAATGCAAGCTTACCCAAATAAATACATTTTCATTAATTTTATTAATTTCATTCCATTCCCATTTCATTAATAAACATTCCCATTAAACGGTCAAAAGTTCAGGTATTGACTTGAGATTCGATGTTAATTCAAACAAACAGAGAACCCAGACCATAAACCAAAATTCGAGAGATTTCAGTCAGAAATGTCTACGCACTTTTTTCAGACTTTATTTATATTTAATGACACTACGAGAGATATGAGATGACGAGAGAAAAATCCGATCTCCTGTGTAACTTGTTTGCATCCAGCTCGACTTTGGATGACCGGGGGCTAAAACCGCTCACTTTCCGCGGTGCGGAAGCTCTATGCCTGATATCCGGTTTCACCAAAGCTCAGTGCGTCTAGCACTACTCTCCCTGGATATCCACAAGTCGTGTGGGCCCGATGGTATCCCCCCTATTGTGCTAAGGACGTGCGCTCCAGAGTTGGCACCGATCTTAACGCGCCTATTCCGGCTCTCTTAGTCATCTGGCGTAGTCCCAACCTCATGGAAGACTGCTTTAGTGCATCCGATCCCAAAAAAAGGTGACGGCTCGAACCCATCCAACTACAGGACGATCGCTATAACCCCTTTGCTTTCAAAGATAATGGAGTCCATTATCAACCGCCAGCTCCTTCGGTACCTAGAGGATCGCCAGTTGCTTAGTGACCTGCAATACGGATTTCGTTGTGGTCGCTCTGCTGGCGATCTTCTAGTTTACTTGACATATAAGCTAAGGCAATTGAAACAGAGGGGGAGGCCCTGGCAGTAAGTTTGGACATAGCGAAAGCCTTCGATCGGGTGTGGCACAAAGCTCTTCTATCAAAACTTCCATCGTGTGCTATTACCTACACTTTTTCTTCTGCATATTAAAAACATGCTGCAATTTAGTGGTATTCATTGTTATGCAGATGACAGCACGAAGGACTCCACCTATAACGGTCGTGCAAATATTTCTCGGGAAAGCGTCATTGACAGCCGGAATCAACTTGTGTCTGATATTGAATTTTCGTAAGAGGAAGTCTCTAACTAGGGTCGATTTAATTTGGTCCACTTCAACCCTACTAAGACACAGGTTTGCGCGTTCACCGCCAAAAAAACCCCATTTGTCGTATCACCTCGCTTTCAAAACATTCCCCTAACTGCCTCAGCCAATATTGACGACATATCGAGCGAGGTCCAGTTACGTGGTCACTTAGAGGATAAGGCTAAATTAGCATCCAAGAAACTTGGTATGCTTAATAGATCGAGGTAGTATTTCACTCCAGTACATCGTCTAAAGCTTTACAAGGCGCAAGTTCGGCCCCCTATGGAATTCTGTTCTCATCTTTGGGCAGGGGCACCCCAATACCAGCTTCTCCCTCTAGACCGCATTCAGCGGAGAGCGACTCGAATCGAATCGAATCGTCGATTGCCAGGACCCTTCAAGTCGGCTTGATCCATTGGCCCTGCGTAGAGATTTTGCTTCACTGTGCATCTTCTATCACATTTACTACGGGGAATGCTCCGAGGAATTGTTCGAACTCATACCTGCCGCTACTTTCCGCCATCGTTCTACGTGACAAGATATCCACGCCCATCATTTGGATGGTTGGAAGTCCGCAACTGTGCGTTTTTCTAGAAGTTTCCTGCCTCGCACAGTGAAACTCTGGAACAGTAATTGTAACTGATTTAATAATGACCCTGTAATAAAGCTAGATGTGTTTCCGTTATCTAATACAACATCAGTCCGTTATCTAAAAGTGTATTTTAGCTCTGAAGTCTCTGAGGCAGGTAGAACAATGCACTCACTGGTTGGTACAACTATTCGTTTGTGCTCAATGTGTAACATACTGTTATGACGTTGACTACAAAACTTGCAAGAACTCAATTTACATTTATTTTCACTATGACCCTGACGTAAACAGTTTTGACACAAATTTAATTTCTTTGCTAATTCTATGCGAGATTCTATTGACATACCCTTGAACTTAAAGCACTGATAAATCGAAAGTTATTCTTACAATGGTGCCAGTTCAGTTTTCCACTCTAAATTAAAAAAATATATAATATCTTAAATTTAGGTTCCTTTTCATATTATTCCTTCCGTAGTCACATTGAATCGTAAAAGTATAATTAAATTTTGGATATTAATAATAATAGCTTTCCGCCAGCGGCTTTGCTAGCGTAGTCCTGTTATATACCGGGTGTTACAAAAATACCCGTTATAGCTGAAGGGTGTTGAAGTATATCATATAAACAGTACTCTGCCAAATTTTCAAAACCTTTGCATTAACTTTTAACTTTCAGTAAAAAGGCAAATTTTTAATAATTAATAAATACATCGAGTGTGCTATGTCACATCACTATTTTAGGTTAATGACCTTACCAGGAGTAATGGCACACTACCTATCTCCTATGTTTTCTAATTTTTTTTTCTATTCTTCTAGTACACACCCACACATACACACTAAGAATGAGAGAGAAAATATACTTAAAAACATGTCTGCGTTTGCCAGTTTACACAGTAAATACTTAACCTATTTCGATCGAAAATAAAATGAAAAGAAATTAAATAGGAATCAAATCATTGGCAAAATGGTATGGTAACCGACGCTGTTCAGCCGGTAGTCTAATTTCAGTAAAAAAAATTATAATACATATTATTATCAACGCGCACATCATTTCATAGCATCGTTTCCGACTCAGCTGTTTCTGAATTACAGATCAAACACCATTTTAAGTAGTACCTATTTATGATAGATAGGTAAAATTTATTTAAACACTGATATACGAGTCTAACTTTTAGTTCATACTTTAATGGTCCGACAAATCTGATTGATATTACGATAATAAAAAAAATGATATGCGACATAATTCACAAACGATTTTGGCGTATTTAAAAATAAATATTTGCGAATTACTAATTGTACTTTACCTTTTCACTTCCTTATTCACTGTTTAAGCATTACTTGTGAGGTTCACTCACCTACACTTTATTAGGCACTTAATTTTATTCCACAAGAAAAAACTAAAGATCGCGGCCAACCTCTGGTTCACTGACGTTTCAGTATAATTACATCTTTTCAAAATAGTCTCAATTTATATCAATACAACACTGCATCCCATGTAACACTGATAAAAGCACTTTTCATAGAACTCGGAATTAGAGAACACGGACATTTTCGAAACGTGATCACATCGACGACGTATGAACAACTGAATAAAGAAAAAGTGATAAAAAGGGAAAGCCGCCAATTTGAGTCCTTTATTATAAGCCGCTGCATAGTGTGCGGCATGTCAAAGGCGCACAGAAAGGTACCTATAGTTCCGCAATTAAATCTGAGAAGTAGCGAGATAGGGTTGCCATCTTCTCTTATTAGATCGGAAATTTTGTCCTTAAAGCCGGACTAAGTCAAATCTCTCGCGAAGTCGTAAAACAATATTACCGTAGTAGACAGTAATATTAGTTCACGGCTTCGCGAGGGTTACTGCCTAGTTATTCATAGGGTGCGTTAAGCAAAAATCACTAACTTTCAATTGATTTTGTAGTAAGACGTAACATACAAATAAGCGGTAATTAAAGATAAGATAACTACATCATAATTTTAACGCTTTTATCACAGCCAAAACGTGAATTCATAAAATAAGGCTTGATCGTAACATCAAAACTGCACAGGTTGTGCATTTTGAAAAAAGTTTTTTTTATAAAGTAATTTCGGAGACTATACGATGCAAACAAACTAACGATTTGTATTCAAATTTCGCAAATGCCCGTGCAACACTGCGTCTTTTTGGGTATTTGACGTTTTTCGAATTTGTGTGTATTCATAGTTTATTTGATATAGCTTCGGCACAGGTATACCAAAAACCTATGAAAACTATACCGCCGGACATGTGACATTAACATTTAGCTGCACACAATCTTAAAAGTCAAACATGTCCCGCTAAAGACGGATAGATGACAACCCTAGACAGGCGGCAATGTTAAAGTTTGAGCCTAAACTTCTAGTTGCCTAGTACCGAGGTGATCAACATTTTATTGTACAAATTAAAAAAATCGTCGCAGGACATTGTTTCAACTAATTTTTTTACAAACCTACGTAAGTACATAATACGTTACGTATTATGAACGTTACGTATTAGGAATTGTTAATTGACAAAGATTTTGTAAATTTTTATTGTTGTTGATAAGATAGTACATGGTTGTATTTTTAGTATTTACAAATTTAAACGTTGTTAATGTTTGGTAAAGACTAGTTTAAGTGAGAAATGTGATATACTTTCACGCTGCACCTGCAAACGAGCATGCTTGGCTCAGTCTGTAGAGAGGAAGTAGCATCGACTATCATAAGACATCGTTAAATAAATAAATTAATGTATTTCGTGGGCCGTAGTAATCTGCATACAATCGACATACCTGTTTAAAATTTTAATTCATTTTATACACCTTTTCTATTTTGAACTATTTTTCAAATAAATGACCATTTGTTTGTTAGCTGTGTCGGTCGTTTTAGGGCTTTTTCTATTTAAGGAAATAGGTAAACAGTACATAATAAAACGTCTCATTCATTTTCATTTCTTACAGCATTAAAATAGTGAATCCTATACTCTGATTCTAAAATTCAGTTGAATAGCCTACAGTAATAAAATAGATAATAAATTAAAATCCGTACCAAATGTTTACTACTACCGTATCTAGCGTCAAGTAGTCACTCGCGCGCGACATCACACAAACACGAACGATAATATTTCGTTTCTTTCTCTCTCTCTCTTTCCCTCCCTCTCTATCTCTATCTTACGTCATTGTACACTCGGGGGAATAAGTGAATTTGTTTTAGGCTCGATTTTACCGATTATGTATTGATTTGTCTTACGTATTTAAATACCTAAACAATAAAAAATATTTTTAAGAGTTAAGCTAATGAAGTTATTTCTTAGCACCGGATACAACCCTTCCTGCGCGAGTCCAACTCTCACGTGGCCGGTTTTTTTTTTATAATTACTTGTTAGCAGTTTGATAAAACTAGGACTTTTGACTAGTGAAATATAAAAAAACTTCAGTTATTGAGAATATTCAATTGAGATTTTGTACTTTTCTCAATTCAGAAAGCGGCTCTTTGTCGACATTTTTTCTTGTCAGACGCTTTTAAGATACCTAAGTGTAGTGCATATCATTAACTCTAAGGTAGCAATCCATTTTACTTGAAACAATTTACATGTAGTAAGAGTAAGTGGTTGAAACCATAATCGGGAATGATCATATTCCCGATTAAGGTTCATATTCCATTTTAAGTCTGATCTTTTTATTGTAAAAATATTAGAAAAGAAATAAATAGACCATAAACACAATTGAAATATGTACACGAATATTGATCAATGTTTCAATTTATTCCCCGACTGTATCTGCGCTGACGTCATTTTAGGTTTACTTTCGTAACAGAAGATTGTAGGTACGAGTACCAGGTTATCATGATTTAAAGACACGATGTGTAAAAATTCTGGTTCAAAGATGAAGCAGCTACAGATAGACAAAGTTACCTGGAAGACACTCAGTGATATACGTCGCCTACTTTCATAATATTGTAATTATTTTCATAAAAATGAAACTACCTAATTATGAAAAAAAATTGTTCGTGCAATAACGAATATTCTACTTATCTAGAGGTCGCGATATTTCTTCTTCCTCTGCTTCTCTATTTGTTTAGATTAGATGAAATTGATTTTATGAGTACATTATTGAGTGACGTGTCGTAGCATTAATTATAAAGATTATTATTTTGGATGGGCCGTCTACAGTTCGTAAAGAGATATTGTACGAGCAT
Organism: Diatraea saccharalis; assembly: GCA_918026875.4. Lineage (NCBI taxonomy): Eukaryota > Metazoa > Arthropoda > Insecta > Lepidoptera > Crambidae > Diatraea > Diatraea saccharalis. The sequence continues at coordinate 17,956,701 of OU893334.1, read as the reverse complement.
TTCAGGCGAAAGTATTTAATCCAGTGCAGTGACTATAGGGTACTGTTTATTGTTTGTTTCCGTGCCTGATATGTGCGTAGCACGGGCATAGTAATATGGCAAGGTATATTGGAACGGGAGCTCTAATCTGAATAAAAACGAATTATGGAAATAGTTTTAAAATAATGTTTTCGTGTAATATTTTGCATGTTCGAATATTTGCGTATGTACACATAACTAGATAAATTATTTCGCTGTACTGTGACGTAGGCACTAAATACCAGTAGATATAACCAGTCTGGCAAAATAATAGTCTTTGATTTAGAAGTCAATGAACTGAAACAGCTGATCATAATGTCGGTGTGCTTCGATAAATGGTATCGAAAATTTTGCTAAACTTCGATATTGTTTTTTTCAATAAATACAATGGCTACGATATAAAGGACAGCGTCCATTATCTCAGTTTTATGTATACTCAATGCCATTTTCGGGGTAACGGGTTTTTTTGTAACACGCGGTATAATCTATACATATATAAAAGGAGATGTCCTCACATACTGATCGACAGACAACACACAGCCTAAACCACTGGTTGAAGAGACTTAGAATTTTTGGGTGTTTTTGGACCTATATATTTGAAAATTGGAATTTGAGTAGTTTAAGACCCTGGAATGGTAATAAGTTAAAAGGACATCGCCGAAAATGGCCCCAATACCATTAAATATTAATACGTCAATAATAATTACTAATTTATTTATTAAATTGGAATCAAATATTTATTTGACACAGACAAGCTGCGATTCAAAATTAATATTTAAAAGTACTTTAACAGTAACATTTTTATTCGCAAATATTCACATTCAATAAACTTAAATTCTATTGAGTCAGATGGATGTAATTTACACGTCAGATCAAGAAGATCATTTATTTTTATTAGATAACCTTTAAATCATCGAACACAAAAACATTAAATTAAATTAACCGAAAATAAACTTAAATTTACTAAAAGCGCCATCTCTTGGTGATTTTCCAACTAATAAAAAAAATAAGGACATAAAAACTGAATATTATACAAACTAAATTCATTAACTGTTGATAATTCACTCTTGTTTATTCAGAAAGATTGATATTCATACGACATATCCTAAAAACTACTTTGTTTCTATAACATTACTTTTATATTTCTCGTAAACATATTAACATCGTGTCATTTATGTGTTTAAGGCGGCATTTTTTGATGTAAACCATCTAAAAGCTATAGGTTTTTTAATTTTAAGCTTATCAATAGGTGCATTATTTAACTATTAGAATGATTTATTTGTCTATTGATTGACTTAGAAACTTTTACAAATCACAACGAAAAACCGACTTTCTTAAAGCTGAGTTTTTTTGCTTCGACAATATAGACATCAATATCATATCATGTACTTAGAGTGCCATCTCTTGGTGGTTTTCCAAATAAATTATAACCTCAAAATGAATTATATTTTGCGTGATAATAAGTTCTAAAACTCGGTCGCGGTATAATAAATACATAATTATAATTAGTTAGTGACACACAATAAAATAAGTATTTTCCTATATTTTTTTGGCTCTGGGGCCACCAATATATGGACGTTGAGCAATGTCCTTTATCCCGTAAACCAACACTTAAAGGAATTAAAATGGGAATGGAAATTCTTATGAGGAATCAAAAAGTTACCATAGCAACCATTGTTTCTGAAAATAGTTGAGGCGTGTAGCATCTACCCTCCGTTGCGTTTGATTCGGTTCAACAACACATACAGCTTAATGGGTTTGATTGACGGAATCTATCAAAATACATTTTATACAACGAGGACTAACTTTAGTATAGATAGTTCATGACATTTGTGCGCGCGGCGCTTTGTTTGCGTGAGCTTGTAATAGCATAATTTTCATTTGTATGACAGTGACGCTTTAGATACGGCGCCGGTTGAAATTCTCGATGGAGAACCATTTTAAACTATAAATAATTCCAGTTAACTTATTATTCTTTTAAAATTCCTCTATATTTTTTTTTTGCATTGATACTTAGGTTTTGACAGTGGGGAAGTTATTTATCTTTCGTCTATTTTAAGAACGCACCGATGCGGACGTAACCAGATAATACTGTTAAAATCTAGCATTTAGTGATTAGATTATTGTAATTCAATTAAAACGTCAAAATGTAATCAAATAATGCGTCCATTCGCGTGTTATCAATCTTACCTATAATAGTTATCTGATATCGCATTTGTATTTAATGAGTTGGCGTGTTTTCTCTAATCAAACATTAAAATGCTGCTGATGCTGTCACTGTGTCTTGTTGCCGTTGTTTTAGGTAATTTTGATACAAGTTTTTTTATTCAGAACATCATTGCTCCTTGTTCAAATAAGGGGTCTTGAGCAAATCATAAACATGATAAGGTACCATTACCACCCAGAAAAGTTTATTTTTTACAGTTATTGAACCCAGGACCATGAGACCATGAAAACCTTGTACTACGTATGTTTTTAAAATAAGGTGGTAAAACAATCATTCCAACAACTTTATTCCACAGTTTAGCCCGTGTGGTTTTACAGTTATTGTAACATTTTTCATTGCTGTTCCAATCCTATTAGGTACTACTTGAAGTTATATATATATCCTATAGCCTTCCTCAATAAATGGAGTATTCAAAACAAAAATAATTTATCTGTTCGAACCCGTCCGATTTTTTTTATTCTAACCAGAGTAGCGCGTTCAACTCTTCAGCTTTATAATACTAGTACTAGTATAAAACTACTGAGATATCTTAATAACCTTTGTGAGATTTCGGGTTATATTCCTGGCCTGTGTAGGCCGATGTAGCAAATTAACGTTTTAATTTTGCCTTGGCCTTTACATTATGGAGCTTTCATGGTTTCAAATTACCTCAACACAAGGGATTTTGGCCACTTGAGATCTGACCAATGTATGTTTTATTTTGACTTAATATATAATATTCCGCCAACGGCTTCGCCCGCGTGGTCCGCTGGTACCGTACTCATAGATCTAAACAATTTTGTTCACAATTAAATACTCTTAATAAACAACACATTTATTTGGATAAAGATTAATATTATTACATTGATACAACTCTTAACAAATAATGCATTAATTTCGACCAAATTTGATTACCATAAAAACGGTTCTAGTAAGTTAATCTTAAAAGATAGACATTTTTTAGATAATTTTAAGAGAAATAATTCTTTCATACATATATTTTTGGTATCTTGAACCGTTTTCGCAGCGCACGCAACGGAAGCCCTCAAGGATGAATGTTTTTGCCGTTTTTTCCACATTTTCCATTATTTCTTCGCTTCTAATAGTTGCAGCGTGATGTTATATATGGCTATAAATGGTTTAATCAAAACAAAAAAAATTTCAAATCGAACCAGTAGTTCCTGAGATTAGCGCGTTCAAACAAACAAACTCTTCAGCTTTGTAATATAAGTATAGATTATCACTTTATTAATAACGAACATTTATAATAATACATATAATTTTATAGTGAATATACAGTAGAACCTCGCTAACTTAAAAACCTCTATAACTTCAAAAAATAATAAGTTCCCTTCCCATCAGAGCCCAAAACCTCAATAACTTAAAATACGCAACCTCTGTAACATAAATAAGTAATCTCTGTATTGGCATAAAGAAATGCTTCCACAACCTCTATAACACAAAATTGTTTGTCAATGAGTCATTTTGAAAAAGTGTGCAAAACAAAAGATTTCGGTATTTATTGCTTGCACGTGTTCACTAGTTAAATTATTAACGTAAGAATTACAGCTTTATCTTAAATATATTAGAAAAGATTATAAAAAATAGACATGCTAATTAGAAAAACAACCAATCTTATCAAAAAATCAGTTTGGCTTCAGGTCTAAATTATCATGTGCCGATGCGATGCATCAACTTACTGATTATTTAGTACAGGAACTTGATAAAGGTAATAGGACAGTGGGAATATTCTGAGATCAAGCCAAAGCTTTAGACACAGTTTCTAACCCAATTTTACTGCAGAAGCTTGAATCTTTGGGCATTAGAGGCAACCAACTTAAGCTTTTCGCCGACTACCTAAACAATTGAACCGAGTGTGTAAAATAGACAGTGTCTTCAGATGGGATCTGAAATATACCTCTTATGGAATTCCGCATCGAAGCATACTAGGTCCGACCCTATTTTTAATATTTGCAACTTAAATTTACATTGTGGTAAAATCATTTCATTTGCTGATGAAATTGCTCTACTATTTACTGCTAACACAGGCGAAGCCGTGTATGAAAATTCCCAAAAAGGATTTAATATTGTAAATAGGTGGCTCCTGGAGCATTTGCCAACTCTGAATGTGACTAAAAGTAATTATATCCAGTTTTCGATACGCCAATCAAAATGGACTCCAAATAACAAAAACTAATTTGCTCACTGTGTATTGCAAAGACCCCTTACAAGTAATCTGTAAATATCCAGAAATCACTAATACTAACAAAAAAAATTTAGACATAACCAAAGACGATACCGTCCACATTTAGGTACCATATAGAAGCTGTAAATAAAAGAATCCGTAGGTTAATATTTGTTTTTAAAAAAAATGCACTGTTGCTAAACCATAATTATATAAAGACCCCAAAGAGCGGTACACAAAGTTTCTACTTTTCGTCCCTTCCTCTACCCCACTGACGAGCTTTAATAATCATAAAGTTTTCCCGCCCGCGTAAATTAAGGTACCTCCACTCCTCCACGACCTCCGTAGCAGAGTGGTTCTCACGCCAGCTTCAAGATGTCGCCATGTCAGACATCGATTCCGGAATCGATTTCCGGTCGGCGACAAGAGATTGCGACTTTAAACGTGACATGATTAAAAAAATCGCTAACAAAATCGCTACACTTTTGAAAGGGATTTCGATATATTTTCAAATTAATCAATTACGTCACTGTTATGATACTATCTGATATTCTAAAAATGTATACCTATGCAGTCGAACATCTGGTAACCGTATAAGTGCAAGTTTCTGTGAAAAATATAGACTTACTGTTTAAATTTAAAAATGTTGTGGTTGTTATGGATCCAATGTGCTGTATTATACGATATATCTACGTGACTGGATTATTGGGCGGCCTGTTAAAACCATTCAATTTTTAAATAATTTGTAGTCAACCTCATAAATAACTGTCTTTATGATTCTTAATAATTCCTTACATTTACTTTAATAGAAAAAAATAGTTTAATTTATCGTTAGAATGTAATTAACTCTACACGAATTAGTCTAGTCTTTCGTTTATAAGTACGCGAGTGGGGCACTATTCTGTAGTTGATAAAAAAAACGTAGCCATATACAATATACAATTAAATTCGTAGATCAAATTTTGCCGTCAATGTTCCTTATTGAGAGCTAGGAGGTTTACAAACCATGTGTAAATGTATGCAGGAATATTCTTTTTCTTTTTAATTAATCAATAGAATATTTTACAAAGATGTTTCTTTGAAATTATATTTTAATTATGACCATATTTATCAACATTTATCGGATATCGCTTAATAATAGCATTAAAACTAAATAAAGACTAAGATGAACCCTGCGGAACGCAGTTCGTTTCGGTTAGGAAATAAATAAAAATCAATATTGTATGAGACGTGTGTATGGGTGGTGATGTAGCGCTCGACCTGCTGCACAAACCGGGAGAGATTCAGGGCGGGTTCCAGCCGAACGACGGCGCGTACACGGAAGCCATCCGCACAACCACAGTTTAAATATAAGTAGACAGTGGTGAAACTGCCTACAAGCGTTCGAAATCGCACGCACACATAAACACGCTCACCGATGTGCCGCCTAAGTGGACCTAACAGGACGCTCAGTAACGCGTATCGCGTCGAGACGAGGGGTGACGTTACACGTTCCGCGATAGTTTTATTTAAAAAATGAAGGAAAGAAGTAGGCTTATGTGAAATAAAAAATAAGTTTTTTTTTAGATTTAGATGTTTTTTTTTTAAATACCCGTTTCAGTATCATGCATATTTTCGGGTTGAAACATAGTACGGTCCCACCCGAAAATGCTTGATAAACACCCAAAAACAGCCGCTCATGAGCGCGCCACCTAAATGCAGTGCCTACCTACCACGCCTCCGATCCAAAGAGAGCACGAAACGTTGGACGTTTCGTGCGCTCTTCGGCTATGTGTCCGTCAAAACTTGTACAAGGTTATGCCGTAATGTCAAGTTAAAGATCAACATAAAAACAAAGATTTACAAGTTGTGTCAATATTAAACTATTTCTCGTATGTTAAACTATCGTCTTTTGCTGAGATTAACCGATTTTTAACCGACTTCAAAAAATGAAGGTTATCAATTCGACCTGTACGTATGCTATATTTCCAGAACTGCCCAGTTTTCGCATATGTTATTCTATACCATGTGGTGATTTAGAATAATATAAGTAGATATCACCGTCTGAACAAATGTGTATGTATATATTTTTTTTGTTTGTTAATTAGTTATTACAATTCGATTGATTAATAATGTCAGAACTCCTTTTATATTTTGTAAAAGAAACAATGTCTAAAACATTCAAAATAACAACCCTATGGTTTCAATGGAGCGTAGGTATTTATTTTAACAAATAGGCTTAGTTTCTATACTGTGTCATACTTATACTGTGGCACAACGCCTTTGGCTGCAACCACTACAAGTACGTTGCACCAAAATGCTTCCCAGGTCTCATTCCCTAGCAGTGGGTACACAATCACACCAGGTGTAAGTCATAGCACAAAACGCAAGAGATAATTTTTTTATGAATTATTGTAATATTTATGAATAATCGCCAAAATATTGCCATAATGATTTAATAACTCATACAGCCAGTTGCACAAACATCTATTTAAATGGTCATTACTTTAAAGCGCCATTACCCATACAAATTTGACATTCTTGCTTGCTTAAAGGCGTCATAAAATTTTCGTTCATTGCAAGAATTTTCGAAAATGCCCAATTTATATGTTGATATTCAAGTATATGGAATACAAATAAAAATATGAAAAAAAAATACATTTATTTTATAAAGACGCGATA